>BNCR01000013.1:8754447-9984637 GCA_014656515.1 Oryzias celebensis
AGCTGCTGACACATGTTTTCTATTAAGAAACCTAGTACACTAATAAAACGTTTTTGTTTTTTTAATAAAGTTCAGAGACTAAACATAATCATAAAATGCACCCAATTACAAATATATATATATATATATATATACACACACACACACACACACAGGACACAGGACTTGGATAGCGTGTATTAGTTTTTTGGGTTAAACTTTTATCTTCCTTGGTTCTTTGTCAAGAGTTTTATTGCAGTTTTGCCAATTTTTTGGTCCTCAAGGTGGCCCTTTAGTCACCTGCACTGAAATAAATAAATAAGGCAAAGGGTTCCTGTGTGTTCAATTACTTTCCAGCAGCACCACACCTGAGGGCTTTAGATGAAATATGTGCAGCTTATTTTTGCATCCCAGAAAATAACCACATTATAGTCAATGTTTCTTTAAACTCCATTAAGGTGCAGTCTGTGATCTGGGCAGCAGATGCAGGAGCAGGAGTCATCTGAAAATATCAAGGGTGACATAAGCCTGTGATCAATGACTTTGCTAGATGCTTACAGTTCATTCAAGCTTGAATCTGTAAAGCCTGATGTTCCCACCTTTTTAGATCGTAAAAAAGTAACCAGTATGAGCAGGTTCTCTGCTGCTGCACATTATTTAAACTGCAGCTGAAGTGGCCGAACTTATGAATTGCAAATTGTTTATTATGATTTCCAAATTTACTTTTGTTGGTGTTGTGCTAAAAAATTGCTCTTGCCTTTCACTGCACAATGGAGCTTTTTCCACCTTAACCATAAATAGGTATTCAATAAAATAAGTGCTTGGTCATCAAGCTGTTCTAGCACTTTTACCTTGTGTATTCCTACAATAAAAAATGTTCACCCCCGGTAGTTTGCTAATGCAAAACAAAACGATTACTACTAGGAAATGCATTTCATTGCACACTTACTCTAATAGTTCAACACGGAGATTTTTTACACACACAGTACAGGCCCGGATTTTATCCATCATGCAGTCATTTCCTGTGGTAGCAGAAGAATGGTCGTACATCATACTGTGTTACTTAAAATTATGACTCTTTGTACTTTTATTCACATAGAATTTATCGAGTTATACCTCAATATTTATGGCTGCTTTTGCGGGGTACGCTGAAAAGCTGTAAAAGGTGTAATTCAGGTTGCAATTAAAAACTCATTATGATTAATACATCTTTATGAAAGGTAAACAATGCATTTCAATGATTTCACAATTTCTTAACTGCACACTTTATTAGGTTGTGTTGATCTAATTACACTTTTTGGACTGATATAAGAATAAAAATGAGTTGCTGAAATAAAGCTGAATCGGTATAAAAATTCATATCTCAAGCGTTAAGTTTTCAATTTCAATAACTGTATTTTCCACAAAATGAACATAAAAGCCTTAACCATTTATTTTTTGCACCTTAAAATGCAGAGCGCCTTATAAATTGATTAATTTTGTAAGTAATTACTAATGTCAATGCAATTTTGAGAGATCCACTCTTGGCTATATGCTATTGTGAATACGCTAATGCAGCTAACATGTAACAATGTCAGACTGTTTTTTTTTTTTCATATTACCCTCATGGTTGGGAGGTAATGTAGTCACAGTAATGTTTGTTTTAGCAGAAATCATTCTGGTTTTTAACATGCTCAAAAAAAGATTGGGATGTATGGTAATTATGCTAATATAACATTGTGAATACCCTAAAGTGGCTAACGTGTACTTCCGAATGTGTTTTTTTTTTTTTTACTTGTTACTAATAATGTTGGAAGTTAGCATTGTCACAATAACTTTTGTTATAGCTGTATCGGTCTGTTTGTTTTTTACATGTTTGAATAATAAATTTTTTTTTTAAAATGGCGCACTTTATAATCTGGTGCAACCTATAGTGCAGAAAATGTAAAACATAGAATGCAATGAAGTATCAAATGCAAATTTGGAGAGATTTAACAAAGTATCACAAGTAATACTAATTCACTTTTTTAGGATGTTTTTGAAATAAAACAGAGCAGGTTGTTTATTTATTTATCAAGTACTCTAGCAGTGTGAAGCAGTAGGGAGAAGCGGATACCCTACCAGAGGTAACACAACTATTGGTTTGAATTATAGGAATTGATTTCTAATAGTTGAGCCAGGAATGGTAGTCTTTCACACACAATAACAGCTCAATTTTACACCTCATAGTTATTTGCTTTGTCACTGCCATCTCAAACAAGGATGTCTGTGTGTGAATTGATGCTTAAGAGGTTTGCTAAGAAGCCATTACCTTGAGTGACCCTTAAGAAATCTTCCTTAATTCTCCAAAGTGAGACCCCGCTGACTTGTTGCAGTGATGACAACTGGGGTGACACCAAGACTGCATACAAAAAAGTGTATTTTCATTTCTGAGACATTTCAAAACACTGTGTCCACTTCAATATTCCCACTCGGTTTGTGATGGTATGGCAGATGAGCATTTAATGATCCACAACGTTGCATACAAGATTAAAGGAAAGTTTTTTAATTGGAAGTGACATGCTTTCTTAAAAATGTGCAAAACTCTTGTAAAAGCAGTGCCATACCCACTGTAAATGTTGTCACATTAGCAGAGCAAGGAAGACTTAAAGATGTTCTTTTCATGTTATAGACCAACATTTTTAAACACTTCGACCAGTGATGCTGTTCATATATTACAACATCTGTTCCCATATGTTGCATCAGATTAGTTAATTGGAAAGATTTTGTGGGAAAAAAGCTACTGATGTTTTTTCTGAGGCTCATTACAAATTTAAGATATATTTACCCAGTGACCCATTTAAAGTCTGCTCCACTGTGTAATGCACAAGTGTGAGGGGGCCCTGGAGAAGACAGTGAATCGGTGTCCCAAGGTGGTTTATTTTGCTGATGGGACATGCTCTAAATCCAGTCTGTCCCCTGGTACTTGAAATACTTTTCAAATATTTCAAATGCTCATAGCGTAACTTCTCGCTAACAGCAGTTGTCAAAAGTGAGATCCATATGGCATCTCAAATAAACAAAAACTTCAGGCAAGAATGCAGGGATATGGTCTAAATCATTTAAAATGAAACAGAGTATATATATATATATATATATATATATATATATATATATATATATAATATAATAGTTGGGACCTCTCTCCATGTGAGTAGCGGCACAGCCAACCAAATGCAGCGACACAAGCAGGGACCCGCCTCACCACAGCTAGGGAGCGATGCAGTTCCCCATCCAGAGCTGCCACAGCTGAGCAGCAGCCGACCCAGAGAAAGAGAACCCAACTGAGGAAGCATATATATATATATATATACACACACACTTTATTCCTGTATTTCCATTAGGAATGCTCCATTGACTGTATAAAAGAACTGGACTGAGTGACCCGTCCCCCCTGATGTTTCAAATAGGAAATACCTGCTGGCTCCAAGAAGCCAATATCTCAAAGTCTTCCATTGAGAAATAAACAGCTCTGAAATGACTTCATTTTGTTAGAGCCGGAAGTAAGCCATTTTCTGTGGCTAACTTGTTCAACCTAGTTTTCATTTATAGTCAGTGGAGGTACCCATGAGGTCATTACACTATTGATGTTGACATATATTCTCTTGAAACTGGATTTATTCAATTCAGCTGATAGGAAAATGTATACTAACAGATGAGGCCAATATGTTTCCTGTTCTCTCTGTGTTTTACTTGACAGGGACCATGTATAGAAGCATGAATCAAACAAAATATGCTTTGTAGCAGACTTTAGCTCGAAGAGCTAATTATAAATAGTAAAAAAAAGTTGTTAAATGCTCACATATAAAACTTTATTTGTTGTAGATGCACTATCAATGTCTTTATTCTATATCACCATATCATGTCATATTTCTAATAACCCAACCACCGTGATCTCTATGTCTGCCATAGGCTTTTTTTTTTCTCCCTCAACTTTGGACTTTTAAACATCTGAACCTATTAAATTGTAAAGATCTAATAAAAAATGCTCACTGCGCGTTTTAGTCACTTAGACCTCATAAAAAATTTCCCAGAGTGCAACGAAGCGATCAAATGAGGCAGGGGGATGACTACTTCTTCTATGCCTGGCCACCGCTCTCGCATTCGACAGCCCATCAACAGGCACATTTGCACAGGCTGAAGACACTAATGGTATGATCAGACTGAAGCAGAATGTCAAGGCCTTAGAAAGCAGCGTTCATCTTCACATCAAAAACCTTGGAATAGTTCAAATTATGTTTACATGATAATAACAAAAATAAACCCAATAACATATGTGTTCTATCTTTACTGGCAAATTACATTTTGAAATATTATAGAAAGATAAGTTGTTTAAATGTGTCACAGTGTCTAAGATAAGGCAGTTTATTTATTTGCATTTTATTGCACCAATACTTTTCTCTTGCAAAAAATATATATTTAAACAACAATCTGATGAAGTCTGACTGCAAAACATCAATCACTTAAAATAAAGTCCTGCAGCTTCTGGCACAAATATGAATGTATGTAATGACCACCTTAGAAATTGAAACCAGCAATCATGATTCTTGTGCAGGTTTTGCAACTTTAAATTGACACTCCAACCATCTTTTGAGATATTTTAAAACCATTCCCAGTGGTCTTTAAATGATAATTATGCTGTTTTTAGCCAAAAACAACCAAATTGTGTCGTTTTCCAGGACCTAGTTTCTGCAGAGCAGCAGGACTTCCTCAGAAATTCATTTGTGGTTAAAACTCCTGGTACAGAGTAAGTCGGTCCCCATTTCCCATTATCCATCTGCTTAAGCACTCTTCTGCTAGCTTAAAACCACAACATAACATTGGTGGGGCAACAAAAATGGCAAGCAATATTGGAGCTATCCAGCCGTACAGTTTTGAGCCAGATGCTGCTCGGCTGAGGAATACGAAGAAGGAATGCGTGGATCTAGTCGTCTACAAGTGGATCTATGGAGAGAAAACAGAGACAGGAGAAAGCTGATTGGGTTCACTAATATGTTCCAAAAATGCAATTTTAATAGAAACCAAGTGACTGACAAATTTGAGCATTCCATAAATTCAATGTATTTTCTGAGTAAAAAACAATATAATATTAATTAAATTAATATTCATTATTTTTTAGAAAAAGCATTTCTTACATATTTTTTATTTGATTTCCCTTTTTAAATGCTTATCAAAACTTTGAATTCTTGAAATTGATGCTGTCTACTATTGAACCCATAAAGAAGTGATTTGATGTTAACCTAGGTGAAGATTAAATTTAAGTAATTATAATAAGTAATAATTCAACTGCTGCAGGGGGCCCCAGTATACTCTTTTGCCCAGGGCCCCAAAACTGCTATGTCTGCCACTGCCTCCATCATCAGAAAGATGCTACAAGAACATGTTAAAAACAACAGTTTTCATTGGAGTGGACCTTTAAATCAAATCCCAGAAAACAAAAGTCTCTGTAAAATGTTTGCTTCATGCAGTTTCAACATCCCATCCTCGATTGCCAAAGTGACACAAATGCTATTTTTCTCACAGATCTGTGAGTCCTTCTTTTCTTTCCCTTGCTGAGCCAAATCTTTTTTCTAATATTTTTCAGGCATCACCGTTTCGGCGCAGAAAAAGCAGGTGACTTTTCCATTGTTTGAGAAATCATGGTGCACAGCAAAAGCTGTCGACAGCAGTTTCATACAATAACAACGGTAGGGGGAAGAGAAGAATTGGAAGTAAGATGCCACACATGGCTTTGTCCATTGTACTCACTTTTCACTCCCCCACAGGTCCTCCACAGCCGCTGGCATGTGCTACAAAATCCTGGCTGAAGAGGAAAACTAACTGGAGGAGAGCACTTTGATGCGAATCCAAGCGGAATCACTTCTTGAATATTGTTTTCTAAGCATCTCTTATTGCACAGGAGAGACACGTGATATTGCAGTGAGCATTTTCTGAGGAAAAACATGTATGGAGAAGTCTTAAAGAAGGCTGTTTTTTAGCTGGTGTAGCAGGGGTCAGCACTGAAAAACAAGCTTGTGCTCCAAAACATGGAGCTGCTGCAGCTTTAGAGACTAGAGTTCAGACAGGAACCTGATAAGGGAATTACCTCACAGCTGTCATCCACCTAGGCTATAATGCCCCTGGGCAAGGCATTAATCAATCTACAGTACGTTATCTGCTCTGGGGCCAGCAAGACCAGGCTGTAGTGTTTCTGAACAGAGGATCCCAGCTGTGTGAGTGTTTACACAAAGTCTGGAATTTCACTTCAAAGCGATTGTTCTTAACACAGAAGATTTTTTATTTTATTTGTAGCAAACATGCTCTCAGCTCTCTTTCTACTTCAGTTTGGTGACTTTTGTATTATTATTATTGTTCATTTTCATGAACCATTCCAGTTGATAAACAATTTTATGTACATCTGATATCTGTTTTTTTCACTCATATATCTTATGTCAAAGTTCCAACATCTTGAGTTCAGCAGGAAGTGATCCCTTTTAGTTTCCATTTTGGTGTGCAACAGAAAGCATTTTTCTATTTTGTTTTTCAATGAAAAAGTCTAATGGTAGATATTTTTTCAGCAAAACACTTCATGTGTGGGTGTATAAAAAACCCAGAACAGCTCATTGTTTAAAAGCTTGTTACCGTCACTGAGCATTAATTGCTGTAATTAGTGAGAATGTACATACATCTCCTTTAGATCTGTTTATGCAAAAAAAAAAAAAAAAAACAATAGTGCAAACAGATTGTTATGTTGCAAAGATCATTTAGAGTTTCAGATCAGGATGTGAGGCAAATCTCTTTGGTATTCAAGCAATCAGTGATAAGAGTCTCTGGTGATCCACAGTGTTTGTCTGCAGTAATTAACTCGAGGTGAAGATTATGGGAGATTTTTTCTCAAGTCTGTACCCATCATGGAGAATTTGAAGTCAAAGACAAAAATGATCAACCTTTTTGCGGCTTTGGGTCAGTAAAAAGAAGGTCAAACTCAACAGCTATATATATATATATATATATATATATATATATATATATATATATAAATATAAATAGTTGTGGTTGGTGCCCAGCTGGAATTGCTGAAACACCAAGTTTTTCATATATTGGATTAGAGCTTTCTCCAGTGTGAACACCATGGGCTAAAAGCATGTTCTAGAACTTGCTAAATGCACTTTCATGAATGTGCATCACATGCTCGGTGTGAACGCAGCTTCAGGGAGTGCCCAGCCACCCTGCAGAGGAAGCTCATTTCTGTTGCTTGTATTCAAGACTCTGTTCTTCAGTCATGACCTGGAGCTCATATTGACCAGTAAATTGAAAGCGTTGCTTTCGGACTCACAAGACCCCAAAATATTGAAAGTCCTCCACCTGAGGCATGAGCACTCCACCCACATGAAGAGGGCAAACTATGTAATCAATCATTCAATGGTTTTAAAAGAATCCATTATCTATTAACTCCAAAACTCGCTGCATTACTACCTGATTTTAAAAAATGATGCAGTTTGCACTATTAAGATTTCTTTATTTCATAATCTTCATCTTTCCTCTTAATTAAAAATAAAATATTAGCCATTTTGATGCTTTTAGCTAACAATATCAAATTTTTCAAATTAGCTTCACTCTTTTTATTCAGAGTTTCACCGCGTTAATAGGGAAAGCAGGTTCAAACAGTTGATGTGCATTTGTAAAGCAGCTCCTTCTTTGTCCTGCTGGACTCAGATCAGGTGGTCCAGAAATCAATCTCAGCTTTTCTTGGATTTTTGCAGTTTGAACATGGCCATCAGGAGATGAGAACAGTCGAGCCATGAAATGATAGACACTATCAAAACCTGGATTTGAGTAAATCGTTTTCAAAAATGATTTAGTTATTTAAAAAGAAAAAAAAAACATACTTTCACACATTTGTACCTGAATCCTACATATGTATGGAATATGGATCCATGGTTTTGTGTTTTGACATGGTGGTATTGACATGGTGACACCAAGTCTTGACCCAGACACCTCCTGAATTACATTTCAGAGTCCAATAGCCTGGAGGTGCTCCTTTGCATACCTTGTCTCTAAGACAAATTAAATGTCTTTGTGTCATCTCTGTTAATTTGTTTAAGTTGACAGACTCAACTTGTCACTTTGGTTGTTTTGACCATATTCCGCCTTTTATATCATTAGCATACATTTGCGAGAATATCCCAGTGGATCGGTATTTCTAAAAGTCTCCCATCAGTGTCTGGCACCCAAAGATGTGTGACATTCCGTCTGTGTCCCTCTTCTTTCTGATGCCCGGTTTCTACTTCAGCAGATCTAGGTCACGTCTGCACGCTTGAATGCCTGAAATTCCTGCCATGTCATTTTCTCATTGCATTTTTGTTTTTAATGAGCAGTTCTGAACAGGTGGCAAATGACTGTTGTAAAGGTTTAGACGAGAAACTGTTTTGTATTGTTAGATTAAAGATAATTTTTTTCCTGACAAAAATGTCAGATAAAGAATTTTTTAAATCTGTCAAATGAAAGTTTTAATTACATTTTTTTCTCAAATAGAAATGCTACCTAATCTAATAAACCATTCATCTATTTCATAATAAAATATCTCCTGAAAACAAATTTCTGTCAATGTAATATCAAAGAAAAAAATACTGAAACAATATATGCAAATGACGTTAGAGTAAGAGAAACAACACGGAAATCCAGATGTTGGGGGCAAATAAAAAATGGCCTTTGTTATTTCAAGTAATCCACAGCTGTGATTGCATCCTCTACCAGCTGTGAAGTAGAATGTCTTTTAGTTTAGGATGTTTTCAGACTGCACACATTTGGTTCGTTTAAAGTAAACGAATGTTCAGTCTGAATACACAAGTGAACCCTGGTCCGGGACCAGGAACCGCTCTCTGATCCATCTTTTGAGGTGGTTTTGGTTTGTTTCCAATTAGACTGAGCTTTGGTTCGCTCTGAGATCTCTCAGTCTTAATACACTTCTCTCCAGGAGCGAAATAACTGGACCAAAACATCCACTGTAGCTGAGCATTATGGAATGAAAATAGATGCAACGGAGGAGTGGCGGACATGTAGAGCAAAGATTCTTGTGTTTTCAAACAGGAAAATAGGGTCCAACTCCTTACTTGTTAGAACCTTTGTTTTAACAACGCTAAAAACGCTTCTTACGTGCTTTTCTGTGTCTTGCTACGCAACACGTGCTGCTGTGACGTCATCCTAAAGGCTACCTTGTAGTTCCTTAACAGAGTTTTCCTAAAAACAATGCCATAACACCACAATGATGAGACACAGCAACTCATTGAAATGCGGTGGGATGAATGCAGGCTGATTTAAACTACTTTTAACTTGGAACAGTAGAAGTAGAAGTAAAAAGTGTTATACCTCACAATGGTGGAGACGTTCAAATAGGTCAAATGTAAACTCTGAATCAGTGAATTTCCCAAAAGGATTGTAAAGAGCAGAACTTCCATAATTTTGGCCTTTAGTTGCTTTGCCACACCCTTGAAATTCCAGGCCAAGAGAGTGCAATTAAAAGCCTTATTTAAAAAAACAACAACAACAGAGCCCCCTATAATCCAGGGGGTTTTATGGATTAATCCTGTTGCTAACAAGGTTGGATGTTACTGTGACAACACTAATGAGACTAATGTTTAGCGGTTTTGAACTGTGGGTTTTTCTTTTTTACTTCTAACAAGGTTGGGAGTAAGTGTAGTCACAATACTTTTTTTTTGCCGCAGAATAAGTCTTTTTACGAGTTGCAGATAAGGACGGGTGTTATAATGAAAATGCTAATGCGGCTAACGTGTAGCAATGTTCAACTGTTTTTGTTATTTTTACATGTTACTAACAAGGTTGAGAGTCAGCGTAGTCCCAGTAATGTTTGTTTTAGTGATCTCTGTCTTTTTCACAAACAAGGTTGAGAGTTATAGGCATTCTAATGTAGCGGTGTCGAACTATTTTTTTTTTTTTTATGTGTTATGAACAAGATTGGGAGTTAGTGTTGTCACAGTAATGTTTGTTTTAGTTCTATCAGTCAGTTTTCACATGTTGCAAAGAGGGTTGGGAGTCACAGGTATTGGGAACACGCTAACGTGGCTAATGTATAGCAGAGTTACATATAACATAAATTCACTGACGGTGCGCCTCATATCCAGTGCGCCCTATAGTGCAGAAATTGCGGTACCTAGGAAGAGAAGACTCTGATTTCTCTATCTCAAAGTTTTTAATTTTAGACATGACCGGCCAAACGCATTTCACTCAAAGGTTGAATACTAGTGGCCCTGCTTGAGAAGCATTTGGATTTAAATTTACAGAGAAAGTCCTTCCTGATTTGACTTTAGCAGCTTTGAGCACAATTGTAAATTGCACGTGCCACTTTCTGTTTAATCCATTATACATCCATCAGTCACCTCACGCAGGCCACCTCTTGTGTTGGCTGAGCACTGCTCAAGCCGGCGAAAAGGCTTTGACAGTAGAAGCTTGTGCTATTAACAGAATTAACTCCGACCAGAGCAGCAGCTCAGGGAAAACATACCAATTCCATTATCTCAGCTGGACGGAGGCCATTCCCTCTCAGCCACTCTGCAGCCAAAGTGCTGCAAGCATGGAGCCCACCAAACCAATTGTGCAGAGACACAACATGTAGCAACTCCAAAATGCACTTTATCAAGGATGTTTAGCTTAAAATATTCATCGTACTGAATATCAAATGTATGTCTTTAATAAAAAAAGAACAAAAAATCCTTTTGGATTTTTTTCTCCCTTTTTTTTTTTCTTTGTAAGTGAATCAGGATGAGCTCAGCAATATTCGGTAGACTTTTGCTTAATCACCACCTCCAGTACATTTCTGCTCCTCAACTGCACTCACTTCTGAGTAAATATGAAAGTGTCCTAACATGCCAGCATTTTAAGAACAGAACAATGTAAACTAATTGTATGAATTACGAAATGGTGTTTGAATGGTAGCATTCAGCTTTATTGTTTTTTTGATGGTGCAATAATGAGGAGAACGTGACAGAATTCATCAATATTATAGAGTGTGAATAATGATTAAAGATTACAGTTTTCTCACAGTTTTGTTCAGCCACAGCACAAAAGAACAAAAAAAAAAGCTTGAAAATGTAGTGTTTCTGGCCAACACTGTCTTTACAATGAATCAGTTTTTAAAGCAGTTTTAAAGTATTAAACAAAGTAATCAAGTAGTTGATTAAAGATAATGAAAACTAGGGATTACAAACAAAAAAGAAAAAAAAAGAAAAATGGTTATAATTTGAAAAAGCAATTTAAAAAAGGGTTGACTTTACTGGTCAAAGGAAACAAACATTTTAGCCAGAGCTGCCTCTGCAGTCCCATTCTCCTTCTCCTTTCTTTGTAATAAAAAAGAAAAAAACTCATTTTACGAGAGGGGAAAGAAAAAACTAACCCATGATAAACAAATTTATTTATTAGTGAAGCTGGAATTACGTACATTTTGTGCAAACCAAAGCAATTGAATTTACTACGTACTCTAAGAAAATGAAGGTGAACATTTAGGAAAAACAAACATTATTTAGTCTGAAACAAAATAAACTCACAGGGGTGAAAAATTTCCAGCATTTAAGCCTGCCTTTTAAAAAAACAATTATAGAGTTTTTAGACAGTTATTTAAAAATAATAGGAATATATACATACATATATATATGTATGTATATATTCCTATTATTTTTAAGCCTTTTTTCACTTTTAAGCACTTTTCTTCTTTTTTTTTTAAATTTGCATTTTTTTTTGCGGTGGGTAATTGATTATAGTGATTTTTAAAGCATCTAATAAAATACATTTGCAAAATTGTTCTCCTTTGTTTATGTGTAGAATGCAATAACTCCAATAACAGCAGTTTCTCAGCTTGTAGCAGTTATCTTCACTAAGTTACATTCTTAAAAACGCTCTTTAAAATCTATCTTTTTTGAATGTCTGGTAGCAAAACACCAAATGAAAGGGAGGATTTTAAAACGTGCAGAAATCCACCAGACCTTGTCGTGGCTGCCACTTCCTTCCAGGTCATTTCACTCCGTTAGGAAGCTTCCTAAGGAAAACAAAGACCACTCAAGCGTACCCCTGAACCTTCCAGCCACTCTTCTCACCTTTGTCCACCTCTCTCATTAGTTACCTTAATATACTTCTGCCATACTGATCATGCTTTCAAACACTGCTTGATGTTTTTTTTTTTTTTTTTACTGTTTTTCCTTATAAAATATTACAATTTAAAGGAGAAAAAATAACAAAGAAGGCAGCAGCATAGGTTTTAATTGCCTGTCAATGCTCGTGACAATGAAGTTCGGATAAATGATAACATTTTCATATATTGTCATTAACTGATGGCTTTTTCAGGAATGTGTGCACTGAAAGCCAGCACAGAGGCATTGTGGTTAACTGAAATTTGTATTTGCATTAGCGGTTTTTGATGTCTACCATCTGATCAGAGAAGTTCATGTCATGAAAATGCATTTGTGGATGTTTTCAAAACAAGAATACATCCGCTGCATGCCTCTGGCTGTGTCGGCTTTATCATTCGTCCCTCAGCAGTTTATGAATACCACTGAAAGGAAATGTCACATTTACAAGACTGGGAAGAACAGATAGTAAAGTTTATGGACTAAGTTCCATACGCAGATGGATGAAACGCTAATAACTTAGAGGGAAGGGACGGAGAAAAAAAAAAAATCAGCATATGTGATTGCTTCATCTCAGTTGCGCTGCATCCTGCAATCAAATATTTAACACCCAATCAAGCTCCACTGGCAGAGACGCTGGGCAGGTGGGACTGACTCAGGATTTGCATCAAGATGGCAGCATGTGACACAAATAACTTCACATATGGTTTGAAGTTTTGAGGTAATGATCATTGACTATATATGAGAACTGGACCAATGGACCACCCCCCTTTCGAGTTGCAAACAGGAAGTACTCGATTCGGACTATGGAGAAATAAACAGCTCAGTCATAGTATTTGTCAGAATAATCATTCTTGCTGCTCTGCCTTTTTTGAAGCAGTCTTGCTAATCCTGTTTCGTTTTTATTCTGTTTTTTGTTGGAGCAAAAGTTATTCAAATCATAAACTGACCAATCAGACGCCTCAATTGAAGTATGTGGTCTCAAGCAGATTGCTTGAAGCGTTTGATGGACAGATTTTCCCAAGCCTGCTTTCAGTGCAACTGTGGTCTTCTAACATGCTCACCTCTGATTGGAGAGAGTATTTGCCATAGAATTGTTGATTCAGACTGACTTGTACCAATAACTGCTTGCTGATGATAGAAATCAAAACAAACCGACTCGGACCTTTCACTGCTTCCTGACGACATCTGGTTCCAAAGATGGCAACCGCCGTATTGCAAAAAAAAAAGGCAAAAGAATTGACTTCATTTAGTTGGAGCTGGAAGTAAGTCATTTTCTATTGGTGATATCATACTAAATTGGTAAAGTTCTCTTATACACTGATGATAGAGGACGAACTGAAAAAACTACAGATGCTTTGTAATGTGGAATAATTACATTTATTACAACCAGAATGAGCAAACCTTGATGTTGACGTTTTTTTGAGTGTCAAAAAGTAACGTATTGATAAAGACAAACTAAAGACAAAAAAAAAAAAATACTAATACAACCTACTGTTGCTAGGCGACGAAAGCTGATGTACCTGCCAACTGTTTCAGATCTGACAGTGGTGGGAAAAAAAAGCAGCAGGAAAGGCCACATATTAGTACTCCTGTCCTGGCTAAATGGACAGAAAATAACAAAAACAAAGAAAAGAAAGCCAACTTGGAACCATCTTTCTTCTCAGAAGATTCAGATTTTTTTTGGCATAGGGCAGGAGTTGTTCAGTTTTAGCTTTTATTCACACAGCCCTAAATGTAATGTCACAGTTTTATTTGATTGTATTGTTGTTAATAAACTACACACACTCCAGCTTATGATGTCACTGCTGCAACATAAAGGTTGGTGGCGATATTATATCTATGTCATATATCTGCATTTATATAGCATCAAATATCATAAGTATAATACAAAAATATTACTAGTGTAATATGTAAACTGTTTTTCAGTGCCTGATTGCTGTCATTGTGGATGCGCCTTTTTTCTTGATGTTGTACAGACTTTGTTGAATTGATGGTTTGTGACTCAATATCCTGTAAGTATCCGTGAACCTGTGACGGTTTTGTTAAGAATTTTGACGTATTTTTTGCTTCTTGTGTTGTGCTTTGAGGAAGCGTCTGTTGTGTGATAAATAAGCTGTACTGAATGTTTTTTATTTAACAAAAACATTGAGGAATGATCCAAATATGGGCACTTACAAATACATAATATAATCATAAAAAAGCGGTGTAAAATAATTTGCGATTGTTTGACTTTAAACTATACAGGGTGCTCATTGTTTTGCTTGGTTGTTTGAGTCTACAATTCCAAAACTCGGTCCCCTAGAAATTTCCCAGAAGTCTCTGCAAAAAATCAGTGTGCATTGATGCTCACTAGGATTGGTGACTATAGACCACAATGTATTGCGTTCAAACAATTTGTCATCTTCAGAACACAAAGGATTTGTAAACTGGTTATCTGGTATTTATTCATTTTTTTCCTTGGAAAATTGGTGATGTAAATATGTCATAAAAAAAAGACCAAGCATGGTGTCTGCTTTTTAAAATTTTTTAAAATCCACGTCACTAGCTAGCCTAATCTACTTTTTTTTTGCAGTTCGGGAACGATGAGGGAATTTCCGACAGAACATTGGATTCAAACATTGTGTATGTACTGCTAAAGCTTATGTTGGTTAAACGCATTATTGTCTGAATTAGCAATGTTTCATATATCTTCAGACTTAAATACTTCAAACCAGTTCATGACAGAAAAATGTGTTTGGCGCCGGTGGAGAGGAATTTGGCTTTTTTTTTGGAAAAGCCTACACTCCCGGCTCTGCTGCTCATCCTCCAAATGCATCTTCCTTACAAATGTGGCATCAATGAAAAAAGGAAATAAACAGGCTTTTAGAAATATGATTAATTGCCTCGAAGCATACCAGACACAAAGTCTCTTACTTTTTTGTGCTCTTTGTATGTGACCAAGCATTGTGTATAAAGGTAAGATTAAATATTCATAATGTACCATGTCTTCCTATGTGCAATGCAATGCTTTTTACCTGTCTAGGTATTTCATAGCTGCTGTATAGCAGAAAAAAACACAAACTTCCTTGGTTTTAGATTTTTGAGCTGAACAAAAACTAAAAAAGATGAGAATAAAAACAAATGATTAGGTAAAATCAGTCAGAAAGATACCTCAGATTTATTTAAGTACAAATTCTCAACCCATTTTCAGTTTGAAATTACTTTTGTATGTCAACAATTTATACATTTTTAATGAATTGATGCACTGTGTTATTACTGGTGTTGTGGGCCGTGATGGCACATATTGTGCCTAACTGTGCGATTCTTATTCAGGTAGCAACGGCTTACCGGACCCAGCAAAAGCAGTTGAGCAGCAATCGAGCATTGTACGGCTGCAAGGCACAAACTCCTAATGAGGAAGATGAATGCACATGAGAGTAATGATGCAAAAGCATAAACACCAGATGGAAGTCGGTAAGTCAGAACGGTACAAACCAAAACGATTCTGCATGATTACCTTTTATCCAACAATGAACCGTCTCTAAAGTGAAGCAATTTGAACAAAACTAAAAGTAATTTCCTTGGTTGGTTTTAATAAAAATAATGAAAGTCACAAATGTTGGTTTTAAAGTAATTTAGTCCTACTCTGATCATCTTTTGATCTATATATTTCTATATATTCAAGTATTCCACAAATGTTGCAGCAAGCCCGGCGTTTATTCTAGACTGGCGTCTATTGGAGAAAGGTGCTTGTTTTGATTAGCTGTGTGTGAACGAATCTTCATTATCAATCTCCAAAATCCTCTTTGCTTTCATGCTGATCATTTTCCTGGGCACACGCACCTTTCCGTCTTTGCTCAATAATCCACGTTCAAACCAGTTCTGCTAATTCGTCGCTTGCTTTCTTTGCATTTCTACTAGGAAACAGTGTGCTCCTTTTATTTCTGAATGTCACCCATCTGGTTGTGCCATTTTTGGATACGTTTTGGACCCATCCCAGAAATGTAGTGCAGATTCCTAACCAGAATGTTCTCTGGCATATACCACCGCATGAAGTTTAAACGCTAAATTCAATGTTCAACTGTGCATGACATGGAGGGGCCACTATTAGAGACCAGAGTCTAACAGTAACAAACACCAGCCATGTATTGGAGACCGACGTCATTTAGAGATGGGCCACAATTTGAAGCTAGATGGTTTATTAAATGTGTTCCCACTGGTCTTTTAATTAGAATTTTGCAATAAAAAAAGCTGTCTTTTTTCTAGGACATAGTTTCTGCAAAGCGGTATTAGTTCATTAGAAATTTGCCTCTTAATTTGTGAAAGGGACCAGAGTAGGTCTACCCTCACTTCCTGTCATCCATCTTTTTCAACAAAAATGATGAGAAATATTGGAACTATCTAGCTGTACAATTTTGATCCAGATAGCAGCTGGGACAAGGAAAACAAAGACTTACACGGGGTTTAGCCGGCTCCAAGTGGATGCATCAGAATGAGACAGTACAGGGAGCTTGTGGGCTGCCCAGTGTATTTTCCACATCACAAATACATTTTTTTTTTTCACTGTGATTTGAATCCAAGAAATGACATTTGAAGCTTAATTTTTTTTATGTGTGTCCTCCATCATGAGGAAAACTGCCACAAAAACATGTTAAAAATACATTTCCATCAGAGTGGGTCTTTAATTTGAAGACACTGGATCACCTGTGGGGCTTTCTGAACAGACAGTGATCAACACAGCTCAGAGGATCATAGTTTGCTGTCCGACCAAACCTGGAGGACATCGGCTCTCACTACCTCAGCAGAGCTAAACACATAATCAAGGACTCCTCTCATCCCATGTTTAAGCTGTTACCCTCGAGCCTCCAGGTTCTGTAGAGCTCAAACCAACAGATTCAGAGACATTTTCTTTACCAGAGTAACCCTTACATCAAACAAGTCAAAATGAAATAGGAACCATCCATACAGAAACTGTCAGCAAAACAAATATTACTGTGTTTACCTTGCTCATTTTGCACATTTCCTTCGGTTAGACATCCACAGGATACAGATTTGTTATAAGATTATATACTTGGAGTATTTCCCTTTTCTTTAACACAGCCTCAAAAATCATATATTCAAAGTTTGCTAGAATGGAAATAAAGGTCACTCCATTCTAATATTGACCAACATTCTGCAACGCTACAAACTAAAATAAGACATTTCTCTTAAAAAAATGTTTCAGCCCTTCAGCAGAATCAATGGTTTGCAGAATCAATGCCAAACTGCATTAAAACTCCTCTGGAAGTGAACTAACACACCACCAAAACAATTTATGGTAGTTTTTCTTGTCATTTCTATCCCATGTCTGTGTTTGTGGTCGCAAATAAAAAAGCAAGGCACCTTTAATGGCTCGCTGTTTGTTAATTGAACGGCATACCTGTGCACCATACCTATATAAAGAGACTGTTTAATCTTTGTTGTCATGGCAAAGGCCTTCAGCAGCATTTAATAAGTATTATTCATGCACCGTTTCAATGCTTGAATCCATCACAAAAGCTGATGCATATTTTGCTTCTGGCTGTTAGTAATGTATGATCAGGTAGAGTTTGGTAGAGTTATAGAGCCCAAAGCGAAAGAAAGAAGAGATGAACATTTTGTGAGAAAGCAGTTTGTGTAATAATAAAGTATAATCACATACAACATGCAATCAGCATTTTGGGCTTGTTTTACACAAATTTGCCTCCTAGCTATTAGGGCTAAATGGGTCTATAAAAGATGTGTGCAACCTCTCACCAATATTTTCAATTTGTGGTAATAATCGTCAAAAAAAATCTCTGTGGCAGAGCTGACAAACACCCACAAGTCTCCATGTTTGTGTTTGTTTACAGCATCCTGGTGAAGGACGAAAATGATTACCATTTGTTCGACACAAAGTTTCTGTTGTTCCTTGAGCAAAAGGAGGAAAATAAGCATTTTGGAGTAAACCAAGGAAGAGTAAAAATCGTTTCCAAGGCACAACAACAGAACAAAATTAAGTCTCCGTTTTTATGCAGGCATCAAAGAGAGCAGCAGATATGCAAGCCAGGCAACAAGAAAGAGGGGAAAGCTTTTGGATGCACACAGTCGGCTCTGGCGTTGTTTAGTGCACCGCACTCTTTTGACGTTTCCTCCAACATGCATGGGTAATTCTGCACGCAGAGGATCAGAACACTAAAATAAACGGTCAGAGAGTCATTGTGCAGTTGTCAGAGCTGTCATGTAAATCAGGGGTAGATCTCAAGAGTAAAATTTGACTTTAAAGGGACCAAGCAGAAGGCTATTATTGTCAGAAAAAAGAGGCTACCTCTAAATTTACCATGTTAAAGACCTTAAACAAAAAAAAAAAAAAAAAAAAAACAATCATGCTACCGTCACAAATACAACTGTTATTGAATCGTCAGGTTTTCATGCCGCCCGTTTTTCTTTTTTTTTTTTTTTTGATGTTGGTCATGAATGTTGACAGAGACAGTCAGGTTGTCGTCGGGCGTGCAGAGTTACCCCTGAGCTACGGGAAGCTGGTGGAACACCGCGGCTGCTGCCTCCTGATTACAAATGCCGCCGCGTGGCCTGCTGCAGAATTTACTGAAAAACTTGCATTTAGGTTGCTGCGCTGCGACATTTCGGGACATGTGACCATAGTTTAACCAAAATCATTTCTGAAAATTCATATAAAATGAAGCAAATATTAATCAAAGATGATCTAACACAATGTGATATTTTTTGGATGAACATTTTTGGAATATTTGTTGGATTTAGAATGAGACAGCAATAGAAGTGACCACTATGCAATATTCCTTTTTAATGTATTTCAGCTCAACAGAATTAGAAAGTGGCCGTGCCTGTTAATTGCATTAAAACCTGATTTCCCCTGGGTTGAATTCAAAGCCAAAAAAAGTATCTTGAAAATCCTTTCCGGTCTGCCGCGACAAGTGTTCCATTTCAATTCCACAAAATAAATACATGCGAGCATTTTTCTGATGTACCCCTAATGATTCTTCTTTTGTCTATGCACTGCAAGAAAAGGATGGAAGTTTCCTTTAGTACCTTTTTGTTCTTTTTTCTCTTTCTTTTTCTCAGGGTAGCACAATTAAAGTGCAAAGAATGTTCCTTTAATTCTTGCAAGCTGTCAGACTGCAGCAAGTGCGGTTTCAGCTTGTTTCGCTTGATTCATGATTTATTTTTGCAAATGTGATTGCTCCTCCACCTGGTTTGGGGAGCAAGGACGAAAGTATATTCTTAAAGAGTGGTGAAGTATTTTAAATATCTTTTTTGTCCTGTATGGTCAACATTCGGCTTTGATTTGTCTTTAGTTTTAGCTTACTAGCCTTGATCATTCAGTATTCTAACCCCTGTTTGTATCATATCTGATACACTTATTTCTGAGATCTCTATCTCATTAGCAATTTTTTTTTAAAAACTCACTGTTTCTCAAAGTCCATGTTTTGTGTCCTGTAGTTCATCATCATTCCACTAGGGGCAGTATAAGAGCTTTTAAAAAGACTACTTCCATGAAATCTTAAAAGCACTTTTGGCTGGTAATGTTTGGCTAATTTTTCTAAACTTTATAGTTAGAATAAATCATTTATTGTTATTGTTTATTTAAATTGACTACTGTATGAAAGAATTGTAAATGTCGGTATTTACATGACTAATATTGTTGCGAACAAAATCTTAACAAATCAATTTATTTATCATATTTGATACTATAGAACTCCTAAAAAGAATTTGCAATAATTTTTTGAGGATTTTGTTGAGGGTTTAAAAACATTCTAATTGAAAAAAAATAATTGTTTGATGTTGTGAGCTTTATACAAGGTTAAAACATTAAGTTGATATTGAAAAAAATGACAGAGACAGAGTTAAAATCTTCAGAATTACAGATACTTCTAGCCTGATTGTTATAAAAAATTAAATACTACTTTCCTGTTACATTTCCAAAAATTATGAGCGATTTAAATCTAATAAACTATCAACAACTACATCTTTTATAATTTTTTCAAGCACATTGCTGGAAAATGCTTACCAATTTGTACATTTTTCCGAAGAAAAAAGACATTTGATAGGTTGTTAACTTCAATAACAAGCTTGTCTTTTAATGGACAATTCAGAGCTTTCAGACATGAGCTGTAAAGTACCACTCCGCAGGCACTTTAAGTTTAATCAGACTTTGTTTGTCTGTAATTGCGGTTTAGATTAGCAAAACAAGCAAAAATCAACAAAATGTTTTGACTAATTAATGTAGAGATCCTATCCTTGAGAGGCACACGCTCCTGGTACAGCACAGAAACGGAACTGAACTGTACGGGCTAACTTGAAAACAGAAATAAACCTCGACTTCAACAGCCCGACACTTCTGGCTTTGACTTAAGCTTTAAAGATTAGCATTTTCTTTGACTGGGTTCTGAGAACACTATTCTGCCAAATAAAGGAAACCTTGTAACCAAGTAAACATCATAACTTTAGTGTTGTGACTCTTTTCAGCTGGTTTTCTCATCCACTTGTCAAATTTGCAGTTCAAACTGAGCATCAAAATGGTAAAGAAAGATGACTGAATTGACTTTGAACATTGCATTGTTGTTGGTGCCTGACAGGTTTGTTTCAGAAACTGATGATCTATGGGATTTTCACTCTCAAAACGAGCCAGGCCACTATTAGAGATTGGCATCTCAAGAGACAAACCCCTGATAGACCCGGAGTATATTAGAGACCGGCCACTATTGGAAGATATTCATTTATGAAGAAGACCATCTCTGAATGTACAACACGTCCAACCATGAGGCAGATGGGCGACAGCAGCAGAAGGCTACAGTTTACACAACTTAACCAAAATTGGACAATAGAAGATTGGAAAAATGTTTCCTGGTCTGATGAGTCGGGCTTTTGCGGCAACATTCTGATGGTAGGTAAAGTATATCTAAGTATATCTAAAGTATATCTAATGCGGTGACTGGTAAGTGTAAATAGCACCTAATGTAATAGGTTTTGTGATGTGGTAGTTTTTGCTCAGAACAATGCGAGTTTAAAATGCAAAAATATTGACATGTTGAGGAAAAAAAGCACCTTATTTACCTGCGGCCTCAAATTTGATTCGCACGTTTTTACCATGGTGTAAATGTATTATAAATGATCAATTATCAATCAATCAATCAACCTTTATTTATATAGCACTTTTCATATAAAACATAACACAAAGTGCTTTACACAAAATAAAAATAAATAAAACAAAATAATGATACTTAATAAGCAAATAAAAACAAATAATAATATAAAAATAAGCATAAATTAACATAAAGTCCCCTCCCTCAGGTCTGTACACAACCCTTTCAGACCTCCTACCCCCTAACTGATGGATATTGGCAATGAGAAACAGGCTGAGCATGACAGTTTGTTTTTAGAAACGCAAATAGTTGGGACCTCTCTCTCTGTGAGTAGCGGCACAGCCAACCAAATGCAGCGACACAAGCAGGGACCCGCCTCACCACAGCTAGGGAGCAATGCAGTTCCCCATCCAGAGCCGCCGCAGTTGAACGGCAGCCGACCCATAGAGAGAGAGAACCCAACTGAGGAAGCACTGGAAACAAAATAAAATTAAATTAAAAACTAAACATTGCTAAAAGCTAAAAAACCAACAATAAAACATTATAATGAGGAATTTAAAATAAATTAATAGTTTATTGTAAATTGATAAAACATTATAAAATAGATAATAGATAAATAGGTAAAAGATACAAAGTAAAAATTATATGAAAGCCAGGTTAAAAAGGTGGGTCTTGAGCCTTTTATTAAAAACATCTATGCTCTCTGCAGCTCTTAGATCCTCTGGCAGACCGTTCCACAAACGAGGGCCATAATACTGAAAGGATACCTCTCCATAAGTTTTGGTTTTTACTGCTGGAATGGTTAGAAGACCAGTGCCAGAGGATCTCAGGGTCCGCGAGGGTTCATATTTAACTAAAAGGTCAGACAGATAAGAAGGCGCAAGACCGTTAAGACATTTAAAAACCATTAAAAGTCTTCTGGCTAAAAATCTTAAAATCAATTATCAACACATTTTACATCATTCAATTCAGAAAATAGTCAAGATAAGAGACTGACAATTGACGAGTTTTTCTTACCATAAAGTTCAGAAAACTAGCTAAACTTTTCTCGCCAAAAGTCTCCTTAAGATTTCATGGAGGCAGCCATTTTGAAATGAGCAGACAAAGCTCTTTACTGCCCCTCATGCAATGATGATGAACTACAAAACAGAAACCATGGACCAAGTTAAACAAGTGAAATGGTTTTTTTTAGGCATGTTATGATCATGCTAATGAGATATGGTTCTCAGAAATGTGTGTATTAAATATGATAGTAATGGTTAATATGACGTTCCTTTCTGCTGTTTGCGGAGCAGAAAGTAGATACCACAGACCAGTAAATAATCTTTTTGTTTTTTTTTTCAATTCCTGTCTAATGTATTACTATCAGCTCTAATTTTTCATGACGGTCATTTTTATTCTCCCCCTCGTACTGCGTCCTTACCAGAGCCCTCCTCACTCCTGCACCATTGCCTCTGTTCTAATTTTACCGCAGGCTCTTTGAAGCGCCATAATCCTTAACACTGAAACCACAAAACCATGATTCATTGTCGGCGTTGTTTTCGCTCAAGATCTTTATATTATATTATCCCAGATTAAACCCCTGTCCATCATGTGCTGTGTGAAACACTGCTCCGGTCAGATATTAATGACTTCCCGCTTACCCAGCGTTTGCTGGCCCATGGGTTTCCACAAGCGCAGCTCAATTTCAGCATTTATCTTCTCTGTCACTGTAATCTCTTGGAACTGCTCATTGAGAATGACTATTATCTATTATAGAAAGAAGGCAATAAAAATTTAAATGCCTAAAACAAGCACAGACAAGACAGGAATATTAACGTTTTTGAAGCCATGCGGACTGAAGCGATAGTAATAAAGCTAACTAACTATCAAAAACTATTAGCTACAAACGACTATCATGACACACTGTGACATGACAAAGTACTTCCAGACCACCAAGTTTTGATGCTTTATCATATCTCCATTGCATACTATGCTATTGATACTAATAGTTTGCATTAAACTTGTGGCCAGGAAGCAGAAGAACAAATAAAACGTCACTCTTGTTAGTTCATTAGAGCAAGAACACATACTAACACTAAGATCTTATCAGTATGCAGCTTTAATTTAATTTTAAATTACTCTTAGTATTTTATAATTCCTCAAGCAAACACACTGGAGCTCAACTCTCATTCCCTATTTATCTTTATATTGAAAAACACTCCAATAACAGAGAAAAAGCAAGAGTGAGAAGAATAAAATACATTGTTGAAACAATACCACAAGCCTTTTAACGTACAGTTTGGTATATCACAAAATGAAAAATGGGTGTCCTATATTATAACATGCTGTGGTATAACAGAGTGATAATTCCAAGCATGGCATCAGGTTTTCAGTTGCTAATTGTCTGCTGCACAACAAAGAGGCCATCTCATCAGGCTCATTACCAGTCTAGTAATTGAATGGGCCTCATAAGCATTTCAAGCCAAGTCACACATTGCAGATCAGAATGCAATGCAAAAAATCCCGGTGCAAATGGTTGAAAATAAATGTTACAATCATTTTTGTCATTTAAAAAAAAAAAAAATCTGGTATCTTTTTTGCAGCATTTAAGCTATCACATCCCTATGGACACGAGCAGCATATTCCTGTTCTCTTAATCTCTGCAAAAAGATTGGAAGCTGCTGTTCGTAGCTTTTTAGGGTGTATCTTCAGTGTATACAAGCTTTATAAATGAGCCCTTAGAGATCCACCAGCTATGATCTGTGATGTCACATTGATGTACAGCCTGGAGCTGTTCTTCTACTTCAGTGGATATGAAACAGGCTGGGTGGATTTTTGTAACCATTATTTATCCAGTAAAACGTGAACAAGGGCACATGCTGCTTTTACTATATGATTCCCACAGCTATCAGCTTCAAAATAAAAGCACCACTACATTGATTTGTTCATTTCTGTTTTGTTTTTGTTGTAATACTTTTTGGGTAAGTTAATTTTAAAGCATTACTTTAAAATGAATATTTACATGTATAAAATATGTCAAAGACTAACAATCAAGCATGACAGAGACATTGAATATGACCTGTAGACATCTTACCTTATTGTTGGAAGTGAAAAAACTGTTCATATTGGAAACTTAATTTCAATGGGTAAATTTCTCATGGAGGTGACAGCTGTCTTTATTCAAATATCTTAAATTTTATTTATTATTAAAACAAATTTTACTTGTCAGCACTGCCATTGAGTATATTGTTTGTTGAAAAACTAAATATCAGAATGGCACAATGCCATGCATTGACCTTTATTGACCTAATTGATGCAAAAGGTTAGACGAGAATGAGCAAGCTGGCTTGAGATGACATGAAAAAGTGGCCTAAATTACTTCTGATGAAAAATTAACTATGCAAAAATCTTAGTTAGAATTAAATAACTCTAACTAATTAGAGAGAATTAGAATTAGTTGGTGACCAATCTTCTCACCCTTTCTCTAAGTGAGCGCCCAGCCCCCTACGGAGGAAGCTCATTTCCGCCGCTTGGATCCGGGACCTTGTTCTTTCGGTCATAACCCAGAGCTCATGACCATAGCTGCATATTGGGGCGTAGATCGACCGGTAAATTGAAAACTTTGCTTTCTGGCTTAGCTCTCTCTTCACCACGACGGACCGGTACAGCGACCGCATGACGGTGGATGCAGCACCAATCCGCCTGTCGATCTCACGCTCCGATCTTCCCTCACTCGTGAACAAGAACCCAAGATACTTAAACTCCTCCACTTGGGGAAGATGCACTCAACCCACCCAGAAAGGGCAAACCACCTTTTTGCGGTCGACAACCAGACCAGAGAAAGACCTCAGACTTAGTGGTGTTGATTCTCATCCCAGCCGCTTCGCACTCTGCTGCAAAACCTTTCCAATGCATGCTGGAGGTCCTGGCTCAATGAAGCCAACAGGACAACACCATCTGCAAAGAGCAGAGAGGAAATCCTGTGGTTCCCAAACCAGACCCCCTCCGGACCCAGGCTGTGCTTAGAAATTCTGTCCATAAAGACTATGAACAGAACCTGTGACAAAGGGCAGCCCTGCCTGAGTACAACAAACACTGGGAACAGGTCTGACTTACTGCCGGCTATGCGGACCAAGCTCCTGCTCTGGTCATACAGAGACTGGACAGCCCTGAGTAAGGCTCCCAGGACCCCATACTCCCAAATTACCCTCCACAGGACAACATGGGGCACACGGTCAAATGTCTTCTCCAAATCCACATAACACATAGACAGGATGAGCGATCTCCCACAAACCGTCCAGCACTCTAGACAGTGTGTAGAGCTCATCCACAGTTCCACAACCAGGACGGAAACCGCATTGTTCTTGAATCTGAGATTCGACTATCGGCCGGACTCTCCTCTCCAGCACCCTGGCATAGACTTTCCCAGAGAGGCTGAGGAGTGTGATCAAAAACATTCTAAAAAGTTGTTTCTTATATTAGTTTTATAGAACCTAATAGGAAATAGAAAACTTAAAAGAAAAACATGCATGCGCTGTTTGAAGAATCTGTGTTGCAGGACTCCATGTTTATGTATGTGACCCTGTGATGTATTTTGACAGTTTGTTAACAGGATAAATTTGTATTCAAGAAAAAGAAAAGTTGTATTCAAAAGAGACATGTTAAACACAAAACGAAATATTGTACTTATATTTTTTTTCCTGCAAAGTTTTGCACAAAATATAAATTTGTGCAAAAATCTGTATTTATGAATACGACTTTGTCTTTATGAATACGTTTCTTATTGACAGCTATCTTATATCTTATATATAACTGTGATACCAATGAAGTCTTGTGTAGCCTGATGTGTAACATTATACCCCAATGCTTTTTAAAAAAGTAAAAAAAAAAAAAAAAAAAAAAAACTCTTGAATTGCTTTTAGCTTTGTTTCACTGGTGGTGTAGGGATGAGGAGATTTTTCTTTCCTGAGATGTTTATGTCGTTTAACCGTAGTATATGGAATTGACTATCATGTTTCCACTGTGCTAATTATTCCCATTCCACCAGTGTACCCATCTTCTGATGACTGTTTTTTCTTGGAAAAACACAAATTCAAAATGTCTCAAACTGGGTTATTGTTCCATGTTTATTATTGGGATCCAAATTTTGTCCAATAGAGCTCCTTTGGTGTGAAGTAAAGTGTGAGATTTGCACCATGGTGTACCAGTTTGTTAAAATTTCTTTGTTAAAAATGTTATTTAGCTTAGATAGATTTAAGATAGCTTAGTCCCTGTGAACCCTAGAGATAGTTTTGCGTGAGAAACCTGGTGGCAGTCTGTATAAACTCCAAGAAGTCAGTTTGGCACCATCCAGACCATGCAGCAATACTTCCCTTCTTCCCTATACTGACGATCAGTTTAAACTTCAGTGAGGAATCTTGACCATGTCTACTATATAACTGGATGCATTGAGTATCTGTCATATGACTGACGCTTTGAGTATCTGTGTCAAAGAGACAGTGCCCAACCAAAAGGCCTTTAAATTCATCCCTTTTACATCCAAATCCTCTGACAGGGACCTGGATTCAAGAAATTCAACCGGCACTGATGACTGAATTAATGATCTGTGGATTTATCCTAAAAGAAATCTATTCAGGGGAAACAAAAAAAGTTAAAGTATGGTAAATGTCACATAAAGATGCACGTTCTTTTGTAGACTGAAAGGTTAAAGGTTTCTCATCCATGAGGAAAAATGCTTTCTCCATGCATTTATTTATACTCTGCCAGTTATGGCTTTTTCAAGTGTCCCTGCAGGGCTGTCTGCACTTCCAGCACCTCTCGACTGATGCACTTCCCCTGGTAGGGCTTGACTGCACTGTTGAGCATGTAAGGCTTGTCTCAAAGCACTCTCCTTTCTGCCTGGGGAACGACACCCTCAGAAAACACCTACATGAAAATGCAATTAAAAGGTTCTTTCTCTGAATAGTACAGCCCGTTTTAAAGGACAGTGGCAGAAAATGCAGCATGCAACACGGTCCAGGGATGGACAGATAATGAGGGGCAGAAGCGGGTATGAGACAGCCATCTGCATTATCCATCCAAAGCACTCATCTTACATCCATCACGTCAGCACTTAGCTTTAATTTAAATGTTTTTATGTGATGAAATACACTCACAAATCCACATGTCCTGTCTATTTATAGTGGAACTAAAAGGCAAATCTGCAGATGTATCGAAAGGGACTTTATCATGACCTGGTTAAACTTTTTTAATAACTTTACAGTATTTTCCTGTGCTAAAGGGCACACCGAATTATAAAGCACACTGTTAATGAATGGTCTGTTTTTTAAGTTTTGTCATAAGGTGTACCGAATTATAAGGCATATTAAGCAAGACAAAAGAGTCAAAGATAGCTTGCTGTAAATCCGTCAGTCAAACTAACTGTGTTAACATTAACTCTAGAACTTGTAAGGAACATGTTACACAGTAGCCACGAGAAGCGTTAGCCACTTTAGTGTATTCACAATTCTTGTAACTCCCAGTAACTTGTTTGCAACTTGTAAAAAGGCAGACGGATGCCGCTAGGACAAGTGTTGCATTGACTATGCTAACTCTACAACCTTGTTAGTACCACATAAAAAAAAAAAAAAACTCAGTGCTATATGTTAGCTACATTAGCATATTCACAACAATTACCAATCTCGTTTGCAACATGTAAAGAACAGACTCATACCACTAAAAAAAAATATTGTGACTATGCTAATAACTAACATTGTTAGAAACATGTATAAAACACACAGTCCAACACCGCTACACATTAGCTTTGTTAGCGTATTTACAACAATACTCAACTTTGGAACATGAAAAAAGAACAGACTCATACCACTAAAATGCACGTTACTATGACTATTTTAATTCCCAACCTTGTTAGAACATGTAAAAAAAAACAAAAACAAAACATGCGCAACAGGTTAGCTATGCTAGCATATTCAGAGCAACACCCAGCCGAACATTTTGAGAGAGATTTGTATAAGTTATTTGAGCTGTTTCTCAAAGTTTCTCTGTCAAAATCTAAATTTCAATTGATGCCAGCAATTAAAAGAGAGTTTTTAGTATTGAAAAAAAGCTGAACAATGCAAGTCAACAAAATCAAGACACAACTTTTGTCATAATGCTGCCTTTTAAGAAGAACTTGTCAGGGAAGTTCTTATCTTCTACAGTAAACTTGTTTTTTTTTTTTTTTTTTTTTTTCCTAGAGATCTATGCTATAATAGCAAAAATTTAAAACATATAGTAGATGTATTGTCTACACTAAGCAAAAGAAATGTGTTCAACTGCTGTAAGTAAAAACATTACTGTAATGTTTATGTCAGTCTCTAATTTAATAGAGTCAAATTTGTAACAAATTGGCCCCAAGAATGAAACAAAGAGGCAGCTCATGCATAGATTATACAAACACAGAGGCAAACACAAATTAAAATTGGGAAGAAACCTCCATCCTGCAACAGAAATGAAGAGATCAGAGCGTGCCAGAGATGTGTTGAAGCGGCTCAAGAGAGAGTGCGTATGCCAGGTTCTGTAACCTGTGAGACCAAGGTGAAGAAAGCAAAACAAAACCCACCTGTGCCAGCCACTTACCTGCACTGGATAGCTGGGATAACATCCAAAACAGTGGCTCTAAATGAGATTATATTGGTACAACTGTTTATTAAGATGTCTACCATGCTTGTGGTTAAGGGAACATAATACCACTGCCACCGATTTTTTTGTATTTTGTCACAAAAGGCTGCCTTTATTGTCTACTTGCCATGTAAATATGGTGGCCCTGAAATGCATGATACAATCAGAAAATTAAAAATAAAAAAATAAATTAAATAAAAAACAAAAAAAACAGACCAGTACTTCTAAACATGTAAGTTACACATCTTGATGGGTTTTTTTTTTTTAGTAAAACGCAGTGTCATAAAAATTAAAAGTGAAATGGCGACATCCATTGATGTGACCTTAGGCTTCAGACACCTACATGTTAACGAGAGCTGGGGCAGGGTGTTATAATAAGAAATGGGTAATTTATCAAGTGTTATTCAGTTTGTTAAAAGGGCAGGCAGTCGGTGGTGTTCATGTTTTCCTTAAATTAAAACAACCTTTGCATTGGAAATTTTTGAGAGCTATAAAAGCTAAAATAAGAATTAATGTAAAGGACAATAGGAAAAAAATAAAACTAAATGCAAAATAGTGTGAGGGCATTACAGCTTATGGCTGCTAATCATAAGCCTTTAATGAATTGATCATCAGCATAAGTGCAGATTTCAATAAAAGTGAAAGTAGTATCATCCTTTAGATCTGGAACATTTACATCTGTGCTAATGCAGTGCCTTAAAGAAAAGACTCATAAAGAGAAGACGGAAAGTGTTTCCTCATATGAATTCATTGTTCTCCTGTTAAAAAAAAAAAAGTTACTCAAGTGGACAGCATTTCAGATGACTGCCAATCTTTCTAAGAGTAAATTCCAGCAAATTTACTCCCTAAGGTCAGACCAGCTACAGACGAAAAAAAAAGAAAATTAGAAGCAATGTATTGGACCCTAAAAATGCTGAGGAAGCTGAACAGGTGTGTTTTCTTTGAAAAACTTAGAAAGGTTTTTTTTATTTTTATTTTATTTATTTATTTATTTTCCAAAAAAGAACTTGAAGGCATTATTTGAGATTGCAGGTTTGCACCTCTAGAAACCAAAAGTCATTTACAACAAAGCCCCTATGGGCAGATGAGACCAAAGTGGGCTTGTTTTGCCCTTAATTGGAAGAACCAATAACAACATTCCAGGATAAAGCTCCTGTCAAGTAGTGGTACTGTAGGATGATGTTCTGGATCTCTTTTGCTTATGGGAAACTTTGGCACCGTAGCCTAGTGCGGAAAATACTATGAATCGTTCAGTGGAGCTTTGCTTGTTTTTAAAGACATTGTTCACATTGTTTTCACTGTGCTTTCTATGTGGCTTTGTACATTTTTACAATGTTTCTACACATCGGATACATTGTTATAAAACATGAAAATTGTCAATTTTTGCAGCAAAAATAGGAACACATTTACAACTCAGAATTATAATTGTTGGGGGGCAGTTTCAGGTTCATTGTGAAATTATTGTTTAATATAATCAAAAATATTGTTTAAAATAATATAACTGGGGTTGTACAAAAACTATGGATTTCAAGAATTGCCAAAAAAGAACATTTTAAAGTAGAAAAAAACGTTAAAACAAAGGCACCCTATTACTAAGGGATTTCTCAGGAGGAAATACCCCATATAGTAATTGTATATGAAGCTTGTGATGCAAACTAAACTGTCTTGATTTACTGTATGGTGTAAAGTTGAAATTACACATTGTTATTTGTTCCGTTTTTTTTTCTGTTTGCTCCCTTACATCTCACCAGGCTTCAGTTTCCATCATCCACAGCTGTTCTGCTTCCGTAATTACGGCTCAGTCTTTTTAAGCTCACAGTTCTTATGTTTTCTCTGTCAGATCCTTTGTTATCTCACCTTTTTTTTTAGCGGTTCTCACATTCAGTTTCCTTATTGGTTGAATTTGTTACTTTTCACCAAAGTTTATCTCTTAAATGTTTTTTTATCCTCCCTTACATTTCCTTTTTTTTAATTTTCAACTTCTGAAAAAAAGCAAAAGTCTATAAAACTACAAATAATTGGAAGATAAAATGTATTATTTCCCACTTTTTTCTTCACTCCAACTATTCTTTAAAAATATTGATTCAAAGTATAAAAATGTCAACTGCTATTTGAACTTGTATTTCTGTATTATTTATATTTTTTTAGAAAGACACAAGGAAACACAGCCTTTTAAAATTAATATTTCAACTGAACAGCTACATACAACCATAAAGTGGGCTTAAAACATGAATCATTTTCATAAAATAACATCGAGGACAAAGATGTTTGTACAAGGAGAATGCAAATCATATACATCAAATTAGAGCAAACTGCAACATTTCAGGTGATGCCTGTCATCTTGCTACAAATATTAAGCTGCACAGCATGTTTAAGTCAAATTTCAAAAACACCTAACTTGGCTTCTCTAATTGCCTAACATGCTAATTGGACTGTGGAAAAGGGCTCCCGAGTTTCATTTAGGAGTCCCACAACCTGGATTTAAAACTAGCAGCAAAAGGTTTTCCAATTGACAGACGACATCTGGATTGCCTTGCCCTGAAAGCATATTCATAATTAATACACAGAGTCTGGTAGAGGGTGGCTTTTTTATGATAGAAAGGTCTTTTTGCCTTACTCAACCTAAATAAGAAAGGACGGTGTAAATTAAGCATGCAGGAATATGGCATTTGAATTAGACTTCTCTGCATGGCTCTTTCAAATGAAAATATGATCTTTGTATAATTTCTCTGTGCTCTGCTTTGTCAGTTCATGACTGCAATTCCCATGTAGATGATCAAAAAAAGCAGGAACAAAGAGTCCACGTCATTCATTTCAATATTTAACTTCATTTCGTTTTAAACGTGTTTGTGTTCCTACTTATAAATGACCCACTCAATAACATTTATGAAGTAGTACACACCTCATCAATAATTGCGATTAGGAGTTTTTGCTTTTTTATGTTGATGAACATCTGCTAAATATTAATGACCCGTGCACCTCTCGCATCAAATCTTTTCTTTTCTTGATTTTTTTTGTTAAAGTTTTATTTTAAAAATCCAGCTTCCTGACTGCACTGTGGTGAAAAAGAAACCTAATGAGATAGACCTTTTAATGGTTTTTTACAGTCTACTTTGGGTCAAAGTTATAGAAGAAGTTTGTTTTATAAGTTTATAAGTCAAATCCTCTAAAGCAACACCCAATGCCGCTTTCAAACTGGACAAAAGAAGTTGTATTAGTGTACTTGAGATTTTGGTTTGTTCAACACTGACCCTCCCTGATGGAAACTGTGTTCTTAGCATGTTCTTCATCATTTTCGGATGACATAGTAAATATATAAAGATTTTTAAGCTTAAAATTGTTATGGTTTGGTGTCCTTTTTCTTTCCTTGTGGTTGTTTTGTGCTGATTTTGTCCTTCTGTTTTGTTTCTACAGAGTGATGTGTGGCGGGGGGCGTGGCTATCTCTCATCCTGTGGCTGCCTTCTTGCACACCTGCTCCTCATCATCATTTCTCCCTCTATTTAAGCATCTTCTTGGCTGCTTCTCCCTGCTGGATTATTCCTTATGGTTTTGGTTCAAATAAACTGTTTCTTCCACTCCTCTGACTCTGCTCTGGGATCTGCTTTCATACCCTGACAAAAATTTAATTAATGAGTATTTATTTATTCAAATCACAGTAAATCAGGGGCAGATGAAAAGACTGCTGTTTAATGAAGAGCTAAGATGTTTCGCAGAATAGCTAATAGCTAAAGGGAGAGCGCGTAAACTTTCAACAACAGTGAGGGGGGATGGAGAGTGCGGTTGCTCTACGCAAACAATCCTTTTCCTGTTCCTGCAATCCTTGTTTTTTCTTTTTTTTGGCGAATAACTGCTTAATTGTAATTAAAAGACCACTGGGAACACTTTGAAAATGCATTTTAAAAAATAATCTGAGTTAAAATTTCATTTTTAAAACTTTAATACCTGAAAGAACAAACTTTCAGAACAATACAGAATTCATCCGTCTTTCAGGTGCATTTTTGCCTCCAAGAACAAATGTGCCTTGCAAACATTTGCATTGCCTTTTTGACATGTTGTTCTTGTTTTCTCTTGCTGTTCACAGACTCTACCCATTTGTCCCACACCTTTCTAATCCCTGCTAGTTTGTCATGTTGATGGTGGCCTGCATTGGTATCACTGTTGCCAAAACAAATCATCCATGACAAGCAACTTTGCAGTGACATGGTAGCCCAAAATGTTGTCTGACCAGACTGTGCAAAACCTGCAGGGTAGTAAGTACCTGCCAAAAATCACATACCGATGTACTTTGTAGCCCTATGTTTGTTTGGCTTACTAATGTTTATATTATGAATCCATTCTTCTACCAAGTTGGCATACTTATTATTTAGCACAATAACGTCTCCATGATGCCTGACAAAAAAAAAACGACAAATAATAAGGCCTATTATATACTAAAAAGATAATATATTTTATGAGTACGTTTGTACTATAGTCTACTCTTGCCAGTCTAATGGTTGCTTTTTTCTTGCTAAAAATTGTGGTTGGGTGTCCACCCTGAGACTGGAAGGTCATGAGTTCAGATCCAGGCCAAGTCACACCAAAGACTATAAATGGAAATCAACACCTTCCCTGCTTGACATTAAGCATTAAGGGGTCAAATTGGGGGTTAAACCACCAAATGGTGCCCGAGTGCGGCTGTGACTGCAGCTCATAGCTCCCCCAGGGGATTGATAAAATGTGGAGAACAAATTTCACACACCTAGGTGTGTGACAATCTTAATATTTTGAGAGGAAAAAGGCTGAATTGAAAGGATTTTGAAAATATTTTAAAAAGCAAAAGAACATGTAACTCATTTCAATTAACTACACAGCAGTTTTCTTTTTTTTTTTTTTATAATGACACTAAATTGCAATGGAAGTATTTCTTGGTACTGATACGAATGGATTACCACAAAGACAAAAAGAGACAAATTCCCCATGTGACCTTAAAGCATGTTCTGGGACTGCAGGAAACAGCTGGTATCATATAAAATAAACTCAAATTGACATTCAGACCAAGTGCTGTGACTCAACAGTGCTTACTACAACTCTGCTACTTGTGGTTTCTGTTTCCCTCCCTGATATTTAAGTAAAAATGCTGAGACGCAAAGAAAATCAACAAAAAGAGTATATTTTTCTTTCAAGGCGCTGTTCCTAAAATTGAGTGTGGACCAAAAGGCTAAAGTAGTTGCTCAGAAGAAAAGCGCTTCATTTTGCGGTTTAAAACATAAAGGTCATCATGTCACTTTGCAATCGTTATATTTCGGAAAGTATGGCAATCTCAAAAGTGACAGTTACTTTAAGTGACTGCAAGAAAAAGGTAGATACTCTAATGGAGACAAACTCTTTCATTGCAACAATATTTGGTCCCCTAAGCAGTACTGCTGGACCTAGATACCAGACAGAAACACAACCATGACCACCGGAAAGTTACATACACCAGCCTCGGCAGCTGGCATTCAAGTGACTGCTTTCAGTGAAAAGTTCATATAAATGCCTGAAAACCAGAGTTTTGGGCTTCTGCGTTCAAATGTGTGGGTCAGATTTTTTGGGTCAATGTGTTGGTAGGCAATTTTTTGTTTGAATGTCAAACAGCTGAACTTTGCGCAATGAGGGACTCGGATTTGGTAATGACGTTTGGATAGCGTCCTTTTCAGTGAAAAAGTTATCATGAAAGAGAACTTTATATATTGCAGTTTGTGGCTGGCAGGAATTATATATCACCAGGTCTTTGATGTCAAAGGAATAGAGCTGTGAAAAGAAAATGTCTGGAGATGGCTCCCTCTGGTGGTCGGAGGGGGAGAGGGAAGCTCAAGCCCTGACAGAAGGTCCCCGTGTGAACACCGTATACTCAAAGCGCAGTCATAGAGAGCGTTCATGAAACCTCTTATAATGCGTTAACTAAACTGTGTATAGTGCATTCATGAAACTGCGTATAGAGCGTTCATGAAATCACATATCATGCGTTCGTGAAACTGCATGTAGAGCGTTCATAAAACCGATTTTAGTGCAATCATGAAACCGATTTTAGTGCAATCATGAAACGGCATATAGAGCGTTCATGAAACCATTTTTAGTGCGTTCATGAAACCGCGTGTTGCGCATTCATGAAACTGGGTGTAGAGCGTTCATGAAACAGTGTATAGTGTGTTCATGAAACCATGTATCATACGTGCTTGAATGCACCACACATGCCCAGTCTGAATGTATAGTAACAGCTATTTAATGACAAAGACTTGAATGAGTTGCTCTGACCAGCAAATGGTTGATTTGTTGTATTTTACTTGACTGACCATTTTAATAGTGTTCAATTTTGAGAGTGAATGTATCAAAACAAAAACACCTGCAGGAAAAAGTAGTTTTTGGTGCTGCTTGTTTTACCAACATAAAATAGATGATAAAAAAACATGGAGTATGTTCATGTTTTTTTTCAACCAAAATCAAATCAAATAACATAAAGCAATAAAGAGAAGCTGTTGATTTGGTCAGACGGATTCACAGTGAGGCCATCCTTCCACATGAAACATTTATTCCTCCTAAATCTCCTTGCAGAACCTTTGAATGGTAATAACATGTTTCTTTCTGCTTGGTCGTGCCAGACGAGTGACGGAAGGACTGTAGGCCATAATTATCCTGTTTGTTCAGAGGCCCAGTGCTTTTTATTATTTAAATCTCCTAGGGCTGTGAAAGTGCTGGGAGGCAATTCCTTCTCCCATTTTTTTTTTTTTTTTTTTTTTTTTTTTTTGCCATGCTGCTTTTCTTTTCTTTCCTTTAGATTGAATTTCAAGGTTCTGTTGTACATGAAGAACATGAACATTGACTTTACTGGAAACAGTAGTGACAAGACAGATAACTTAAAGAAACCACACTTCAGATAATGATAAACAAATATAAGCTTTGAATATTTTTTTATTGGAGCAACATTTTCTACAGCACGTTTAGACTTAAAAAACACAATTTCTATGTAAACTTCTCTAATTGAAAGAATGTGCGTGCCTCTTGTTTGGATCAGTCTCACATTTACCTGCAGTGACTCATTGTATTTGTGAAATACAAGGTTATATTGAGAAACGTGTCATAAAAACAGAGGAAGTGAAAGCTCCATAGAATTATGACTGCAGCAGCAAGCCTTTTGCATCTCAGCAGCACAATTCAAAGACACTTTCAACATTATGCCAGAACACCTTTTTTCACTTTTTGCTGAGGTACTCTTTTACTTTTAAAACAAAAGTACTCACCCAAAGCTTTTAATATCACCTCATTTCATTATATGAAGTCAATCTCTTGGCTGTTTTTCAGGTGTCAGGGAGAAGAAAGGGATGATTTAGCTGAGAACCAGTTCCCTGCAGTGGGGGCTGTAGTAAAAATAAAAGTTAAGTGGAAAAAATGTGGATTCTAAGAAGATTTTGAAGGAAAAACCTTGTGTATGTTTAGTAGGTAAACACTGAATGGGTTTTGTTTGGACCTATCTATACCTTGATTTACAAATCTCACTGGAAATGATAAACTCTGTGCCTTTCTTTCAGTGCAGAAAGAAACAAGTACGTGACGAAAAATTCAAAAAATTTAAATTTTAGCTTAAAATTTTAGATTAAAATTTAATCGAAACAAGCCCCCACCTTGTGTTCATGAATCTGACATAAACTACACAAAATCTTGAAGTTCCTCCAAAGACTAGAGGAAGGTTGTAAGGGTGTAATTACCTGCTAAATTTGGAGTAAATAAGTCAGATTTTACATCACAAACAAATCAATATATGTATGGTTTGCCTTTAAGGAATGTTTAGGATAAATATTGCTTTAGTTGCGAGATATATGAATTTTTGTCTTTTATTCTCCCCTCCCCCCTTGCCTCCCAGTGGGAAGTACCCACTGGTTCCGAGAGGCCAAAATCTCAGAGAAAAAAAAAACAGCTATTATTCAATCATTTTATTTGGAAGAATGACCATTCCTTGGGTTTTTATTTTACATGCATCCATTTTCTTCCACTCATCCGGAACCGGGTCATGGGGTAGCAATTACAAAGCAAAGATTCCCAGACTTTCCTCTGCCCAACCACTTCCTCCAGCTCCTCTAGGGGGACCCCTGGGTCCTCCCTGGGGCTTCCTCCCAGTGGGACATCCCCAAAACCTCTCCCCAGGAAGGCGCCCAGGAGGCATCTGGACCAGATGCATGAGCCAACTCATTGGCTCCTCTCAACGTAGAGGAGCAGCAGCTCTGCTCTGAGCTCTCTCCATGTGACCGAGCTTCTCACCCTAGCTCTCAGGGAGCGCCCAGCCACTCTACGGAGGAAGCTCATGTCAGTCGCTTGTATCCAGGACCTAGTTCTTTTGGTCATGACCATAGCTGAATATTGGATTGACCGGTAAATTGACAGCTTTACTTTTGTGTTCAGCTCTCACTGCATCACAACAGACCGATATCGCGACACCTGACACCACACCAATCCGCCTGTCAATCTAGCGCTCCGATCTTGCCTCGCTCATGAACAAGACCCCAAAATACTTGAACTCCTCCATCTGGGGAAGGAACGACAAATATCATTGCGTAATATTTGTTTTTTATTTTAAGTTATTTAAGTTATAAAATAACCAATCAGATGTCGCAATAAAAGTATGTGGTCCCGCGTTGAATGTTTAACTGACAGATTCTCCCAAACATGCTTCCACGTGGCAGGGGTCTGGACTTCCAACATGCTCACTCCTGATTGGTGAGAGGGGTTGCCATGAAAACATTGACTCAGGCCGACTTAGACCAATCATTGCTTACTAATCTTGTCTGCTTCAACGAAGGAGGTATCCGTAACGATAAAATATTGAATGTGATGCAAAGTTTTGATGTTTCATGTTTTATTTAAATTTTTTTATCTTTGTTTTGCCTTAAATCAGTTTTGACAGCCACCATGATGTTTTTAATAAGCAATTTAAATAAGCTTCCTCTACTTAAAGGACTGATTTATTTTGCACTAAAAAGAGGAAAAATACTTCCCGTTTGCCATGCTTACACTACAAGAAAAAACTAAGAGACACACTTGCTTTTAAAACATTTTTCTTTGTTTCTTTCCTTTTTTTAATTACCATTAAAGTTTTCTGTTTTCCCCCTATAGCCTTTTCATGAAAATGACTCTGGAGTAAATCCTAAAAGTTTGCTGACAACAAAAGCCCATGCAAGACAATTTCATGCAAGAAAATAGAGGGAGAGTGTAAGTGCTAGAAACAGAGTGAATATTTGTGCAAGCGTGAACGAACCCTCAGTGTGGCTTATGGTGCTTGGAATGAGACCCCAGCAGGGCTGCTCTGTATCCTTTGTTAACTCAGCTGTGTACCAGTAAGGGAGTGCAACATGAAAGGTGTTCTGGTTAAGCTCTTTCTGACATTTCTAGTCATGTGTGTCTTCCAAAGGCTCAGAGCACAGTTTTAGTTCTCTCCAGGCGACACTTTATCTAACTTTTTAAACAAACTGATTTCAGCGCTCATTCGGCCGTGAAAGGAAGTTCTGCTTTGTTGCCTCTCATTAAGGGCTATTTTACTGTCTTGTAAGAATAAGCATGTTATTATGTATAAGTCAATTAGTGTAGAGTGGAAGTTCCCCTTCACAAAAAAAAAATATATATATTCAAATAGCTATTTTTGGCAGTATCAAATTCCAGTCTTCATTGCCAAGTACTACACCATTTATCTTTATTGTTTTCCTGTATTTTCTGCACTATGTGGTGCATACAGTACATGGCGCACCTAACTACAAAGCTGTGTTCACACCGAACGCAATTCGCACACCAAAGGCATCCAGTTTCAATGTTTAGTCAGTGAAATAGACACAATTTGAAGACCTGCGATGCAGAGCAAACGTCAACAACTTAAGCGGCTGGCCAGAGTTTCAAAAAAATCTAAACTCTGGGGAGGTGGCTGCGTTGTGTCAACCAATCACGGACTCAACTTGACATGAGGTTTTCAGATACACATCCAATATGGTGAATCGATCCATATCTCTCCTGAACTTCCATTCATTTTCTTAACCCGCTGTATCCCTTTTGGGGCAGTTGGGTTTTCTGAGCCCGTCCTGGTTACTGTTGGTGGAAGGCGGGTTCACCGTAGACAGTTTGTTGGAGGGCCCCTGGGGCTGGAGCAATTCAGTTAGATTTATTTAGCCCAATATTACAACACAGTTGTCTCAATAATAAAAAAAAGGTCCCCTAATTTTATTCTCGCCGTTCAGACACAATGAGAGTGAAGCTCAGTGTAACATGACAATCTCCAAATCTGGGGTCGGCAACCTAGGGCGCACGTGAGGGTAAGACAGCGGCACGCAGAGGTGTGTCAACAATAAGTACTTGATCTGCCATCTGTTTGAGTCTTTTGGATTTGAAAAAAAAATCTGGTTTGAGTGACTGTCTCTTCTCCCAATTAGTTTTTTTTTCCCTATGGCATCATAAGGAAAGGGTCCAATCACCCAGCTATGTCACGGTGACCCCGCCTACCTCTATAAATACTGCTGCTTTTGTTTTTTCAATAAAACTTACACGAGTCTTACACGACGCACATTACTGTCCGCGTCAGCCTTCATGAACTAGCGATATAAATCAATGGACCGTGGAAAGACGAAACAAAGTTTGCCGCAGCAAAATTAAAATGTAATAATTCCCCTGTGTTTTGAAGTCATTGCCAGTGAGATGACAGGTGGAGTGATATCAACACGTGTCTGTGGAGGGAGCGCGTGCATGAGAGGGAAAAGCGCAAAGCTGTTGCACACATTTATGACTGCATGTAAGCAGTTCGACTTTGATGCTCCGCGTTGTGCTCCAGTGAATGAAGATGACATTTGCACGTTGAGTCAGTTTCTTTTAATCGGGATAACAGAAGACAAAACATTACCCCACTTGTCCCGGTTTACGTCCATGTTTTCCCCTCACGCTGCTGCGTGCCTGTGCTGAGTTTAAGTAACCTCGGACAGACTAACACTCAGAATCAGATGTTTACAAACAGCTATGTACCATGAATTTGATGGAATGAAACTTCCTGGAACCAAACGCTTGTTACACACAGCTGGTTTTCTTTTGTTTTAGTGTCATAGTACATGCCATTTATGAACGTATAAGTTCAGTTTGTTGAATGATAATCAAACAAGGTCAGATTGAACCCAGACTTTCTTTCTGTTCTGCCAGATATGAAATGCGAACAAGTTTTAAAATAAAACTACAGCTGATCACCACTCCATTTACTTGAGATGGAAAAAAAGAAAATATATATTACTATAAAATTGACTCTATGTAGCGATCAGGCTAAAAACAAGAGCTGTTAGCTCCTCCCACATGTGGCCAGGTAGCAAGCTTTAGGCACACATTTTTGGCCACGGAGCGAGCACAGAATTTGCCGCACAGTGAAATTGAGTCAGCCGACGCGAATCACATACGGCGACAACATAAGGCAAGTCGTCATTCTAACCTCTTAAAACTGAGTTTCAAGCATTGGGTCCTCTTGAAACCAAGACAAAAAAGTCAGAGATTAGGCCGTCAGTCACTCAGACTTCACTAATTGCGTTCACAGTAACTCTAGAATTTATTTTTACTGCTACACGTTAGATCGAAGCATTAGCTGCGTTAGGATATTCACAATACCTGTAACTGCCAATCTTGTTTTTAATTTGTAAAAAAAGCAGATACCGCTAAACTGATACCGCTAAAACAAATAGTACTCCCAAGCTTGTTTGCAACACATAAAAAAAAAAAAAAAAAAAACAAGAAAAAACAAACTAATATCACTAAAATAAATGTTTTTGTGACTACACTAACTCCAAACCTTGTTAGTAACATAATGTTGGAAAGTCCAATAACACTACACTTTAGCTAGGTTATGCACAATAAACAATCATTACAACAGAGGTACACGTGACTGTGAAGACACTAACACCCAACCTTGTTAGGAACATTTTAAAATGACACACTCCAACACTACTATACATTAGCCATGTCATCCGCGTTAGCATATTCACAACACCTGTAGTCCCAAACCTTGTTTGCAACATGTAAAAAAAAAGACTGATAGTGCAAAAACAAACATTACTGTGACTACGCAAACTTCCAAACATTTTTAGTAACATAACATTAGAAACTCCGATACCACTACACCTTAGCTACGTTAACAAATTCGCAATAAGCAGACATCTTGACCTCTCAAAATTACTTCAACTTCAGTAAACACAACCAGACTTAATCCATACATAAGACACTTCAATATAAAGTGCAGTGTCATTAAAAAAAAAAAAAAAGTTCCTTGTGAAAGTGCAATAAATGCGGTATTCATTCTCTCAGTGTGCCTGAAAGACAAAAGACATTTAGACCCAGCAAATGGGCAATTTGGAAACCTAATCTCACATATCCTGTGGAAGAATTTTGCCAAAATGCAATGCAAACAAGAATGGCATAAATGCATGAATCTGCATAAATTCCATGAGGCTTTTATCACCCAACTTAAAGAGAACTGATCATTCTTTTTTTTAAACTATAATGGGTAGATCTGATAGATAGATTAACCTGTTTTGTCACAAATCCAGTTCACTTAAAAAATAAAAACATGGCTAATCTTTAGGCAAAGAAATCATCGTCCAGTCATCAATTGTTTTAAACATGTAATGAGCACCAAATCAGTTTAGCATTCCCAAAGTAAGATTGAGAAAAGAGCATATTTACAGAAGCTATCTAATATTTTCCAGATAAATCCAATATGTATATTACCAAAAAAGCTTTTTAGCCACTCAACTACTTGACTTTCCTTCTTGACTAAATATACTTGTACAATTGCTTCCAACATAACACTTATAAGTGTTAAAATTCAAGAAAAAAACAAGTAGTTTCCTTCACAATCTTACACTCGGGTTTGAAACAAATAGAATATAATAATGATCAGAAGTATAAAGAAAGTCCTTGATGATTCTTGCATTCTTCTACATTGATTTTTTTTTTCACACAGTTAGAAAAAAAAAAAAAAAGTAAAGGCTTAGTTGTGCTGCTTAAGTTATCCAGTAGTTTTAAGCCATTCTGTCTTCTGTGCTAAAAAAAAAAAAAAAAAAAAAAAACGAGCATGTCTCAGAAATCCTGGAGCAAGGGTTCATGGTCATTCTTCTTTATCCTTTCAGAAATTCTCAGCACAAAAAGTACTTTTTTGAAAAACAACATTTTTAACCTCTCAAAAGAATCTCAATTCAGGACTGGCTTAATGTGGGCAGCATTGGGTTTTATTTCCCAAACAAAGTTTTTGCAACATTTTTGCTCAAAAACATTTGTCATTCGTAATTTTTTTTAACATAAGGAAACCTGTATAGGGAGTAGAAGTTGCACTTTTGTGAGAAAAGTATCATCGATTCTGCCGAACTAATTACTGTCTACTGCCTCTATTTCTACGTGCAACATATCTGATGCTCAATATCCAAAAATTGGTTTATAAACTACAAGTTCCTATCCTGTGTGTGAGGAGCTACCATCCAGTTTTCAGCCTCTTTGCTACATGGAAGCATTGACTGAATATATCTTTAAGAATTCTCATGTGTAATTGTTATATTCTTGTGTATTTTTTTCAGTTATGCTTTCAGCGGTACTTCCTTCTCTCTGTAACCCAGTCTGATGACTGGCTGTCTCGTATTAGTCTGTAGAAGGACAAAATGAAAATAATCGGGTTAAGCATCCCCGTGACCCTGAAAGGGACAAAGTGGTTTTAGAAAATGGATGAATAAATTAATTAATGAATAATAATGTTTTGGTGGAAGAATAAAGAAAGACAGAAAAAGATCATTTTCTCCTGCATGTTTGTTTTGGACGGTGTTTCCTCTTTTCTATTGCTGTCAGTAGCAAATACTGATACACACACCTACAGTGCACTCTAGCAGTTGTTAGTGGGAAAATAACTGTATTTTTAAATCACATCTTTATTTATTTGTTGAACCTTTAGTAAGCAATGAGAGGAGCTCTGGTGCATCTGCAGAGCGGTCGAGCTACGCTCGCTAACTCACACTGACTACGGATTACTTGCTGTCCTGCAAGCAGGCTCGCGGACCTCTGAACTCACCTTGTCGTCAATGATGTTATAAGGTAGCAATTAAATTCCACTACACACTTAGAGACCCCCCATGTCAGCAGAAATGGCGTAATGTTTACAACATGGTGAAAACAGCGAGTATGGCGAGGTGAATTGAAAAATGCTGCAACTTCACAACGAAGTGCTATGGTTCAGCTCCGGCGTCCAGGTATAATCTGAAGCCAACGAAATGGATATGGAGGTTGGACAGGACTGGATGCTGTGTGAGTGCTTCTTGCGCTTTTCATGTTACGTAAAGACTCCGGCGTCCGCACCGCAGCCAGACCGCATGCGGTGTGACCCCAGGGTCAGCCCCTTGAGATGGCACATCTTGTTTTTTAAGGGGTTCCTCCTGTTAGGGAGAAAACATCTGAAAAGAAGACATTTAGGATGATTCTGTGTATAAGTTGCACCCAGGCCAAACTATGCAACAACAAAAAAACACAACCTGTACTCTGAAAAATACTATTAAACCAGTACCTGCACAGCTATAGTGGACTGTATCTATCCAGTTAATTCATTATGATAGCAACAGTGGATTCACTTATTCGAGGGAAGCACAATAATATAGATGGTGTATTGGTGTTGCCAGGTTATTCCAAAATTTAGGTAAACAAGAATTTTACCAAGAAGTTTAGCTTTGTTGACAGGAACAAGATAAATGCATCAGAGTGCCTCCAAACGTCAACTTTGTTGGGATGTGGTGGGACTCTGAAAACTTTGAAAAACTCGCTTTGTGTTTTGCAAATAGAGGAGCAGTGGTGATGGTACAGTTGACATTTATTTTTACACAGAACTAATCAGCAACGAAAGAAATTGTGTTAAATGGCCAAGAAAGGAAAGTGGGTTTATTATTGCATATCTGTAATTTCACCAAAATATGTTTAAAAAATATCAGAAATTTTGAATATCATCAGATTTTTTTTTTAACAACTGTTTGATTGGTATCCTAATTTGTACCTGCTAACATGATTCATAGTCGGTTCATTTTGAATGATTCATTCTGATACACTGACCTAAAAATATTTATCTTTTTACTTTTATTCAAGCAATAAATGACTGCTTACTTATTACTCCTACTTTAGTAATAGTACTTTGATGTAACATTACTTTTACTTGATTATTTATTTATTTACTAAACTAATCAGAGATAATGTATTTTGAGGCTCTGAAGTTAGAGAATGAAATGTATGAAATTGTTGCAGCTGGCTAATGCCATGATGGTATGATTTTTTTACTACAGAACCAACGGCCAGACATAAATATTCACCCTGAAACTGTGAGGGTTATATTCTACAACTGGGTTAAAAAAAAATTGGGACCCAATGCTTGAAACCCAGTCTTTGGATTGAGGGGTTAAATGGTTCTGGAATGGAGAAGTGGACGGGTCAAAGTGATAGACAAATTTCACACAACCAGATGGGAATTTAAATGCAACAAACAAAAACCCATTTAGGGGATGATTTCCCATCTAGCTCATGTTTATAAGACAGGAGGCAAGGATGTTGCAAAGAGGCCACTTCCAGCTCAGGCTTCATTTTGACATCAAAGTGATCATTCCAAAGACTGTAAGACTCTCAACCTAAGAGGCCAACCTTGTTTTTGTTTCCTGCAAACACTCAGATGATGCATTGTCTGGCAAACAATTTTTGAGTCTTCATTGGACAGTGCCCCCTGCTACACTTTTGTCTGAAAAAGCCTTTGGCTGGATGACACTCGAAGACGCTACAAATGCATTCAGAAGGCCATCTGGGCCCTGGGGGAAGAGCTGGACAATCTACTACTGATTGTGGAGAAGATGTTGTCAGAAGTCCTATACATCATAAGCAACATCTTGCACCCCCAACATTGAGTTTGGGTTAGTCAGAAGCGCGTGTTCCGCCAAGACAAGGCATGACTCAACGTGCCACTGAATGTCATCGTTTCTTGAATCATGCCCCCCTGCTGTTATCTTATGTCCTGATGCAAACAATTTAAAGACCCACTCCAAAAAATGCTGTTTTTGGAGACTTGAACATGTTCTGGTGGTATCTTTCTCATGATAGAGGACATTAAGATTGAATTGCATTTCTGTGTATCTTTTTGTTCAAATCATTGTGAATCAAGAGCAGATGCGAACAATGCAGTTGGAAAAAGCTTGTAGCCCTGACATAGGTGCTACAATGGGAAGGCCACAAGCTCCCTGCTCCACTCCAAGGTTAGAGTTAGGGTTCTGATCCATTCACCTGTAGATGACTAGATCCATGAACGTCTTTGTTTTCCTCATCCGAGCTGGAATCTGGTTCAAAACTTTACGGCTGGAGAACTCATGATGCCCGTTATTTTTGTTTCTCAGATGCTGTTAGAGTAGGCTTGTGAGGGGATGTAAGCCAGCAGGAGAGCGTGTAAACAGATGAATGATGTGAAATAGGGGCGGGCTTACTCTGTGTCAACAATCACAACTCAGAGGCAAATTTTTATTGTACACCTCCTGCTGTGTTGAAACGTAGGTGGAGAAAACTTTTATAGGATCAAATCCTAAATAAAATATCACTGGAAATGCTTTTACAACAGATCAAAAGATAATCAGAGTGGGACTTTAAGAAACATAATCCAATTCATTTTATCTCAGATTGTAAATACTGGTATTTTGGATGGTCCAGAAGTCCAGAGAACAGTGGGATACCTATGAGAACACATCCAACAACTACCTCTAATCAACTGAGGAACCACTGTGACACAAAAGATGAATGTCAGTATCTTTTTGCCACTGTTGGACAGAAAAAAAAGAGCAGCAGTTTTGGAATTTCACAACAGTAACTTACAATCTGACATTAAAATATGAGACCTACGGAAAGCACTGTCCTTTGGTAAATGCTGAGGCGGCACAACACCATCTACTACCCTCCAATCCTGTCTACAGCAGGCTGAGTAACACGGTTTGGGATTTATAGGCGGTTGTGATACGGCCGAACACAGAGACATGAAAATGTCACAGTTTGTCAAATGGCTTATGACCTGAAAAAAAAAAAAGGGGGAGACTGTTTACAAAGCTGTGTGAGCCTACGCACAAGATAGTGTACCATACATTACCACTCCTTATTCTTGTGTGAGGAAAAGTGAAACTCAAAGTCTTTGAAGCTGCCATGTTTTTGACTGGGAAACATTTTCTTCGTAGATGAAGACACTGGGATTAGGAGGCATTTCCACACGGAGCTGTCCTCCCTGTCCTGAACACGCTGAAAGTGCTGCAGAAATGGCACTGCTAAAGCCTTTGCGCACAGACATAAATGAATTCTTTTCATCCTCTTGACTTCATTAGGCGGGTTAAACAAATACACAAATGAATGAATAGATGGGTAAGTGTTAAGCAAACAGAACAAAATCAGCTGACTGTGAAATTGTTTTCTAACGAAGCTACTTAAAAATGAAACAATGGTTGATTAAAGCATGTATACATTTTTATTTTGTTCATTTTTATTACTTAAATAATTCCAGAGTTAAACAAAAAATGTATATTTAATCATGCTAACATGTAAAAACTTTGTTTTAAGAATAAATGTAGCAAAAAGGTTTTGAACTTTGTTACTTTTCATCATCTAAAATTTTAAAAAGTCCAATTTTGTTCTTTCTTGTATTGTCTTATTGCATTTTCTACCTTATTATTATTGTAGCTAAGAATGTATGACTCCAAACAAGGAAAAAAATCAATAAATAGCATGTCTGGTTAACATGTGTTAATCAACCTCTTGGTGTTCCCTTCACCTATAAGAAAACGACTAAAAAAACAAACAAACAAAAAAAGAATTAATTTATTATTGATTTATTATTTCCTAGAAGTTCCAGAAATCTGGGGACAACACCAGTTCTGCTTTTTGTAATTTCATAGAGTTAAGGAATGACTCTTGAATGACTTGCTTGAGTTGAGAGACCAGCTGTGCAAGTTTTCAGTTTTCTAGCTGATTGTTGATTGTAGAAGAGTGTCTGATTTCTGTAAAAGCACATCACTTTTATTACTGCGAGATGTAAAAATCATGCTTAGATCCTTGATGAAATAGTGGGGCGCCATCAAATTAACATCCTTGAAAATGACTCATGCTTGGAAGCATATTGCATTCAGTAAAAAAAAAGTTTTTTTTTTTTGTCTTTTTTTTTTTAAAAAAGAACAAAACAAGAAGAAATAAATCATGTTTTTTTTTTTTTTTCACATTTTGGCCGTGATTTATGTGTTTTTAAGAAATATAAAGGTGAAGAACTACAAACACGCTGGGCACCTCAGATGAGGACACCTCATCTCCTCATGAAAATACAAAATGAGCTGCAATTAAAAAGGAAAAAGTCACACAGTGTCTGACATTGCCGGTCTGTTTTCTTCTTATTATTTAACTTTATCTACTAACTAAGATATTTTTAAATGATTTTTGAAAAACAGTTTTGTTTTGATATTTTTTTCTAACTTTTTGATATACTTTTTTGTTTGACAAGATATATCTAGTTTTGGTTTTTGATATGATGTTTTTTTCTTAGCTTTTTTTGTTGATATATTTTTTTTCATTCTTTTTGTTTTTTATTTAATTTTTTGTCTCTTTTTCAATATAATATATATATATATATTTTTTTACATAATTTTTTCATTGTTCTTAAGTACATAATGATTCTTGCGTTTTGCTTTTTTTCTATTTATTTATTTATTTATTTTTGCTATAATTTTATAAGGGCTATTTTCAGCCTAATTTTTTTGTAGTTCTAAATCGAGAAGATAAGGACAAATCTACAATACTCAAACACAGTAGTTCACTTGAGGAGACAGAGTAATGTTATTACATTTTTATATTCACATGTATATTTATGTCATTATATTATCTCTTTTTGTGCAGTTTGTTTTAGCAATAAATTCTACTTGGGATGTTTTAGAGATTATTTATGGTGAGTTACTGAGAAATAGATAACATTTGTCTGGGCTGTTTTTGTGTCCTTCATTGACGCCTCTGCAGCTTTACAAGCATCAATGTGTAGGCAAACTTCAAAGCTCAGAATACGCAAATCCTATTTATCAAAAAACTCCAGCTCTAATTTTCTGCATCCCCATAAACAAAAATAAACGATTCATCGCACACAAATTAAACAGACATGGATCGTGTCAATGGCTCAGACACATTGTGACTTTTTTTTTTTCTTTTTTGAATTGAATGCAATACACTTTTATAGTCATGTCTGCGAAATATATAAAGCCGTTTCCGTTGAAAAAGGTGGAGGATTTCAGCGGAAATGCCAACTCTCAGCATTAGGCAGCTCCGTAAAAATACCAAGCAGCTCTTTGATATATGTTTTTCAAAGAGCCATGAGTCAGCAGGTATAACGAAGCTGAAATCAAGCAGGGGGAGAGCCGGGGCCACCTGTAGTGCTTTCATGAAGTGGGTATTTTGTCACCCTCTGTGGATCATTGCTGCATAACAGTAGCAGATTCAATGGAGAAGAATTCCAGTCAGTTCCACATGCTTTCTTGTCCTTACATCTAAACTCATTACCTTGTGTGCCTCACAAGAGATCAGAGGCAATTAAATGTAAAAAAAAATGTTTTGTTGCTGGTTTTGACTTTTTTAAAATGTTCCCGTTCAATATAAAGAATGTGGACATTTTCTCAGTTTATTCCAGCACACAGGGACTAAGAGAACTAGTACACACCAATTGACAGTTTGTGTTGTGGCAATTAATTTAGTAAAGATAAAATAAAATAAAAAGGTTAAACAACACTTTTCCTATTTTTTTTTTCACTGAGTAAACTCTGCGAGATCAAACTAGCTTAAAATTCAACGAAAAGTTTTATTTCTGGGCAGGACAAATGTCCAAGTTGCAAACATGTCTCTTTTTTTAAGAAGGAAACAGAACAGCTCAGTGCTTCTCATTCATCCACATTGTGTCTATCCTCAAGAAAGACACAGCTGGTGGATCTAAAGTGATGATGATGTACTTATATCCATAAATTTTAGAATATTTAAATGCTGATAATTGAAATATCATTGTTTGTTAAAGTGTTTTCATAGCTGCAGGAGTTGCTACACCATCCTGGTGTTCAAGGCAGTCACTCATGAGCTTTTTCCTTTAATTTAATGTCAATAATGTTCAAATGATAACATAAAATATGAGGGGTGGATCAATGCTCTTCTTAATGTTGCTTCAAATAGAAAAATCAATGGTGTATTAAAAAGTGGAAACATGTCCCTGCATGCAATGCTCAGTTACCTCCAGGAGATGGCAGCACATCTGCACATCTCATGCATACACAAATAAATTATTTCTCTTTCAGTTTGATTGACTTTGATACAGAATTGTTTAGAAAAAATGTAAATATATTTCATACATATATATATATATATATATATATATATATATACATATGTATGTATGTATGTTTGCGTGTGTGTGTGTGTGTATTTTGCTTCTCATTTATTCTGGTTTTGCAGAATAAATGTACGTATAATAAGTGCAAAATCCACAAACAAAATGTAATATGGAGGGCTAATTCTATAATAAGCTAAGCTAAATTACAGAAAAAAGAAAAAAGGGAAATTGCAGAATATATATATCCTTAACATAATCAAAACTGTTATCTCTTATCTTTGACAACTTAGATATTTGTCCTTTGTATTGTTTGGGAGCATGAAAAAAAACAGGAAATTATTATTTTTTTCCTGGCTGTGGAACAATGGCTTTTTCACAGTCACACCCTGAAAGTGACGTCAACGTCTTCCACCACTTGATGGCAGTATAACTGTGGACATGTGGACTGATGATAAAGGCAAGCTCTCTTTGTTCTGATGCATGCCAGGTGGGCTATGTGTGGGTAGGCATTAAGGGTAAGTGATACACTGCAGGCATTTAAAATATGAGATAATCCTACGAATGTCATGATGAAGCACCACGAACCGACATGGACCGGTGCGGCTCCGAGCACTCCAAAATCCTGCTGCCTAAACAAAACCACAACTGTTCAATGAAAAGTCTGCAAAGAATAAGTTAAGACCTGTAAAAAATAATAAAATTAATATACTTTTAATCAAACCTAATAGCTTAATAGCTGTAAAAAGCCAATATTTAAGGTGTTTTATTGATATTTGTGACTTTGTGATGCAGAAAAAGATCACAATACAACTCAAAAAGTGGCTTTTGGAAGTTTTTTAATTAGAACAGACTTCCAACCTTTACTTTTACACCACCAAGCCACCAAAAAAAAGCACCAGGTCCAGAGTGCTCAATTTAACACATCAAAAATCAGTGTAGAAAAGCTTTTTTAGAAATCAAAACATTTTGACCACAAATGTCTTATCACTACCAAATATCCGTTACCGTCCGATCCTCCGTGTACCTCATCAATTTATGATAGTGAACACTCATCAGGCTTTATCCATTACATAACAGGTAATAGTTGTGGCTTTGTGGCTGTGGCTACCCGATTTGTGTCATCTACTTGATGTGTGAAAATGTGTCTACTTCCGTTAAAGCATTTTACGGTATGTCTTCGGATGTTAACCTGTCAATAATGAAGAATAATAACATGGAAAAACTGTTGGTAAATGTTACCGGGAGCTAATCTTTTTTGTTTATTTTGTATTTTAATTCAATAGTCAATCACAAGGTTTACAACAACCAACGTGCAAAAATATACGGATTACAGGAGCAAATAGAAATCAAATAGAAATCAATGTTTGCTCATGTAGATCAGGTAGCCATTACAGATCGGGTAGCAACAATGCCATTGTTTTTGATTAATTCCGTTAGGAACGACAAAGTCGCACATTGATGATGTCACAGCAAGGACAGCTGCGTAAAGGGACACCCAGAGCAATGGAAGACGTGTTTTCAGTTGAGTTCAAATAAAACGTTTGTGCCACTACACAGTTGGACCTTTGTTTTATATTTGAGAACATAACAATAGTTATAGATTAAAAACAAGATTAACCCGATTTAATAATTATAATCATTGTAATTTTATATTTTGATTCAATAATTTAACACCCCTAACCAGAGCCAAACAAAGTTTGCGTAACTGCATGTGCTGGCAATATAAAACAGGAAATACTGCATGCACATATGATAATAGCATTATATCCCCAGTCTTTTTCCTTCAGTGGAGCATTAAGAAACTCAGCTGACAGCGACTGTTTGAAATGGCACATGGCGTCTTCTGATGAAGTCACCAGCAGTGTTTTCAACCGGAGGCAGCCTGCTGGCAAAGTTTTAATGTTAAACACTGCACTGGTGGCTGTGCTGAGATGAATATTTCATTACAAATGTCATAGCATGCAGGGATATGTGACCTCACTACTGCATAAAATGACCAGCATTCTGGCACTATTTGTGCACTGCTTTGGCAGAGATAATTAAATGAATGTGTGCCCTGAAGTTGCTGAGCTGTTCTGGGTCATAAAGGCGTGTGGCGCGGTGCAAGATAAATGTAATATTAGGTAATAATGGACTTAGCATACAAGCGAAAAAGTGTTTTTGCAGCCAGAAACACTTCTAATAGAGAGCCCTTGAGCTTGTTAAAGTCACAGGTTTATCAGCTTTGCCCCCATATGGTGTCAGACTGTATCATTTTTACAGCCAATTATTTCTTTTAGGATACAAAAAAATGGGCCTCAACCAATGGACTCATTTGCCACAGGTGTTTGGTTAAAACAAACGGACAAAACAAAAAAGTTTATTTTGGATTGAAATAATTGACAAATCATAATAATTGTTAAATCAACTTTTCCCAAATTCTGTCAGTCCTGGTTAAGCTGATGTGACTCTTATTCAGCGGGGAACGTGGCGAGGCTGCACAAGGTGTGTCAGGGAGATAGAGCACAGTCAAAAGCCCAAAGCGCACTATGAATTCAGGTTAATTTGAAGTGATTAGATTAAGCAGTGCGAAATGTTGCTGTGGAGATGTGTCCTGCTCTGCGAGTGCGACTTACACTCCGTCGTTTGCTTGGGAGTAAGCCTGTGAGGGTGAAGCTTCATGGTGCAGGATAGCTGGTATGTATCTCCAACTCTTTAATAACACACATTCAGCAGCTTGTCAGGCTTGATTTGCTTCAGCTGAACTTGGATTTTCTTCAAAAAAAAAAAAAAAAGCGATCTCAAATAATTCAAATAAGTCACTACAAAAGCCAAGTCCCTGATGGGTCAAAGGCCCAATACGAATTCTACCACTTTTCTGCCACTAATTGCCTACCACTCCATTTGTAGGGGCGTTTGCAGTGAAAGTGATGACCGAAAAAAGTTTTTTTAATGGTTACCTTCGAGGCGGAGTGAAGCAGAGCCCTCTTTAGCGAGTGAGTTCTGCTTCGTGCTAAGCCACGGAGGAGAAGCGCTTTTCTTCACGAGTGAGCTCTAAAGCACAGAAGTTTAAATTTAAATGTAAGTAATGACTTAGCATGACCTTTTTGAAGTTATAAAACCGCTGTTGTTATGTATATTGTAGCGCTGGAAGCTCCGCGCTAACTTAGCTAACTGGCACCTGTCGGTGACGTCATCGAGTGACGTCCAAAATCGGAGACTCTGTTTTTTCCCTAACTCTCAACATTTTGGAGGGATAAATGTAGGGGAAGGGAGAAGTAGTAGGGTGAAGGGAGGAATCTGGATTGGGCCAAAGTTTGACTTGGTAACTATCAACGTGCATTTGTCTACAAAGCTTGAAAAATGGTCATACAAAGTTGTGCAGCTACATGTGAACACAAGAGTTTTGAACACAGAAGTCCTAATCACACGTAAATACATTTCTAGAATATTTATCAGAAGTAGTTGCTCAAATGACCTCGTCTTTTGTACGCCCAGCCTGAAAATTGTCTTAGAACCCTGGAAAACTTCAAGAGAATGTGAAAGTCTTGAATGCGGATATCCGAAATGCGCATTTCCAGAAACTTTTCTTTGGAATTGGCCACTTGAATGCTTGTTGCTGAGGACAATGTGAACGTCACTTAAAAGTGACATGTTGTTTAACTGAAGAAACCAATCTGCGTAGAAAAGTTACCTGGCAACAGCAGCTGCTCAATTGGAGATGATGTTGCACAAAATGCAGAGTTGTAAAGTACTTGAGTAAATTTTAATGGTTTTTTTTGGCTACTTTGCTGTTGTACTGAGTATCAAAAATATAAGCAACTTTTAATCCATCCTCAACTACATGTTTTGATTGAATATTTGTGCTCTTTACTCCACTACATTTGAATGGAGACACATTTACTCAAGTAAATTACTTACGTAAATAGAGAGAGTCGAAGTTGCTTATGTGTTTGATACTCAGTACAAGTACAAAGTGGCCAAAAAACATCCTGAGGTAAAGCAGCAAAGTCCATTTACTCAAGTACTTTACAACTCTTGACAAATTGAGGGAAGATAACCCGTTAACTGTTAGATCTAAAGTACTTGTTATCTTAAAACCTAAGAACAACGGAGAAAAATGAGACTGGAGACTGGAAATAGTTTTTACGGTCGCAACCGGGAGAGAGTACTTTCTTGGAGTTTTTCTGCCCTCAGATGAACTCTCTCTCTCCGCCCCTCCTCGATCGGACCCTTTTATTGAGCACGCTGTTGCTAGGCAGATTTAGTAGTCATACGTCACAAGGTATATACGTAAAAAAGTGAAATAAGACACCCCTTTGGGTCAGTCATGTTTTAAGCACACAAACACATAAGTATAAAGAACAAATTTATCTTACATTAACCACATTCTTCATTACAACTTTCTTAATATCAATGTCACTGGACCACTCCACCATTGCTTGGGTACGATCAGGTGTGTGAATTGGTAAGCGCTCTGGAGAGCTATACATGAAGTGTATGTCATTTACCATTTACTCCAATGAAAGTTATGTTTTTGGTATTTTTCACATGTTTTGTGCTATGTTTCTCATGATGAAGGACATAAGAAAAATTAAGATTACATTTGCACTTCTGAGGAAAATGTTTGAAAAAGAGCGTATTTTTGATGTAAAAAATACGCTGGGTAGGCAACAAGCTCCCTGCTCTCCTCTGCAACGGGGAGAAGAAAGGGGGGTTTGCGCCAATGGTCTCGCCCACAAGTCAGAGGGTGAATTTCTAATGAACTGGTGCCACTCTGCATATACAATGTACTTGATTTTGACTAAAACTAACATGATCACAACTAAAAGACCACTTTAAATATAGCTCAAAAGATGATCGGAGTGGCTCTTCTATAAGGAACTGCAAATGCTCCTTTTCTATTTTTTTTAAAAGAGCAGGAAGTAAACCACATCAGCAATGATTATTTTTTTTTTGTCTTTCATTAACCAGCAAAGTATAAACTGAAACTGACACAAAATCAAATATAACAGTGTTTGAGTTGTATGGGTTGAGTTTGGTTTGTTTATGACATCAGACTCATCACAGTGTGTAAGGGTAATGAAAGTATGACTATGTTTACACAGCAAACGTGCTACCCTGTTTATACACTCTGAGTCATAATTTTAGGTTTTCTTTGTCAGGTGCATTCATGCAATTGATTTATTTCTACTTATTTATTATAGCTGCACATCTGTATTTTACAACCACATCGTTCACCCTTTGACACGACGGTTTCTTTTGATTCTTCATAAGAATATCCTTACAACCTGATGTGAACCTGATTTTGAACAGCCTCTCGTCCATTCGAGTCAAATTTCTTATCATGATAGATTGAACGACGTTAGTTCTGTAGGAATGTCAGGAAAGTAGCCAAAAAAAATGAAAAAAAGCTGCCAGGTCTCGAAAATCCCAGAGCTTGTGTTTAGGTTTGCACATTTCTTGGCGAAGAGGATAATGAAAGTAGCATAAACCCTTCTAATTAAATGCATGTTCACAGCTGCTGTTTGAAAAAAAAAAAGACATAGTCTCTGAAAAAGACTCATTTAGCAAATATAACTTGCAGTAAATGTTTTTAAAGAACTGCTCTGATAGCAGTAATACATTTTCTTGCTTCAGGTGAACATGAGCAGGCGATGGATGAATTTCGATGGTCTTCTTTCTCTAACAAATGAGTTCTGTGAGTATGCAAGAGATAGTTTTAATGTTCTGTGCAGGACTCGTGTTGTGGACTGCACACAATAAGCTATTGATTAAACCCCCTGAAAACTGGAGAATGCTGTTAGCGCACTTCTTGATGTCACACAGCTTCACACCCTCAGTTCAATATCCTTTCATGTCCCTCATGATGGGATTTTCATTTTCTCCAAGCAGATTGCTCATCTGCAGATACATAGGGAGATGGGTGTTATTCAACTTTGTTCAAATACACCTTAAGAAAATTCAATCTGGGGAGGACATGGCTGTGAATGGATGGTAGACTTTGATCCCACCCAGGACTGGAAGGGTCCATTTGCCTTTTTTTTTTTTTTTTTTAAATTAAGCTGCTGTTACTATTTATTAAGAGCTCAACTTAAGCTGTTGGCAGCAGAAAATGCTTTTTTAGCAGAGATGGATTACCTTTCATTCTGCTTGGCACGCTGAATATGTGAAGAAATTGTTGAGCCTTGAAAGATTAGAGTTTTTGGAATTAGAGGAGAAGTTATAGATACTTCCCAATTAGAAAGAACTCCAAGCTGCTTTAAGCCTTGTGACTTTTTTTATTCTAAACTAGCAGGGTTGTGTTTTTACTGGCTTCCTCTGTCCTTATTTTCCTACACATTATTAAATCGATGCAACCTCAAGCTAATGCGTTACACTTACTGAGTTTGTAAAATTGAGGATTTTCTGATAAAGATGTGCCTACCTTTTAATCTGTTTTTTACAACATACATACATACAGCATTCAATTCTGACACACTATGACACAAATTATGACCACAAAAAAAGGTGGCGTTTCATATCTATCGAGCAACGGACATGACTAAAAAAATATATGTATATTTTGTACCTTCATATTAGCATTTTGTGCACAGGAAATTTTTATTTGTACGCACAAGATATTAACTTGTGCACACAAAATGCTAATTTGTAGGAACATTTTTTTTTCTCATTGTCACCTCCAGGGCTCCGTTGTTTCAATTTTAACCACCAAAAAATATTCTATGGTAAACAGCTAATTGCTCTTTCAAAATGTTGATAAAGTACTAACGTGTGGCCCTAAAATGCTAACTTATGGCCACAAAATAGTCAATTGTGCACTCAAAATGTCAATAAAACACTCAATTGTGACATTTATAGCTAACAAAATGCTAATTTGTAGCCACAAAATAATACATTGTGCCCTTAAAATACCACAAGAGTACTAAGTTGTTCCTTTAAAATGCTAATATGTGACCACAAAATCCTGTATTGTGCCTTGAAAATGCTACCAAAATTCTTGGTTTTCATCATCAAAATGCTAAATGATTTCTTATTTGTGGCCACAAAATCATAATTTGTGCCTTCAAAATACCAATAAAATGCTACCTTGTGTACACAAAATACTAGTTTGTGTACAAAATGCTAATTTGTTCTTCTTAAAAAGCTGAAAGAAATCATAAATTGTGAACATAAAATACTAATTTATGCCCCCAAAATATTGTTTTGTGGTCAGAAATTATTAGCTTGAGGAAACATCTTCAATGTCATGTCCAGGGCTCTGTAATAGTCTAGACTATTTGAAATCTTATATCTTTTCAAAGAAAATAAATAAATCCAAGAATTGTCTGATTTTCATTCCAGATGTGCAGTGTGCAGTACCTCTCCTGGGAATCTATGCAAATTACAAGCCTATATTCTTTTGAATCTTTCAAGTCTTGAAAAAGGCATCTACCGCCATTACCGAGCTTTCTGCTGGCTGTTTGACATATGAAGCAACAGAAGGAAAAGAGCCAGTTTTTATGGCTACAGGGATTTTTCCCCCACAGAAAAATAGAATAGAATAGAATAGAATAGAATAGAATAGAATAATGTACAGAAATGCATGTTTTCCAATTATTTTGTCAGACCAAGTGCACTTTGGATTGACAGTGATAGCAAGTGTCTGGCTTTCAACACACAGCTGTCTTTTTCACATAATGCATTCACACTCAGGCTGTCAGTTTCTTCCCATGGAGCTTGTTTACCACTGTTCATAGCAAACCCGGCTGCTTAAAATTACTGGCAATTGTCAATTTTGCTGCAGATGGAAAGAAATAACATGAACAGCAAAGGCAGGAAAAAAAAATCCAGCAGAGGTTGGACAAACAAAGTGTTGTTTGCTACTTAGAAAAAGGGCAACTCTTGGATTTGCAGCCACAGCTGCCATCGTCAAACAGGAAATCTTGACTTTTTATTACAATTTTAGCACAAGCCTTTTTGTGAATACTGTTAAATATGAAGTGACTTGGTTTGGAAACAGAGTAAAAAGGGAAAGGAGGCTGACAGTAATCACAAAGATTTAAATGAATACAGCAAGCCTGCAGGGTCTGTTATTACCTCCTCTAATCCTCCATGCATCGTACAAACATGCTTACTGTATGTGCAGGAGCAGGTGAAATTACTTTAAAATCCAGTTGACTTAATCTGTGGACTGGCTAAATATGCCGGGGAGCATAGTGAAGTAAAAAAGATGAGGGATTCAGTTACCGGATCACTTTCACTATGTTTAAATCAACAACTTATAAGGAACATCCACTACAAAATTGTCGCATTCAATGTTTTTGAATGACCTAAACATGTGAGGGAATGTTTTAAATGTTATCATTAAATTTTACTCTAATCCTTATTTGTTGCTCACATAAATCAGAAATGGCTGGAAAAAAGCAAAGGAAATATGTTCTTGTGTGACCATCAGAAATGACAGATGGCATCAAACTGAAATAACTGAAATGGTTATTATTTCAATTCTAATGTTCCTCCTGCCTGATAATGTGGTAACATGTCATACTGATACAAAAGTGCATCAAAGGATCTGAAGTTCTGTTTGCACCAATGGGTGACTGTGTGTGTGTTTTTTTTTTTTTTTTTTTTAGAAACTGAGGGGCACAAGGGGCAGAAAAGACATTTAAGCAAAAGAAAACAATTGTAATGTGGTTTGTTGCAAAGTTAGCATGTAAAAACAAACTAAACATGTGTGTTATCATGACAAGGTGATTGACACAAACTGATATTACAACTTACTACAGAAATTGCACTATACAAAATGTAGGGAAAAGTGACTTGGGACTTTGCAAAAAAACATCAAAAGCAAAATTAAAAACAAAATTTACACAGCTTTGTGCGATTCATTCTTTAACCTTTTAACACCTGAGCGGTCGCCGGAGACGTCAAAACAACATGCGCTCTTCCAGCTATCGTAATGCTGCCTTGACGCAGAACGTGAGTCTTAACTCAGATTCACGTCCACCGCCGCTCTTTGGACACGCGTCACAGTTGCTGCTTGACGCTTGTCCAAAAATGTATTCAAAAATTTGATGCTGCATGTGGGAGGAGCTACAAAGGTTTTGACTCTAGCCTCTGGATTCTGAGGCAGAGAAAAGCGTCTTTATGACAATATGCAACACTTTAAGTTTTCAAATTGCTAATGCACGTGTTAAAGAGGTTAATACAGTCAAACAAGCTGCGGGGAAGCAACAGCTATTGGTTAACGTTTTGTCCTGAAGGAATTTCAAAATAAAAGGTTCACCTCTGCATTTGTAAGATTTTACACCCTATTTTATAATAATCTACACACACACTTGTTTCAGTTGTTTTTTAAATGTGGTTAAGCAATCATATTGGGGCTTTGTGCATGGTTAACACACAATACTATTGAGTTGTTATGTTGTAACATTTACAGATAGCAGTTAAATTTGACCACAGTCACAAACTGTGGTCAGCTGGGAGAAATTGAAGTAATACTAATGGGCCACTTAATAAATGAGTCAATATCCATGTCAGAGACAAGAGAGCAGAGAAATGCCACTTAAACTGACATTATGCCACTTGATCGGATAAAGTGGCACATGCATTACCTTCTGCATATAATATTCTGTCAAGTTTACATTGGATTGGATCTGATATTTAGACCATTTCTTGGACATTTCCACAGTGAAAGCTATATTTTGGAAAAGGACAGAATAGAAATAAAAGTTGACTAATCAGACAGAAAATCTGAATAAACTGCTATCATGGATTCAGTTTTTATTTATTTATTTTTTTTATTAAACAATGTTTATGCAGCAAATTGAAAAACTAACCTTCAAATGGAAGTCTTTGGTGCTTTCAAGCAGCACATAACCTTGTTCCACACAAAGAGACAAGAGACCCTGAAAATACTGATGAGATATCTGGCTGCTGAGGAAAAGTAGCAGAGGCTACGTGAACAACACTAAATGTGTGAGTACAAAACAACTGAACATCAATAGGAAATGACGTAACGATGTACAGACACATTTATAGCTCTGCCTGTTCTGAAGACAATTTTTCCACAGGAGATACTTTGCAAATGATCACATTCAGCCAGCAGACTTTACAGTTGTGAGCGAGATTTGATGAGTATGAATTCCAGTTGTAATCAGCCTTATTTGGACATGTATTTGCATTTGTTGCTTCTTTCTCTCTTTGAAGGGCCAGACAAAGGCTGAGATTTGTGAAGAGTAGGTCCAAGGCACACTGAATGAAGATCTAAAAAGGCTGGTAGGACAAATGTGGGCTTTTATGAAACTCCTGATGACCAAAGAAACACACTGATTAAAGACCCACTCCAAGCAAAATGGGGTTTTTAACATGTTCTTGTGTCTTTTTTTCTCACAATGGAGGACGTATAAAAAGAAAACTAAGTTCAAAATTGTGTTTCTGAGTATTTTAAGGAGCCGATGCAAAAATGCTGTTAGAAAGAGTGTAGGTGTGACGAAGAAGCTACTCTAAGAAGGCCAAAAGTCCCCTACCCCACTCCATTCTGATGCATCCACTGCAGACAAATAGATCCATGAATGTCTTTGAGCTGGCATCTGGCTCAAAACTGTACAGCTAGATAGCTTCAATATTGTTTATAAGTTATATATTCTCTGATTACTAGCTAGCCTGAAATATGGCACTATGAGATCTTTAATGTAGGATGGGGCCATACCATTTATGGGCTTATAGGTTAGCTGGAGGATTTTGAACTTGATTTTAGATATAACTGGGAGCCAGTGAAGTGAAGCTAACACAGGGGTACTATGTTCTCTTCTGCTGGTTCCTGTTAACAATCTAGCTGCTGCATTTTCAACAAGCTTAAGACTTTTCTTTCTAACTTACAAATTGCTTGTTTATAGGAACGTGTTTAAGCATTAAACCACGTTTTTCCTGATTGGTAAGAGTGGTTGCCATGGAAATGTTGACCAGACTCAGACCAATCACTGCTTGCTGACAACGTATAGCTCCAACATGGCAGCGTCTGTTTTGTGGATGGAAGTCCTTTTCTATGGGTGATGTCACACTCACTTGGTCCAATTCTCATATACAGTCAACAGGCGCACATGTGAACAGTCATGAAGAGATTGTGTATGTGTGTGGAACCCTTTTCTGTATTTTATTGTGAAAAAAACAAGTTGATTTTGTAAGGGATTATGAACCAATACAACTGCAACTGTTTCTATCTGGGGGCAAATCAGGAATGACATTTTCTAGTCTTACACTGTAGTTTACTTATCTAAGAAAAATCTAAGTACTTAGTTTTATGGCACTATACAGTATCTCTCAAAAGTGATTACACCCTTCACATTTGTGAAGATATTTATTTAATGGGACAACACTGTGTAAATGACTCTTTGACACAATGAAAAGTAGTCAGCAATCATCTAATATAGCAGTGTACATTATTTTTATTTCAAAAAGAAATCACAATACAGACATTAATAGCCAAACACCTGGGAACAACAATGAGTACACCTCCCAAGTGAAAATGATTACTGTCCTCCATGATGACATCATGGAGCTGGTGGACTTTTGAGACATTATGCTCCTCCGTCTTTTGTTTCAGGACGCCCTAAAGATGGTCAATACAGTTTAGACCTGGAGACCTGCTTGGCCAGTCCATCACCTTTGCCCTCAGTCTCTTTAGCAAGGCAGTGGTCATCTTGAAGGTGTGCTTGGGGTCATTATGCTGGAATACTGCGCTGCGGCCCAGTTTCTAGATGAAGGAATCATGCTCTGCTTCAGTATATTACAGTATATGTTAGCATTGATGTTTCCCTCAAGGAAATGCAGCTCCCCAATGGCGGCACGACTAATGTAGTCCCAAACCATGACTCCCCCCACCACCATGTTTGACTGTAGGCATGCTGAACTTGTGTTTTGAGCTTCTTGCCTGGTTGAGGCCACATACACTTGACACGATCTGAAACAAATAGGTTTATCATGGTCTCATCAGATCATAGTACATGGTTCCAGTAATCCATGTCCTTATCCTGCTTGTTTTCAGCAAACTGTTAGCGGCTTTCTTATGCACCATCTTCAGAAAATGCTTTCTTCTGGCACCACAGCCACAGAGACCAATTTGGTGCACTGTGCAGCAAATGTTCTGAGCACTGACAAACACATTTTCTACTTTTTCTAACCCTAACTGAACTGGGGCGACAAATGCAAATTAGTTATCCCTTTTGGTGTGCATGTGGAATTGTTGAAGTTCTGCAACAGTTACCTATGCTTTCATCCTTTGCATACGGGGGGATTTTAACCCCTTCTCACTGTTTGTTGCTAATTCCTAACACACCATCAAATCTAGGACTGCACTTAGTTTAGTATCACTTTGAAAGGATAAAACTATGAAGATTTTATTTCTCTTACTGGAAATAAAGTGATTACAGTAAGGGGTTACAGTAAGCATCATGATCTCTGTCAGCTTTCAGTGTCAATTTCTGTGAAACTGGAACATTGTCCTTCTTTGTTGTTCTTTTGGGTTGTCTAACCCTTTTGAAGGGTTTGAACTGTATGTTTTTGGTAGTTTTGGCCAAATTAATGAGCAATGCGTCCATGCGTGGGGAAAACATGGACACAAACATTGAACCCCAATTGACCCCAACTGGGGTTCAAACCAGGGCCTTCTTGCTATAAAATGAAGGTGCTAACCACTGCGCCACCATAGCCCTTCTTTACAATCAACAATCCCAAAATAAGCAAACCATCACAGACTCTGCCTTTTGTTTTACATCAGGGATCACTTAAGTTATTAAATTTGGATTTCTGTGATTCAAGATTTTAGGCTAAATAAGAACAGGTGGAGATCCTGCTGACTTTTGTCAGTGTAAACAGCTTCTGTGTGGCTTCTTTATCTATAATTTTTAGTTTTTCTTCTCTTTTTCTCTTTTTGTTTTAGACTTTCAAATGACAACATTGCAGACAATTCCAAAAAAATCCTTGATATATTTGATCTGCTCCTGCAACAGATGAAAGGACCGGCATACACACAAGAAAAGGAGTTTCCTTGTGAGTGTAAACAGTTTGGTTCTGTTGAGAGGTTAGCTAATCATCCGGCACAGTGTCAATGGAACTAAACTGCCAAAGCCGGGCTATGGCAGCAGACTGAGGAAGAAGGCCAGCAGCATCATTATGGAGAGGACTCACACCAAAAACACTCTTTTTTTTCCAGCCAGAACCATCTGAGACCAGATGTCTCATGTCAAAGTGAGTGCAATGAATTTGCTTTCATCTTTCAAAATACATATGTTAAAAAAAACTAATCAAAAAGAAAAAAAAAAGTTTCACAGCAAATACTGTCTCTATTTAAAAAAAAAAAATCGGTTGAAAAATAAATATACTGTGTATATATTCAGTCTCGATGTTTCTCAATTTTTTTTCAGTGCAACTTTGCTTGTTTTTTTGTGTTCTGCATCCTGATTGGCTGATTTCTATAAGACTGGACTTATTTTGCTATGGAGGTTTGAACAGTAAGAATTAAAAAAAGGAGAGAAAAGTGTGAAAATGTTGATGTCTGTTTGAGAAAAGTGTATTCAAATCTTAAAACATCTGTAATTCTACTTTGCAGATTTTACCTAATGGTTATTTCTGGAAGAGAAAACAATCATTTGGTAGAACCTAGTCAAAACTGAACCGGGTCGAGCTGTGTCTTTTAGCTGCAATTTTGATTTTCATATTTTGGAAGGTTCTACAGTAACCAGTAAAACATAGTTTTTTCAAGCATTCATCAGCTCAGTCATTGATTGAAACAACATAACATTGTAAACTGAGTTTTCAACTTAAGTTTTGCTTATTTTTCTTAAACAATAGAACATGCTGCACCGTATCTGAGGACACATCCAAGCTGTCAACAATAACACGCTCTTTTTAGAGGCAGAAAACGGTCATTGTTTCAAGCACAGCTAACAGGATTAAGAGGTGAATGCCACGCAACTTTTTTTCATTCATGACCACCTGTTTTTAACACTGAAAGAGGCCATTTCTATGAAAATGCAATGTTTACACGCATGGGAGAAGGCTATTAACTGCCATTTTGAAAATGTAATGTGCACACTGCTTCCCAGGGTTTTTACCTCATGTTGCCCTGAGCCTCGTCTTCCTTGTTTTCAATTTTTTTCCCCCCTGTGCTCATCCAGAGGAAAAACAAATGGTGTAAATATCTTTGTGCCTGATTAAGCACAAACCATTTCTTTTCCTCTTTGCCAACATATTGAAAACTAAATGTCTCAATAGTGCTCCCAAAAGAAACACTCTCAACTGAATGGACATTTTTTCTTTTTCTTTTTCTTTTTTACCCTGAAAGCATTTAAATGGAGTTGAACAGACTGCTCTCTTCTCTCCAATCTACCAAGGTGTGTCAGGAGTTCAATAGTGTTTTGTGGAGCGTGAAGTTACAGAGCTAGTGATGTGTCCACCCCAACAGAATAAAGTGATAGTAATGCACTGACAGCACCACTTATAACAGAGAAAAAAAAAGTCCCTCGAGACATGAAATCTTGTGAAGAAGAACTTTTTGAGGAGATTTTACACATATTTTTGGAAGACACCGTTTTCATTTAGAGGCACACTCCAATGAAAATGAAAATGTTGTTCTTAACGTGTTCTTGTCATTCTTATGATGATGGAGGACATATTTAAGGACAATTAAGCTCAAAATAGCCTTTTGGAGTTATTCTTTATTCGTTGTGAATCAGGACCAGCTGAAAAAATGCTGCAGGAAGAAAAAAAGTGTATTTGTGATGTCGAAACTAAACTGGCAAGGTCACAAGCTTGAATCTGTCTGATGCATCAACTTGCAGACAAATAGATCCATGGACGTCTTTGTTTTCCTCTGCGTCTCCAAACTCTGTCACGTCTGTCACATGTGCTCAGTGTTAGCCTGCTTTCATCTGTGAAAAGCACAAGGCGCCAGTGATGAATTCGCCAATCTTGGTGTTCTCTAGCAAATGCCAAATGTCTTGCATGGCATTCGGCTTTAAGAACAACTCCCAACCCACCCAACTAGAGTCTAGCTCTAACAGTTTGTGCAGTCTGTGGCCTGCTGGAGGTCATTTTGCAGGGCTCTAACAGTGGTCCTCCTGTTTCTCCCTTCACAAAGGAGAAGGTAGTGGTCCTGATCCAGGATTGTTGCCCCCTACAGCATCCTGCACATCTCCTGATGTACTTTCCTGGTAACGCCTCCATGCTCTAGAGACTTAAGGAAGTGTCTTTTATCGTCTGCATCGGTTCCTTCTTGCCTTGTTTCTGCTGATTGGCGCGATACGGTTGAGTCAGGTATTTTGAGCGTTTACATTTTAAAATGGATCGATTATGACAGAGCAAACCGTACCATTTTTGGACCCCTGTTGGTTGTAGGACCATAGAAAACAGATCAGACCGGTTAGCAAGGAGCTACTGGCCTGGGTTAAGTTTCCCACTTATTGTTTTAATAAATCTTTTGGAATTTTTTTGGCTTTGCTCAAGCCCTCCCTGCTCCTTGGTTTTCCTGCACTGACCAGCCATAACAGAGAGTACTGCTTAGTAAATACTTAATTCAGATGAAAGCAGACTATAATTATCCTTGAAACATTTTTTTCTTTCATTATAAACTTCATAAACTGGTACTTTCCTCTTGAAAATAAAAAAAAAGCCCACTTCATTTGCTTGGGTTAATAATTGCTGAATTTTTACCTTGATGAAACAACCCATACCATAAAACTACCTCCACAGCTGTAGAATGCAGGTCTAACAGGCTTTTCTTCAACAACTATTTTATATTAAACAGCGTTTTGCTGTTGCTCCAGAAATTGAACAAGTTAAATTGCGTTTTGATTTATCTAATTTATCTTTTTCAGTCTTAACGGTGTCCATTTGCGTCCACTTTGTTTTGTTCTATGTCATTTTTTTTTTTTTTTTTGAATGAATGAAATGAATGAATGTTCTATGTGTTGATGTTTTTTAAACATGTGCATGCATGTTAAGACCAAGCAGCTAGAAGCACATGTCTGCTTCCCTCTCATGAACGCTGGCCAAGCCTGGTGTTGAACACACTGTCACAGATACCATCTGTTACCTCCAGCTCTCCGGGCTTGAACAAACACCGTCAGGAGTAGGTAATGGTGCGGACAAAAATCTGACCTTGAACCGGGGACGTCCAGTGTGTGACCACAGGTAGATTGATGACAATCAGTGACAAATTTCCATGTTGCCTGGAAACTCAAGGATTTTGTTTTGTTTGTTTTTCTTCTGTGCCACTCCTACCTTTCTAAACGTAAAAGATAAACATCAAAAGAACTTTAAGTATTTTTGACCATGTCAGGAATATTTGAGTTATCAGACATTTAACTTTGTTTAATTTTTTTCACATTTTTGTCTCTTTCGTTGAAGTTTTACACATACATATTTTCAGAAAGGTGCAAATCTTTATTTTTGTTTTTTTTGTGACTAACTGCATTTCCTGTTAAAAATATGACTTAATATGACTTATACAGAAAGTTAGTTTGACCGTTTCACTTCTGATCCTTCTAACAGTATTCAGTCATGAGTGAAAAAAATACTTTTTGTCTGTCCTCCTATTAGCCAACTGCCCCGTAGGAGGAAAGATGATCTCTTTTACGAATAGTAAACTTTAAACCGTATAACATTTTGGATGAAATTTGTTCTTAAAACTTGAACTCTAGTCAACAGAAAGTGTGTTTGTGTGTGTGTTTGTGTGTTGGGCTGTAAGGACCTGATTTTTTTTTTTTTTTTTTGTGGCTTTTGTGGCTTGGCTTATGTTCTAGCTTTTCGTCTTTTGACGCTTTTGATGCAATAAAGTATCAAAAATCACATCGACAAATTAGTCGACTCAGAAACATTAAAAATCACAAAAGTAAAAAACAAACACAAAAAAACATTACATTTTAGAAATCAAAACACTTTCTGACAATAAAAATCAAGTGTCACGAACAATTCCTGTTATGTTCTAACACTTTTGCTTGATTTGTCTTCCAGATTAAATTGTGTTCTTGCCAAAAAGTAAATTGTGTTTAATTTTAAATTTGAATTATTTTGAGAACTTTTCCAATTTGTGATTTTTTGTAGTTAACGCATTAATGACATTAGATAGTTGTTTTAAAATATTACTGCAGGAGGCTTGAATGCTTTCTATTCACTTAAATAGTATCTCATTTTCATAAATATTCCAATAAATACTATAATTATTATATGAGAAACAGGCTGGAAAAGGAATTTTTGTTGAATTTCTAGTCAGTGGTCATTTCATTTAATAAATATTCTAGTAATTTCTATGATAATTACATAAGAAACCTGCTAAAAATGAATAATAAAATAAATAAATAAATACAATTCCGATAGAATTCCAACAATTACTGTAATAATTACAAATGAAAGTAATAAAACTAAGGATTGTAAGTGATTTACAAGTCACTTGTAAATTCATATCTTAAATATTATATTATTTACTATGATTTTTACATAAGAATGTTATGAAGAAAGTGAAGAATGCCAGTGCATTTCTGCAGGAAAAAAGATTTTTCTGGAATGTTGTTGCCACATCATTTTTTTATAGTTGGTTCAGGTTTAAAGTACTTGAGAGCAAAGCGATAACAATATGAACAAAAAGATGTTGCCAAAGGGAAGAAATTTGGCAATTCTGAAGACAGTAGAGCCTGATGAATGAAATCCCTCCAGCTTAACAATGTGCTCACCTTACACCTCCTTCAGACTCATTTTTAGTCATTCTCCACAATTATTGTTCGATTTAGTGCTGTCAGCACAGCGCCAACAATGCTTCAATTGAACCCCACAGATCTATAGCACCTGATACAGCCTATCTCAGTCTCATCTCACGGTGAGGTGCCGCATTTATAACACTATCGACAATATTGAGCTGAATTGACAACAAGGCAGCATAAGTGCCTCTGGGAGTGGGTGGGTAAGAAGTGCCGTTTCATTCCAGCCTTGTAATGGCTTTTTCAACTATGAACATGAAATAAAATGTCATCTACTGAAAGATGACGGGTTTGTTTTAATATTTCCATCCAGTCGTGTTCTTGTTCTCCATGTTCTCGTGTTTTACCAAGAAAGTACAATTTAGTAAAGTAGAAGAACAGATAAACCGCAAAAATTTCAAAAAAGCAATTTCCTTCACAAATGAATCTCTATTTTTGCATTTAAAAATAAAATAAAATAAATGAAACCCATTTAAAAATGTAATGAATGTGTACACATCCCTGTTTGGGTACGATATAACAGAACCAATAACTGTTTAGTTGGAAGTGGACTGGAATGGATTGTGGTTGAATTCCCTGTGAGTTGTCATTTGGTTTACCATAATTGATCTCCAATGTAGAAATTTAATGTACCAAGTCAAATTAGGAGAAGTAGGGGTGAGGGGTAGGCTGGTGAGGGCATTTGAGAATAAGTTCAATGACTTCTTCAGTAAACGCAGCTGGAACCAACAATAAGAAAGAGAAATCTAAAAGGAAGAAAAAAGGCGTTTGGCACAGTACCGGAGCTGCAACATTTTATATGGGGGGCAGAAGACTTTTGGGTGGGGGGGCACATGAGAACAGCAGGGTGGAAGGCTTTTACAAATGCATTCTGTTTTCTAAGCAGTTTAATTGTTGATTAATTATTATTCAAGAGGTTTCCAAAAATATGAATTTCTTCTTACTGTAGCAAATTAAAGACATGGATTTTGGTTGAGGTCAGATCAGCTAGCTTACACAGCACACGGGCGTAGCAAAAAAATTGAGGGGCTCAAGATTTAAGCAAAAAAAAAAAAAGAAAAGGAGCTGCATGGCTCAGTTGACTGCCTGCAGGAATGACCCATGGGAAATCAGTGTGGGTCCCTTGGCAAGACATTCATGCTACGTCTTAACTATGTTGCTTTTTTCTTTTTTTAGGGGGGGGGGGGGGGGGGGTGCAGGGGTGTCTGTGGCTCCCTGTGCCGGTCCCCAGCCTGGATACAATACAGGATTTAGTCAGGAAGGAAGGACATCTGGCGTAAAATTCTCTAAAACTATGCCAAAAGGTGAACAACAACAATAAAAAGACTATTATTTCATTTAAAATGTTGCCTTTTTTATTTTTTTAATGAATAAAAAAAGAAGCTTGTATAAATAGTTTCTTAGTCTTTGTTTATTTTGATAATAATATTGACCCAGAAATGGGGGGGGGGGTCTTTTTGCTAAGGGGGGCAGCTTTTCCCCCGTACCCCTTGCAGCTCCGCCCCTGGTTAGGTACAATTACGCAAAGAAAGTCCAAAATACCTTTTTTCCGTTTGTTTGTTTGTTTGTTTCGTTTTTCGAGGAGGAGGCAGAGTCGTGCTGCGCGGTGCACCACTCACTCACCTCTGACTTGAATTCCATTTCCACCTTTCCGCCCACAACTTGTCCCGCGCGCGGGCATGGCTGCGTGTGGCTGCGCCCGGACCCGGTGAGGTGTTACCAGAGAGGAGGGCGGAACGGACCGGCGGAACCGCCAGCTGATGGAGCGCCTTTTGGGGCGTCGATGATGTTTGAATTGGCGTCAACGTGTCCACAGTCCACAGCTTTCTGTGCGCTTTTGGAGAGGAGGAACGGACAAGTGAATGAGAACGCGCATCCCCCAAGAGGCTGAAACAACCGCTTATGCGTAATTTGCCAGAAAACAGTGAATGAACACACACTGATCGAGTCAAACCAGGACTTATTGATCATCTGATTGATTTCTTTTTGGTTCTTCTTCAATTTTTTTCCGCTTACCCTTGAAGAGGAATTCATGCGGCGGTAGCTTATGAGGCAAATATGCCAGAATGGGTCCTCTACTCTATTTCTTTCTCTGTGGACTTCTATGCATCCGAACCGAAGGTGAGTCCTCGCATCCATTTTTTCATTCCCATCCAAAGCTGCACATTAAACTGGAAACAGATTAGAATGCAAGGCATTTCGACCTATTGCTTGAGTGCGCCAAAGAGGCGCATGCATGCTTACATTAATATGATGATCATGCACCAACATCATCATAGATGTCGGGTTTTCTCCACATCTTTGCTGCTTTAAAGCCAACTGACTGATGGTTTCACTTAAAAGAGGGGGAACGTTGTTCATTCAAGAGCCACACTGAACTGATCTTCAACTGTGCGCCTTTGGGGTTGAAAAAAATAATGGATTCAACCCATTTTAATGACATTTTCACTGGAATTCATTCAGTAAAATAAGGAAAATTAATTCATTTTAGATTTGATACTTTACTTTTTTTTTTTTTTTTGCCTTCACAAGGCTGAAAGTTTTTGCACTTGAAATAAAAGTGCTCCCATGCAGTGTCTGAGTTGTGGACAGTGACTCCATCCGGCTCTGCTGTAGAGGTTACACACACAACAGCATTATGTAGTTTAGTGCTGTCCCATTTCAACCCCACATCGTCTGGACAAGAAGGATTCTTCCTTTTTGTTGAACTATTTTTCACCCCAGTTACAGCAGAAATGTGTGTCAGTAAAACAAATACCTCACAGCTAGTCCTCGGTGTGTTTAGAGTTAGCGACTACAAGTACTAGCTCCAAGCTGATGAGTATCAATAGAATTGACCCTGGGATGACCCCAATATGTACTCAGTAATTGTGAAACCCTTACGTTTTTGTTGATCAGGAAGGTGTCATTGCAGAAATGGATGTTTGTACTCATTTCTTGTTTGCTTTTCTTTGTCCACTTTTGTATTCGACAATTGCAGGCTGATTGAAAATATACCATGAATACATTGATACTCTTGAAAACCGAGAAACAGATTTCTAGTGTGAGAAACATCTGCATAGGAGGCAGGATTCACTCCCGTTTTCTTGTGTCTGACTAGTTGGAATAATTTGATACAGCCTGATACCTGAGAACCGTATTCTGCAAACACAGACAGGTCGCCCTGCTTGACGTCTGCATGTGTCTTATAACTTTCAGATTACAAATCGTTAAGCCTGGCATTGACATTTTCAACTTGATTTTAAAGCCATGGGAGATTCTTGAATGACAAATGCCCTTTGCTTGACAGTCGAATTAATCTTTCAGTTAGACTCCCAAATTGAGTTCTTCTGAACTCGTCTGCTTGAAGGCTGTCAACCTAAATTGACTTTTTAGGAGTAGCCCTGCTTTTAAAAAGAAACTTGAAAAGCTTACACAGTTTTTTCTTTTCCTTTTGATTTTCTGCTTCAGCACCATGGATAGATCCACACAAGTCCTACAGCCCAAATTGGAGGGGAGACTCAGTCAAAAGTCGTTGCATATGGAGAGACACATTTTCACAAAAGAAAAATACATTTATGTCAAATATAGTCAATTAAACAAAAGTTTAATGTTAAATTAAAAGTTTTATTCTCATGCATAACATATGTGGACTGCAATTTAGATATGATTCTACATATGGTAAAACATAAAACGTACATTCAGAAAATAAATGGACTATTGGAACAGGACAGGAGTCTATCACAGCCAAAATAGGACAAAAACATGTCATAGGATCACTATGTTGTCACATTACCACCACCCACTGAGCTAGTTGATCTAATTTAAAGTTAGCTATGATGTGCTGTTCAAAAGCTGCACTGTATTAAAAAAAAAAGAAAAAAGAAATAAGTCACTTATTACCTCACTGTGTCTCAGATTGTGGTTTGCTCTAATTGGACTAATTTCTCAGTTTATAAATGCATATTTTCAAAAGCCCTTTAAAAGATAATAAATGTAATGTTGCACTCTATCTGTTGTGTTGTTACCAGATAATGGAGCGCCTTTTTGTCAACAAAGCTCTCAGCACTGTAGCTGTCACCTTAATTTTTACCCACATTTGCAGCTTCATTCCTGTTGCTGTGGAGCCTCCAAAACATTACGGTTGCCACTGCGATTTGTGAGTTTATCACAACTGAAGGCCAGACTCGACGTAACATCCCTTTCATGTATTTATGTCTTATTTATATTTTCGTGCTTTATAAAGGTCTCTTAAAGCAAATCAAATGCCACTTTCTTAGTTGTTGGCATGCACATGAAAGAGAAGGAAGGCCATTTGACAGAAATTGTAATGTAGTTGTAAGCCATGAGGCAGGTTAATGTAGACTTTTGTAAGAAAGTATTGTACATTTAGGTGGATTTACGTGAAATGAATCCGAATTTGGCCAGTGTCTGGTGCTGTAAGAAGTGGACTTCCTCCTATTTAAATGTAAAATGCTGCCTATTAAAATAGAAATGTGGACTTTATGTTGTGTTACTGTGGAACTGTCAAATCTGCTTTGATGCACCCACTCGGACAGCATGTGTAATGCTTGATTGGTCCTGTTAATGAATCAACTGAGAAGGTACAACGACCTTTTAAAAATGCCTTGAAAAAAGAAGTTCAGCTAGTGACACCGGGAAACTTCCTATTAAAATTAAATGTTCAATTCTACCATTTATAGTTAAAACTCCTTGCAAATTGAGCAATCTTCAGCAGGGGGTGGACCTAGAACATTTTCTATGGGGGGCCGGAAGCAAGAGGGGGGCTGAAGACTTTAAAAGGGTTGCAAATGAAAACAGCATTGTGGATGTCCATGACAAATGCAAGGTTAAAAAATAAAATTATTCTAACAGTTTTATTAGTACATTTTTGTATCATTTAAAAATATTACTTTGGTTATTTCTGCAATGCTTAGAGAAGCTTGTATTGATGTTTTCTTGATCTTTGACAAAAATGATACTTTAATTGAGTCAAAAATTAAAAGAAGCAAGTGAGGGAGCAAAGCTCTTTGCTGAAGGGGCAGTTGCCCCCCTGTAGCTCTGCCATTGCTCAAGTTGTAAAATTGTAAATTTAGAGAAGACAGACGCCCTCAAAAATGTTACATCTGTTTAGGAAATATTCAGTTAGAGCTGCTTTATTGATACCCAAAAAAATTACATTATAATGGGATAATACGAATAAAAAATAATAAACTGCTATATGAGGCAAAATAGTCTTTATTTGCTTATTTAATCACCTTGTTTGGCAAAAAGCACCCTATTATTTTAATAAAATAGCATGATAATGTTAATTTTTTAACACTATACAGCCAACTTTACTTTTGTCCAGCACAATATTATGTTTTAATGCACTGCATTTTTATATTAATGCACTGCATTTTTATATTAATGCACTGCATTTTTATATTATCACTATTATACTATTACATTATTACTTTTTATGATTATGATTTTTTTTTCTTGTTTTTATAAATCAAATTGTGAATATACCCCTTTTTTCCCTAGTGTATCAAAACATATTCAGCTAAATCACCTAAAGGCTCTTGTTTTTGCAATGTAACTACTTTATTTTCCACATTATAGGGCACACCAAATTGACAAATTAAGTTCGGGAACAGACCATTCATTCCGAACTTATAATGTGTGTGTAGGATAAGGTTCATTAAGGAAATTAGAAAAAAAAAGAGTCAAAGATAAGTCAGACTTTTTTTTTAACTGTGATCATATCAACTCTGCTACACGTTAGCCATGTTAGAACAATTAGCTGTGCTAGCGTATTTTACAATATCTGTTGCTCCCAACCTTGCTTGCAACTCATACCAGACTGATACTGCGAAAAGTTACTTCAACCAGAATAACTCCCAACTTTGCTTGTAATATATTAAAAAAAAAACACAGTCAGACACCGCTACATGTTAGGTGTGTTAGTAAATTCACAATACCTGTAACTTTCAACCTTGTGTGCAACATGAAATAAAAACAAAACAAAGAAAACATAGACTGATACTGTGAAAACAAACACCACTGCGACTATGCTAACTCCCAACCTTGTGAGTAACATGTAAAAAACAGTCAGACACTGCTACATGTTAGCCGTATTAGGTTATTCATTTATAAACCTTTATTTCCCAACCTTTTAAAAAAGAAAAAAAACACATAATAAACCCCACTCTGATATCACTAAAACAAATGTTATGGGGAATATGCTAACTCCTAACCTTGCTAGTAATATGTAAAAAAAAAACCACACAGTTTGATACCACGGCACATTAGCTGTGTTAGCTTAGTCACAATTACTTGACAGAGTCCCGTGACTAAATCAGAGAGCACAACCAGAACTAGGTGTCTGCAGATTTTGGTGACTCTTAGCACATGTGGTGAGGGGCAAATTTTAATTCAGAGGCACAGAAATGTTTACAAATGAAAACAATATGGTCCTTGCAGTCAGGGACTGCTGCTACGTGCCATAATTATTTCATATATAAGGCACCCTGGATTATAAGCCACACTGTTGTTTTTAAAATAAACAAATCAAATAAAGGCCTATATGTTTCCCTTATAGTGCAGAAAATACATTAAGTTATTAAACCTTCACTGAACAAATCCAATTAATTTTACAACACAAAACACAGAAGGAATATCTCTATCACAAGCCTCACTGTCTTATTCATACATGATTTTCTTTCTTGCATTTCCTTTGCACGTCAGTTAGAAAAGTCTCGGCTAAAGAGTGGTTTTCGTTTAGTTGCTTTTTCCATTATTTTTGTTAGATTTAGGCATAAAAAAGGTGTTATGAAAACATATAGATTTCTAAAAAAAGATTTTCATGTGTTTTCTAGTTTATAGCATGTAACGCTCCACCAACAGTCTAAAACACTCCAAAAATGGAACCTTTCATCATCTATAAAATAGAAACATATGCCTTTAAAAGTAATGGGAATAACAGTTATTGCCCTTATGTTATGAAATTATTACTTTACCAGGACCTTCTGCTTTCTCTTGTTCCTGCAGGGTCTCGTCTTCGTCAGGAAGATTTTCCTCCTCGCATTGTTGAGCACCCTTCTGACCTCATCGTTTCCAAAGGGGAACCTGCCACTCTCAACTGTAAAGCGGAAGGCCGTCCGACGCCCTCGGTGGAATGGTATAAAGACGGGGAGCGTGTTGAGACGGACCGTGACAACTCCCGCTCCCACCGTATGCTCCTGCCCAGTGGTTCTCTGTTCTTCTTACGCATCGTCCATGGACGGCGGAGCAAGCCAGATGATGGCAGCTACGTGTGTGTGGCCCGAAACTATATGGGAGAGGCTGTGAGCCGGAACGCTTCTCTGGAAGTAGCATGTAAGTCTCAGACTTTCTTATTGTCTGAAAGGTTGAGTTACGGTCACAGCAGAAGATTTATGCATTATTGGTCAAGCTTGGTGCTCATGAGTGCAAAAAGAGATAAATACTGAGTTTGTGTTACATGAAGCTGAATATTTTTGGGGGTGATATGATCTTATAGAGCGCTAAAGATGTGATTTGTCACAATATGCACAACTTCACCTTTCATCTGAACCTGTAAGTGTGTGTGCTCAGTCATTGTGCACGTGTGTGTCTGTTGATATGCTTTTCAGACGGGTAGTGAGACCTTTTTGGATGACCTGCCTAAGTAATGTACGGGCAAAGCTGTGAACAGCTTCAGGGTGAAAGAGAGAAGTGGGCAGGATTTTAACCCGGCTAACTCCCTTTCACTGTTGTGATTTGGAAAGATGGAGCCAGCTTCCAGCCAGATCTCTCCCTGTGTGGGAGAAAGCTGCTCTGGGCTATTCACATTTCCATTATGTGCTAAACTGAGCTGATTTCTTGCCATGAAGAAGATGCACACACTCTGAGATGCACACACTGATATGCATACATGTACACACACGTGCACTTTCACATTATTATTCTAAATAAAGCAACTCAACTGGTTTGGATTAAAGTATCACAAAAAAAAAAAACATTCATTTGTGCATCTTTTATTTTGTTAAACAAGTAATTTTGCTGTTTAAAGTCTCTCCAATCATCTTTTAATGTATTTTAAAGCATTTCCAGTGGTCTTTTAATAAGGACTGTGCACTTTTTATTCCAAAAATCCTGTCTTTTTCTAGGACGCAGTTATTGTAGAGCGGCAGAAGTTCATCAGAAATTTGCTGCTGAGTTGCATGTAGGACTGTTGGTGCGGAGTAAGCCCGCCTCCACTTGCCGTCATTCATCTATTTACACTTTTTTTTGCTAGGTTACAGCACCTCATACCCCATCCTTACATTAGTGGTGCATTAAAAATGGCAAAGATGATTGGAGCTATCCAAACGGCTGAATGGCTCAGTTAAGTGAGGTCCCCAGCCCGGATAAAATGAAGGGTTGTTTCAGGAAGAGCATCTGGTGTAAAACTCTCTGCCAAACCACCTGTGCGAAGCAGTGAAAGCTGATTCAGCTGTGACGGGAAATTCATGGTGGACAAGCCTGGAACAGGAACAGGAAAAAGGAAGGCAGACATACATGGATCTAGTCATATACAAGTAGATGCATCAGAATGGAGCGGAGCAGAGAGCTTGTGGCTTGCCGTAGCTTCTACGTCACAGCTACAAGCTCTTTCAAACATAATTTTTTTTTAATCTGTTCTTGATTAAAAAACCATATTCAGAAAAGTAATTTTAAGCCTAATCTTTTTTCATACAGCATATGCCCTCCATCATTAGAAAAATTCCCCAAGAACATGTTAAAAACTCCAAAAAAAACACAATTTTCATGAGAGTTTCTTCCATTTTTAATCAATCACCCTTCTTCTCTTTCTTTTTAGAAAAGGGATTTGTTTTTGCATCAGAGTCGTCCTCTATTAGGTGTTGTTGACACTTCATCTGATTTACCATTCACTATGCTCCCTGAGAATTTCAAGGACTGGAAAAAAAAATGGAGATAAGAAGCACCGACCTAATAGCATCTACGCTACAACGCTATCTGAAATCTTTGTGGCACACTTCCCTTCGTCTTATCGCTGTTTCCACATAGGACAACTGCCATTTCTCTTTTGATGAACTTTTCAAGAAACAAATTGATTGCACAGATGCTGAATATATGCTGAAGGACATTACTGCACAGAAATGGGGCTCTGCCTGTTTGCGCTCTACCTACCAAAGTGTCGTGAGTGGCTTTCACACAAAAGACAGCGTGGTTTTTTTTGGCATTCCGACAGAAGAGCTTTGTGCTAAAGCTGCTTTAAGACCTTTCCTGGCTCTCTGCTGCTAGAATTCAAACACATCGCACCAACAGTAAGGACAGTAAAAGTTCCAAAGTGTTTGAAGGTGGTGAATAATTCTATTTAGCAAAGAAAACCACAGACCCAGAACTGTCGTCACAATGTCAAGAGACTAATGTTGGTCGCCTCGCTGATTTCTATGACTGAATGGAGACCGACTTTACAAACACAATGACTGTCAGAGTGATTTTAAGGGGATTTTTCTGGTTTCCTTTTAACACAACAAAGCTCTTTTGTGTTTTGTGGCCCAAACATGTATTTGTAATTCATTTTCTGTGTTAACTGTCACATCTTTCATTGCGTAGGAGTTCAGTTATTATTGCTGGAGTGGAAGCATGTCATTTGTATGAAAAACACAGAGGAGAAAGTGAAAAACCTCTTCTTTTTTTTTCTTTTTAAGATGTGAATTACCAAACTTCGAGGAAGTAAATTGAAATATCATGAAGTAAAGCGTTAATCTTTGCCTCAGAGAAGCTCTAATGTTCCTTGAAAGGCTGTCATGATGCTAGTCGAAGATGATGTATTGCAGCATATTGTCAAGGTTGACGTGCGGACACAAATGCAGACGGAACTCGAAATAAAGAAGAAATAGATTTAATGACTCGAGAGAGGAACATTAAACCAGAGCAAACAAACAGAACCACCCGACAACCCGTGCAAGGGCGACGAGGCCATATAACAGGGAGAGGGGATTGGTTAACCACATACAGGTGTGCCAGGAGGGAGGGAACACACAAGGAGGGAAGTGTCAAAGGACCTCGAAAGCAATGGTGAGCACAGGAAATACAACAAAATAAAACAGGAAGTGACAAACACAACAACAATTAATGTCCTGGGTCCATAACCCCTACAGTACCCCCCCCTCAAGGTGCGCCTCCTGGCGCAGGGGGAAGTCTGTTCCGATGCCGCTGATTGAAGTCCCTGATGAGTTCAGGGTCCAGAATGCGTGAAGCAGGCTCCCAGGACCTCTCCTCAGGCCCGTACCCCTGCCAGTCCACCAGATACTGGAGGCCACGACCCCGTCGCCGAACGTCCAGAAGGCGACGGACAGTGTAGGCCGGTTGGCCATCAATGATGCGGGGAGGGGGTGGCGGAGAGGATGGCCGCTGCAGGGGACTCGTGACATGAGGCTTTAGCTGAGAGATGTGGAAAACCGGGTGGATGCGCAAGGACCTGGGCAAGCGCAGCCTGACCGCCACCGGATTGACGACCTTGATGATCTCGAAAGGACCGATGAACTTGGGGAACCGCTTCTTTGACTCTGTCCGGAGTCTGAGGTGCGAGGTGGACAACATGACAAACTGACCAGGTAGGTAGGATGGTGCTGGCGTGCGGCGACAATCTGGCAACCTGTTGTGGGAAACCCCTGAACACAACAGGGCTCGTGACTCGGAAAACACAGTCAGGTCATGACATTCAGACGGATCCCTGAATGGGTCAGGTGAGGGCGGCCGCCCTACTGGGACGGCGGGATCTCCCCCAGGAGGCCGAGCTGAACGCAAACATGTGGTGTGACATTTCTCACTCCAGCCGGAGACACGGCTGGAGGGCCAGTCGATGACTGGGTTGTGAGCATGTAGCCAAGGGCAACCTAATACCAGAGGGTTTTGTGGGGAGGAAAAAAGGAAAAAACGGGTGTGCTCGTGGTGATTGTCTGACACAATCAGATGAACCGGCTCAGTGACTCGTGAGACGGTGGCTAATTCTTGGCCGTTGAGGGAGACCACTCGTAAAGGATGGGGCAAAAACTCAGACTTCAGACCGACCTGTTTGGCTAGCTCGGCGTCCATGAGGTTCTGCTCTGCTCCTGAATCCACCAATGCTCTGACAGAAACTCCCCCTTTCTGGAACATAACCCGAACATCCAAAACACAGGAAGCAGGTCTCGGGATAGTGGGAGCCGGACCACGGCTCTTAAGCGCGCCCACTCTTATTGATGAGTTGGGGCAATCCCTGCAGAAATGACCCCGGCCGCCACAGTAAAGGCACTCACCTGCCGCCATCCGCCGCCGTCGCTCGGAAACTGTCAGTCTGCCCCGGCCGAGCTGCATGGGTTCCTCTGAGACTAAAGACGGGGGTTCTGCGGAAAAAGCAGCAAAGTCAGGTGAGTCCATGATCCTGTGCTCAACAGGACTGCGTCGGGGGCGGGGTGCCACCCTGCCATGCTCCTGCTTGTGGTCCTGCAGGCTATTGTCAATTCTGATGACCAGGGCGATGAGGGGTTCCAAGGAGGAAGGCAACTCGAGAGTGATTAGTCTGTCCTTTAACTCCTCGGAAAGTCCCTCCACGAATGCGTCCATGAGCGCAGTGGTGTCCCAACCACTAGTGGAGGCCAGGGTGCGGAACTCGATAGCATAGTCAGCTGCCCTTCTGCCCCGTTGCCGAAGTTGCATAAGGGCTCGAGCTGCCTCTCGGCCCGGTTTGGTGTGCTGGAACACCTGCTGAAATGCCTCCAGGAATGCCGCGAGAGACGTGCAGGTCGGTGCTCCACGCTGCCATTCAGCCGTTGCCCATGCGCCTGCTCTCCCGGTGAGGTGAGATATGATGAAAGCCACCTTAGCTTGGTCCGAAGGATAGTGAGGCGCTTGCAGTTGAAAATGGAGCTCACACTGAGTGATGAATGCTCGGCAGTCCCCGGAGTCCCCGGAAAACCTCTCCGGGCGGGCCAGCTGTGCAGCAGGGGCGACAGGAATCCCATCCTGGACTGGCGTGGGAGGCGAAGGGTGCGGAGAAGGAACGGACAGCGGATGTTGGATCCGCTCCGCCAACTGCTCCAATCGCTCACCCAATGCGGCAAGTTGTCGCTCGTGACGGCTCGACATCTCGAGTAATCCTTGTCTTAAGCATGACATCTGCTCCTCCTGTTGGCGGAGTAATGCCCGTAACGTCTCCGCGTCTGCTGCGTCCATTATACTGGTCGGGTGGTAATGTCAAGGTTGACGTGCGGACACAAATGCAGACGGAACTCGAAATAAAGAAGAAATAGATTTAATGACTCGAGAGAGGAACATTAAACCAGAGCAAACAAACAGAACCACCCGACAACCCGTGCAAGGGCGACGAGGCCATATAACAGGGAGAGGGGATTGGTTAACCACATACAGGTGTGCCAGGAGGGAGGGAACACACAAGGAGGGAAGTGTCAAAGGACCTCGAAAGCAATGGTGAGCACAGGAAATACAACAAAATAAAACAGGAAGTGACAAACACAACAACAATTAATGTCCTGGGTCCATAACCCCTACACATATAGAATGTTTGAGAACATTTTTAAAGAAAATATGAGTGTAAGTGTACTGTATTGCCATGCTAGGGAGTGAGGGCTTCCTTTAGGATCTTTGTTCCAGAAAGTTTCATCAGACTTTTCTTGAACCTTGCAGACCTTTCATAGTGCAGATTTACACTTGTCCGTCTCTGTTGCATTGCGTGGGAAGTCCGTCTCACAACCATCAGTTAGTTGACCATGTCACCGTTGCGTCTCCAGTCCACCCTTGCATTATTGCGTGGGCATGTTACCTTAAATATAAAATAACATTTGATAAAGTTTTATTTCAAAAAAAGGAAGGGAAGTGTGGGGATCTTTGTCTTGACTGCTGCCCACGACCTGGTCATGGATGGATGGATGGATGGATGGACGGATGGATGGAAGTACCACGAAAGTTTTTATATTGAAACCTAAACCTGTTTCTAGTTTCTCCGGCTTTTTGCCACACGTTAACAGACTGGAACTGAAACTCTTAGATAAAGTTTGTGTTGTGTTACAGAGGGACGAATGTCAGATGCAGAGGTGATGTAAACAATCTAATTGATCGATGAATGTTTTATTTTTCTGTGTGAACGCATGATGGACCAATGTAAATCACCTTTAAGGATCTGTCTAATATTTGTAACTATACATTTCAAGGAACTGCTATTAAAATACTGCAGAATCCTCTTTTTTTTCGTTTTTAATGTTTAATTTCTAAAGATCTCAGCTATTATTAGCTTATAGTTTTTTTATTCTGTCTTCTTATGAGCAGACAAAGTCAAAAGGTTGATTTTTCTGGAACGCATAGGCAGGAAGACCAAGGCACTCTGATCTTGTTTGTTTTGAACAGAATATCATGGCTAAAGGGAGGCACAATTTCATGATTACTTGAGGGCCTGCATCTTTCTGCCAGCATAGCTGCAGCCAAAGTTGTCATCAAATACTCCGGTTGGGAACAAGTAGGCAGATAAAATTGCCGTGGGGTTGATCTGACAGTAAGTATAACTCAAAACGGCCTGTATCTTTAGGAGTCCAAACACATTGTGCATTTTCTGCAAGGTTGTAGCGGCGTATCTGGAGCTGTGGCTTAAAAAACCAGAAGGCTCTGCTCCCGCATGTACAGTTGTGCACAATAAGCATCATTCTGATAGCAGGCGATGCAGTTTTTGAGCTTCAGCCCGGCTGCCATTTAATGAGGTGTTATTTTATTCCACCTGCTACAAAAAAAATCTGCTGATCTAACCAGAGCTTTACCTATGTAAATGACAAATCTACAATTGGTAGACTTGCAAAAACTAATCACAAATGCCAACACACACACACACACACACACACACACACTTGCATATACATATAAATATGTGTGTGTGTGTGTGTACTTTTGGGCTGTGACTATGTTTAAACATGTAAAAAAACAGCTACACGCTAGCTGCTTTAGAGTAGCCGCAGTAAAACCCAAACTTGTTCGTAAAAGAAAAAACAAACAGACATTTTTACAGAGCGCTGTGTGTCAGTAAGGACAAACAGAATGAATCTATGTAAGGAACTCAGGATTATAAAGTGCATTGTCGTTTTTAAAAAATAATTTAGGCTTTTAAGTGCGCAAATATGGTGTTTCGTATCGTTCAATCATGCGAAAATCATGTTACTGTTTAAAGGTAAGAAAGAAAAAATATCAGTAACATTTCAGATTTATTCAAAATAAAAACCCAATTGTGTGGTTTACCTGAGAAAATAATTACAAATCGAAAAAGATAAAGATACTGAAAACATTTGTTACTGTTAACCTTACTTGCAATACTTTCTCCAGGCTTATTTTAATGTCTGTAGGGATGGTATTAGCTTAGGTTTTATTCCATCTGCATGATTATTTCATCTTTATTCAATCCTTTTTTTTGTTGCTTTTTTTCAGTATGCAGGATTTGCATGGGAAGTGTATTACAGTGAACCCAAAGCTTGCATTAGTTGAATGAATGCATTAAGCCTATTCTAACCCTTTTTGTTTCCTCTGTGACTGGACATAAGCATGCCAGAATGACAGAAAAAAAAAAAAATACAGGGACAATTTTTAGTCTGGTAAAAAGAAAATCTAACTCAAAAATGTGTGTCTTCTTCTGCTTAGAGTCCTCTGCTTCTGCAGTATTAAGTGCACATTCAACCTCACACAAAGCCTGGCTGTCTGCTGTATTTTAGCAAACAGATTTTGTCCTATTGCTGCATTTACCTGCGAGTATTTCATTTTTCATAATTGCTGCCCTCAGATTGAAACAGTCTCACCAAGGCAGCTTTTCATAACTGTCAAGGAAAACACTTTTTTCTGAACCACATCATTGAACAACTGTTCAACCTCCAGGCCACCAGTGGACTGGCACTAATCAGAGCGAGTGGCTGTTGATGGGATTAGGACAGCTTTCTCAAACTATTAGGAAGGGACAGAAAAAAATAAACATTGATGCGTGGAAGGGAGGTGTGGGCAAAGAGGGGGTGCATGCATGTGTGTTCATTAGCACAGGATTCAAAACACGTGAATCTAGTACTGTTTGAGTGTGCCAAAAAAATTCAAGTATAGTCGCTCAAGCGGGAAATCATCAATCAATGTCTGAAAGGGTTGTGTCAGTTGCGTGGCACCGCGGTATGTAAAGATTAAATCCTACTGACATTTGTTTGGTGTTGATTAAGAAAACTATATAGCTGAATCATTTTTTAATGATCCTGTGTATAAAATTTTTGATTTTGAGAAAAAACAGCATGGGGAAAAACATAAAGGAATGAATAATTGGTATTAAAATAAAAAGTTAACATTTGACATGAAAACCAATACAATTATTCTGTTTGGTGCTTTCACTTATATTCATATTCAGGCATGTGAACATATTTACAATTTAATAGCAAATGTTTGGCTTTTTTGATGAGAAGCTGCAAAAATTGAATCTTAAAGTAAAAATGCCCGCGTTTCAAGAAAATTGACCTGGAAGAAAATACGTTTTTTAAAGACATTTAAATCATTTTTTTAACCTGATTTACAAAAATATGTTTTAAGGACACTAAACACATTTTTTCTTTAAATAAGAATTCTTAGTAAGACATTTTCCTCACTTTAAGATGTTTTCTTTTTTTGGTTAATTTTTTGAGTTCTTACTGTCAGATCGACTTGTGCATAATCATATCTGCTCGAATTCTGGATTGGCAGATCATTTAATGAAGAGATAACTTTTAACCTGTCATCTACGAAGTTTTGTGATTTATAAAACCATCAAACCTGCTTAAGAATAGGTTTCAGTTATGCAAGTGCAGAGGTTGCTAACAGGAATTACTCTCAGAAAATAGCAACGTTTCACATGAAGATTTCCCTGTGAAAGGTTAGAAAACCAGCATTTGTTGTGTGAAGACCTCCAACCCAACATTGATGTTTGCCACTTCTGTTTTCAGGCAGTTTGTCAGCGTTATGAATGGGTAAGGTAAGCTGCATTAAAAGCCTGTACCATTCTTTAACTTTAGTTTTTTTCCTAGTGACCTTAAATATCTCAACCTAAGCAGATCGTTTGAAATTTAGAGAAAAGGTGTATTCATGTGCAAGCTAACAACTGATTTATTTACTCCTTATTTCATTTATTATTAATTTTTGTGATTATGTTTGAAAATTATACCAACATAAAAAGCAGGAAGACACATTCAGATAGTTCAGTAGCTCAGATTGACAGATGTGCGAAAAGATATTTCTTCTTGCGAAAGGAAGTGACTGAATTCCTCAGTAAACCCCACTGGAAACTTGTATCATCCAACCTTTAATTTTGCAGAAAGGAAAAGAGAAAAATAAAAAGAACTATTATCTTCAAGGATAAATCTAAAAACAAATGTGTAAAGCTGTCAAAATTGCTCTTCTAGGACTATAATTATTTTAAAAACCCTCAAGGGGTGATTAGGAAAAGAAAAACGACACGCTTTGCTGCAACTAAGTGATGCATCTTGCTGTTGTTTGGCAGCCTGTTATCAACCATCAGTTACACGTGCCAACCAACATTACTGTATATATTTATATATACGGCAACTACGTGAAGGCCAGTAATAAACTTAATCTTAGTCCTGAAAGAATTACCCAGATTTGTCTCCTAATGCACTCAAAACTCTCTGCTCATATATAAACGGCATAAGAGCTTTGGGGCCACAGTACTATCAGCTCTGATAACTTTCACTGGTAACAAAAATGCAGATAGGAGAGCCAACCTCTGAGCTCATGCACACAAAATAAAATACCTTGCAGCTTTTACTTACAATGTTTAACTGTTCATGTGATTTCTCTCTCCCCCCCAATTCCATTAATTTGCTTAAACTTCTTATTGATGTAAATGTACTTACTGTGTTTTCCACACCACAGAGCGCACCAGATTATAAGCCGCATCGTCAACGAATATGTCTATTTTTGTACTTATGTCATCCAAAAGGTGTACAACTATAAGTGGGACAATTATAAAAAAACACAGCCCAACACCGCTATTCACATTAGCATATTCACAATCCCTGTAACGTCTAACCATGTTAGTAACACGTAAAAAAACATATTGCGACAACACTGTTCATTAGCCACGTTAGCATTTTTTGAATAACATGCCTGTTTGGAACTCTTAAAAAACAGACTGACATTTTGGCAGAGCACTGTGTACCTCTCAAAATCACTTTGACATCAGTAAGCACAACCAGAATTAAGCCATATATATAAGGCACACATTTTTTCCCTCCAAAAAAAGAGATCTTTTTAGTGTGTCTTATAGTGCAGGAAATAAGGTACATCCTCGTGTTCCTAATCCATTTTTTTAAACTATTTATTCTGTATAAAGTGAAAAGACTAAAGCCTATTTGCAAGAATAATCCAGCAATATGACAGAGTTCAAGCACTGAATAACACAAAATTACTTTTTATATTAATAGAGTCCAGAACTTTGCCTGTGTGAAAAATTAACTTTTTTTTTGAAGAATAAGAAGAATGAACACAGAAGTGACCAAGGCAGGCAAGCAGAATAAATGCATAGTTTTCTGAGCAGGATAAGGAGCTAGCATCTGGTGCTAAGTGGACCATGCTTACTCCTTGGAGGTCTGTGATTTGTGAGGTTCGGTAAGTTACCTATGGGCTAGCATCTGGTGTTAACTGGACCATGCAAACACCTTTAAGAGCCCTGGTGCACTTTTTTTTTTTTTTTTTTTTTTTTTTACAGCTGGTTGAAAGAGACATATGCCTGGCGTGAAAAAGCTCACTAACTCAGTTGACTTCATTTATGCCTATTGTAGCTTTTAAATATTTTTTTAGGAAACAGCTGTGTATTTGAAGAAATTTGCAGTTGTTCTCCATATGCATTTTTCATCTTCATTTACACAAGTTGACTTATCTTAACTATTTAACACATTATTTTAGAAAAATACCTTATATTGTATTTTGATGGTAAAACCTTGTCTGAAGATTTTAATTGATCTTAAAATGTAGAAGAAATGGGTTTCTTTTAAGTGCAATAAAAAAAAAAAAAAAAAAAAAAAACAGCATAAAACCAAATAAAAAGCTTATTTTATTTTTGGTGTTTCTGTCATGTTGCTTTAGCATTTTTCTCATAATGGAGAATAAATGTGAAGAAAGTTGAGCTTAAAATAGCATATTGGGGTGGGTTTTTTCAATTTATTGTGAATCAGGAGCAGATGAAAAAAGCTTTTGGAAAGAGCTTATTTGTGATGTAGATAATACGCTGGATGGGCCATTCTGATGCATGCACTTGTAGACAAATAGATCCATGTACATCTTAAGTTTTCTCGTCTGAGCTGGCTCAAAACTGCACAGCTGGATAGCTCCAATATTGCTTGTCATTTTTTTTCAACAGCTGATGCTAGGTTGGGGTTGTGAGGAGCTGTAAGCTAGTGGGAGAGGGTGTAAACAGATTGATGACAGGAAGTGGGGTTGGGCTTGCTCAATGGCAACAGGCCACCCTCCACAACTCACAAGCAAATTTCTAATACAGATGTTATATCCTAGGAAACGACACAGGTTTTTTTTTTTTTTTGCTAAAAGCAACATTATCAATTCCAAGACTAGTGGGAACTCTTTACAAGAGCTCAAAATATAATTTTGACTTTCAGGACATATTTGTATCTAACAGACTTTCATAAATGTCTGTGATCCTTTTGAATGACAAATAAAGATTTGATCAGTCTAACACTGTTCAAAAACTTTCTTTACCGACATACACTTGTGGGAACACTATAATCTCCTTTTCAGGAAAGCACACACACAGAACTATTGGCTGCAGTTAAATGCTGTCATGCTACAAGGTTTAAATTTAAATATGGCTTTGTGTCGCCTTTTAGATTAGTGGACTCCGGTTTAAACTATTCCATTAGCAGAACTAAAACACAGTCTTCCTGCTCTCTTGCAAATGTAGCTGTAACTTATTTCTGCTGTCATAAGTCTAAGTTATGTCTGGGTGCTGCCTCTTGTTTCCATTATGCTACAAGTTATACTCCAACAGTGTAGAAATCATATTTTATGAGGGTCTGAGGAATGGATAAAAAAAACCCAACAACATAGTTCTCATATTAGCAATGTTTAATCTCAGTCCTGACAGGTTCGTGCATACAGATTTGGATTTTCATGGAGTTTTTAGAAGCCGCATGTCTCAGCAAAACAACACTTATAGATGTGGGACACATGATATTACTATTGAGACTGCAAAGATGAAATATTTTTCTCAAAGTGGCATAATATTTGGAGTATGTCTATCTCTGGTTTGCTGTATTCAGTCTTTAAGGGTTGACTAGAGTAAGGAACATCCCAGACCGGCCAACAGGGCTTTGTAGTCGGTGTATTATTTATGAGACAAACCCAGCATCCTATCCAATCTAGGCCAAACCACTGTTATAACTGCTAACTGTTACATCCAGGACTACCACTCACCTTTTCATTCATCTCCATCAAACCTGTTCTCCCAGGAACCATCAACCACTCCATCCACCATTACTTCTGATTCATAAGAAGCAGAGAGTGCCTGGACTTTTGCAGCAGTAAAGTGACATCCGGCTTTACTGGTACACACCTGAGTGAGTAAAAAGGACCAGGAAGATCTAGAGGCCTGGTTTATTTATGAAATTCACTGAACCCCCAAACTCACACACTTAAGCATCTGTTTCCTTGTGCTTTTTACCTGGGAATGGTTATTTCATAAATAAATTCTCAATACAAGACTCTGTCGAGTGTCTTTTTACTGCCTGCTACTCTCGCATCTGTGCCAGGTCAGTCTGAACAAAAAGAAAGGAAGTAACTCTAAGAAGGCATTCGAGAATGTTCCATCCTCTCTGACATGTTTGTGTAAAGCAAGCCATGCCTGCTGCTACACTGACCGAGAGGTACACTGCAAAAGCAACTAAGGGCCAATGTGTCAGGGGTCTACGTGGAATTAGGATAGATGGCAGTCATTCTACACTGTGTGCCAAAATAAAGAACTCAATCTTTTCAACTTCTGTGCTGATGAACTGAGTCAGGTGTTTGGAACTGGAAAACAAAACAGAAAATGGAGCGGGTACTAATTTAAATAGACTACTAATCAGCTTACTTAAAGTGAAGAACTCTTAAATTCTCCACACAAGTACAACGCTCTTATCACAATTAAATGTGCAACACAACTTACTTGCTGAGCTACACTATCAGTTATGTTCGCCAATTAAAACTTTTTAACAATACAAAACTAAGGCCGGCAAGTTCAGATGTTAGATTTCTAAAGTTTAATATGTTGCTACTCATTTATAAAGATGTTATTTTTGTGTTTTATTAATCTGAGAAGAATGCAAGATGAAGGACTCAATACTCCAACCATCTTCTTTACAGTTCGTACATTAAGACATATTCATCATTTTATGCGTGTTTTTGTTGTTGAACTTTAAAAAAGGTTAAAAAGTTATTTTTTAACTTTATTTTAAATAACACTGTAAGGGACATCATGAAAATTGAACATGCTATTGTCATTTGGAAGAATAATGTAGGTTACCCGTCCTTATGTTGTACGGTGCTCTAATGCTGAACTCTAATCATTAGTAAGATACGCACAGACTAAACGTCTTACTGACCACGGTGCTGATGATATGTAAGTGCCCACAGGATGCCCAAACTAACTTCCTTATTTCTCAGCAGCTGGGCTGCCACCTATCACTTCAACAGCACTAATGGGCTATTTGAGCAGTGAGCAGGTTTCTGGGAGGTTGAAAAAGAGAAAAATCCTGCCTGCGTCTCACCTGCTTCATCTTTACTTATGCTTACGTGTTGCAAAGGTGCTTATAAAGACCATTCACACTACTGCCTAAATTTGTAGCCACAAGGGGTCCAGAGTCTCCCTGTGCCGGTCCGAGCCCAGATAAAAAACAGGGTTGTGTCAAGTAGGGCATCTGGGGTAGAAACCTCTGTCAAATCAAAATGTCCAGATCAGTGAAAGCCGATTCGTTGTGGCAATCCCTGAGGGGATTTCCCGAAAGGTGTACAATAAGCTAACTACTTCTTGATTGAAGTCAATTGAATTGGACTTTTCTACATTAGAATTTTTTTTTTTTTTTTTTTTGCTTTTATATTGAAGCATCAGACTCTGATCGGGAATTCTCTGAATAGAGGACACAATGAAAATAAAAATCCACCAAAAATATGACTGAAAGTCCACTGATTGAAATGGAAATACCACAGAAAGAGTGTCAGGGAGCCACCGTGTTGCAAAAAGAGCGATCTTTCTTAGGTTTGTGGGTTAGTGTGGGCTCATGCTCCAGTAGGTAATGTGCACTAGTCCATTGCTGCAGATGTTGTCCACATGGGGACTGGAACGGCACAGTGACCAACGGAGCTCAACTTGGGGAGGGTGGACAGTGTGTTTTTTTTAGAACAGATGTTCCCAGCCTCTGTGCACTTGGCATTTGAGCTTTAATCTGGTCACTGAAGGGCATTAGGGTAAACTGAAGGGAAGGGGGAATAGATCTTGCAATGCATAGGGGACCCCAGCTGTCAATTGCCCTGAGAAGACAACCCCCACCTCACCCCACACAGACTTTCAAATTGAGTCCTAGTCAAGCCCCTCCCAGTCAAATCCATACCCGTTTACACACCCACAGCAAAAGCAGCGTAGTTTGTAATTGGCTGAGAATTAGGCCACATGTTGTATTGTTGAACCTGTGGAGATTATGCATTATGCTTGAATCTGTAGAGATTATGCTGTGCTGGGATATTATGCTTCCATTTTCTCTGATTCCCTTTTGGTATTATGATTTTTTCCTGTGCCGTAGTGAATAATCATTTCATCCTGCCTTCTTTGCTAAATTTCGTCTCTCGTCATTCTCCTCTCCACTTGTTTTTTTTTTCAGACTTGGTGCTCCTTCCCTCCCCGACTCTCCTTGGTTCTCCCTTTCCCCCCACCCTCTCTTTCTCCTCCTTAGGGCCTCTGGCTGTCTCCCCACAAGTGATGTTCTTCTGGCCAGATGATGCATGCATATCTCTTGTGTCTTCTTGATGCTAAATCACGCCGACATTTGCACGGCATTGTGGGATTCTGCTCTCGGTCATATTTCATGTAATGATGAAAATGATGATGGTGATGAGGATTCAGGGAAGGGATGGGGGATGCTTCTATTTTTTGCCCTTGTCCTCTCTTCAATATCAATCAGCGCAGTGTGATAAGATGGTAGATAATGGGTGGTTGCAGATGTGTTGCAAGATAACAAGCTTTGGTTTTACTTTCGTTGAGTTACTTGTGTTTTTTTACCTTTCACCAGCGTCAGAAGAAGCGTTCACTTTATTGTTTCCAAACTTGACCAATTTTTATTAATATTTCCAGCTCATAACCTACCGTATTTTTGGATTAAAAGTCACATTAGCCCAAAAATGAATTTAAAAAAATGTAAATACCAGTTGCATATTTGTATAAGTCACAATTTTGGGAGAATTATTTTTTAACAAAATAGGAAAGAAGAATGGAAATTTTATTTTGACAGTCAAATTGTAATAATGAAATAGATAACAGTAATAGATTAAGTATGTGCACACTTTACTACTGTAACACACTGATCCTCATTTATCTTTATGAAACATCTAGTATATTAGCATAAGATATGAACCATAGCAAAAAGAACAAGCTAAGTAATAAGTAATAAGTCAACCAAACTCTTTACATCACCTCAAGTCACTAACTCTGTTCATTTTTTTTTTTTTTTTGTTATCTGTTTTGTTTTGGAACGATTGCATCAAATGTAAAGCTATGCTCACATCGGACTCGGCATCGCTCATGCTAGTCTATGTGAACACGAGTAAATGCGTGTTTCCGTGTTCAGAATATTTGCGTTTATGCGTCGCAACAGAAGTTTTTAAGTTCGTTTTTGGGCTTTACACACAGAACACATCGAGGATTCAGCTGTGGTAGTGACATATGGGTAGTGTATTTGTTAATTCATGTAATTCATTACAGTACACGCATTAGTATCAGGTAGTGTCAATCTAGTGTGAACACCAAATGTTAAAAATGCGTTCAAGAATCCATATTCAGTGTGATCTTGAATGTGTGTCACATACGAATGTAGTAAAAGACTTTTACTTTTCTTCTTCTTCGTTGTTGTCAATAGCAAATACTAATACACCTAAAGTGCCCTCTAGTGGTTGCTGCTATCAAAAAAACAAACAAACAAAAAAAACAATAGAAGCCACACCTGTGAATAAGACGCACCCCTGGTCAAACTTATTCCAAAAAAAAAAAAAGCAACTCATAGTCTGAAGCATGAATTAAAAGGTAGAATTTAAGTGACTCCAGAGACAACTGTATCTGTGAACGCTGTGTTCTGCTAAAGACCCAGGAAGTGAAAAGCATCTCTAATAGAATAGCCTTTTCCTTGCAAGCGCACTAACAAGGGGAAATGTGTTCCAAATGAAAACAGAGTGAGACAAAAACAGGAGGATAGAAACATTCAGAGGATAGAGGGGGGTATCATTACTGGATGAGTCTGGGCTGTGGCAGACTTTTGGCCCTCCTGTAGTGCTTCCTCTGTGTGTGTGTGTCTGTTAATGGTGGCTGTGAGCACATTTTCAACTTGCCGGTATGCAAAGCTGTGTCAGTCTATGGCAAAAGGATTTCTTCACAGATTTTGCTACACCCTAATTAATCTGCTTAAACCTGCAAGGCCTGTCTCCAGCACTCTTACACATCAGAAAAGCCTGCTCTGGATCCAGCCAGGATTTTCTCCATGAATGCTGGTGGAAAATCACTACAGCCTCACAGCTGACAGCTTTCTGTCAGAAAAGCCTGGAAAAAAGGAAAAGAAAAAAGACAAAACACACCTCTTCATTTCCTATGATGGAAGCCGGGTGGGGGAGTTATCACAACAGGTCATGGCACCCCTGAAACTGCAGGTTTGTTGCTCCACCTGCCCTTACTCATATTGAGAGGTTTGGAAAATGATATAGCCAGCAGATGATGCAAAATACGGTGAGCTGTGTTCACATAGGCTTTATCTGGAGGATGTGGCTGACATTTTTGTGTCCTGATCCAAGTCGGCTTGGCAACAAGCTCAGTAATCTTTTTTTTTTGTTGTTGTTTTGTTTTGTTTTTATTCTTCATGCAATCTGAAGACTTCTTTGAAGAATCAATTCTGTGCTTTTGTTAGTGCAATAGAGGTGTGACTATAACGACTGGAATCTGAAAGTAAATAGGTGTGCAGTTTGTGTGCATTATTTTTTTGCAGTTTGTTGTTCTTATGCATTGCCTATTTAATTCTAATGTCTATCATCTAAACATGTAAAAACTGCAAAATGTTAGCAGTTTTCTTTTTTCCACACTATCACACACAGCAAATTATAAGGTACACTGTCAATAAATAGTCTATTTTTTAAATGTGTCATGAACTCAGATGAACTATAAGGCATTATTTATCAAGCGAGTCAACATAGTCAGAGATACGTCAGTCAGTCAGACTTTGTTAATTGTGTTTAAAGTAACTCTGGAACTTATTTGTGACATGCTACACATTAGCCATATGGAAGCGGTAGCCACGTTAGCGTATTTGTGATGCCTGCAACTTCCAAGCTTTCCTGCAAAGCATAAAAAAAATGACTGATACAGCTAAAATAAACATGTGACTGTGACTACACAACCTTGTTTGTAACACGTACAAATATATATATATATGTTTTTCCATTCATTAACGTGTTTTGGTGATGTGGCCATGATGTTTTTAAGTAACAATGGTGTCTTTTGAAATTCAACACATTGTCGGCTGAGTCATGCTTGTTTGAGATGGCGGGCTTCAGCCTGTATAACCCAGATCTTTGAAAAGTTATATCAACTTTTAGTGTTTTTTGAGGATTCCATTTTCTTTCTTCATGTGGCAACAATTTCTGTTCTCCTCAACGAAATGCCAAATGGATGAGAACAGTCATAAAATAATTTAATACAGAATATTATTCTGAAATGTACATTGGCTGAGGATGTCGTGCTTGTCCACAGTGCAACTGAACATAAAAATGTAGGAAACAGAAATAAAGGACTTGTACAAGAGACATGGCGCAGAGGATATTGATTGACAACATAGAAAAAAAAATAAGCACGGCACAATGCACTGTAGAAAATCCAAACTAAAATCACCAATACCAGAAACAAACATTCCAGATATTTTACTTTGACTGCATATGCTAAATGTACTGCACTGAAAAAAAGGAAAAAAATCTCTCCTAAATGTGCTTGACATTTGTATGTATTCACTGACTTCAGAATTTGTTTTTTCCCTACATTTCTGCCCGGTGACAACACTTTTCAACCTATTTTATTCACCCCAAGCCAATTAAATGTAACAAGACTGATGCGAGTGCTCTCCAAAGCAAGGTTTTCAGAAGTTCACCATAAATCTGCTTCTCTGCCGGATGATAACTCAGCTATTGTTGTTCTCTGATCTCTGATCTGATCTTTTTTTTCAGTCAAGAGACACTTTCCAGTTCTGATTTAACAGGCGCTGTAATAGCATCTCGTTAACCCCTTTGTGAACTGCCTTTCTTGACAATCATTATAACCCATCTGAACTGTGGCCACTTCCGTGAGTGATTACATTAATTCTGTAATGATTGGGATCTTATTAACCCCACAAGGAAAAAGGAAACTATCAAAATAAGCCACTGTCAAAATGAGAGGTTAAAGAGTGTTTTTCTCTTGAGCCATTTTAAGCTCAGACAGAAGAGCAGTTACAATATTTACTCTCAAGGTGCTAATGCCATCACAGGAGGTTAAATGCTGTTGATTGCTCATCATTTAAATGTAATTAATTATATGGGAATCCCTACACTTAAATACCCTCTCCAACGAAAATTGTGTTTTTTTATAGATGTTCTTATGTTTTTTTTCTGATGATGAGGTATATATATATATATATATATATATATATATATATATATATATATATATATATATATAAAGAGAGAGAGAGAGAGAGAGAGAGAGAGAGAGAAAGATAATTATGCTTACAATTTCTGAAAATGTCTTTATTTATATCATTGTAAATCAGGACTAGATGAAAAAATGCAGTTGACAAAATATCTGATTTGTTAAAAAAAATCTGCTGGACGTATACAAGCTCCCTGCTTTGCTCTATTATTGAAGATGACTAGATCCATGTATGCATTTGTTTTACTGTAAGCTAGTGGGAGAGTTTGTAAATGGAGACCTCTCAGTTATGGGTGACGGAAAGGGAGACGGGGTTGTTGCTACAACTCATGACACGAATTTCTAATTAACTACGGCCACCCCTCAGATACTATGTCAAAGAAAATGACACACACTTTTTTTTTCTTTTAGCTAAAAACTGTATGATAATGAATAAACAACTGGGAACTCTTTGAAAATAGATCAAAAGATGATCTAAGTGGGACTTCAAGGAGTCGGTAAGACTATTACAGGAGAAACAGACTCAGGCTGGTCAACTTGGTTTTGTTTATGCTCTACCGCAGACAAATTGAGGTCAACATTTAACCTAAGATGGGCCTCTCCGAAAAAAAAAGAAAAAAAAAGACTAAGCTGGAGGAGAATATCTGAAACCCTCACAGCACCACTGCAACCTTCCTGCTGTGAGGTGAAAGCGCTAACTGTCATGCCACCACGCCTCCCTCGGTTCAGTTCGCCTGACATAGTAAGCATCTGTCATGGCCAACCGATTGCACATGTCTGCCCCGGTGCAGTCATCCACACAATGTTTTCCACCATCAAATATGAACAGTTTTTTTCTGGTTGCAATGCATATTTCATTGAAATAATCCACGGCTCCTTGAAATATTTACAGAGCTGGATTTTTATATGACATCAATATACTTAGTTGAGCCCTCTGTGCGTCATGTAAAAAGGAAAATAGAAAGGGCTGTTGTCACTTTAGTTATAAAAATTGATTTATTCAAAGCCTTTTTGTTGCTTCAGTGAGAAAAATACCAAAACCGAGTGTGATTTGTCGACTTGAAAGTTTAATTTCATTTAAGAGAACTGCACAGATACATAAAAAATGTGTTATAGTTGCATCAACCCTACATTTTCACAGAACTGTGCATGCTTGTGAAAACTGCTCACAATATTTGTTGCAGGGAGTTCAAGAAAATGTTCCAAAATCCATTTCCCAACCACAGAATTCCTAAAATACTTTGCGAGTTCCTCAAATCTCCACTCCAATTGTCTTTTCATCTATTTTCAAAGGAATTCCAGTGGTCTTTCAGCTGTGATCATACTGTTTTTAGCAATTTTTTAAAATAAAAGCTAGTGTCATTTCAAGGATATAGTTTCTGCAGAGCGACAGGAGTTCACATCTGAGTTCTGGGAGGGACTGCTGGGGCGGAGCAAACAGATTACGCGTGTAAACAGTTATCTGCTTAAAAGCTGTCTTGCTAGTTTAGAGCCCCTCACACCCCCAAACTGGCACAGCAATATTGGAGCCTTCCAGCCAAGAACTGGTGCTGGTATCTGGTAATTTTTTTCTTAAGCAGATCATTAGTTATCTTAAAAAAGCAAATCCCAGCAAATATCAGACAGATAATAACTTTATGGTGCAAGATTCAAAATACATAATTGAAAAAATATATATAAACATGAATAAATAAAAATAATGTTAAAAAGTGCACACTGATATTTCTTTGCCACTTTACACAAATTTTCCCCAAAGAAAAGTGACTTCTTTCTCTCCAATGTGTCAAACTCCTGTCGCAATCTTCCCTGGGAAACTAAATAGGTAGTAAGCAACTCTTCTGGTCACATGACTACTGGAATAGTTCAATACGCTGTGAGCAAGGGGGGAGTTTCAACACAAAACACTGGAGTAACTCACCTATTAATCAAAAAATACCGAGTCTTGGTTCGTAATTAGTGAGCAATACTTTAGTAGAGTAATCAATACCAAAGTTAGTGATGTATGGTAATCAGTACAGTTTTACAGTTTTCAGCCAGATGCCGGCTGTGACGAGGAAAACTGAGACGGACGAGGAATTAGTTGGTTGTAGCTTCCATGTCCCACCGACAAGCTTTTTCCAACATTTTTGCGTCTGCACTTGATTAACAATGAAGAAATACTCAGTAATGCAATAGCAAGATGCATGTTCTTTAAATATATCCTCCATCAAGAGAAAAATGCTAACAGAACATGTTCAAAACCCAATTTTTATCGGAGAGAACAAAACAGTTGCAGCCCTCATCAGTAGATTAGCTTTTTCTCTGTGGCTGCACACTCATGCACTCCCTGTGTTACTAATAGACTTAATACTTTTCATGAACTGACAAGCAATCAGTTAAATGATATCTTAATTGGACTTTGGACAAATATTTAAGAAGAGTAGTTCCAGAAAGCAACCATCTCCTTCTGTGTTGGCTCAATTAATCCTTGATTGGCGATAATTGCCCATGCAAAGTTTATCTCAAATAACTGTGGATATAAAATAATCCCAACATACTTTGTCTCCTGCTCTCCTTAATGCTGGCTTTCCGCCAAAACAAAACAAATATTTGATGATGGTGTCTAATTGTCTCCTTTCCATCTGTCTCACTCCCCTGCTTGTGACTAATAAGCACAGGCAGGTGCAAACTACGCTGAAGAGCGTGGGGTTCATATGTACATTTGCACACCATCAATTATACTTTGACACTGCTATAGTTGTTCTCAATCACTAAATCACTGTGCACTGTTCCAACAGGCATGCTTGCTGTTTTCTAGCCATTAAAACACCCCGGTCTGGCTTCGCGTCGCTTATTAGAAGCTCTTAAGCAGGTTGGGGAAAAAAAAACTGGTTGCTAATGATAAGAATGCATCTGTGGGTTCTGACCTCCACGGCTCCATGTTTAGCAGCACTTAATTAATCTTGATGGATTCTGAAAAAAGCCGGCCAAACAAATATCTTAAACATAAATTACTTTTCTCTTTTATGTACCACGTCCTGCTACAAGTGCTCCCGAGGGACGCTTCAGTTAAACGAACACATTCATGTGCTGGAGTGAGAAGTACTTTCAGTTATTCTCCTTTTCTTTTCCACTGTTCTTTACATGCTTAATGCTAGAAATGTAGCAGCGAGTTTGAGTGAACAGTTTTCTCATTTGCGTGCGTGTGTATGTGCGTGTAGTGCTTGCTGCTGTGTTCTTATCACCTCCCCACACACCTGCTTACCTTCTCTCTTCTCATGCCTCCTCATCAAAACCAGACTCAGCCACAATTTTCCTCTTCCTTTCCTCCCCTTCCCCCTCCAGATAGTTTGGCTTGTGTTCAACAGCAACCAATATCCTAGTATCACTGCGGAGTCCAGGCGGTCAGACCTCCCTGGTATCATTACATCCCTGTGAGGAAAATGCAACTTATTGGGTGTGAATACAAATATTGTAAAGGACTATTAAGGATTAGGAAGAGTGGCAAGTGCTAAAAACGCAAAGCCTGAAGTTGCTTGAACTCCTCCATCAAATATTTTAGTTACCATAATTTCCATCAGTCAATCTCCTATCAGTGAACAGGGAGATTGTGTGTAAACCAAGAACGTTGTTTTTGTTACCTGCTAATTGTAAAGCTACAGAATCACGCGGATGTGTCACAGAATGTGACGCGGGTTCAAGAGCGCGCTCAATGTGTGTTCTTAAATGCGCTTTGAAATGATCACATGGGCCAGGTTGTTCTTTTGAAACTTTCACGTGTCCTTTAGTCCCGTGGTCATCCCAAATGGATGACCTCATTATTAAAGTGCAGACTTATTTTTGCCTGTACTGTATATTTTAAGAACAGTAGCAGTCCAACCGGGCCTTATAAGGTTGATGGTCTTTATTAAATAAAGCAACAAACACAGTTGAAAGCCCAGAATGTGTTTGTGAGGTTTATCTTGGCTGCCATCTTGACTTTTTCTCTACCGAGCTCTCGTGGTCTTTTGCACAACCCGTGGATGTTACAGCGTCTAGACCATGGTGTTCACAGTAGACGAGCAGGAATAGGCTATTACTTCTTTTTCAACTTTTAGTAGCATGTTTCCGCCACCTACAGTTGGAGGAGGCCTGGTGAGAAATGTCCAAGCGGTTGCAAATCTTGTGAATCTTGCTCCAGGCTTTTTCTTTCACAGCTCTGCTCCGATATATGAAAGACTTGGTGTTGTATAATTCCGTAGTTAAAACCGCAGTTATTCATTTCTCCTCACGATCAGTTTTAAAACAGTTTGTGAATTAAAAGGGATGACATTCATACGACGCTGCCAAATCTGACTTCCTGATGGGTCAAAGTTCAACCTGGTTTAACTTTCAGCGGACGTTCAATGACTACGCGGTTTGTACAAAGAGCCCGAAAACAGTCGTAGAAACTGTCGCTACATGTAAATGTTAAAATTTCAAATACAGAAACTCAAAACGCTCAATTACGCTTACATAGACTGGTCATTGGAAGTGGTTGCTTAATTCGCATTGTCGAGGCTGGTGTGAATGTAGCTTTAGGCTTGCGTGAATTCCTTTTTTTGTCTCTATTCCTCTTCATTTATGCCTAATGACAGCGATAAGAATAAAAGTTCTGCTGGAAAAATGTAGCAAACTACTCTGATGTATTTTACCCTGAAAAGAAAGTGTCACATATTTTATTTGCCATCTAACTAAATGGAATCTGTGTGGGTGGCAAACACGTAATTTGTCTCCTATCAATCTTTGTTCTGTATCATAAGCAATATATTTAACAAACACTTGTACAGTGTGAAGGGATTAAATTGTGATGGGCACAAATGGACAGGAAATCTACAAGCTTCTAGTTCATATATAAATCTGAAATCATCGTTTTTACTATTTATGTCTCACAAACAGACAGACAGATAGATGGAGGAGCAGTGGGCATCAGTCACAGACTTGCTGTGGTACCATTTGGTGATTTAACCCCCAAGTCTAAGCTATGTGATAAGTGCCAATACACCAGGTCCCATTTTTAGTGTGTCCCAGCCTGTGGATTTTGAGCAGATTTTCCTTGCTTGACTCACTGACATGAGCTCAATAGTGCTATAAAGCTTTCAAATTGAAGCTTTTGAGAAAATGTGCACAAAACATGGCAATGAGCAAACTGTGAGCGGAAGTTATGAATCAGATAATGACAAGAGTTGAAAAATATAGGGTTAAAGTCCCACTCCGATCAGTTTTTCAGCTATTTTAAAAGAGATCCTAGCAGTCTTTCAATTATGATTATGCCATTATAGCTTCTGCAGAGCGTCAGTAGTTCATTAGAAATTAGCATCTGAATTGTGGGAGGGACTGTTGGTGCAAAACAATCCTGCCCCCTCCTTCCCTATTGCTGAGAACTCTCTTTCGGTCTTTAAAGAACAGAGGGGTTTATGTTTAACATATCCAACATATGGACACCCTCTTACCTTGCTTTTTTTGGTGCTTTGAAGTGATTCCTTTCTCATTGTGGAAGAATGGATTCACATTAGTACAGTATTTAGGACCCACTGCAGTTTACTTTTTGTTGTGGAATAGGAGCTGATTACACTATTGTGTACATGCTTTATCTGGATAAAATGGGCCACGCTGTAAGGATTGTGTTTAACCTGTTCTACTATGTAATACACTCCAGAAGACACAGATGAATTAGTTCACAATCACCTGGATTAAGTATGGTGTGTCTGACAGGTGTACCACAAGGTACTATACTATCAGCTCTCTCTTTTTTTTCTCAAGGTACACCTCAAAGTTTTTGTACAAGTCATGGTCTTGGTCAACTTGGTCAACTGCAGAAATACTCACATCTCTTTAAAGTTGTGTGATTTATGGGAAATTTTACGAGAGATCGAGCAACTGGTGGATGCATTTGTGACCCAGAAGAAACATTTGATTCTAAATGTGAATGACACATTTAAATGACACCCAACAACAGCATATATTTAGTCAAATGATACTTTAGATTTGCTGCAACACTGACTGCTACAGGGGATTCTTTCTGCTCAGCTACAGCCACTTAAGACAAAGGTTCCTGCAACTTCTAATGTTTACTTTAAAGTGAGTGGAATCACCATTACATGGTACTGCCTTTTGAGCCATGCTTTTCAACCTTTATTTATAAAGGGAAAGAAATTGTCCACTATGTGTTCACATACATGATCTTTGTCCCATTTGTTTCATGTACTACTCTGTCTTATCTGCTTGCATCTTATGAAGAATGAGGAACAACTCGACCTCTGGTCCCTTTGAAAAAAGCATTCAGTGCTGCTATTAGTCACTCTAAAGAAATCAAATGCACTGTCTTGGTCATGCAATGGACTGGCAAACCATCCAGATGTACTCCACCTTTGCCCAAAAGTGGCTGGGATAAGCTCCAGCATCCATGGATGGAGGTACTGCCTTGTTCTCGCAAGACCATCTTCATTCTGCTAGTTCTGCTAGTGCTAGTTCCTCTTTTATCTCATCTTCCTCTTTCCTGAGGCTTTTCCCTTAGATGTTCATCGCTGGGCATCACTTTCTTGGCATACCACACAATTTTGGTTGATTCACCAAGAGTGAGGGCTTTGATGCTCAATAACCCAGTGTGTGGTTTACCATTTTTCATTGATCTACCTGAAGGGTTTGAGGGCAACGAAGCAAAAAATTGTGGGATTGAATATGTCTTAGCTATATTTGAAAAATGCATATCATTGTTTTTTAGCATTCCGATAAAATGTTCTTAAAATCTTTTGATGCCTGTAGTCTTTGACCTGGATAATTCTGTTATTCACATCAATGGTATGCACTTGTTTTCTGAACTCATACATTAGTAAGGTGTTTCATATTACTTGCATGAATCCAGTTAGGAACAGATTTTTGTAATATTGCCCTTTTACTGATGTAGTGATGGATTACTAACAAATGTTGGTAAAAATACTATAGCTACTCGAGTTTTTTTATTTATTTTGATTTAATTAGGTCAAAATACAGGAAATCCTTTATTTATTTATATTATCTTTTATGTTTTGTGTTTAATCCGCATTTTCCAGACATTTGTTTATTGGATTTTAGCCTCAACTTAAATGTTCTGCCTCCTAAGTGCTGCTGCTTGGTTCCAGTGTAATAAATGATATCCGTTGTGATGGTCACAGCAAATGGATGGGACCTTATTAGTCTGAAGTTCAAACCACCACGGCTTCCTGGCTTCCTTTTTTTTCCATCTCTCGCTCATGTATATTCAGATACTGGCAACTAAGAATGCTGTTACTATACTTGTATAATGAATTCCATTAATTTCTCTTCCTTCTTTCATCTCCTATGGTCTTTTGCTATGATTATGCATCCGTACACAACACTTGACAGTAGCGGTAGATGTGCTCATCCTTAATTAACTTTGCCAAAAGAGAGAATGTCTTTGAATTTCCAATTAACTGATTCAGAGACTTAAGTGTGCTGAAAAGTAATTTGCAGATCTCAATTTCCACCTTGCTTGAAGCTAGGATTTCTGTAGCAGTTTTGTTGTGATTCATCAAGCATCTTGCGCAGGTCTATTGTATCATAGCTCAACACTTTACAGATGCTTACGATAGGATGACAGACAGACAGACGGTGGGACAAAGAGTTGTATGTATGGGTTGGTATGTAGAGAAATAGACAGAAAGGATATGGATACATGGTTTTATCATCACAATAAACAATAGAGACCTCATCATTGCCTATAATCTCAAAACTCCTACCACCAGCCAAAGCTTTATTTGAACATCTGTATGTGTGTTTTTCACCCCCTCCTGCCCCTCCCTTGCGAGCTGCAACATTAATAACTGTAAGTGGATAATGCTCTAGCTTGAATTCCGATCAAGGTTTAATAAGACCATGATTCAGTCGGCCACTGGCAGCAGGAGGTACTTTGTACGCGTGTGCACGTGGAAGTGTGTGTCTGCGTGTGTGTGTCTGCACATGTGGCTTTTTGTGCTTTTACAGAAGGCAGATGCATAATACTGCTGGTGCTTTCAAGTGCTTCAGGGGTCCGTCCCTTCATCTTATAACCTTTTGCCCCCAGGGAACTGTGAGAAAATAGGCGTCACATTAAGGAATTGTGATCAGAGAAAATGAAGTAATTGTACAGAAAAGTGCAATGAATGAGGAGAAGATTGTTTTAATATCATCCAAAAAATGCTAGTTTAGGTTAATAGAACTTTCCATAGAAATTCCTACAATGTCATCTGATGACTGTGTTCAAGGCTAGCTGTTACGTTAATTGCAATCGTCAACACTAAAGCTGGTGGTCAGTCTGTTAGCAGAGATGGTAATGTTGATATTTCAGACAAATCATGCATTTTGTGGGACAAAATTTGACATGGATGTATCTTAGGATCCCCTTTTTCTAGAAAATCACTGTTTCCACAAAAAATATATATACAATCAACAATGGCGGCAATTTGTAAAGATAGCAGCCATACATGTAATTGTTACAAGAACATTCAATATTTTTTGTCTCAACAATATGGACTGTTCATGCACAAAATGGAGTCTATAAACTTGAGGGGTACCTAGAATACTATTACTTTACTTTACTTTTATTAGTACTGGAAAATGCACAGTTATTTTAATAACCAGCTCCACTATATGCAACTATGCATTTGATGTATGTAGCTTCCAGGGAATAAATCCAGCAATACAGACTTATCTGAAAAACCACATTGATCTTTTTAACAAGCATTTGTCAGACACATACTGGTAGGCAGTGCAACACTGAGCGGCACAACATTTTCCAGCAAGAACATCAAGGGAGTGAAACAATATTGCAGTGTAATCTAGAGGCACTTAAGAATTATTAATGTTTGTATGTGTTATGTAATATTAAGGAAGCTACAGGGCAATACAAAGGGACCATTATTCATGTTGAGAAGATGCATGCTTTGTGAGTCGGAGCTATTAAACAATCGCATGTGTTCGTTGCCATCGGTTCCAAATGGTTCCAAACGTTCTGAGAGAAAACCTGACTTAGACCTCTAATCCTCTTACCCTCTCAATGCACTCGATGAACTAAAGTCCACTTTTATAGACATTCTTAGAAGAGAGCATTCTCGATGAGGGTCCTGCATGTGTTGTATTCCCTGTCTCTTTTGACTTGTCCCAGCTTTCCCTCTTCCTCTACCAAACCAGATGGTCTTCCTCTAACAGAGCATTGACACCAGATGTGCAGCTCCGGCGTCGACTCGGAGACCAGCTGGGCTCAGTGTGCCAGTGGTTCAGTTAATGAAAATGCCTGTGCCTTGTGTACACGTGTGTGCGTGTGTGTGTGATTGTTGCTCACCGTGGTTCAGCCGCATGTGACAGTTGGGGGACTCTGTTGGTGACAGTTTTTCTGTGTGAGCCACAGCAAGTTGCAACTCAACTCATGCATGTTGCACACAGCAGCACACTCTCCAAGGTTGGTCCAACAAACACACTTGCTTCCTAATCTTTGCCATGCGGCATACACTTTAAAAATGTTATTATTTATTTGTTTAGAGTCGTCCACAAGCCCCACCTTCCTCCACACATGATTATATATTCCTTTCAAACCTATTTGGCAGCAAGTGTATATTACTTATTCATCCGTTGCGGCTCAAACAAAGACAGAAAAGTACAGACTGTCAAGGGTAGAATTTGCCGTCTGAAAGTGCTGCCAGTGAAAAATGTTCATTTTCATGAGTTATTGCTTTAATTTTGATTGCTCAAAGATATGATCTTGGATGCAAGGTAACGCCATAATGAACATTTCATTCTGATAAAACCTAAAGCCTCAACTAATGAAGTTGTAACAACATACTGCGCTTCGTCATTTATGAATTTGCACCGAAATAATTCATTATTACATGTCATTGTGCTGATCAATTAAATGATAGGGAAACAAAGAAATTCTGTTTGCGTGGCAATAATGCTGACAGGCTCCATGGGATGAAGACAAATCAGCTAATTGAAAGTGCTGTAGTGAGAAGAGGTAGCCTCTTTTTTTAAAGATGTAACTCAAACGTGCTAGATATGGAACGCCTGTACCCAATAAGATATACTCATTGTTTGAACTGATTACCGTCTGCTCTTATCTGCAAGCGTAGACCATCCGAGGGGCTAGTTTAATACTATGGAATGGCCAGCGAAGGTTGATGGGATTCTTCAAGCAAGATGTACGGAAACAAGAATATTGCTCTGAAGAGAAAAATCGCATTCCCTAAAATTTCCTTGGGGGATGTCGAGCAGTCTCATATTTAACATCAGTAGTAGTTGTGCATCAACCAACACATGAGGAAAGGTTGGTTCCTTTAGGATTTGGACCATTAGGCCAAAAGATGGGGCTCCAGATATTGGACACTGTACACTAATCTATCTAGCTGCACCCCAGCATATAGTAAAATAACCCACAGGGGATTTCTACTGATTAAACGTACCGTGTGTGTGAAATATGTTATTTAAAGATAGATTGGGTTTTAACCTTGATTGTCAGACGGCTGATTAAGGTAATATTGTAACCACCACCAGTTAGTTATGGTAAGCCTCTCTAACAATTCCAAATGACACCGTCACAGTAGCATTGATTTACTTTGTCATTTTTAAAGTCTAAATTATTGATGGTATTCTTAGTCTAATGTGGGGCTCCCAGGAGGAGAGTACCAGGCTATTTAATCATTTGGACACCTACAGCCGGAGTGGGTAATATGGCTGGATGTTTCATCTAAGAGTCATTTAACTGTCAGATGATTTTAACTAGGTCCAGTAGCAGTAATGGAGCTGTAGTGGCTGAAAGGCGGGTCACATCCAGTCAAGAATTGGCTTAAAAAAACACATATGGATGATAAAACACATGGATGATAGGAAATGGGGACAGACTTACATCACACCAACGTTCCTGCCTGCCGCTCTGCTGAAACTACAACGCTTTTTTTCTAATTTTGGCTAAAGACGGCATATTCATTATTAAAAGACCACAGGAAACACGTTGGAAATATGTCAAAGGATGATTGGAGAGGAACTTTAATGAGACTTTCGTACAGATTTTTTAAATTGTTATCTCTAATGTTTAGTAAAATTATACAGAAAATATTCAAATCTATAAATAAAGAAAATACATCTGCTTTAACCATATTGCTGCAAATTAGTCACTTAAAGGATTCTGTAGAAAAAGTGTTTACCACTCTATGGTATCATAGAATAGGTTATACACATTTTGAAAATTTAAAAGATAATAAGATCAGTTTTACCATTGTTCCCAGACTAAAACCCAAAGTCTTTGCTGTTAAAAACCAGAGCCGTTTCCTATTAGAACATCAAGTTGTAAATAATGTGAAGAAAATGTTTAAAGGTATTTTATTACTACTTTGAAGGGTTTTTTATGGATACTAGATATTAGATCTTATGGTTCTTGGATGGAGCTGGGAAATTGAAAATCAAAATTGATAAGAATGGAGTTATTCTTTTTTGCAGTGATAATAAAACTAAATGTCTATGATGTTCTGATTTTTAGGCTCAGGTCCTAAAAAGAAGTCATAAAAAGGATATTGCCTTACCCTTCAGCGGTTTTTGCAGCCCTGCTGATTTTCCAAACAGTGTGATTTTACATGAATAGAACTGTTTCTCATCCCTCTCTGATCATCTTTTCATCTATTATTGAGGCATTCCCAGTGGTTTTTACTTATGATTATGTCATATTTAGACAAAAAAAAGTTTCGTTTTTCTCTCCTTTCATTTATCCATTGCTGAGAGCTCTTTGTTCACAGGCTTTCCCGCTAGCTTGCAGCTATACAGTTTTTAGCCAGAGAGGAAGAAAACAAATGGATGCATCAGAATGGATCCGGGTCAGGGAGCTTGTGCCCCGCCCAATGTATTTTCTACATCACAAATACATTGCCTGCTTCAGATTCCCAACAATTTGAATACAAATACTCAGAAAGGCACTTTTAAGCCTAATTTTGTTACTAAATGTCCTTCATCATGAGAAAAACACCACAATAGCATGTTAAAAACATAGTTTTCATCGAATAGGTCTTTCAAGGACAATTTACCAACTTTCAATTCTCTTTATTCTCTTTATGATTGATTGAAACAAATTAATCAAAGCTATCTATATGATATGATATAAGATGTTTGTCTTGCATTTTTCTTGAAATTGTAACATCTTTCACTTCAGGCTCCATCTCCACACAGCATCTTTTTTTTGTTTTCATGGCTGACATCACACAAACAAAAAGAACAAGCAAGGGAAATCCCAGCAGAGGCCTGTGCAGAAACTAGATTTACATGCTGAGAATCTAAAGAGAGACTACTTTCTTATTGCTCTGGGAATATTTTGCAGGAGTTGTCAAAACTTGCGAAGCAAATTGTTTTATGGGAAGCATGGTTGTGTCTAAGCAGGTTGTCAGTCTTTCTAGCTTGGAAATGAGCTTTGCACCTGCAGGCAATTTAGAGTTTCTGAGTCACCAAAGTTCCACGTCTTTGGACTGTAGAGAACCCAAAGAAAACAAAAAAAACATGCGAAGTCACTTCAAGAGTAGAAATCCCTGCTGTTTCGGGGAAAGTGTTAACCATGCGCTCTGTGCTATTGCTTGTTGGTCCTGAGATAGTTTCAAAAATAGCCCACTCTGTGGATTTTATTTAAACTATTTTAAAATAGTTTTTAGCGGCTGCTTTTATTTAAAGGGTTTAGAGAGGAAGCGTTGATGTGTGGCTGCTTTGGACCCAGTGCATCAGTCAAAACCGGGACTCCTCTGCTGCTGCCATGTGGATTATTGTCTCCAGAGCACACTTTGAATGCAGCTGTGTTTACACACTTCACTGCTCCCGGCAAAGTGAAAACGCACCTACATTTATTCTTACTCCCCCCAAAAATATACAAATGTCATGAGAAGGAAGCATAAGTTGATATTTCACACAAATCTTTTGTGTTTTCGGTTGTTAGTATTAATTCAGCTTTAAACACATTCAGCATCTGCCATAAATGACGGTTATGATGTGGTCAGGTGCTGAAAAAAACAAACAGAGGCAAAGCAGACTCCACGCATTCGTGAGACCACGCCATAATTTGCTGTGGGAATGGATGCTCCAGTGGGTGTGTTGTTCCACGGTGTCTCATCAATTACATTCCCTGTGAGAAAACACCCGGCTGTTTTCTGTTTTCTTCTGATGCTGAGGTTAATGGTGCTTTCCTCAAATGCCTCTGCCACCAAGTAATTGGAGCAACTTAACGATCATAAGTGCAGTGTTTGCAGTGTTGGGAGCATGGGCTCCATACAGCTTTATTAACCAGGAAAAGGCAACTTGTATCGATTGACCCTTTTCTTTATTCTTTCTTTTCCTATACCAAAATAATAAAAAGAAAACATCCCAGAGGAATGGTGTGATACTTACGAATGTGTCATACTTTGATTTTTGGCAATTTTGGTTTACATTTTAAGATATTTTAATGGTCACTTTAATACATAGAAGGACACATTTTTCTCATTTTTAGCTTTTTCAAAGGAACTTTTCTTGGCAAAATGAGGTAAAAAATACTGTCCCATTTTTTAATTTAGTTTGACCAGGGGTGCGACTTATACACAGTTGCGACGTGTGTAATTTTTTAAAGGATCTGTATCATACAAAACCAACTCTTTGAGCTCTTAAGTTTATTTTATTTGAAATGGTTTGTTTCAAGCAATAAGGCAATAATAATACATATATAACACAATCAATCAACAAAGCTTTACTTCCATAAAAACATGTCAAACACGGGATAACTTGGCATTAAATGATAGATTGCATGAAAGGGAGTGGGAGGAAGCAAACTTCTATTTTCCCAACTCGACCATATCATTTTCTTTCCATGAATTATCAACATCTGGTTCATAACTTATATTTTAATGGTTGTTGCTTTTTATTTTTTTAGAGGGCACTGTAGGTGTGTGCGTTTGCAACTGCAACACAAAAGAAGAAGCACCGCCCAATCAGTCTGCTAGAATTATTACAAATCGATATCGAGGATGACAAATTCAACTGATTTAGTGATTTATTGATACAAAGAGTTTAGTTGAATGTTCTTTATGCAATGGTTATTGTAATAATTGATCATATGTTTGGCTAATATACTGTATTCCTCCTATGTTTCATGAAGCTAAATGAGTATCAATGTGTTCTGTTACTGAAGCGTGCAGATACTAAGTCTATTATTATTTATTCTGTTCGTATGATTTGAGTTTGAAGGTGAAATATCCCATCTAGGTCCTGAGTACTCTATTCAAAACAAAAAAGAGGGGTTGGACGTTATTTCACTTTGACTCAGTTCCAAAAATATAAATAAAGCACATTATTTTCTAATGAAACTTCAGTTAAATTTGAATAAGATACGGAGCAGATGGCAAATCATTTAAAATATTCATTTTTTTTATGTATAGCTTTTTGGTAGGTTGAGGCTTATTTAAAAAAAATGAAATAAACTGATATATCACCTACTATGTCATGTTCGCTCCATTAAATAACCACGAGCTTATTTATATAGATGTAAGCATCTTCAGAAAAAAAAAAAAAAGATTTTTAAAAATAGTACTAAAAATATGGTTCTTATAACTTCAGATCGTTAAGTTGTCACAAGTTTATAGTAAGTTTCAATTTCAGTGCATTTAATTTCTGAATGTCATTCAACACAGAATATACAGGTTTTAGATGTTTGGGAATTTATTAAATTTTTTGTTTTTATCTTTCAAAAAATTGTCTTGCTTTACCAGATTTGTTGGGGTTTTTCAGTGTGAAATAAAAGAAACTGACAATGTGGCCTTTGTTTACTTAGTCAGTTCATCTGCTGTTGGGGTATTGTTGTATTCTCTTTCTTCCAGAGGAGACAGGATTGTCACTCTATGTACGCCTTGTACCTAGAGAATATGCCTTGGCATGGATGCCCGCGCCTCCATCTGCCAGTCATTTATTGCATGCCTTACACTTATGACCTTTCGACTTACTGATACGTGACACAGATGCCGTCTGGTCCGTTCCTGTCTCCTCTTCATCTGACCACAGACGGACTGGCTTTGGCACACGTATGCAGATCAGATGGAAAAGTTGCTGCGGACGAGCCTGTGTGTGTCAGCAACGCAGAGGTGCAGCGCGTCATACTGCAGAGTCAGCCGCACACGGCAGTCATTTTCAGCATGATTTACGGGGATTTTGCAACGCCTCGAGGAAGAGTACCGTCCCCTGTGCTGAGTATGGTAAATCGTCAAAGGAGGCTCTCAGAGATAAGGAAACCAATCCCATACAAGCTTCATTTAAAGAGAATGACTGCATTAACAAAAACAATTTGATAAAAATCTGTTAAAAAATGGGTCTAAACATTCAAATGTTGTGACATCTAAACTAATTTCCCTTCTTGCAGCTTGTGTTTACCCACAGAGCTCTCTGAGTTACCTGTCCTGGATAAAACTGTTGTTGTGATGGTAATGTAGTTTTTAAATGTTTATTATTTATTATGTAACAGAAACGATATTAAGTAAAAGTATAATTGATGGTGAATCGGCTGGATTTGACTGCTCCACACTTCTCAGGTGTGACCGGCTGTTAGAATGTGATGTATTGAAAAAGGTTTTAGATATGAAATGACACTCAAATTCATGTCCTATCATGTTTAAAAGTGAGCGTCAGGCCAGCCTGCTGCCTTTAGCCCACTTGGCAGCCTGGTGGCTGTTGCTCATCTGTCCCCAAGCCAGTGCGATCACATCACCGATCTGGACCAGGATTAAAGGACCTAATACTTACAGCTGTGCTGAGATTATCCATGCCATTATTTACAGTTATTTTGTCCACCAGTGCACACACATGCTGCTCAAACAATGATCAGTCCTCTTTTCATGTAAAATCAAATTTGTTTTAACTCTGCCTTTCCATTAGACTTCCATTTTTTTCTCTGATGTTCATGTTTGTGTGTAAAACCAAATAAAGAGAACACAGGTGTTTGACTAGGAAGAGAAAAATAGCAGGAAGGGTGGAGTATGTGGATGAACACACCTCAGAGGTTGGTGTATTATTTGTTTACAAAGATACCCTAAGTGACTTGAATAAATATGCATGTTTTTGTTCTTTTGCTTCAAGTCTTCTCAACCACTGATGAAGAAACATGATGAAAGATTTGACTTAGAAATAAGGGTGTAACCATGTAATGACTTAATTGGTTAAATAATTCATATTCCTACGATCCAATCAGATCGAGAGGGACGAGGCTGATCACCCTCCGCTGGAGGAGGAAATGATGTAGCTTACTTTAACCCTACCCCAAAGGTATTGAGAGCTTAAAACAGGAAAAAAAAACGTAACTGCTTGGGTCGCCAGTTCATATAGAGGTTTTTTTTAATGCATTATGGCTGTACTTTAAGTTCCGGTCAGGGATTTATGGTTCTGGACGTTAATGACTGCAGCTGGTCCTCTTGAGCAGATCGATTTGTCTGGGGCAAGTTGTTCATTAAATCAACCTTATATTGTTACAAAGTTGTTTAAAAATGAAATAAATCAACCACATAAATGGAAAATATCATTTCAATCAAGCTATCTATACAGTTCAATGTGTGGAAACTATTGGAATTTAGCATGGGACCATACAGTGTGGTATCATGTTTGATTCTTGTTCCATTTGTATAATCTTCATGAGGAAAAACAACAGGGGAGTGAATTTTAAAAAATAAAATATAAATTGTTTTGCCATAAATGCATGTTTACTTGTTTGTACACACGTTTAATTTACACTTGATTTTCTTGCAAGAAAAACAAGGAATCTGGAAAACTTCACCTGCACTGTTCAGTACCAGGTATTTCTCTCTGAGTCACACTGGTTGAAGTTTTGGCTAAAGATGTCTTGGATTGGATCAGATTGGATCGTGCAAAATGATTCAGTATCTACTATTAACCACAAATAACGATAGGAAGCAAAATGTTAAAAGGAACTGTTACATCCCTACTTAAAAGGGAACCACGGTACCTGTGTTTAGCTTTGCTGCCATTCCTTCCCGGTCAGGTTGTTTTTCTTGGCTCATTTTGTATCACTTGCAATCTCCCAGTATATGAATCCTATTAAGTGCCTCTGCTGTAATAAGTCACAATCAAAGAACTTTCCATTGGATTAAAGAGACTATGGAAAATCCTTTTCACAATTGGCAGAAGTACAAATGGGTCTCCGGTTCAGCTGCCACAAACACACCCACTGGCTGTGACTGGATGTGAACGCGGACACCCGGACATTTCCAATGACCTTGAGTTCGTCTCCTATCTTCCACATCCTTTGGCCTCAAACGGACACACAGGATTTTTGACAGGTTAGAGAACCCTCCTTGACCAGATGCTGACAGCAGGGTGCGTTCGGTCACCATGGGAATTTCACTGTGCACATTGTTGGCCCTCCTCACGTTAAAGGCCATTTTCTGGATCTCATATTTCACTTGATTTGGGACCAACTTGTGTAGAACATGCACCTCAATTAGCATTGCTGTGGGCTTTTTAATGTCCATTTCTCTGTGAACAGCCATGTAGGTGCTCTCGTCCAGTCCTTCAACAGCCACTTTGGAGCTGTACTCAATAAAGTTGTGCCTGTGAAAACCAGCACTGCTCCACTAAATAAGGCCAATCCTGGATAAATTATTCCATTTGGGCTGTAACAGGAAACTTTTGCATTGTGGAGCATGTGGATCTCCTCTTAGCTGAAAGTTCAAAGACTCTGCTTAAAAGACCTGAGAAATCTTGAAATGTTTTTTTCGGTCTGCCCAAACCCAATATTATTTGACTTCAGTCATCTCCTGACACAAAAAGATATATTTAATCCAATTATCTCTTTAGTTTTATCCCTCAAACCTGCATGTAGTCTGATGGAGTTCATGAAGGGATGTGCCGAAAGGTGAACATCCGTTTTTCCCCATGTAAATGGTAAATGGCGTATACTTATATAACTCTTTTCTACCTTAATTAAAGGCCCAAAGCGCTTTACAGTCATAGTCCCATTCACACACACATTCACACACACATTTACACACTGATATTGGCTCCGCTGCCAAACACTGGCACAACCTTCCATCAGAGGCAATGTGTGGTTCAATGTCTTGCCCAAGGACACTTCGACACATGGGTGAGCAAAGCGGGAATAGAACCTGCAATCCTTCGATCTGAAGGTATCCGTCATCTGGTGTGGTTCACTGCATCTCTAAGCGTACGTTTGAACTGGTACTCAAACGACAAGCCTATCTCCAAACTTGCATTTACTTAAGAATGAAAAAAAGGTTTTGGCAAAACATTGATGAAACAGCAGTCTTTTGATAAAAACTGTCAATACTGTTTTTGCTGAGACAGCTTTGTTAGGAGTTTCTAACATTATGATGGCCGCTGACTCTGAAAAATACTCAGTTGTGGTTTTATTGGGCCTTTCTTTTGCATTCAAATCTAGGAATGCAACTCGCAATTCGCTTTTCCCAGAATTCAGTTCAAACCTTATTTTTTTGGTCTTTTTTAAATATATATATATATCTATATATATATATAGGATATGTGTCTTGCAAAAGCAAAAAAGAAGTCAGATTTTTTTTTTTGGTTAAAAGGGAGGAGCAATGAAGATGAACTGCACAACTGGCTTATACTAAACTAATGAAACAAAGATAATAAATCCTTCCTAAATTTAGCATGACCCGTGTTTGGCATGTGTGATGTAATCGTTATATTGCATACATAGCAGTAGGGATACAGCGGTTTCCCCATGATTTGGTTCAATGGTGGAACATACAGGTAAATCATGACTGTTGATCAAGGTGTTAAGATAAAGAGATTTGGGGTTCTAGTTGCATTGGCTGGGTTTTACTAAAGACAGCTTTCTTCCTACATCATTGGCAGAAGCTTCAATAATTTACAAATAACAGATGTTCTAAAACAGTGCAGCATTTATGCTCCAACATTCAGTCTGAGGACTGAACTCTATGCTGATGACATCTGACTGTACTGCTCTTTTTTTAATTAGAGTTGTAAACAGTCCTGTTTAACTATTTGTTTGGTTAATCAGTGGTTAAGAGCTAATTTTCTTGAGTTGAATTCCAAAGAGACCGGCATTGATCTAAGCAGCAAGTGGCCCTGTAAAGGATAGTGGCATCAACTCTCAAACCACAGCTTCTTATGTCAAAAACACAGAAAGAAATCCTGTAAAGCCCTTGGAAAAGTCAGCAAGCAACAGCTGCTCCTTTCTAGTGCACACTTGGTGGCCTTGGGTTTAACCAGGGAACATGCACAGATGTTATTAACAGAGATTTGGGCTGAATAATCTCTTTAGCTGCTGTGTAATTATTTTATGATAGACTGGGATGGAGATGGGACAAGCTTGGAGTTCACCTGGATCCCTGTCTCCCTTAATGAGATGTGATCTGAGGCTTTTAAATGCTGGTCAACAGCTTGTTTGGTACTGCTCATCAGATGTATTGATCTTGTGGAAATGTCAATCAATACAGAACATGAAACTGTTTTTGAGGTTTAGCCAACAGAGAATATTTCTTCTGCTACTAATTTCTACATGACTGACAAAATATGCTGATCCAGTTGTTGGTAATTTACCTAATTAAGACCAAGAAAGTAGGCCTCTGTTACCCTTTATATAGACACAGTCAAGTCTAAATTGTCTGAATTGGACATTTACCACAAGGAAGAAAAACAGTCGAAAACCAAAATGTTTTGGGGGTTTTTTGTGTTGAGACAATGGACAAATGCTGTGTTTCATTGTTTTTATGGTGCTTTATTAAACAAATGGTTCAGTCATTCTCAATTCCATTTCAATTGAGGATTACAAAACGTGTTGTTTTTTTTTTACTTTGAAAATTATAACATGATTTGCTTAGTTTATTTATTTATTATTGTTTGTACTGAATAGGATGAACCGGCTAGCATGTGCCAAGATGATGCTACCTTAATTTAGCATAAGAAGGGAAATGCATTTAACAAGAAACATTAAGTTAAGTTTCAGAACCTCTGGACATTGTTTTTGTGTGGTTGTGTGTGTTTTATTTAAAGTCTGATAATAAACTCAGATAATATTTTTTATCTATTGAAAAATCCTTCCCAGTGATCTTTTAATTATGATTTTGCAGTTTTTAGACCAAAAGAAAAAAATAAAGTTTTCTAGGACATAGTCTCTGAAGAGCGGCAGTTGTTCATTTTTGGGGTTGACCAAGCCTTCCCAAACTTCCCATCAGCCATCTGTTTACATGCTCTCCCGCTGGCTTACAGCCCCTGATAGTCTCAAGCTAACATATCAAAAATGGCGAGCAACATCAGAGCTCTTCAGCCATGAAGTTTAGAGCTAAATGCCAGCGCAAACTGGAAAAACAAAACACACGTGGATCTAGTCGTCTAAAAGTGGATGCATTTGAATTGTCAGAACATGGAGTTGTGGCTTGCTGTAGTAGCTTTGATGTCACACCTACAAGTTCTTTCCAACGGCATCTTTTCGTCTGCTCCTGATTCACAACGTTTTGAAAAGGAATACTCAGATATGCAGTTTTGGGCTTAATTCTTTTTATATATCTCCATTCATGGGGAAAATACTACAAGAACGTGGAAAGAACACCAAAAACTACATTTTCATCAAATTGTAACAGATCTTTTTTAATTAAATCAAATAAGTTATTCCTTGTGGTTTACACCAGTTTAGCAGGTTTTGTGCTTATAGATGACCACCACATGCCGCCCCAGGAACATCTTTATGTTTTGTTTTTTTCTTTCCCTGAAAGAAAGAAAGTTTCCATGAACTCACAGAAATTCGCATACACTTTGTTTTGCGTGTTCACCGCATGGTCATTAGGTAGTGAGGCCTATTGTAAATGATGCTGTGCAGGAGGCTGATTAGACCAATCGAACACAGCCATGCACACTCACCCTACAGCCAATTTAGTCTGACCAATGAACCCATAAAACATGCCTTCATTCTGTGGGAGGGAGCAATTACTGTAATTCTCGTGTGAAGTGTCGTTTTTTTTTTTTTTTTTAGCATGGTAGCAGTCGGGAGAATAAATGTGTGCAAAGTCAGTGTCACCACCAGGTTACATGAACCTCTAGCACCCAACTAGCATTTGATCATTTGAGTTTATTTTCTCATTCGGAGATCAAAGGTCAAATCAGAGCAATCAAAGCAACATAGTGAACTAACATACACTTTCAGTTAAAGTGTTACCACAACATTACCATATTAATTAGTTTTCTTTTGTGCCGAATGCCAGCGGCATGTGTGTGGGGGGGAAACTGCCCCAGCCTCATAACCGCAAGGCTTTATTCAAATGCATTCACACATATCTATATTCTATCCAAACATGCACATATTTTGGCCCATCTGTATGTGCCCATGCAAAGCAGGATAAAAGCAGGATGCAGTGGTAAACAGAGCTCGGCAGACGTCTCCGGTGGCCATCATGAGATGTGTTTGATCATGCTGGGTGGTGCAGATGTACGAATTATCCCTGGCAGTTCTCTTTTTTTCCTCTGTTTTCCTACTTTATTTCTTTTCAGTTATGCGAAATGACAATAATGCATTGGAGAAAATTCCAACCCCTCATAATCTTAGGAGACTCTACCCTGTAAAGAAGTGTGCTAATTATAATGACTAGGCTGAGCTTAGTAGTGGTCAAAGAAAATAAATCCAGGAAAGCTCTCCTTTTCCTCGGTGACTACTGCTTTAGTAAACCGAGGAAGATAAAATACTAGTTTCTGATCCCTGACTCATTTTCCAGCTTATGTTGTACAGCTCCACAATATTGCCTTAAGGGGCTACGATATCCATGGTTTCTTCGAGGGAAAAAAAAAAATCTTATCGACCTTTTCTATATTTTGCTTTCATGTTTTTTTCTTGCTCCCTCTGCGCTGAGTCCACATGATCATCCAATAACTGCCAGAGAAGTAGGAAAGTTTATGAACACTGGGCATTTGTGCCTTCCAGCAACAGAGTTGTTTGCTGTCTTTTCTCCAGCTCTTTAATAAGAAAAAAATAAATACTCATTGGCCACTTTATTAGGTACACCTTGCTAGTACCGGGTTGAAACCTATTTTGCCTTCAGAACTGTCTTAATCCTTGGTGGCAAAAAGGTTCTGGAAACCTTCCTCAGAGAGTTTGGTCCATATTGACATGATAGCATCAGTGGTCATAAAGGGATGGACATGGTGAGCAACAACAATCAGGTAGGCTGTAGCTTTGGAATTATGCTCAGTTGGTACTAAGGGCCCCAAAGTGTCCCAAAAAAATATCCCCCACACCATTATACCACCACCACCAACCTGAACCATTGATACAAGGCAGGGTGGCTCTATTCTTTCATGATGTTGAGGCCAGATTCTGACCTGACCACCTGAATGTGGAAGAAATGGATAGTCATTAGAGCTGGCAAAGTTTTCCCATTCTTCTATTGTCCAGTTTTGGTGAGTCTATGTGAATTGTTGACAGGTGACAGGAGTGGTGTCCAGTATTCTCTTCTGCAGACCTTGGTTGTAACCAGTGTTATTTGAATTACTGTTGTCTTTCTATCAGCTGGATTCTCCATTCTCCTCTGACCTCTGGCATCAACAAGACATTTCTGCCCACAGAACTGCTGCTCACTGGGTGCTACTGGGTGAAAATCCCAGTAGATCAGTAGTTTCTGAAAAACTCCGACCAGCTTGTCTGGCACCAACAACCAAAGTCACATTTAAAGTCACTTCAATCGCCTTTCTTCTCCATTCCGATGCTCGGTTTGAACTGCAGCAGATCCTCTTGACCATGTCCACATGCCTAAATGCATCGAGTTGCTGCCATGTGATTGGAAATGAACGAACAATTGGACAGGTGTGCCTGAAAAGTAGCCTGTGAGTGTCTATAAAAGCAATGCCCTGCAAAAAATAAAGAGGGATTCAATGCAAAATCATGAACAAAATCCATGTATCCATGTGCAAATGTTTAATCAGTGTTAGGCAAACATGAGTGCATCTGGATTTACAGGTGTACAGACTGAAGATGAGCCCGGCCGGCACTGGGGAGGGGGAGGGCCGATTTATGTAGTCAAATGGGTGGCTGAGAAGAAATGCTTGGAGACGGGGGTAATTAATTATAGATGTGGAAATGTGGTCTGAGGGAATGCTGTTACAGTAACCAGAGGCACGCCGGGTGAGAGCTGAGGAAAAGGAGATGCGGGCAATAAGAAGAGGGGAGAAGCCCTTTTCACCATCCTCAGATTTAATTTACGTTACACGACACGAGAACAGAGGTTAATGAAACATGACAATGGTGGAGTGTTTATTGCTATCTCTCTGTGGTGGTTGACTGGCTTCTAACTCAAAGGCCAAAGAATGCATAACTAATATGATTATACAGTTAAGTGTAAATTTACATTCTAACATGCCCTGGAAGACTGGATTGTGAATGAATGTACTGAGGAAAAATTAGGCTTAAGATTGAAAAGAACAAAGTAATGAAGAAAAAAATAAAAGACTATTTAGTCTTTGTGGTTGCAGCCGAAGAGTAGACTGCATCTCCAACTCGGTTAAATTTGTGTTGCCAAAGGCGTGCTCTGAATTTATTTCCAACCTTCATTTTGACTCTAATTAGATTTGACACTAATGATGGCAAAAAAAAAAAAAAAAAAAGAAAGCTAAGCGAAGCAGTGCAAGGTTTACAAGCTGTCCATTTATGGTTTATTTCTTTCTGTATTTGTTTTGGAAACTGCTGATTTCAGTTACCTCGGATCTCCCGGTTTGCAGATTCATGTCATCGGGTTCTAATGGGTCTTAATGCATCCCAAATCATTTGTGAACACATTCAACGAGCAGCATATTTCCCCTTCTCTCTGACAAACTGCCCAGTATTTCTAAATGAGAAGTTTCCTTCTCACGTGAAGATTCAGCGCGCACCTCGTTTTTAATTCTGTCACTTCCTGATTGTTTTCCTCTTGCATGCTGTCATATTCTAATTAAATGCCAGCTACTGAAATATCTCTTTTCCCATTCAGGGTAGAATTTTATTTATGTAAACGTAGGCCCTGATTTACCAAAATATAATAGGTGCTGTGTGTGTGCCGGGCTCCTAGCCTCAGGGGACATTCTGTAAATGCTCCTCATCTCTCTGCTGATCGCACTCCTGACTGATTGTTAATGACTTTTTTAGGGCAGCACAGTCAGTTAAGTTGTTTATATATGCAATGTAAAAAAAAAGCCTCCCTTGTGTAAAAAGCTCTTCTCTTTCGAGACTTTTCCTCCCCCCCATAAATGTGCAGCAGCAGATATGGTTCCTGAACAGTGGCGAGGGGTTGTAGTCATCGGCAAAGTTTAGGAGTAGGGGCGACTGTTTTCTGTTTGTGTGGCTATAAGCACATGTCAGTATGTGTTCCCTGAAAGTGACAGATATGGGACATCCTTGACTGCTATTGAGAAACTGCCACACCCCCTAAAGGCTCTCTTGCTCAAAAGGAATTTGCAGTAAAGTCCAAAGCTCAACTTGGCGCTGGACTGTCATAAAAAAAATCCCTTGGCTCTAATGCGGTTTCTGACAGTAGATGACTGACTGTATAAAGCTATATGTTACCGAAAGAAGTGCTTTTGCTCACAATCCTTGTCACCATGCTCAAACACTTTGCTAGGACCGAATCAAAATGGATGTTTGATGATGTCTCTGAAAAGAAGAGCGCCAGTGTCTGTTTGAAAGCTCTGTGTGTGTGTTTGGTAGCGGCAGTAAGCTTTATCTACATGCAGCACCACACGTCCTCTCTGCATCTGTGCTTCCCAAATGGATATGCAACCATCTATTACACACGGAACTCACAAGGTGTTAGCGTCTTCATTTTCCCGCTCTGCTCATTAACAATTTCACTTGTGCTTCTGTGCTGCTTCCCTCCAATCAGAACAGCTTTCTTTGTGCGAGCTTACACGGCATCCAGCTGGAGATTCCTCAAAAGATTGGAGGATTATTTGTCCACAAATACTCATAGCATGTTGTAAAATGTATTATTTGACTTGAAATTGGTAGTATTTCCAAACATACCAGTAGTGTGGTACAATAAAGAACTATAGTACCAAGTGTGATCACATCGATGGTGCCACACCAATGAAAAAGCATTGAGAAATATCTGGATAAAGTTCACCAAGTTCGCTGAGACGGTGAATGCTCCAGATAATCTCAATGTATGGCTGAAATAACAGAACAATTAAATATTGTCATTTTTGGACAGTTGCAGCTACAAGAAAAAAAAATAATACAGACAGAATTCATGCGTTGAATTTGCATTTGCTGCCTCACGTTTGATACTGTTCGATGTGTTCATAAAGTAGAGGCTTCTGCTGCATGTGGAAGAAACTATTGTCAAAAGTTTTTTTATGACGCTGAGAGATCGGGATTATTTCTTTAATAAACACGTCTTCATTTTAGTCTTTTGGTTTTTTTGTTCGGTTCACCATCTTCTAAAAAAACAAAATAAAAAGAAGAAGAATATTGTGTTGATGCAAATAAGAAAAATATCCTAAAGTTTAGGAGGAGAACAATTTAAACCCATGTTTGATTTGGACTGCACAACACGAGGAAAACATGCAATGTACGATATTTGTGATAAATATTGCGATATCACAATGAAAAAATAGCTAAACAAAAAGCAAATAATGCATCATTTCAATTCACTGCAACCGTTTTTCCGTTTTTCTCTCTATGCATGTGCATAAACATTTAAGATAACCATTTATCGCAGTTTACGCCAGGTTTCGCTACATGCACATTGCACAAGCTGATGACGTAATGTCGATAAATGTAAAAGAAAACAGAGTAAAGGTATTTTTAAAAAACAAAATTTTAGAGAATATCAATATTGCTGGCCAAATGTCAGGACGTACAGTATGTCCAACAATTATTGAAATATTTTACCCAGTGAATAATGTTGATTCCACAGTGCAAGAGGCAAATTCAAAGACTAACCATTTACTCCTTTTGTGGAAATATAGTGTAGCAGTACTGAATGTGCTGGAAGTCTGTTTCCTTTTAACAACTCATTAAAAATAATTTATTCTGACTATTTTAGGTGCGTGCTTAACAGCAATATTAATAATCTCACCCCTTCTAGACACCATATTGGTGACAATCTGTCTAATACGCTCAGGGCAAATATTTATAGTAAAAACCCACGATAGCAACTCCTTAGTCAAAAAATCATCCAAAATACAAAGAATTTGCTTTTTAATTTTAGTCAAAGAAATCCTTACAGAACATTTTTTTTAAAAAGTATCTTTTAAATCAGGCATGGACCACTCAGATTTGAAAAGGGCCTTCTTCAGACGTTTTGTTACATCTCCTCCTGCAGATGATCACTAGAATTTTGAGCAGATCTCAGACCACTTCAGAATAGTCCAGTGTTCTGCCTCTTAGCCATTCTTGGGTATTTTTGCTGTGTTTTGGCTTGTTATCCTCTTGGAAAACCTATAACTTGCTACTGAGACCGAGATGCAGCACACTTCTCTTCGGAATGCCTTAACAGTCTTGAGAGTTCATTATTTCCCACATTGATGCAAGACAGCCTGTGTCAGAATCAACAAGGCCGACCAAACCATCATTTAGACTTCTCCATGTTTCACAGTAGAGACAGTGTTTTGTTTGTTTGTTTTGGTTTTCTGGGTATGCTTCATTTTGCATTTGGGAACATAAAGCTGACGTGCCAAAAACTCCACTAAAAGCTTTGGGACTTGTCAGTAGACATAGTATTTTTTTTTTCTTATATGCTGTCAACTGTGGGGTTCTTATTGGTGTCTCCATAAAGTCCACTTTGGCTCAAACAGCGTTTGATAATGTAAAATGACGCCCAAATACATGGCTCCATGTACTGGGGAGCTGGCTGATCTTTTGTTGACCATAAACTACAGAAATATATGCACCGCTGCAGTGACATCAAGCATATTGGCCATGTTGTCACTGCTTTTACCTTCTCTTTATAATAAATGAGTTCTTTTCCAACCTGACTTAAAAATCCACAACTATTTATAAAAAGAAAGACTCAGAAATTGAATTTTGGGCTTAATTGTCTTCAAATATGTCATCCATCATGGGAAAATTTCCACAAGAACATGTTCAAGCACAATCTTCCTCGGGATGAGTCTTTAATATTTCTCAATGAGGAAAATGTATGTAAACTTTTTTGCTGAATTTCAAATTGTCATTGAAAAAGTTCCGTTTTTGTTTCCCATTTATTTATCATTGCACTCTTGGGACACTCGGGTTATTTCTTCAACCCAAGTCTTGCATTTTTCATGTTGGGATATATTTTTAAGGTCCTTTTTAGAGCAATACCATTTTTTAGGGGGTTGTCATGGTTTCATGTTAATCCAACTTAGTTTTTTTCACATGTTTTTTCCTGATATTTTTTTCCTGAATTAAAATAACCTAGAAAAAAAGTTATTTTTAACTATATAGTTTTTATTGTGCGTGTGAAGTCTATTGACTAGTCGGGATTACAAAGAGGTATTTACTTAAGAAGAGATATAAGAATAATAAAAACAGCTACCTAAATTGTTTAAGGCGTGGAAAAGCAATGTCATTCATCAAAAAACAAAAATGAAAAAAAAGTAAAATACTTTTAATCGTTTGATGCTTTTACCACATCGAATATTTCTCAGCAGAAGCTTAAACTTGTGTTTCTCCCTATTTGGTCTGAATTAAAAAAAAAAAAATGTGGAAACGAAAGAGTAAAAAAGTATTCTGAAAAACATTTTATTCACTTTTACTTTTCTCACTAACTTTTGAGACCTATGCTGACTTTTGATTCTACAACTCATAAACATGTACGGGATTGCAGTTCTTTGTAGGTATAGTGATATCACTACATTAAATACAGTTCTGCAATTATTTTAATCCTAAAATGTGTTTAAAAACTTGACAATGAGTGACTTGTGTTTTGCTCCTGTATCTTTTTCCTCCTAATTACACTGGGATAAACACAAACCTTGCAGCGATGGCAGTTTTGATTCTTAATGCGAGCCATTAATTGTCCCTGATAATGTGTTTCCTGATAAATAGTCTCTCTAATAAGTCGGTGCAGAGCTGAGGCGCCCTTTCAAAACATCACCTACAGTGCAAGAATAAATAAGCTGCTTTAAATCCACGTATTTGCTACCAAAATGGAAATGACTGCATGCCTTTCAGTCATTCCAGGAGCTTGGCAAGCTGAGCAACACGCCTCAAGGTCTCAAGTGGGATCTTAAAGGATTTGATGTGATGGCGAAATGATAAAATGAAATTCAGTTGCCGAGTGCTCTTGCAGAGTGTCAAGAAATCAGAGGAGGAAGATGGAATATGTAAAAAGCTTACTGCAGCTGCACAACCTTCCTCCTCTTGTTAATCATATAATGAACCCCAGTATTGTTATTTGTATTCATATACTTCCACCTTGTCACACATTTTTACCACCTATTGTGCCATGAAATGAAGCCCATTTACAAATCATTCTCCTTCTGATTTGATGAATATAGCAGGCAAATGGATGAGTCCCCTGAATGCCTTGTTTGAATAATTGAGCAATATTCAATCAAACTACGTTAGGCAGTAGCGGCGGCCGTGCTATCTGGAATAATTAACTCTAGACAACAGACTACACATGGATGCTGCCTCCACAGGGGCTCCTCATTTGAGAACAACAGATTAAAGCACCACCTTATCTCACGCATGTCATCAGGCAACACCACCCACAGCAACCAGCAGAGGCTTCTCGCTGACGCCGGGAACGGAGGGAAGGCATGCAGAAATGTTTAGGGTAATTTAAATGATTTCAACACTTAGAAAGTATAGCAATAATACTGATATTAGCAATATTGACCAATAGATTAGGGTTTGTTATTCCTCAAAACATTGATTTTGATTCACAATTTCAGTGCATTTCAATTAAAAAATATATTTTGTTCAACTTTCCATTTAAAATCAATTTGTTTGGCTATATACAAAAGGCGTCACACACCTACTGATATATCAAACAAAAGTTGATTTTATTTCATTCATAACATTATCAACTCTTGCATTAAAAACTGTTTTATGCCTGGAAAAAAAAAAAAAAAAAAACTAGAAATGACTTTAAATGAAATTCAATCATTGATTTGATGGGTCAGATTGAATTTTCTGGGTTAGGATTGATTCAGCTGAGACCAATTGTTCTTCTCTTGCACTGAGCGTAAGGGGTCTGCAATCTTTAATGCTAAAAACGCCACTCGCTTCAGTCTGTTTCTGACCAAAACCCACCGAAGCCGCAAAGTACCACTTTATTGTTTGGAAAAATAGACTTGAATTCTAACCAATGTACCTTTTTTTATACTTTTGCAGAAACACATATAAGTTACTTTAAAAATAAAACACACCCTCAAATAAAATCCTCCTCAGTGGAACATTCTAAATGGGGGTGGGAGACTAAAGAAGTGTGGCAAATAAATCAGGCATTACAACTGAAAAGATCTTAAATTTGTATTTTAACAGTTTTACTATTTTTATTGTTATTAAAATAGTGTCTCTTTTAGTTGAGGTGCTCTTTCCAATGACTAAAGAAGCTTGTATTGAGGATATCTTAGTGTTTGCCAAAAATGAAACTAATATTGACTCAAAAATGGGGGGCAAAGCTTTTTTTCTGAAGGGGCAGTTGTCCTCCCTTGCTCCCCTGTAGCTCCGCCCCTGCTCTTGCTGCAGCACACATACTTAAATTAAAAATGCAAAAAAAATCATCTAAAAAATGTAATATTCTATTAATATGACTTTGATGCACCTTCATCCTTGTCATCTTTTTACTATTGAAAATAAACATGACATTTGTATAGAATCCATTTCAAACATGTAAATTAGTTATCTGACATGCTAAGAATCCAAATAGAAATGAGAAAACTGAAGTAAAACAAGTGTAATCAATAATATAAACTCATTTTTTTATTTTTTTGAAGTCAAAGAGCCACAATGGAGGGATAAAAGAGTGGCTCCAGAACCCCAGGTTGAAGACCCTTACTGAACTCTTTAACCTAAATTGTCTTTTGTAAATTGTGTGCAATATCCAGCAAAATGAAACCAATCAAGATCATTTTAATTGTCTTTTATTTAAACTAGTGTCACACTCCACTGGTCTCTTTAACTATCTGCACACACCTTCCTACTTTTCTTTAATTGGCTTTGGCTTCATGTGTCCAATTATCAAGTTTCTCCTCTTTGTGTCTGGGCTTCATCCTCTCCAGGGACCAGATTTACAGTTAAAAAAACATCATCAGCACAGGGACAGCACCTCATATGTTTGCCCAGATGAATGTAGCGATGCCTTTATGGGATGGGTCAGTAAGCGTACAGTACAACATGACAGGCAGCCAAGCATATGTCTGTGCCAAAGTAGTGTCTACTACTGAGACTCATTTACTGTAGCATGTGATTGACAGCTGGGCCAAAGGGCCACTGGCTGCTTCCTGATTTCCTTCTCAGTTGAGGTGTCCTCTGGGACTTGGACTTCAAGCTACAGTATATCAGCAGAAAAGCTTATGGCGGTAATGAGAACGAAAAGCAAGCCGAACACCCTGCCAGTTTATGCTGCGCTGACTTTTACCAACAACAATTCTCAGGGAGATGTAATTAATCTCTTTGTTTTTATTAATGCATTACAAACGAATTCAAAAATGACAGCTTGCCGCCATTTCTTTTTGTTCATCAGCTACTCTGATAAGAAAGGGAAAACGTTTTTATTTCTTTTTCACGGCGGTGATGCTTGCCACACAGTGCACTTTATGATTTAAAACAGGCCTTCAGCAAGACTTCTCGCAAAAACAACATGTCACAAGCTATTAATGCAAAGAGGTTACAACTCATTGCAAGTCAATTGGGATCCAAATTACATCTCCTATTTTTAACAGTATTCTTGATGGTGGCTTACAGTGCCGTCCTTCCCATTTCCAGGAGGAAAAAGTGGCTGTTTGAACTGAGATGTGACAGAAAGTGGAAGCATTGAAGTTTTAACCTTTAAACATAGCAGCAACTCACTCAGAAACCTTTTGAAAATCTCTCACCGTGTCTTTTTGCTGTGATTTATTCTTTTTTTTTCCTGAAATCAAACACAGGCATCCTTGCTATATAAACATGAAAATAGAATAAGAAAACCGATTGAGGAATAGAATTGAAAAGAAACTAAAGGCTTTCAGAAAAAAAACAAATGTAGATGCATGCATGGGAGACGTTTTTTTTAATCATTTTTGGCCTGCAGCAGACCTGTACTGGAAGGACCATATGATTTTATGTTACCCCCACCCCATACAGTGTTTTCACGCACCTATTATCCAGAGATAGTGAATTTTGGACAAAGTGAACCAAAAAAAGGATGACATCACTTTAAAAAAATGAATTGCGCTCAAATCTTGTGGAGGGTTTAAAAAATGTTTCAAAATCCATATAACATCTCGAAAGTTTTAAAGCAATCATGCGATGGCCACATGACCTACCGCTTGGTATTTTGTAGCAAAGTGTGAGATTTGGCGATTTTTACTTTTTTCTTTCAGCATGGGAAAATAAAACTTTTGTTCAAGCGATATTCATAAAAATGTACATACATGCCACCAGCTTAAGCCGACAGCCACAACCAAGTTTTGTTGACCTTCGACCTCCAGACGAGGCCACCCACCTTGAATCACTAGCTAAATTCCATCTTGGGATTCAATCTATTCCTAATTCCCTAAGCGTCACTGAGAAACTGTAAGGGTTAAAATGTTGGAAATAAAGTTTGCAGATTTTGATGGGCGTTAGTGTGGTAGCGTATATTTTTTTACTAGGAGATTGAACACATGAATCGAGAAGGGCGAGAAGGGCGCTTAGCAGCCGCTTGGCCAGTTCGGTTGTCTGGAGGGGGCCGTTTGCCCCTTTATCTCTCATTCTTTTTTCATTTCTACCACAATGTTGAACTTTTGGGCTTGTGTTTTTACCAAACACTGTTAGCAGGAAGGGACATGTAAGGAATGTGTTTTGAAATGCTTTTGTCCTCGCTTCGCAATGAGACCTTGCACCTGTTCTTTTGCCGTTTCCCGAGGTTTCGGGGCCGCGTGTGCAGTTCTGTCAATACCCTTGATCACTTGTCTTGAAATGAGTACACTGTTACAATCGCTTTGTGTGAAAAGGCCCTGCACCAAGCAGAAAACCATTTACTAACTGTATTTTTCTCCCAAGGTTAGGACATACAAACAAAAAAAAGAGTAAAAGCACAGTGGCTGTCATACCTGACAATGTAATTACTATGATACCATTTTCGTTAATGTAATCTTTGCATTTGCGGATGTTTGGTAAATGTTTACAGCAGTAATACTGACATCTTCTGAGATTTCAAACATCATTGGCCTGGACTGCGTTTCACCTCATAAATGTTTTCACTGACCACAAGCTGCTTATCTTTACCATGGCAAGATTACATACAAGGCATTTCCCTGAGCATCCAGTATTAATCTTAAACACGGCATCTGTTTTTACATCTCTGCCAGGGAAAACATGCGGAACAACAGCCGCTGTTTTTTTTTATTCTCTATTTCCAATCAGTTCTCAGTGGGTCAGCATCTCATAAATGCCCTCAGGGAGTTAGTTCCACATTTGGCTAAGACTTTAACATGGACTCACGGATGAAATGAGAATTTGATGATACACAGTGAAAAGATAAGGTCACTTTGGCCTCAGAAAACATGACATTTAGACATGATGCTACAAGTTATCACGTTTGTAAAAAAAATAAGTATTTTGTATCCAACCAGGTACATTTTGAAGCAAAATGTTCCTTTATTTAATCTTGTGCTCTAAAAAGATATATTTAAATGTATTAGACAGTTTGTAATTGATGTCTCTAATGTGTGTATTTGTTGACTTGAACATACTCTAATTCTGTGCTGTCTTTGTTCCACCTCTGTTGTCTTCTGTGGGGGATATTTGATTTATTTGTATTAGGAATGCCACATTCTCAGTTTTAAATCAAACTGTATGTGAAACATTTGAATCAAATTGCGGGGAAAGTCAATTGTTGCATCCCTACTGCATACATTTGCATATGTTTAGTTGAAAGTGTCAAATGCAAGAGTAGTGTTAAACTCAACATATTTAACGTTGTTTTAATATATTGTCCTACGACCTGTCCAGGGTTTACCCCTCCTTTGCCCAACAGCAGCTGGGACAGGCGCCGGCTACCCGGTGACCCCAAAAGGGATAAAGCGTTTTACACCAGGCACAGAAAAATTCAACTGAAAGGGTTTCTTTTCTTAGTCAATCATTAGCAAATCCAAAAAAGAATCCTTCTGAATTTTTTGGGGGATATTTTGTAATAAACAAATCATATATTGAATCAAAATAAAAACCTTAAACCAAAAATCAAGGTTTCAACCGAATATTCACTCATGCACACACACATTCACACACTGATGGCGGTTCTGCTGCTGAACACTAAAGCAAATACCTATAACAACCAGGAGCAAAGTGGGGTTCAGTGTTCAGTGGCGGAACTCGAACCTACAATCTTTCGATCGGAGGTCGATCGCTCTACCTTTGACAATGTGTTGAATGTGTTCTATTTTTGGTAGAGTGTCTATTTCTGCTGCTTACCAACACCTCGATGGAAGAGATTCTAGAGAAAAGCGATTTTGCAAATGTAAAGTGTTGCACAAAGCTGCTTTTCTCCGCTTCAGAATCCGCTGGAATGAACTGTGTAGTCGAAGAGCTACGACAGTTAAAAGAATGTCAACAATGGAGCTAAAGATTTGGTGTTAAAGGGTTAAATAAAGTACTTTTCAGTGACTAAAAACATTTAATTGACCCATAATTGAAATGTTGTGTGTCCCTGTGTCACTGCTGGGGGGCCATATGATGCAAACAAATACTGTTTTGACTCTGAGATCTAAAAGAAAATAACATCCCATTTTGTTTCTGTAATGCAGCGACTGGAGTGGAATAATACATATTTAAACTAATCAAACAAGTTAGACTGATTTATATACGTCATGATGTTTTCTTTTTTTTTAATCATCTAGTACTGCGCGATGACTTCAGGCAAAACCCTCAGGATGTGGTGGTGGCAGTTGGAGAGACAGCTACTTTTGAGTGTCAGCCCCCACGCGGGCACCCTGAACCCGTAACCTTCTGGAGGAAAGATAAGGCCCGTCTTGACCTCAGCGATGACAGAATCACGGTAGGCTTAGACCTCTTGAAGATGTTTATGCGCAATTTATTTACCTGTAATTATATTTTTCCTGTTCATATTGATTTATTACAGTCATACCACCAAATAGGGTCTAATTCTTTTTTTATTTTTAATTTTTATCCTGACTGGTTTCTGATTTAGGTCCGTGGAGGAAAGCTGACGATCTCAAATACCAAGAAAAGTGACTCTGGAATTTTTGTGTGTGTGGCCTCCAACATGGTTGGAGAAAGAGAAAGTGAAAAAGCTCAACTGTCCGTGTTTGGTAAGAAATTGACCAGAAACGGATTAAAAATTGAAGTCTAGTAATTTTACTTCTACTCATATAGATTAAAACTCGTACATTTTTTTTTATTTGATTATCCACATCCAGAAAGGCCGTCGTTTGTGCAACGGCCGGTGAACCAGGTGGTTTTAGTGGATGAGAGTGTGGAGTTCAGGTGTCAAGTCCATGGTGATCCTCCACCTGCACTGCGCTGGAAAAAAGAGGATGTGGATATACCTCGTGGCAGGTAAATTCAGGAAAATTCCTGGATTTGAAAAAACCTTAACCTGTGTATCAGTTCACCAAATTTATTCCACAAGAGAAACATTTTAAATATTTGATTTTATGTAATACTTTAGAGTTTTTACGTTATTAATTTTTTTTAATAGTCTACTGTAGTTTCTTTTCAGCCTTTTTTTCCAATCAGTTTCCAGTTTTCTCTGAAAAGTGTCTCCCTTAACCTTCACTTTGTTTCCTTCCCTCTTCTCAGTTTTACTCCTGGGTTCTGTTAATTGCCTTCAGCTTTTGTTGGGTTCTGTTCCTCTCCTCTGTCAGCTTGGCTTTCAGTTTGTTGCCTGCTTGTGTCACCCTCTCGCCCTCACATGCTGAGTATATTTTTCTTTTTTAGTCCGTTACCATTTACCTGCTTTGAGAATTTATTTTTAAAAAGTTGTGTTAATAGGCTACTAAAATGCATCATCTGTCTCTACAGTTTACAGAAAACAGATTATTAGCTGTTTTGCTGGTAATTGATGTTGTTTTCAAGCTTTAATTTATTTATCTAGGACTGATGCTGCTAAAACAAAATGGAAATAGTCAATTAATGGTTCAGCACAGTTGCAGTGCTGGTAATTGTAAAAAGCTTTTTTTTTTTTTTTTACTTATGAATCCTTTTTAGTTATTTTTTGTTTGGCAGATGCCAAAAATATTTTGCATTTGAAGCTACATATAAAAGAGTAAAATAAATGAGTAAATTAATAAAAACCAATGCACCTTATAATCCGGAGTGCCTCATATATGAATTAATTCTTGTGGACTATGATGTCAAGTGATTGGAGGTACACGGCGCTCTGTTTAGTTTTTTTTTTTTTTTTCTATTTTCAAATTGCTAAGAAGTTTTGGTGTCATTGTAAATACGCTAATGAAGCTAACGTGCTCATTGGTGCTGATTTGTGTGTTGTTGTTTTTTTAAATGTGTTACCAATAATGTTTAAAGTTAGCATAGTCACAATAACATTTGTTTTAGCGTTATCATTCTCTTTTATACGTTTTACTTAGAAGTTACAGGTGTTGTGAATATGCTAACATGGCTAATGTGTAGTAAGTTTTATTATAGTTCAAGCAGGTCTTCTAAGCACAAAATCTGTAGTGTTCAAACGTTGTTCAGAATATGTTTTATCTAGCTAAATTATTCAGTCTATTGAAAAGATTAGTGGTAAGAAAATGGCTCTACAAAATAAATTGCAGAATAAATGGCACTGTTATTTATCTACTTGTAGATATTAGAAGGTGCATTGAAACAGCTCTACAGAGACAATGACTGTTGTGGCTTTCACTTGAAGCCGCCTATGTTGCTCCTCTCTCTTTTTTTCTCTCTTTAAAACAGTCTTAAAATACAAACGTGCATCCACTGTTTGTTTGACAGTCAAAGGTCCCTGAGAGTTTTATAGGTTTTGAACCGAGTTTATAAATGGCAGCCTTTAGTGTTGTATAAATCTAGGTCACTATTCCAAATCCTTTGGGAATGGTTAACAATGGTTTTCTAATGTATTCCTAGTCTTATCATATAGAGAAAAAAAAAACAAAAAAACAAAGAAACTTTAAATGTTGTATTTATTCATTTTTTATGTGTATGTTCATCTTTGGGATGTTAAAATTTGCGCAAAATAGTTCCTGAAACCTTAACTGATCACTTTTAAGAATTATTGTAACACTTTATACATTATTACTGTTTTGTATACAGTGTAATATATTTAACGGTTTTATATTTATTTACTATTTGTTTACTTTTCAGTTATTTACTTGCAGCAAACTCAAAAGTTTGAGTTAGTGTATATATATTCAAAGACAAAAAGAAAAAAAAATCAGATCAACCATTGTGATTAATCCCAATTAAACACAATGTTTTACAAGATGCTTTTTATACGACAATATGTGGCTTTTGAACAAAAAAGAACATTTTTTCCTCGTTTTTTTTTGTCTGAAATGTTTTAATTTGTAAAGTGATAACTCAGTTATCCCCGAAATAGAATTTGTGTGTACACATCAGCAGTTAGAGAAGCAGAACAAAAAGACTCTTATTTCTTCAGTTTTACTCCAAGAAAACAAAGAAAGAACATTGTGTTTCTGCACTTTAAATGGTACATTTGGACACTCAATTCTGATTAGCTGCTGGGTGTTGATGCGCATCTAAAAAAGAAGTTCCAGTCACATCGCCCAAATGCTCTATGTCACTATGCAGGCTTCTTTGAAAGAAACTTTTTCTGGAAAACTTTTCAGGAAAACTTTCCCTCTAAACTGATGCTTTATTGAACCTACCGTGATGATCAGCAAATATATCTTGCTTTCCGTTGCCACTGCAGTCAAAGTTTGCCGGCCCAGTGACGGGCCTCACCACCAATCAAGTAGTCCGCCTTTTGTGGAAAAAGCAATCTAAACTGCAAAAATAACAAAACTAAAGTACTAAAATTGGTTGAATATTTCTTTCTTTCGTAAGCCACCATGTTATAAGCGGGATAGTTCCCAATGAAGTGTACATTTTCAGAAATTGACACCCTAAACCGTCAGACGGTTGCTTCTGACGTGTAATTAATCTGCGTTAATAAATAATAACACGTTAATTTTCTAAAAAATAATCTTGTTTGTTAACGCATTAACGCTGAGAGCCCTAATACATATATAATGTTTTTAACAATTTCTTATTTTTAATATGTATGATGTTTAAATCTAACATTAAAGCACTGTTGTACAACACTTATGCCAACTTTCTTCTTATAAGGAAGTAATAAAGTATAGAGATTAAAAGACAGGAGGATTTCATTTTTACTGTTAGACCAAAGAATTATCCCTGCAAGCTGTTATGTTAGATTGAAAGTAATAATGTCCACTTCAGTCAGTAGGGTGTAAATTCAATTACCAGGTAATTTCTGAAGTCATTTTAATGTGTTCTTCCGTTAGATGGCTTAATATTAAAGGGAATCTATTTCTTTTCACCCTGGGGATTATGCAGACTATTGCTCTCAGATTCCGTTTTGTTGCGTCATCAACCCAGTTTGTCTGATCTTTTTGCAATCAACAAGAGTATCTGAAGTTACTTTAATAACCACCTATCTCCATGTCTGGAAGCTGTCTCCTGTCTTATTACATACTGAAGTATACCTTCTGCCTTGGTAACCCATGGGTCTGGAATTATGTCCCACTTACAGACTTACCTTGCCTTACTTCCCTACTTTTACCTTTTTTTTTTTTTATTTCTTTCCAAAACCCGCCAGTCTCCTGGGAAGTGTTTATCTGGGTCAGAAAGGTTTTGTGAATGGAGTCATTACCAGTCTGGACAGACAACCCCCTAAACACAATACTACCCTTTACAACATTTATTTTAAATTTGTCTTTTCCATGACCATTCAGGCCACAGCACACCACTTGATTCGATGCCCATCTTTGAAACAGTGATGCCGCCACATTCATATCGAGCATGTGTCTCTGTTCAAGAACATGCTGAACTCAGGTTCTTAAAGACACTTTTAGCATGTGTTCACACTGGATACCCAATACTAGCGCATGCTGGAAGAGGCTTGCTGCGAAATGTCGAAGCTGTGCAACTCTTGCTCTCTATTTCGATATTGCTAAAGACTTGGTGTGATATAATTCTGGTTGGACAGAAACTGCAAATATTATGTCTTCTTCATGATCAACTTTCATATGATTGGCACTTCCGTGAATTAAAAATAAAGCTACCCATACATCACAACTAATTGGAGTCCCGAATTGGTCAGATCGTTCAATGGCCATGTTTTGTACGTAGAGCCCGAAAACTGACTTAAAATATTAAGGTATTAAGGCTTTGCTCAAACGCAAGAGTTTTGAACACAGAAGCTTGAAACGAGCAGATACATGCATTTTACATGGACTTATCATTGGAAGTGCTTGAATGCGCTTTGCTGAGACCAGTGTGAACGTAGCCCGAGACTTCCAGGACAATATCACAAGAGCTCTTTAGCCAAAAGAGACCCTAGAGAGGAGGAGCCCGACTCCTTGCACCTCCGCTCATTTCGTCTTTTGGCCCTGTGTGGTGCTTATCTATGCTCTGCTGCGATGTTCCCTCTAACTGCTGTGCTGCTGTGTTACAATTGCTTCACTGGTGGATACACTCTGATGCATGGAACATCTCTATGAATTAGTCATGTCTTACTGCTTGGCTCATTCATCAAATTCAGCTAGTCAGACTGTGCCACTCCCTTACACTCAGACTGTCTCTTTCTTCTTCTTTCTTCTTCCCTCATACACACACTCATATATACTTTACTGCACAGCCTACCCTATAGTGGGTGGATGGTCTTTATGAATATTGAAATAGTGGAACAATCAGGATTCCAGCTGAAAGCATCTTTCTCTTTTTTCCTTTGCCTTCATCTTCTCATAATTGCTCTTCTTTTTTCCTTCCACATTAGCTATCACTTTTGAAAATCTGTTGTTGTTTTAGAAAGATGAGCACACCATCTCTAAAAGTGTCAATCTGACATATCAAATGCAAGTTCACGTGTCATAGTTCTGCTGTTTACTTCACAGAAATGAGCCTTTTTACTGTCATCAAGGTGCTTTTTGAACTTCCTTCTTCTAATTTGCTGTCACTGCTTCTCATGATCACTAGGTATGAAATCAGATATGAAAGAGAGGACTTCCTGTTGAGAATTAAGAAAGCATCAGTCAGCGATCAGGGAACGTTCACTTGCTCAGCAGAGAACCGTGTTGGCAAAACAGAAGCTTCTGCCTACTTAACTATCAGAGGTAAGTAACTACTTTGTCTCTAAAGCTCATTACCTTCCCTCATTTTTTTTTATTTCTCCCAAGGCAGGCCAGAAGACAATCATCCTTTATTGTTCTTTGTATAGGATTGTTGGCCCTTAGTTGAGAGGTTCGCCTATAAGCTTTGCTTTCATTCTGCAGGCTGTTTTAGTTACTTGTTCAACATAGCCGCCAAAACTACAGAATCTAAGCTTTTTGATGAGCTTTTATGGTCACTCATGTGTGTGTGCGTGCATGTGTATGTGTGTGTGTTGGGGGGTCAACCCTTCATGTTCATTCATACTTGTTTCACAGCAATGTGATATGATTATGAAACGAACCAACATTTTTTACAAGTTCATTAACAATTAATGGAAATTGGCAATATTTACAAGTACATTGATTGAACAGGTGAGCTGTAATGCATTTGGAATAAAACCACTTTTTTTGGTTTCTTTTGATCATTAAATTGAAAAACTAAAACTTGCATTTAAAATAGATTGACACAGACTGATATATTTTAAGTCTTTATTTGTTTTAATGTTGATATTATTTCAGAAAACAAGGTCTATGTAGGTGTGAGTATGGGTGTATGATTGCGGCCCTGCAACAGGTTGGCAACCTGTCCAGGGTGTGCCCCACCTACCCCAACAGTAACCAGGTTAGGCTCCGGTGACCGCCATGAGGGAAAAAAAACGGGTTAAAAGAATGGATGGATGGAGAATGTTGCCAAAAAATATTTTTTTTGGCCTCTACAATGTTATTTTACTAATAAAAGTTAATAAAAATACACAAGGTTTGACACAAAAGTGCTTCTGACAAACCATAAGATGAAACTATAAAGTTTTAGTGAGAGGAAGATGGCTGAAAAGTCAAAACGTAAGCTTCCAAGAGTTCTCAGCACTGACCACCACCTTTAATCTATCATCTGTCTGATCCAGCATTACTGTGTAAAAAAATGTCTTTCTATAATATCCAAAATAGTATTCTATCTTTCTTAAAACACAAAGTTATGTTTTCATTGACTATATATGAGAACTGGACAGAGTGAGTTTGAAGTCACCCATAGAAAATGGTTTAACTCCGGCTCCAACGAAATGAAGTCAGTTCAGTCACCCTTTTTTCACGATATGGTCACTGCCATGTTGGAGCTGGACATCATCAGTAAGCAGTGTTAGGTCCAAGTCGGTTTGGGTCATCATTTTTATGGCAAAAACTTTCGCCAGTCAGGTTTGAGTCCAGCCCCCTACCACTTAAAAAGCGGGCCTGGTTGAAACTTTTCCAACGTTGGACATGAGACCACTCACTTTTTTTGAGGCATTTGATTGCACAGATTATAATTTGAATAACTTGAAATTTAGAAAAAATATCATAAAAAACAAGTCAGGATTATTAAAACATGTTAAAATGGGAGCAGAGCAAAAATGAACTGTATATTATCAAATAAAATGACTGAGTAGACTTTTAGACCATTTTTTAGACAATAAAAGTCTGAAGCTTCTCACAGGATCACTTTTGATGAAAAATCTTCATAAACGTGCGTTTATGCGCATTTTAGGTTTCAAAACTCCAGCGTTCACGCGTAGCTACACAAGTTTTTACGACCAATTTTGAGCTCTTCGTACAAGATTGAATGCATATTGAATGTTAAACCAGTTGAACTTTGACCATTCAGGGACTCTGATTTGGTAGTGGCATGTGGATGGTGTCCCTTGTAATTCACGAGTGCCAACCGAGACAGCAAAGGAGAAATCAACAATGGTGGAATTTTATGACATCAAGTCTTTCACATATCAGAAAAGAGCTGTGAAAGAAAAAGCCTGGAGCAAGATTTGACCTTTCGCACTAAGCCTCTTTCATCTGTAAGTAGCCTCCATGCGCCAGTATCGGGGTAGCGACAGTCTAGTGTGAACACCATATGCTGAAAGCGCATTCAAGAACCCAAGTTTAGGCACGTTCCTGAATGCGGATCACATGCCCGGTGTGTATGTAGCATAAGAAATGTTGGCTTCTTGGAGCCAGCAGGTATTTCCTATTTGAAATGCGAGGGGAAGGGAGGAGTCACTCATCCCAGTTCTTGCATACAGTCATGGATTATTTCTTAATTTCCCAAAAAGTGATGATTATTAAATGATTATCATTTTTTGAATAAATAAACACGATATCAGTCTATGCACTACAAATTTACATACTTGTTTTGTACACACCTTTGGAAAGCTAAAACTATATTAATGAGTTACTGAAATAAATAAACACGTAACTGAATCATCATTTTGATTTTAAGGTACATCTTTTTTTCTTTTCAAGTTTTTTTGTTTTATTTCATTATTTAACAGGTTGTCTCTACATGTTTGTCTGCCAAACAAATCTTTCAAATTGTGTTATTTCTGTGAAATAAATGATTTGCAATGGGTTTGCACCCCTTTTCCCCAATAATAATTGACTTAAGGTGAAGCCCATGTCACCACACGCTTTGGTGATTATCTCCTTGCCCTTAACATCATATGTGGAAACTCAGCTCCACCTCTCATTACTTTTCAAATTTTCATTTATTTCTTTTTCTTTCTCTGTTTCGATCCTCTGCTTTCCTTATCTGTGTGTTGTGTGTCAATGTCACCCTCGCCATTGTTGTCACCAGCTCGCCCCGTTGGTAAGTAAGAGCTGATCCCATTGCGCATGCATTGCTCTCTGTTTTGACCACCGACATCTTCAGCATGCATGTGGCATTGATGTATTCCACAAACACGCTCATCAAACTACTTTTTGACATGCACTTGTTGTTTCTCCAAAAACGTTGACTTCTCCTGTCAGTTGTGTGTAGAAGCTATACATCTGCAACCTCCCTTTTTCGAAATGACAATCTTGTTTGTGTTGATGTGCTTCAGCTAAAAATCTTGAATGAAAATTTCAGAAGATCAATTAATCTCTCCAATTCATTGTGATATTCCAGCAGATTAATAAATAGCTTGTTTGTCTTTCAGGGAAGACAACTACTTTTTAAATAAACAGCAAACACAATCTGCATGCGTTTCTTTACACTGGACACTTACTGCAGCTTTTCCTGTTCTTTCAAAATAGGACAAAACAACATACTTAGATGAATACTAACTTTCTGTTGTGGTTCATTTCATTTTAACTCAGAGGCGCCTCAGTTTGTGGTGAGACCACGGGATCAGATTGTTGCTCAAGGACGAACAGCTACCTTTCCCTGTGAGACCAGAGGCAAACCACAGCCTACTGTCTTCTGGCAACGAGAAGGTAGCAAGGTGAGAAGACCACAGCAAAACTGTTTTTGATTATAAATCTCCAGAAGCTATGTTTATGATGTTTCTGCAGAAGAGGTTAGACATTACAGATAACTGCAATTAGAATATTTAGATTAAATATAATATAATATAATATAATATAATATAATATAATATAATATAATATAATATAATATAATATAATATAATATAATATAATATAATATAACGGATTGTGACAAAGAGAGGCAAGGTAGTCCACACTGAAGGGGTCTCGATCCCAGAAGGAACAACAGCAGACATTGACGACAGTTACAAGTACCTTGGAATTCCACAGACAAATGGTAAACTGGAACAGGCAACAAGGAAAGCTACAACAGCCAAATACCTCCAACGAGTAAGGCAAGTCCTGAGAAGCCAGCTCAAGGGCAAGAACAAGACCTGAACAAGAAACAGTTACACACTGCCAGTTACCAGATACCCTCCAGGAATAATCATATGTCCAAATATAGAGATGTTAGGACACCGAAGCTCCTCACCATACATGGAGGGTTCCATCCCAAATCCAGTAGCCTGCGACTGTATGCTAGCCACAAGGAAGGAGGCCGAGGTCTAGTGAGCTTGGAAGCCACTATCCAGGATGAAACATTCAAGATGCATGAATACATCAAGCTCAAGGCCCCAACTGACAGTGAGCTCAGTGAATGTCTGAGGCAATGGACAGCAGAGGATGCCGTGCTGGACGACAGATCTTCATGGGAGGACAAACCCCTGCATAGTATGTACCACAAGTTCCTACCAATGGTTAGAAAAGGCTGGTCTACAGGACAGTACAGAAACGCTCATCCTGGCAGCTCAGGAACAAGCCCTGAGCACCAGAGCGATAGAGGCTCAGATCTACCACACCAGACAAGACCCAAGGTGTAGGGTGCGCATGTGGTGGGGCATTACCAAGCAATGGCAACATCATGAAGAAGGAACATGAGAAACTGAAGAAATAAGAGGGAGCTGTAACCCCAAACTGGAGGAGTGGCTACAGTAGATCCCTGGAAAAACCTTAGACATCTCAGTCCAGAAAAGCGCAGTGTTAGGAACAACTAAGATACTACACAGGACCTTCTAGCTCCCAGTCCTCTAGCAGAGAACCTGAGCTTGGGGTGGAGGGTGAGAGGGTGTTTTTTTTTTAGGGCTGTCTACGTTAACACGTTGACACAAGGAATAAAAATTAAAAAATGAACACGTTAATATGTATTAACACAGATTATTTAAACTCAATAGAGCAACCGTCTTCCGGTGGTTCAGTCTTCCGCGGCATACGTCAGTTTCAGAAAAAGCACAGTTCGTCTAGCACAATCCAGCTTCTGCCTTGGTCACTTACAAAAGAAATAAATATTCAATTGATTTTTAGTACTTTATTCTTGTAATTTTTTCAGGTTTTGATTGCTTTTTCACAAAAGGCTAAGTATTTAATACATAGTGAGGCCCGTTGTCACGGTACCACAAAGCTTTGCTGGCCCGGAATCGAACTTGAACAGGAGAGTCAAACAAAACGATATATATGCAGATTGTCACGATAGATTAAATAAAACATTAGTTCCCTGAGAAAGTTCACCTTTTACCACTTGTTTTTGTCCACATCAGGAAGGAAAAGTTTGTTTTGAAAAAGACTGCACATATAGAACATTGTGACCGGAACTTCTTCCGGAACCAGCCAATCAGATTTGAGTATTCAGCCTGACCATTTAAAGTGCAGAAACACAATTTTTCTTTCTTTTGGCTGTATTTCAGCATCTTTGTTTTCTTGGAGTAATACTGCAGACATAAAAGTCTTTACAGTTCTTCTTATCTTACTGTTAATGTGTTTTGTGCACACAAATAAAACTTCTGAGTTAACACTTTATAAATGTGTGTGTGTGTCTGTGTGTGTGTGCATGTGTGTGTGACACAAGGTGGACATTTATGACCCGTCTTATGAGCCAATTCACTTAGCAAGAAATTGTCATGAGCTACATTAGCACTGTTAGACATAATGAAGGCAGCCTGATGTCCTTTCCTGCCCGTCAGCTGATCTGCTCGCTGTGCAGATACACACTACACTGATGCCTCAGTTTCATGAACATGACTGCTGGCATTATATCGTTGTTTCATACATTCCTAGTCATAGTAAAGCTCTTGAATGTAAAGCTCTTTTATTGCTAAGATCTTAGGTCATAACACTGCCTAATTTTGGAGTTACTGTATACTTTTTCTATTAAGCATTAAAGGAAGTCATCTCTCAAATTTGTGTGCCAGTTAATAAGGCTAAGATGTGAGTCAGGATGGGATTTTTCAAAGGCAATGGTATTGTGGGCTATATTTGCTAATCAAGTGAACATCGATGCTGACTAGGGCACTGTATTTTGGACTTGTACATTCAGAGAGCGCTACAAAATGGTGAACTCACTAAATAGTGCACTAATTAGTGAGTAGTGATGGAACACAAAAGGATGGCAAAACACTGTGTGACAAGCTAGCAGCTAGCCAAAGGCTAAATACACACATAGCTTGAGGGATTCTGTTGTTTGAACTAACTTTAATGAAAAGTAGCCATCCTTCAAGTAACTCTGAAAACCAGCACTAAAAAGTGACTGTATGTTTGTCATTTCTTTAACATTGTTTCTTTGTTGTTACTTAAGAAAGCTGTCAAACCAGTCTTCTAGATCATTTAGCACATATAATGTCAAGTGTTAGTGTGCTATACGTACTATCAGTATACCAAAAGCAACACGCCTCCACCACTGTGGTTCTTCCAGATTGCATGAGGTGTTGATATTGTTGTTTTGTTTTCACTGAACATGGTCCTGTCATTAAGGACAAACATTTCCACTTTAGTCTAATTTGTCCAAAGAACATTGTTCCAGAACAACTGCTTTGACAGCTAATTAATTAAACTGAGCAATTAGCTATCTCTCTTTATGCTAGTGGCATAACAGAATATCCTTTTTCTACTGTATTGTTTTGGCACCACTTTGTGAAACTGAAAATGTGGATTGTGGTAATTAGCCAAAAGGTGAACCCCTGTTTAAATGACAATTATCCCAATTTGCATGATGACAAAAGATTAAAAATGCTACTTAAAAAGAATGTTAACTAATGCCCATAAAAGGAAAAATACATTTTAAAGCAAAATGACAACAAGTTATTTTGCTCACAAAGAACAAATAGTTATACAAAGAGTTTATTAATTAATGTGTTCAGCTCACAGGGATGAAAAAATCTGAACAGCTGAAAATATAAACCCAAGAGAAGACCTGTGGCAGTCAGCAGTCGGAGGCTAAATTGCTTTCTTTTCTGTGTATGTGATAGATTTCCTGCTAAGAGTTTACAGTTTCAACACAAAGACTTATCTGCAAATGTGTGCTGCATAACAAGGACATGTGGACACAAGTGTTTGTACCTTTCTAAAATAAAAAAAAAAAAACTGACTCTGACAAAAGTAATAATAACCAATATCTCTGGTAAATCTGATGCAAATTAGACACACTATCATTAAAAGCTTTTTAATCAACCACACTCAAATTGGTTTTCATGCATTTTTGCAAAATAACACAACCTGTACTACAGTAAAACTATAAGGAAGTTGACAGGATTAGAAGTTCTGCATTTTCCGGACGGTGGCTAATTCCGAATTCTTACCCCACTGTTGCGGCTTCTTCCTACGCCTACATTTAGCCCTTCAAACGGAGAGATATGGAAAAATAGTGTCTTCAAAGTTGGATGGCCCAAACAAGCACTACCCCTCGATGACGTCATCTACATTAGCGCGCAGCTGCCAGCGCTAAAATACAGAAAGGCGTTGGTTTAATAACTTTAAAAAGTCATGCTGAAACAACAACTCACTACTTACATTTAAATGCAAACTTCTGTGCTTCAGAGCACGCCCACGGAAAGACGTGTGTTTTTCCTCCGCGGCACAGCATGACGTGGCTTCCCCAAGCTGCGGAGGAATACAGAACTCAAATTCCCTTTGCTCTGTCCTTTAAAAATAACTCTGGACACCACTATCTCTTCAAATGCCCTTACAACTGGAGGGGTAGAGTAAGAATTCGTACTTGGTCTACCGGTATATCACTCCAGAGCAAGAGTCACAAGAAAAAAAAAAAATCTTAATATAAGTTGCACTGGTGTATAAGTCGCACTTTTGTGTGAATTTGAAATAAAAATAATAATAAGGTAACAAGAACTGATCTTTTGTCTTGAAAGATAAAAAGCATTATAGGTACTGCTAAAAGACCAGATGTCCCTACCGTAACCATATTTATTTCCATGAAACATAGGAGTAATTAAATAAGTGTCACAGTGTATTAGCGCAACATATGAACGATTATTGATAGCATAACCATAACCATAGCATATAGAACATAATAACAAGTCAACTAAACTCTTTATATGACTTCTAATCACTAAATCCATAGAATTCTTTGTCCTCTGTGTCACTTTGGAACGATTCCGGGTGTCGCTTCTTCTTCTGAATTTCTGTCAGTAGTAAAAACTGATACACACGCCTCCAGTGCCCTCTTGTTGTTATTAATGGGAAAATAACTACAAGAGCCCATTAATTTTTTTTAAATCACAAATTAGTCGCACCTGAATATAAGTTACACCACTGGCCAAACTAGGCAAAAGTCTGCAATTTATTATCCAAAAAATATAATAAATACAGAAAATAAAAATAAAGTAGATAAAGATGCAAAGCAGAATGTGGCTCCTAGTTACTCAAACAAAATAGGGTCAGTTGTAAAATATTCTCACAAACATTTTTGTGGATAAAATCAAAACCACATGTCATGGTAAATAGGTTATTAAAAGAGAAATAAATATGTTTGTCACATTTAACTAGCATAGAAGGTTTAAATGTCTGCCTGTCTTGATCACCAGCTGATGAATTTATATGAACTACCATCACTAATTTAAAAAATTCAATAACTAAAAAAAACAAAACAATGTAAACCAAATCTAATTGTGTTAGATATGCTTTAGAAAGGGCTTTTCCAAAAAAAATAAAATCCCATAGAAAAATAATTTGAGACAGCAGTCAAAGACATCCAGAAACCTTTAAGTGAAAAAAAGTACTTTTTTAGTCTGGAAGAATACTTTATATGTCATTGTATTTACATTTCCATGTTGTTTGTCCTTGCAGGATCTTCTGTTCCCCAATCAGTCTGCCCAGGGGGACAGCCGAGTGTCTGTGTCTGTGAATGGTGAGCTGACTATCTCATCTGTACAACGCTCGGATGCAGGGTATTACATCTGCCAAGCCCTGACTGTGGCAGGTAGTATCATGGCCAAGGCTCAGCTTGAGGTAGCAGACGGTAAGGCAGAACGCCAAAGCATACGCACTCAGTTGTCATTAAAAGTCATGGAAAAAGTTCAACTATGAAGCATGCTCTATTACAAGAGCCAGAAGTTTTGTTTTTTTTTTTTTTTTATTGCAAGTTACATTTCTCAAGATTCCCTTTTGTAATTGTCCCTTTTCATGAAAAAAGTAGAACACAAAAAAAGCCTGCCCACAAATACAATTTCTTGGGTAATACAATCTAAATGCAATTGATTTACAGTCCCTTTTCTCATTTAAATGATTCACATTATCCAAAAGAAAAAAAGATGCCTTTTTATGAGGTGAAATTATAATTTGCATTGTTTTACCAGAACCTTAAAGTCAGCTTGAAGTACCACTCCCAGCTGGAAGCTCCTTTTGCCCTTCCTTCCTTTTGTGTCTTGGCTTTTTCTCTCGCACATTGCTAAATTAACATCTGTTGACATGTTTTGTTTGTTTGTTTATTTGTTTGTTTTTTGAGTGGAAATGACTTGTTCTGTCAGTCAAAGGAGAAAAAACAATATCAAAATGTTATGTGGAAAATGTGCAGGATAGAAGAACTGACGTTGACAGATGGTGTAAAACAAAGATGGGTAAAAAGTTGGCATAATGCCAGGGTTGCTTGGTTAGTACAACGTCTAGAGCTGTTAAAGTAAATTTTTTTTGTTAATTGTCTAATAATTAAAGTCCCACTCCAATCATCTTTTGATCAGTTTTTGAATCGTAACCAGTGGTCTTTAATTACGATTATAGTGTTTATAGTCAAAATAAAAATAAATTAAAAAAACAAAGTTGTCATTTTCTAGCATATAGTTTCTGACTCTTAGTATGAAGTTTGCCTGCCTCCACTTCCCCTCATCCATCTGTTTCTGTGCTCTTCTGCTAGCTTACAGTCCCTCACCTTGCCGGCGCAACAAAAATGGTGAATAATATTGAAGCTATGCAGCCAAACAGTTTTGGGCTAGATACCAGCTCGGATGAGGAACTCAAAGACATACGTGGATCTACTTGTCTCCAAGTGGATGCATCAAAATGGAGTGGAGCAGGAAGCTTGTAGCACACAGACTGTAGCTTCTACGCCACAGCTACAAGCTTTTACCAACTGCATTTTTGTTCTGATTCACGATAAGAATACAGAAATACTCAGAAATGTAATTAAAATCTTAATTTTGTTTAAATATGTCTTCCATCAGGAGAAAAAATGCCATAAGAACATGTTAAAAAAGAAAAACACTTTTTTTTATTGGAATAGGTCTTTAAAAGAAGAAAATCTCATGCAATTCTTTCGTATTCGGATGAGCAGTGCTGCTTGAAGCCTTGAATATAATGTTGTATGAAGTATGAATTTAAATTTTGCATCACAACACTGGTGCTGGCACTAAAAAGACAGATTGCAATTCTTATAGAAGACTGTCTACATTGGGAAAAAGATTAATGTTTATGTTTCTACCCTGTTGGTTAGATTATAGTCACATATCCCAGAAGGCCACTGCGCGGTGACCTAAATGCAAGTTTTTTAGCAAATTCATCAAATTTTTCTCTAAAAGTTGACGTCGTTCAGTGGCCGCCCGGTCACATTGCATGGTCGCCCAGTGGCAGTCCACTGACCGGCGGGAATGACACCATTACAAAATAGGGCGGCACCTGGGTGGCCACAGAGCGGATCTCTGGCTAGCAGGAGCTAGGAGCGACCATCCAAATGTAATGCCGCCAGCCACCTGAAAGCCGCGGGGTATATAAAAGTGAGCCATTCTGCACACCTGACGACAATCAGACTGTCACCGTTTACATACATGACCCCACCAACGATTTTCAAAATAATTGGGTGGCGCCAGTTGTATTTGTGACTATAGCATTAGTATGATAATATAATGGCATACAGATGATTTTATTTAGGTTTAAATGCAAGCAAAGATTGTTGCTGTTTTTTAATAGAATAATCTAGAAATAGTTTATTGAAAAAAAAGCAACTGAATACTTTCTATTCTTCAAATCCAAGTAAATTTCAATACTACAAAGCCTTCTCAGTTAAATAATACTACATCAGGTATTGAACTATTTATCATGTGTGGCTGCTGCTGAGGTTTGAGCTGGTATATCACATGTTGCACTTGACTTTTTCTGCTTTTTTCAATCAGATGTTGTTTCGATAGCTGTACTAAAGTAGGCGTGATTAATGATAAAGCAAGAAGAGCCTGCTGTACTCACCTGATAACAGTGAGGAGCAGCGGTGAGGAAACTTGAAGTGAGGTGGAGATTTAGCCCTGAAAACGGCTGTTTCAGAGAAGAGCGGCTGTTTCCCGGGCGATGTAACATGCTTCTAAGCTTTGAAAGTGGTATCTTGTTGTTGTCCTTGACATGCTAATTTGGAGTTTAGTTTTTGTCAGGATTTTTTTTTTTTTTTTTTTTAGAAGGATTGCGAAAAGGGAGCTGCAGCTATGAGTCAGAGGAGGGAGGACAGGCTTGAATGTGTGAAAGGTGTTATAAAAAAGATGGTAATTAGCACTGAGGGGAAAGCACCGTTAATCCTTACATAGTAATTAAAGCTCCAAGGTGTGATGCAGTGCCATGAGTACACCGCCCTGTCGTGGAAAACGTTCACAAAACACTCACTTTCTGTCACAACAAATCTATCACAATGATGTCTAGGATTTTCATGCAACCACTAATGCAATTATTCCACTCGCAAATTAGCACCTTGCGATAAGGTCAAAAACTTTTTTTTTCACAAGGCTGACAATTAGTTTACAAAAAGTAATTTTTGCATATTTATGATATTGTTATTTATTTTTTCAACTAAAAACATTATTTTCTTGATTATCACCTTAGCTTTGAAGGACCGCCCACCGCCTATCATTCGACAAGGCCCGTCCAACCAAACGCAGTTGCTCGGAGGTGTGTCCGTCTTCAGATGTCAAGCTTCAGGAGATCCAGAACCTACAGTTACCTGGAGAAAAAACGGAGCAAACCTGCTCGGAAAAGACTCGCGCTTTTCCTTACTGGAACACGGCAGTCTTCAGATCCAAAATACTCGGGTGGGTAATTGACTGCACTTTCGGATAAGTTGGGTGGATGAAATTTGTCCTGAACAAACTCTGGCCTGGAAAGAAGGAGAGCAACACAGACAAAAACTAACTAGCCCCACTAGTCCCCATAACAAATCTGTTATTGATAAGCTCCTTAATCGTAGTATGTCATGCCAAGCGGCTGTATGTGGGAAACCAGAGTTTGCTTCCGATGGGGTCCAATGATGGTTGTTAGACAAGACCCTTCAAGCTACTGCCTATCTATGTATCAATACCAATCTGATTTTCTCTGTACCGGTCCCTACTCCAGATAAAATAAAGGTCGTGTCACCTGGGCGGCCTCCGACAGGATGTGAACTAACACTGTCTTTCACCACAACAACTGGAATGTGGCGTTAGTACAACACGATCCCCCATAACTTTAAACACAATTGTGTTTAAGTTAAAACATTTTTTACAAATACTTCACAATACACTTACTACACGTCAGAGCTGGGTGATATGTTCAAAAAATAACATTTCAGATTTTTTTTAACCCCAAATTCCATTTTTTTTGTCCCCCTTTTTAATTAATTTCTTTTTTTAAATTACAATTGACAGAATATATTCAACAAAGGCTATTTGATTTTAATAAAAAATAACAATTTATCAAAAAAGATATATATCCTATTTGAAATTAATATTTTGATAAAATTATAATTTTTTAACATATCCTTTGGAAATGTGTTCAAACCCAAAGTACAACTAAAAACAAGCTGTTAAAATGTTTGTCGATCAACGCAGCAGATTTTTTGTGAGCTCCAGCTAGCTTAAGCATCTTATGAAGAGAAATACTTCTTGTCCGTTTCGGTTGTTGAAACAAAATATGTTGTACTCCCACTTTTGGCTCATCTAAAAAAAAAATCTCAACACTTGACGGGAAAAGTTTAGGTAGTTTTCTTAACTTCATGAAGAGATTAACTCATCTCATTGTATTTAAATATTGAAATGACTACTGCTGTATTAACTGAATGCAACATTTGTTGATAATCAATACTTTATAATGAATTAAAATAGTGAATAATAATAAATAATAATAATAATAATAATAAATAATAATAATAATAATAATAATAATAATAATAATAATAATGAATAATAATAATAATAATGAATACAAATTCTTTATAAACACCATGTTAAAAATGTGTGCATCAAGTTTGAGATAGTGGGTAAATAAGATGCTATTTTCCTCAACACTTGTGTCATTATTTTTGTCTGTTAAACTAATATTGTTGTGAATAAAAACTTTCCAAACTGCACCGGATCATAAAATTCATTAAAAAACGCAACATTTAATTTTTCTGGTTCGATTTTATCACAGGGTTTAAAAAACATCTTAATTAGCAGTCTGTTACATCACGTTGCGTTGATAGACGAGTTCCAGTTTGACAGGTGACTCAAAAAAGAATCTGATCATGGATGAGTGTCCAACTGCTGTCATTGAATGCCTGTGTGAAACCTGTGCATTTGTCAAAGGGGTCTAGTTTTATCCCAAACTTAGAAGTTTGGCCTCATATAAGAATCAGAATTAAAGGAAAACTAAAGCTCTTTTTGTGCTTTCGTAAAACTATGTTGGTCTGATTGTAAATCCTGTCTTCTTTAGTGCAGGAAAATGTTTTTAGTTTGTTTTTCAAACCCGGAGAACAACCTCAAACTCTGTCCCGCAAAATCATATGTATTTATTTGTCTTTCTTTATTTACCTTTTACATCCTGAAGAGGGGCCAGATTTTCTTCTTGTGTCAGGTGATGTCAACTGAATATGATTCAAAGGGACAAGTATCCTCAGTTGCTTTTAAAGATTAATAGCAAGTATTGATTTTTATAAGCCGTTAAACGCTGCTTTTTAGTCGGAATCTCTGAGGCAGCAGTTACACTGAAGGGCTGCAGAACCAGTGAGGTGGAGTCTAACGGGGATAGTATAATGGAGAATCTGCAATATAGTGTCCTGCCACAGTGTCAAAGTACTCTCCTGTTCCTCTCATTCTTGCTGTTGGAGGCTTCTAAAGTATTGCCAGTATAATATACACTGTCATATCTCTTATTTCCCCTGCCAGCACTAGTGATGATAATGCTGATGGATATGGGAATGGTATGTGATCATTACTGGAAGAAATCAATTAAGAAAATGAATGTAAGCTTTTACTGGGATATCTTTTTTTTCCTTTTTTCATTGGCCAGTTTTAAAGTTTCCTCTCATCCACTCTACACATTCTCTTGTGCCAAATGCAGGCCAGTGGAGGTTAATGCATTTTTACTGTACTAGTAGCTGCAAACCTCCTTCAAAAAGCCAGGCTGACGTAAGGGATTGGAGAAACCGTGGGGGATCACAGTTACAAAGGATGCTGCTGTGTCCTGAGCAGCAAAAGAGTACCAGATTTTTCAGACTACAAGTCACAGCAGCCCAAAAAAAATCAGACAAGTTGCTCTCCAGAATAAGTTGCACTTTTGAGGGAAATGTATTCAACAAGATACAGGAAAATAAACATTTCATCTTGGCGAATCATAATAACAGAAGAGATAGCAATAATAGACTGAAAATATGCACTACCGTAACACTCTGATACATGTTTAGCTTCATACAGCATAGGAGTAATTTAGTATATCAGTGCAACATATGAACAATTTTACCCATAGCATAAAGAACATTTCAACTAAACTCTTTATTTCACTTCAAAAAATCATTGAATTCTTCATCATCTGTGTCACTTCATAAAAACTGTAATGTTACATTTACATTCAGCATTTGATTCGTGTTCAAGAACCCGCATTCTGATGCTATGTACCCACACGTTTGTGTGGTGCGTTCAAGAATGCACAGAACGTGGGTTTTTATATGCGCTTTTCACATATGGTATTCACTTAGGTCTGTCGCTACCTGATACTAGCGCATGTACTCAAAGATGGAAGAGGTTTGGTACAAATTGTCAAAGTAATCTTGCTCCAGGCTTTTTTTTTCTCTTTTCTGATATATGAAATATTTGATGTCATATTTTTCCAGATGGCCAAAAACAGGAATCATTCATTTCTCCTTCATGACCGATTTTCAACCAATATGCAATTCTGTGTTTTGGAAAAGACGTTACCGAAATGGCATGACCAACTCAGAGTCCCTAATTGGTCAAAATTCAACTAGTTTAACTTTAGTCGCACAGTCACTGTGGATTTTGTACATTGAGCCTGAAAAAACATGGAAAAATTGTAGTGATGCTTGATCGTGAGAGTTTGAAACTCGCATAGCAAAGTGTGAACGCGAGAGTTTTCAACACAGAAGCCTAAAGAGCTAATATGCTCACATATACATGGACTTTTCATGTAAGTGGAAGTGGTCGCTCGAACACACTTTGCTGAGGCCAGTGTGAACGCAGCTCCAAACCCGAGCGGTGCGTCTTCTTCTGCATTGCTGTCAGTAGCAAATACTGATGCACATACCTACAGTTCCCTCTAGTGGTTGTTGCTATTTATTTTTTAAATATCACATAAATGTCACACCTGAGTTTAAGTGGCACTTTTGGCCAAACTATGCAAAACAAATTGTAATTCAAACTCTAAAAATACGGTACATCTTCAAAGCCGTACTACTGGTTATACCCTTAGACAATATGTTTTAGGTGATTTCAGAGGTGTGGTGGATTCTTTTGTCATTTGCTACAATCAGACTTGTTAATTAAAAGAGATCCTGTTGCACATTGAGTTGAAGCTTGATTGAACTTGAGAACTAATACAATCTCCTGTGTTCTTTAGCTGTCTGATGCTGGGTTGTACAGCTGTGTTGCTACCAGTTCCAGTGGGGAAACTTCATGGAGTGCTTATTTGGATGTGAGAGGTCTGTTTCACTGGAAATAAATTAAATAAATGTTACTTTTTGTTTATTCAACGAGTCACTTCTTGGTATTCTTTACTTCTGGGTTGATAATTCAGTCTGCCTTGTTTCCCCAGACTCCATGGACCCTATAGACTTTGTATTCCACAATTCAACCACCCTCCCTGGGCCCCCCTCTAAACCAGAGGTCACTAATGTAACCAAGAGCAGCATTTCATTGTCATGGGAACCAGGGCCAGAGACGGGCTCCCCTGTGTCCTCCTATGTCATCGAGGCTTTCGGGTGCGTCTGTGACCTATGTCCCTAAGCAGCATTTAGTGACCCCAAACTTTCATGGCAATAACAGCTGTGGGCGTCTCTGTGGGGAATTCAAGCACACCAGGCAGAAACGTATCTTATCTGAGGAGATGTTCATTGACTCCAATTTATTTCAATATAGACTTGCTTTTGTACTGTTCCTTTCTTTTTTAATCTCCCTTTTGCTGAAAGCGAACCGTTTTTGATCCTGACAGAAAGCATTTCAGAAGATTTGATCAGTCATTGTGGCAGTTCACTTATGTGTGACTTGTCACAGCTTCTAATACAATCAAGAATGCATTTCTAACTAATTTTGATTAATCCTCTTGTTAGCCAATCTGTGAGTAACAGCTGGCAAACCGTGGCTGACCATGTGAAGACCACGGAGTTCACAGTGAAGGACCTTCGACCCAAAACTGTATACCTGTTCATCATCAGGGCGGTCAATGCTCAAGGACTGGGTGACCCAAGCCCAGTGTCTGACCCTGTCCGGACTCAAGGTAAAGACTCAAGGTCCTTAACACCATAGGTTTAGCTTACATTCTTTCAATGACCGTAACTCTTCAACCGTTGATGTAATTAACAGAATTCCAGCAGATTCTCAAGTAGCTTTGCGCTGATAGGCCACACTTTGCAGATAGGAAGTGTTTATGCCATCAATGTAAAATGAGCTGGTTCAGTGGTAAAGAAAAGCAGCTTTTGTCGTTATGCTACCACTTACCTTCATAAAGTCAGCTTTTTTTGCAGTCCGGCAAAAAGCCGACATGAGAAGCCCCTTTTCTCTGTGCCAAAATCAGCAGATTCACGTGGATCACGCAAATGGTCTAAGAGTCACAGAATGTCAGAAGGCATAATATTTAGGTGTCGCCGGTGTTCTGTGAATCCTTCCCACCCGTGAGGTTTTCCTACACTCATGCGCAGACAGAATTTACATCTTCGTTTTCAGTTTTGGTGGACCGTCCATTAATCTGTGCGACCTCTTTAATCTTAAGTGTTTATTCTACAGTCACAAATACAACCATCACTGCACAATGGGGAGCTTTTCTTTTCTTTCTCTTCTTCAGACATTAGTCCCACAGTACAGGGAGTGGACCATCGTCGCGTGCAGAAGGAGTTGGGGGACGTTGTTGTCACCATGCATAATCCTGTAGTTCTCAGCTCCACTTCAGTGCAAGTGACATGGGCTGTGAGTACTCACCGCATTCAAAAATATAAAGGATATTATTGTGCTTACTTATAATCCTGCTGAAACACATACTTTCAGAGTATAGTCTAAGCTTGATCAGAAACTTTATTGTAGCTTTTTCCTGTTTGGATTGCCTGGCATACATTTGGAGGGATAATTGTGTTTATGGACCAAGCGGGTGATTTTGCACCATTTCAGGCTGCTTTGACTTTATGAAAGAATCAAGACTGATGCTTCTGTTATGGGCAAATGGATCACCATTAAGTGTTGCATCTGTCACTTCAGGGAGCAGAATGCCGACAGCTTTTTGTTCGGTCTGTTGGCAAGGTGTCTTTAACTCTGGCTGCTGCGGGTTTGTAGCAGGCACAGAATAGGCCTGCTGTTTCTGCGCTATGATACACCTCCTGGACCGACATGACGGTGGAGTAAATTGGGTTTGTGGCCAGTCTTAGCGTGCACACAGACACCGTTTGATCTGCTTCCATTTAGAGTGAGAGAATTCCCTCTTTACCAGTAAAAGTTTCGGTGTTGAAGTGGGTTATGGGCTCATATAGTTGGCACAAATTTCAAAAAGACGTTGCCATGAGTCCATCCTGAAAGAACAGTTTCACAAATGTTACCAATCCCACTTTGAGAGTTTGCATATAAATTAACTTTGATTATTACAAAGGGAATTGGCAAAGTGAGTGGCCTAGTTTGCTGCACGTTTGCTGTAGACCTAATCTAGTTTCAGCTTCGAATATCAACAAAAAAATCTGATTTTTAGGAGAAAAAAAAAAAAACACTTTTTTTACCTACATTTTAAAGTATAAGAAATATATAAAAGAAGAAGAGCTCATATGTTGTCCTTTTGCATTTTGTCACTGTTTGGAGAGTATTAATGCACTGCAAGTCAAAATGTTTAAAAAGTAGAAAAATATGACAATGGTTGAACAAAAATGCTCACCACAAGAACATTTGGAATCTCAAAGTTTGTAAAAAAAATGTCTAAATCTTTTTTTTTTTTTACAAGCACTTAAAATTTGACAGTTTAAAACAATTTTGCCAAAAAAACATATGTATATATTTTTTAATACAAGTACTGAAAATATTCAGTTTAGGACAATATTGCTCTAACAATGTTTTTTTGTCTTGTTTTTTTTTTTCTTCTACCTTCCTTGAAGGCCTAAAGGGCTTAACAGTCAGAGTCCCATTCACCTGTTCACACACTGATAGCAGCTCCGCTTCCATCAGAAGTAGTTTGGGGTTCATTGTCTTGCCAAGGACACTTCGACACATGGGCAAGGCGGGAATCGAACCTGCAATCTTCCAATCAGAAGTCAACCACCCTACCTCTGGAACACAGGCGCCCCCTGGTTCAGCGGTGCAGTGGTAGCTCTGTAGTCTCTGTAACTTGGCAATCTGGCGTACCTTGCTCTTGTTATTCTAAACTGAAGACGCCGCTCCGTTTCATTAAGATAAAAAAGGAAGCATTCTCTTTTTCAGTGTTTTCTTTGTTAGGGTCCCTACATGTAACAAACAAACAAAATCAAAATCAAAAACCAACCCATACATCGTTATTCGATGAAGTCCTTCCATTCCTTGTGATGCAAAAAGGCAAAAAAAAAAATGTCTGAAACATTAATTTTGATGTGACTCAACTGGACAGTTCTGACATGACAGGTCCTAGATAACTAATAACTAGATGTTATATAATAACATTGCATAACTGCTCTGCGCCACATTAACAAACTATTTTTATAAGTGAAATTCACTTTACAAAGTTTAAGTCAAAGGCACAATATAGCAGAAAGTTAACAAATCTATCACTCTCTGTGTGTCGACTGCTTAAAGATTGCTTGGACCTTCCTTCATGGGTGTCTATGCTTCTCTGGTGCTTGTTAATATGAATTACCTGCAAAGGAGGTATCAGCTCCCACACAGGACACAAAGTGCTCGTTGATCCACAGCAATTTAAAGGGAAAAAAACACACAACACCTGCCACAATCCTGTTGTCTCCTTTCCTCACAGGTAGAGAATCCATCTCAGTTTATTCAAGGCTACCGTGTGCTTTACCGGCAAACGTCAGGGCTGCCCTCCCCGGGGCCTTGGCAGATACAAGACCTGAGGGTTGCCTCCGAGAGGGACATAACTCTCTCTGATCTAAAGAAAGGCATCGTCTATGAGATTAAAGTGCGACCATACTTCAACGAGTTCCAGGGTGCAGACAGTGAATCTATGACAACACGCACCATGGAAGAAGGTAAGTGACATATAATTCATACGTCTTGAAAAAATAGATTTTTCCTCTGACTTAATGATGAAAAAATCTGAAATATTGTTGTTAATGCATGAGGTTCCTGCATTATGTCTCTCTCGACTTTTATATTTAGTTGCTGCCGGTAATGGCTCCTTGGGTAGACAGTAATGGATAGTGGCATTTGAAGTGCACCCACCCACTCGCGCTTGCTGCTGCACAACCATATTATTTTGTGTGTGAAAACTGGTCTCTGACACATTGCAGTGAGGTTCTGTGACAGCGTCAGCCCTCTGAGGGACAGTGAGGAGAGGGAGCGGGTGGGGACTTCTCTCAGTCTGCTCTTCTGCGAATCCATTTGCAGTTTTTGGTCTTTAACGAATTATCTGTTGTAATATCGTCACCATCCACTCCCAGCCAAGTGAGCACACTTAAGCTACGTTCGCATCGCCTTCTGCAACCCACGTTCAAGCAGCCAGTTCCCATTAAAAATCTACGTAAACGCATCTAAATGCGGGCTTCCGAATTCAAAACTCTGGTGTTCATGAAGAGCTACCCAAGTTCCTACGACCGTTTTCGGGCTCTACGTACAAAACTCCGAGTTAAACCAGATCAAACTTAAAGAATTGTAGTTCGTGGCCGGGCAGAAATATATGACACCAAGTCTTTCATAAATCGTAATAGAGCTGTGAAAGAAAAAGCCTAGAGGAAGATTTACACTGCTTCGATATTTCGCAGCAGCTGTAGGGGATAGACATGCGCTAGTAAACAGTACAAAAAGAAACAGCAGAAGAAGCCCTTCTCTGTTTTTCCAGTGTGAACACCATTGTTTAAACATGTGTTTAATGCATTCAAGAACACACATTTATGTGCCGGTTGTGGGTGTTGCATCACGCTGGCTTTGGTGCTGTTGTTCAAAAATGACACAAATGGAAGAATTCAACTGATTTAACAATTCAAAGTGATATATAAAGCTTACTTGACTTTTTTGGATGTTCTTTAATGCTAAGGTTTTTGAAAGCTTTTTAAATGTGTGTTCGTAACTTTACACCGAGCTTTATCAGCTCACACCCTTAGTGTTTAATGTTTGTAACTCGAAACAAACTTTGCCATCACTTACCTAAAGTTAGAACTTCTGAAATATTAAATATCTGAGCTTTCTGGGTCGAAGCAGGGGACTGTGTGAAAGTGTGAAAATGGTCGATTGAATTGCACAGCCATTGAAGTGAAGAGACAGAAGGGGAAACTTTGAGTTCACCTGTCAATATATCCCTACCCTCCCCCACAGTCACGAGCTGTAGACTGTATAAGTGAACGATCACCAATACAAGGAGGGATAATGAGTTTTCTTTTCACCGTGGCTCAGGTCTACCTTAAAGTCAGCGGTCAAAGCTCAGCCTATGCTCTTGTTCAATGAGAGAAGCCAAATTAGGGAGTTTGGACTTCTGGCAAGAAGTGAGACATTATTAGCCTTTTTTGATTCAATCAAACCGATCTGCATAAAGTAGATGGATGGACAAAAATAAACTTGCAATGACTTAAAAAAGCAAAGCTTTTTTAAATCCTGTGTATTTATCACTACCAAAATGTTACCCAACAGAATTTGTACATCTGATATTTTACCAAATAAAAATCATATATATATATATATATATATATATATATATATATATATATAAATATGTAGCATTTTTTGTACTGGTGCTGGGAATGGAACCTCATATACAGGTTCAGTATTTGATTAATTAAGGATTGCAGCATAATCTCTGCTCACCAGACCTGATTTTACAGCTTGAAGAGAAATGAAGAGCTTATTGAAGTCCAATTAAAATGATCACATAAAAACAAATTTGTTTATCATAGCCTCAAGATTCTACAGAACACTTCCAATTCTTAAAACTGGCTTGATTTGTTTATTATCAAGAGTTAGAATGTTTGATCCTCTCTAGACTTCTACAAATCTATACAGTATGTTTTTCATGAGTGGAATTTTGCGTCTGTCTATAGGGATGATGCAGAATGCTTATATCAGGCTTTACATGTCACAAAACCCATTGTTTTCAAATGGAAGAAATACCTAAATAAAGGAACTGGTATTTTAAAGGCTCTGCAGGTAAAATGAAGAGCATTTTATATTCTGACAAATGTCAAAATTAAGCAAATGAAAAATACACTATAGAATACATAAGCTCAGAATACAAACACTGGCAATATGCTTAGATCTGCATTGAAATGTTTCTGAACAGAACATTGTTATCTACAATAAAGAGTTGGTTTGAGCGTATCATAAATGTTATTGGGTGACCCAACTAACAGAAAAATGACAAATCGTCATTGCTTGAATTGATTTTTTATCTTTGCATGTGGTCACATAATGTGTTTACTGTTTTGGGTGCCGCTCCAGCAGGGATTTAGCCGATTACGTCCCTTTTGTTTAATTCCACAGATGTGAGTAAATCAGAGATATTCTCTTCAAGAGTAAAATCATCTGCTGCTTTAAAAAAAATAGCTCTATTGTGTAATTGAGATTTTTTACTCATGTTGACTAACACTCACTTTATCTGTATTGATATAAACTAGTTGTATTTCAGATGTTTGGGTGATTTCAGTTAAAAACAGGAACTATCGAAAAATGCATATAAACAAATGTGGTTTAGTGCTAAATTAGCTAAAGACTCTCTTTACATTGTTCATTATTTAATTTTAATATTCACCATCCCATCCGTGGGCATTACAAATTAATTCATGGCTTGAATTTATAAAAGTGTAATAGAGAAAAGCACAAACTTAAAATAGCATTTCTTAAAGACTGACAATTACTTTTGGGGGAGGAGGCCAATGAGGGCAAACCCTATTTTAACCAACAAAAACAATAAAAAGCAAAGTAAAGACCAGTGATATATTAAAAAGAAAACATATGTTATTATGCCTTTTATAAAAAGGTGAAGGGGGGTCACTAACAAAAAAACAAGGAGATTTTTCAAGTTTGCACCATTCAAGGAAAAATTTTAGTCATTATGGCAAGAATTTGTCATTACTTCTGGTCTAAATAAATTCAAGGCAACCATATAACATATTTTCCCCACCATAAGATGTACAAGAAGCCTTACATTTTTTTTTTCAAAAACAACAGAGGACCTTATATTCTGAAGCACCTTACAAATGAGTCAATTCTTGTTTTCTTACTGATGTTGAAGGGATTTTGACATTCAAAATTTGTTATTGTAAATATGCTAAAAGCTGTGTCGGAATGTGTGCGTTTTTTTTTTTTTTTTTTTTTTTTTTTTTTTTTATGTTTCACTAACAAGCTTGGAAGTAGTCACAGTAACGTAGCTTGTTTTAGTGGTACCAGTTGTATTGTTATATTACGTTACCAACAAGGTTGGGTGTTATTGTGAATACGCTAGCACAGCTAACTTGTAGTGGTAAAGGACTATGTTGTTTTTTACGTGTCACTAACAAGGTTGGGAGTTAGCATAATCACAGTAGCGTTTATTTTAGTGGTATCAGTCAGTTTTCTTACTTTTGCAAACAAGGTTGGGAGTTACAGGTATTGCAAATATGCTAACACGGCTAACACACGGCTAGCGTGTTACAAATAATTCTGGAATTACTTTGACCACCGTTTAAGAAAGTCTGACTGATGTACAGATTTATCTTTAACTCTTTTTTTCTCTCCCAGTGCACCTTATAGTTCGGTGCACATAATTTCAAAAACAGACAAATTATTTAAACTGTTCTTTATATTCTGATGCGCTCCTTAGTTCAGAAGATAAAATACCTTCCATTTAATTAGCTTATTTATGCAGCCAATAAAGACAATCTTTTGAGTGACTTAAATGTTCATACACGACAACACAATTTTTAGGAGGGATTATATTCATAGCCAAAATTTTTTTATATGTATGATCCTCTAAAAATATACTTTTGAACCTTTTTAACTTTACATTCCTTTAGTTTCATGAAATGTTTCCAAATTGAGTTCCTACAGAATTCCTCATCTTAGCTTCCCACTAAAAGTGTAGAAAGTTTCCTAAAAATTATAGGAGCAACCTCCTTCATGTTGCATCCCTTAGAGACTATTGATATTGCAGCTATTACTCATCCTCAGGTGCCATTTTTTCCAATAACTCATACAGCCTCCAAAGGTGTCATCCATTTAGGAGTGTTTCCAAAGTCATATTTATTGCTGCAGGTGTTCAAAAAGAAAACTGTTACAATTGCTGAGTTAAAGATGAATTACAGAAGAAAAGGTTAAAAGCAGAAAAACATGCTGGTCTTTTTTTTTTTTATGATTCTTTTTACAACAGTTGAGCTTTTTATCAGTTAAGGCCATTTTCATAAACGCACTGTCCATTTTTGTCCGCGTCCTTTATGACCTCATGTTGCAGTTTGTTTAGGTAGCTTTTTGTTTTGTCCCTATAGATGTTTTTTTCATTTGGTTTAGTGTAGTAAAAAGCAAATCTGAAATTGTAATTCTGTGGAACATGCTGATAAAATTGAATGCACATTAAGCACAACAATGGATTTCTCAAAGTTGTTCAAAAGGTACATATATGTGTGTGTGTATATATATATATATATATATCTATATATATATATAGATATATAGATATATTTTTCTATATATCTATATATATATATATACCTTTTGAATTCCGTACAGAGGATTAAATAATTTGTTGAAATTGAAATGAATTTAATATTGCAGATCTAATTCAGTGCTTGACCTTTTATCAATAATGTCTTTTTACTTTTTCTTTTTTACTTTTCACATAATTTTGCAACTTGGATATGATTCTTGAGATGTTGCCTGTAATTTAGGCTATCAGTAGAGCATTAAAATATAAATCAGTTGTTTTAGAGGCATTGTTCTTACTCCAGGATATTTTTTTTTTTATAAATAAAGCCATTCAAAGGCATATTTAAACAGAGAAGTTAACTCCAAAAGCTTAAATGCTTTTCATAAACTGAGTATTTATGTAGATGACAAGTTGCTCATCTCATCTTATTGAGCCGTTACAGACATTTCTTGGCTGATTTAAAAATGAAAATACTTTCCTCAATGAAAGCTTGGCAAAAATATTACTGCAGAAACTACCTGTATGTCATTTTTTTTTCTATATGTGATAGTGAACCAGTCATACCTGTAATGGACTGGGGACTCATCCTTGATGTGAACTGCCTTTGCCCAACAGAAGCTAGAATAGGTTCTTGCAACCCCATGACCCTCACGCTATGTATCATGCAGCACATGATGTTCACACTGGACTGTCGATACCTGAAAGCCCATGTGCTCACAGTTGGAAATGGCTTGGTGTGACGTGTCGAAGTGGTGCAAATCCTGCAAATCTTGCTCCAGGGGCAAGCTAATTCACAGCTAACTTCCGATATATAAAAGACTTAGTGTTGTTGAATAAAAAGGTAGAAATAACTAAATTAATCGATTTAGTTGATAAAAAGAACATTTTCAAAGCTATTTTACTGGTTAAAAGACACAGAAAATGTGAAATTTCAGTCCATTTATGGGTCATTTCCTTTGTTTTTACCTAGGTTGAGGTTGTTTCATCTGAACGAGAACATTTTTCTACTGTTTTAATCTTACTCTATTAATTTGTAAAATTAAAAAAAAAAAAAAATTTTTTTTCTTTCAATTCAAAGAAAAGAAAATCATGAACCTTTATGAAACTTTACATCACAAAACTGACACTCCTTGTTGTCATAACACATTTGTTTAAGATTGGTAAAATAGAGGATCAGATTTTGGTGAAATACTGAATTGTTATGTGGCACATCTTGCATCTAGCATCTAATTTCTTTCCCAGCACGATGCATCTTGTCTTTTCTTTCACTGTCTCCTCCTCCATTACTGTCTTCCAGATTTCTCTGTTCTCACTTTTACTGTGTAATTAGACAGTAATTTAAGAGAGGAAGCTGGCTCACTGATCTGTCCTAGTTCTGTTGCAATAAAACAACTTTTAAACAGACAGATGAGCAAACAATGTGATAGAAAATTGAACTAATTTAACAATGTGGTAAGCATTTGAATATCAACAAAGACTTTTGACCAAAAATGAGTTAAGATCATGCAAAAACATTGAGAGGAACTGCAAAATGAAATGAAAATGTACTGAAAACATAAAATGAAATGACAAAAACAAACAGTTTTTGAATGAAATTCTTCTTTCCTTCAGAGGTGCAGTAAATGTCTTTATCAAGCTGGACTTGTCATGACTCCTCATTGAGTTGTCTATTGTCGTGGCTAACACTTTTCAGCACAGACAGATGGATGTAGACCACTGCCAAATTACTACCCTGGACTTTCAAACTGTTGGAGCATTGGCCCCTTAACAATCCAGTACTGCTGAATGCAACCTTTTTTTTAATAAAATCCACAAGTAGGATGGCAAAACACAACATTCAGCTTCACAACATGAAGCTGCTAAACTGATGCTGTAGTTTGTTTCTATACAACTAGAACGTTTGAGTCTAAAAGTTTCAGAATGTCTAAATGAGTTGGTGTAAATTTTTTTTATATGTCATACTTCTTAAGAATTGAAGATGAAAAATTATGAGTTTTTGTTTCGTTTTTCTTTTAAGCTGAATCATGTGGGACAACCTGTTCCTATTCTCTAAATGCACCAGTTAAAGGGCCTATATCATGCTATTATTAACTATATCCAAATATATAAAAATATATTACCTAAGGCACACTTAAGAATGAGTTACTTATGAAATATGAGTTATTTTCGTGAGCTCTTTTCTCAGAAGTGAGACGACTTGATCTCTGATACACCGCCTTTTGCTCCTTGTGGGTCCCGCCCACCTTCTAATGTGACCTTAAAGCCGGCCTCGGCAGCGTGTCTGTGTTTCGCCCACCAAAACCAACAACATCCAAACTTTTGCAAAATTGGATGTGCATACTGTGCAGATAAAGTGACAGTGTTTCGCTGATGCTCCACGGAGAAGGTGGGTGTATTTATGTTAGCCTGGCGGGTGGTTCTCACAGCGCAAACTCTTTATGGAAGGGGCTGTTCTCACTTGTCTACGTCACATTGTGAGGACCCGGTCATTATTGTGGATTGGGAATTGCTGTTGCACAGACTCCAGGGTTTTAGAGGAATACTGAGAGATGAGTGAATGGATCAAATACCGCATTATAGGGTTGTTTTCGTGAGGAATTAACATTATAAAACACCTACAAGCTCAAAAAAGTTGATGATCTGATGCCTACACTGTAATTCATCCTTCTCCATTACTTCTATATATTTTATAAGTCCCACTTCGATCATATTTCGATGTATTGTAAAATATTCCCAGTGGTCTTTTAATTATGATTATGCTGTCTTTGAGCCAACATTTGTTGAAATACTGTCGTCTTCTAGGACAGGTTCTGCACAGCATCAGTAGTTTATTAGAAATTTGCTTCTGAGTTGTGGGCAGGACCATTGGGGCAAAGCAACACTTCGTTTCCCCCTCTGTTTCTGAGAGGCCTCTGTTTTCGTGCTATCTTACAGCCAGTTAAACTCCAAACCGAATATTGACGGTGCAACAAAAATGGCGAGCAATATTGGAGCTATCAAAGACAAAAAGCAATGATCGATATGGACATGTCGTCTACAAGTGGATGAATCAAAATGGAGCAGAGCAGGGAGCTTTTGGCCTACGCTGTGTATTTTCTACTTCCCACATACGCTTTTTTTCTCAACAGTGTTTTGTGCGTCTGCTCCTGATCCAAGAGGATTTGAATGAGGAAATATCCAGACATAGAATTTTGAGCTTAATTTTCCTAGTAGATGTCCTCTATCCTCAGAAAACCTCTGCAAGGACATGTTGAAAACAGCAAAATCATCATCGGAGTGGTTCTTTAAAGTGTTTGCATAAAGTAAAAACTGCTTTAGAAACACAAGAAAAGAAGAAAAATAAAAAAAAACAACAAGTTTTAGGAGTCAAAGATGGTTTTATTGATGCTCAATCCAATCTCCATCAGAGTTTTTTTACACTGTTATCCTCTATGGTTTTCATTTCGGTGGAGACATTTCATGTTCTTCCTTTTTGAGCTTTTTATGTTTGCGTTTTCCCAACTCTGCTTTGAGACACTTACGGAAATTACAGAATTCCCACTAATGGCTCCTGCCTTCTTTCAAACAAACCTCTAACTGACTGTAAAAGATCCATCTTTTTGCTGAAGCAGCTTCACTGAAAGAATCTCCGGGAAGAAAAAGGAAAGATTACTTCCAGGATGGTGCACTTCCATTTGAAGATTACAAGTGTATAAGTCCAATCTCTTTTATGGAATGATCACAATATGTGGAGCCACAAAATGTGTAAAAATGATGCATTTTGGGGTGATTACTGTGACTGATGTTTTTATTTTTGATCTTTCTACTTTAAGTTTTTTTATTAGATAATATGCACAATATTGAACATAAAAATAACAGTATATTACATATTTTGCCACACAGGAACAGGAAAATATTAAAACAGACACTTACTTCTTTGTTATGATGGTATAAAATCAAAAATGTGATACTTGCAGTATATTTCACAACTCTTTTACCGAACCTAAAAAAAGTTTGATTAATTCAAAAATGCTCAAAAAATGACAGGGGTCCATTATCTTCAGACTGTATGTCTTTGCCGTTTTTTTTCCCTGCACATTTATGATTATGATTTGATTTGACACGTAGATTGCCTCAGAAATTATAAGAATGACAAACAAGTTCTCGTTTGTCCTTTGATTTATGCTCTAAATTAGTTGTAAAGCACTGCTTTCTCCCACGAGCATCCAGAGCACTTTATTTCAAATGATTTGAAATGATTTGTGTCCGTGCCTTGGCCCGTGTCACCATAAATATTCAAATGTGTTGCATCGTTTTCAGAGATACGGTGATTTTTACACTGCAAAGGAAATAGGGGAATAACACAGCTCTTAAGAAGAAAATCCCAAAAAATAGTACTAATATTTCTCCATCCAGCAAGTAATATTTACCTAAGAAATCTTCTAATAAGAAATCAAAATTGAAAATCAAGGAGTTCCACATACATAAACATTCCAAAGGAGACAAATAAGCTAAAAAAAAACTTACTGTTAGAACTGTTAGATAGAAATACTTCAAATTGAGTGTTATACTGTTATTCAGCCCAATAATAAGTATTTGTTGCTTGTTCTAAGTAAATGGTTTGTATTTTTTGAGTTTCTATTTACCCAATTGTAGTTCATTGTCATTACAGTAACTATTTCCGCAAATGTGAACCAAGTAAGGATACATCTTAGTACAAGTTGGGTCGTATTAAAAAATGCTCATAAAATCTAACACCAGCGCGTTTTTAGAACATAAATCTAAATTTTGGTTTCCAACCTACCGATAATGAAATTCAGTCTGACTTGTCAACATTTATGGAACTTTAAAAATACCGTTCTTAAAATTGAACCAAAAATCCATCCATTTTCTTAACCCACTATATCCCCTTTTAGGGTTAGCAGGAGTCTGTCCCGGCTACTGTTGGGCAAACTGAGGCGCCCAGGCTAACAGGCTTGTCGCAGCGCTGAACCAAAAACGATGGTGAAATTTGAGTCCTCACTCAAGTTTTTCTGTTCTGAAGAGTTTGGAGCAGAAGGACTTCTAGATCTAAGCCTCTCTTTCCCCAGGGGGCAGACGGATTAGGTGGGGGGGTCCAGATCTCTGCTTCCAGAATGGCTGTATAAAGTGTGCACCCATCCTGTTTCTAGTTCTTCAGCAGGCAAAACAACCTGTGCAGATTTTGACAAAAAGGTGTAAAGAAAAGTTAAAACAACTCCAAGCCTTGATATCTTGTCCCAAAACAAGGTTTTAAATCTTTGCAAGTATGAAATAGTTTAGTGTAGTGTGGTGTGCTGCAACAACAGGAAGGGCTGAATTCTTTAATCCTCTAATTCTTTGGTGTTTGGTCACGGTCCCAAAGCCCACCACTAGAATACAGCTCAATTTAAATTCAATACATCGACTTTAATGGCTGCTGTATGGCCTGCATCAAAGCATTCACTGACCTTTGTGGCATGGAGAATAGATGAGGACATTTGTTTGAGAATTGTTTCTTCTTTGGTTCGAGGCGATTGCTCACAACTGTATTGATTTTTGGGGACCTCTCCCCCTGAAGGGTCATGTGAACTCAAACCACATCCATAAAGCTTTCCTCTCATTTTCTAATAAAGCCAGACGATTCTGTCTCTATAGTCACGCACGTTATCCCTGAAGTGTCTGTTCTATTAGGCCTTTTCAGTATCCAGACAGTCATCTTGTGTGCAGTTGACGTCTGTATGGTCTTTTTAAAACTATCTGAGAAGCAGAATATAAATACTTCTCCTTTGGGTTTAATATTATGCTAAATACAACAAAAATAGATTTGTCGTTTGGCAGCTGTAACTCCTTTGTGGTGCCGGCTGCTGAAATCTTTTGGAGCTTTGCCATATTTGTTTAAGGCCTCTCTTTTAAACTAAATTATTCAGACGGATTCTTTTATCTTTCAGCTAAAAGGAGGTCTGTTGTTTTCCCGCCTGCTTGTGCGTTTAGGTGAGCAGATGCTGAGCTCTCCATATGGTCATGCAAAATTAGATCACATCTCATAGAAATTCATGGTTGGAACGGTGGAAGGGCTCACTTTTGCTTCCTTTAAGAGCTCTGTGTAGGCTTTAAAAACATTTTTTAAAAAGTCTCCACCTGAAGATTTGAATTCACAGCTGAAGTTTGGACAAGATTGTATCTTTAAGCAGCTTTGTAATGACTTTGTTTTAAAGGAATTATATATAAACACTCATTGGCCACTTTATTAGGTGGACTTGTCCAACTGCTCGTTCTAATCAGCCAATCACATGGCAGCAACTCAATGCAGTTAGTTAGTTACGGTTCAGAAACTGCTGATCTACTGGGATTTTCACCAACAACTGTCTCTAGGGTTTACAGGGAATGGTCAGAAAACGAGAAAACATCCAGAGAGCATCAGTTCTGTGGGCAGAGATGCCTTGTTGTTGTCAGAGGCCAAAGGAGAACAGCCAGACTGATTCCAGCTGACATTAAGGCAACAGTAACTGAAATAACCACTGGTTACAAACGAGGTCTGCAGAAGAGCACCTCTGAACACACAACACGTCCAAATGAAGCTGCTGGTCAGTGCAACATGTAATGCTGGAGAGCCTCCTAATCTTTAAATCTTCTCAGTCATTTTTTGTTGCTTTTTTTTTGTAAAGGAAAAAAGGCAGTTTGTGCTTAAAGAAAGGACTGTTTTTGGCCCTGTTGCCCCCCCCGTATCTTTAGATCTGCCAGGTTATCGTGCAATTGGTGCATTTTGAAGCTGTCTCATCAAAGACACAGTTTGAATTTGGCACCTCAAGGCTCAACATTTGGGGCGATAAACCATCTTTTTTTTTTCCTGGCACAAAACTTTCATACACGTCTAAACTTGCTGATCTTCTGGGAATCGTTGTCATCTGTGCAATTAGAAAGGAGCAGTTTGGACTTCAAATGCTTGACCTGAGTAACACAGGATGCCATTAGGATATTGGATTCTTATACTTAGAGAGATGAGGCGCTCTGGATTCCTGCTGCCAGGCAGACTGTGAAAGCATGTTTTTGCTTTCCGAGAGAATCTAAGTTGCGATAGTGAGACACCTCCCTCTTTGACAGGTTAAAATAAATTAACCTATTTTAATTATGCAAGGCTTATTGAGTAATTCTGTTAATTTTTTGTGAGGTAGACTTTTTCTTTTCATCGTTTTACCCTCTTGACCCCCCAGCTCCCAGTGCGCCTCCGCAGCAAGTGACGGTGTTGACAGTGGGAAGCCACAACAGCACATCTATTAGCGTGTCGTGGGATCCTCCTCCCCCTGAGCAACAAAACGGCATCATCCAGGAGTACAAGGTAGACAAATTCCTCCTCCCAGGCTGCACCCCCCCCACCCCCCCACCCCCTCCATCATGCACCATCCAACTTTACACTTACACTTTACGCTGCTTTTGTCTCTGTCAGATTTGGTGTCTGGCCAACGATACCCGCTTTCACGTCAATAAATCTGTGGATGCAACCATCCGTTCGGTGGTAGTCGGGGGGTTGCAGACTGGGGTGCATTACAGCGTGGAGGTGGCTGCAAGCACCAGCGCCGGGGTGGGGGCCAGGAGCAAACCCCAGCTCATCATTCTGGGTAATCCACTCATACACTTGAAAGCTGGGATCAAATACAATGACCTCAGGATGGGGTACCTGGGTCCATATAGCACATCAGGGGTCTGAAAGATGATTTATCAATTTATCACACCAAAAGAAAGAAGATTGCGCTTTACAGCGCAGACATCTGTGGAGAAATCAATAGTGATTCATTAAGTGTAGTGGCTGGTAACACTGTGCCAAGTACTGTTAGCCATATCAATAATCCTCTTCAATATGTGAGCAGCTGGTACTAACGTAGCAGAGACAGAGTTTTTGTTGGAGCTTATCAGCCCTTCACATCTTATGAAATAGCCAAAGGATGCACACAGTATATGAGCCCAGAATCAATATGGCAGCCTGGGCCAGATGCTGTTCATCTGTGACTTTTGACTGATATATAATAACAACCTTAACGCACAGAGGAGGGAAAACAGGCCTGTGGACTGAACCTTAATGACGGTGGGGGGGCCGTTGAAGGAGGGTGCGGGGGTTGGTGTTGTTCCTGGTGCAGACTGTGAATCTAATTTCACAGCACAGTAGCCACAACAAAAAAATCAAACTCTGTCAGAGCTGCTCTGTCAATCTCGTGTCTTGCAGCTCAAGTTGATAAGAGCACTGCTGAATTGATTAACTCTATATAGGAGGCACTGATGCTGTTTATTTTATTTTTTTATTTATGCTTTTCTTTCTGTTTCCTGTCATCTTTCCTTGTTGTTCATGTGTTCAAACGCCAACAGCACTGTTTTTACCTTTAGAAAAAACCTTTACGAATTCTGACATCTGAAAACAGAAGAAAAAAAAAAAGATTGCTACTCTTCCATATTTCAATGACCGTATTTTCTGTACTAAATTGCACCCTGTCAATGAATAGTTTGTTTTTAATTTATATGTTCAAGGTGCACAAACTATAAGGCGGATTAAACCAGACAAAAGAGCCAGAGGTCAGTCCATCAGTTAGACATTATTAATTGCATTCAAAGTAACTCTACATGTTAGCCACGTATTCACAAAATCTGTAACTGCCAAGCTTGATTGCGACACGTAAAAAACAACTGAGACCGCTAAAACAGATGTTACTGTCATTTAGCTAACAGCCCAAACTCTGACTCTGAAAATTTCCAGCCTTATTAACCCTTTAAAAAAACTGACTAATGCCACCAAAACAAATATCACTGTGATGATGATAATGCCCAACCTTGTTCATAACATGTAAAAAAAATATAGTTCATCATCGCTAGACATTAGCCATATTAGCATAGTCACAATATCACCCAATCCTATTACTGACATGTAAAAAAAAAACCCAGAATGATAACTCTAAAACAAACATTGCTGTGGCTACGCTAACTCCCAACCTTGTTAGTAAAAAAACCCTCTGCTACAAATTAGCCACCTTAGCAAATTGACAATAACTCCCAACCTAGAAAGTAACACGTAAAAAACACTAATAGTGCAAGAAAAAAACATTACCATGACTAGGCTAACTTTTAAGCTTGTTAGTAACACATAAAAAGTCAGTCCAACACCGCTTAACGTTAGCAACGTTAGCATATTTATAATTAATATTGTTTGCAACTCGTAAAAAAAACAAATGACATTTTTAAAAACCGCCATGTACCTCTCAACATTGCTTTGACATCAGTAAACACAACCAGAAAAAATCCATGTATAAGGCGCTGTGCCATAAAGTCATTTATTGAAAAAAATGACAGCTTTTATGTGGTCCTTACACTGCGGAAAATATATTAGTTTTACTTGTCCTGATGCCCTTCTGAGGAGTGAGGACCTTTACAGTGAATGTCATTTCTAATATAACACAGCACTTGACATTTGACCTCCAAACTTCTCCATTTTGGTTGTAGTGAAGCTTACAATCACATGTTTTATTTACATCCATCCTGCGTGTGCGGTGCCTCCAGGTGCAGAACTGAAGGACGTAATGACCGGATCGGAGAGCAACAGTAGCATCTCAGATGTGGTGAAACAGCCAGCCTTCATCGCTGGTTTGGGAGGGGCCTGCTGGATTGTTCTCATGGGCTTCAGTGCCTGGCTGTACTGGAGAAGAAAAAAGAGGAAGGGACTAAGCAACTATGCAGGTAAAAAAAAATAGAAAAGGAAATATATAAATCCATATGGGTCTGAATCAACAGAGGATCTCAAGGCTCTGTGGGTCTTTTCCCCCCAGTGGCGCTCTGATGTCGTCACAGATGTGACTCCATTTGAGGCAGATAAAATGCAGAACAAAGGAAAAAATATACAGCAGGGATGGAAATAGGCTCTATTTACTTTAATTCACTGTGCAGTGATGTGCGTCGGCTGTGGGCGAGTTCCATCAGCACCACACCTCAGCACTCTAATGCATTCAAGGGGGATAAGTAATTTAACATCCCCTGCAATTACTAGACCGTGCCTGGTGTTGTTTGCTCATTAACATGAGGTGCGCCTTCGGTTTGCTTTAGTTTTTTAACACGTCTCAAGGCAGACCCGTGATAGTATGCATTACTATATTGTTACAATGTATATCATGTGTGATCTAATATTGTGATAAACTCATTTTAAAAGTATATATTTATATATAGATTGTGTGCATATTTATTGTTATTAAACACTTTTCAGAGGTTGGAAACTAATCTTTATACTATAACATGACAGTAAAAAAAGATTTGTTTATTATTTATTTATTTTCTACTGTTTAAGTGCACTTTTTGTTTTTGGATCACTTCTTCCTTTTCTTCTCCATCTGTTTGTTAAGTGAATGCCATTTTGTTTTATCCCTTTATTTGCTCTCCACTTTTTCTTTTTTAAAGCTTTTCCCAACTGCATATTTTTGTCTGCTTCTTATTCACAGTGGTTTGAATAAATAAATATTCAGAAATGTAATTTGAGACCTAACTTTCTTTATACATGTCATCCATCATAAGAAAAACGCCATTTTCATTGGAGTAAGTCTTTGACTTCCTTTCATTCTACTATGTCCCTCCTACTCCTTGGTTAGTGGCTAAAATCCTATTATACGTTCACTATATTCTCAAACATTTTAGTTGTTTTTTGTGTTTTTTTATCCTTTGCAGCTGCTGAACTTTTTTTTCCTGTTTTATTTTAAACTGTTTGTTTTTTCAGTTTTGATAACTACCCTCCGCTGCTGTGTTGTTGCCTTTTCCCACATAATCATCAGCATCTCAGAGCATAAGACATACTTTTTTTTTTTTTGTAGTAAATAATAGAACAATCAGCAAGCACTAGGCAAGGTAAATCGGCATGGGTGATTGGTTTAAACATTACTCTCCTTTCATACTGTTCTAAAAAAAAGAAGCTCTTACAAAAAAAAAAAAAAAAAAAAAAGCAGAATAAAAGCAAGGATATTGGACTTTCACAAGAATCTTTAGATGTCAAAACAGATTTTATGCTTCGGAGAAAGTCAGACAGCTTTGTCTGTCTGATAATAGTTATTATTCACCATTTTTTCCTAAAATTCATCAGTGAACCTCAAAAAGGATCATTGCAAGAAACTGTCAGACTGTCTAACAGAGCTCTTGTTGTTGTTTGTTTTTTTTTAATTGGGGATAATTAAATTTCTAACGTTTCTAGTGGTTTAACCTTTAGGTGACTTTGCACAATGTTATAATACAGTGATGTTATCCTTTTTTAATTGTTCTTGTTCCACTCATCTTCTTTATCTGCAGTTCAGTCCTTCACCTTCACTCGAGCAGGTATGTACGCATGTTTGATTCACGTATTTCTCGACTCCTACAGTCTGTAATTCTTCATCGTCTTTGATTTTTCTTGGAGTTAAACTATGTTTTTTTTTCCCCCTCGTTTGGCTTCAAGTTACCTTCCAAAGAGACAGAGGACTGATCCGAAATGGAAGGTGAGTTCTAGCATTGCAAAACCCCGCAGCAAAAGCGTTCCTGCTGACATTTCAGCACGTCACAGTGTAGTGCACACATACTGCCTGCACCATCCCATTGTAGTACCAGAAAGAAAGAGTTCTCCCATGATGAATGGAATCTGCATACCCCTTTCCCCTGCTTAGTTGTACTGTATCACGCTATGATTTGCACTTGTGCTCGCTTGATGAAATCATTAATCACTCCTTTGAAGTAAGTACTGGCAATTAATGCAGGTGGGCAGGTGTTTTGTTCTCTGGCTTTCTATATTTGAGGTCGCCGATCAAGGAGAGAGGTGATGAATGTGTGGTTTGAAAGGACTTTGTGTGGAGCAGACAGTCACGGGTCACACAGTACAGACGTCAGGATGGAATAGCAAAGACTTGGACATAACAATGTCCTTAGTGGTTTAGAACATTTCTGCGGTCTAAATTCCTTCAAAAATACGTCCCGTGAAGGAGTGATTCTGACTTTGTTTTAGCTTTCAGTTTCCTTTGACTCCCGAGGGTAAAGATTATCTTTATCTTCTGTAAATTACTTCTGGTTTAAACTTTATTTGAACAATAGATTTCATATAAAAACCATGGAATTATAATATAGTTTTTCCCTTAACCCATAGCCGTAAAAGTGGAAGCTTGAAAAATTGCACCCCATCTTCAGTATCCTTTTCAGGGGCATTAGATAAATAATGGTATTTTTTTAAATATAAACGTAAACATGAATTCAACTTTATTAGCATCATCCTCTTAAAATTAGACAGACGGCTGCTGAATATTCCGCATTATTATTATTGATCTGTTTCAATAAATCCATATTTAGAGTAAAGAATTAAAATGTTTGCCTGTTAAATGACAACAGCTTTCTTTTATTTTGAAGGGGAAGGCTCTTCTGTTTTTTCACTGTAACTTTTCTGCAAAAAAAACTTGGTTGTTTTTGCGAACTTTGCTATGGATGTTGTTTCAATACGAGCGACTTGACATGTGTCAAGAATAAGTCGTATGTGGTGGGGAGAACCTAGAAGTTTTTTTAAAATAAAATTTCCTTCAGAATGAGATTGTGATGCTTTCCATACTTTGAGTGGTTCAACGTGCTCTAAACTAAAAAAAATAATCAAAAAGACAAAGTAAGGAAAATTCCAATTAACACTAGCCCGGCCCTTTGCCCTCCCCCTTCCTTCCATTGACACATACACCCCATGACCCCAACCTCAAGGCTACACCCTATTCATGTTGTAAATATAAAAATTTGTTCAGAATGAGCTTAACATTTGTTTAAAACTATGGTTTTTTTTGTTTAGTTTTCAATTATAAAAAATGTTAAGTGTTAATTATAAATGTTGTGTCGTTGGGGGTTTCTTACCAATTGTAAATGGGTGCATCCACTTACAGAATGTCATTTAAAATGGAAAATATTGACATATTTGTTTGAATGCCTTGGAGCCATCACCGTGTCAGCTGCGAACAGCCTCTTGGCTCTCAACGCGGCAAGCTCGATACAAGATTCACTGCACATTAAACATGCAAACAGACTGTGTTCAGCAGATGCGCAGACGTTAGAATGCCTTTCCATTTTTTACAGCAGCTGATTTGAAGAGGCTGTAAATTGCCTATTTTCTCCCCTTGAATGACCGCCCACAACTTGCCTACCTTGAAGACAAAGCATGCATTCATGACTGTTACATTTCACAGAGACAAAACGACATGGTGGCTTTCCGAAACCACCTAATAGGCTTTTGCTTTCTCTGTTGCTATGGCGACAGCACTCCAGCGAAGCTGATCTGCTAGAGGCGGTTCATGATTCTCAATTTAAAATGTAAATTTCTGTTGTGCTAAGGCTCTAAAGTGGATTTAGTGTGTGTTTAGGCCTCCCTTCTTTCTCCGGGGAGAGCTAGGAACGGTAGAGTTGGGAGGGCCAGTAGTCTGATTTATAGACTTGCCATTATATGTCTTTCTGTTGCTTTATTGTTTCTTGTGTGCTTGAGCTGCACAGGCGAGAATATGCTGAATGAGTTTTCGCATCAATATGTTGTTGATGCAGCAGGGAGCAAACAAGCAGTACCATTACAGAGGAGGCTGAATGTCTAACAATGTCCCCTCTCTGTCTGCCACCCACTCATCCCTTTGTCTTCCTCCCAACATCATCTTCCAGCCGTCCGGGGCTGTTGAAAGCGGGCGATCCGGGCCTCCCGTGGTTGGCTGACTCTTGGCCATCAACAAGCCTCCCAGCAAACGGAGGCATGGGGAGTCCGAAGGGCGGCGGCAACTTCGGACGAGGAGGTAAACAAGGAGGTGACAATGAGTACCGTTTTAGCAACGCCTGGTTGGACAGTTTTGATGCTCATCCTGTGGGAAGCACTGTGACAGCGCGTCACACAGAAGCACGCACACACACAGAGGCTAAGCTCATGCAAGCAAATTAAAGGAGCCTCTGAGGGCTGTACTTTACTAATTTGATTAGACAAGTATGGTATTTGCTGTAAATTGTGATGCTTGAATGTATTTCTGGCCTCCTATCTGTCACACCCTGCAGTTGTGGTTTTTTCCAAGGTTATATTAGTTCAATAGTCTAGTTTTAATGGTTTGTTTTCCATAGTTTTATGTTTTAAACTCATGAGCTGTAGGCTTTTCATGAGGAAGACAGTAGAGGTGAAGGTTAGCGCTGTTGGAATATTCCATTTAATGGACCTTTCACTGGGCTCCCACTGAGTGTTGCATGCTAATTACTGGTGTTGCTAATCACTTTCATTTAAATCAAGTTCATTCTCAACCTGTATTTCGCTAATGCAGAATGCCAGAGCAGCAGGGTGTGCTAATGACCTTAAAGATCGTTAGCTTCACGTCAACTCACTGTTTCCATTTTTCCCTTCTCTTTTTGCCTTTATCCCAGATGTTTTACCGTCTGCAGCAGTGGAGAAAACGGGCACCATGCTGTCTGATGGTGCCATCTACAGCAGTATTGATTTCATGGGGAAAGGAGGCTACAGCAGCCCGGCGCGAGGCAGTCAGCCCACCCCCTACGCCACCACTCAGATCCTGCAATCCAACAGTTTTCACGAGCTGGCTGTGGATAGGCCAGATGCCCGCTGGAAGGCTTCTCTCCAAGCCCAGCAGGAAATGGCAAACATGGGCTACTCACTTACTGACAGGCGCCCCGGTGGTGGTATGAGCAATGTTAAAAATCATAGATGTCTGTGCTGTTGTTTTGGAAACTGGACTGAATAGAAACAAAATGTATGCTTCTGTGTATTCCTAAAACAACTGCAAGCTAACGTCAGGCAAAAAAAGCAATGCGTAAAGCTAGAAATGTATTTACATATTCACTAAAATGGCCCCCGAGGCCAATGTTCTTAATTACTCTTCTGTCTTCATCACAATTCTACCCTGAGAGCTTATCCAGCCTAGAAATGTCACGCAATCATGACGCATTTCTTTGTCTTAATTTGATTAGTGATGGCAGAAAATCCCTCTGTGTTCCCACTTATTTATTTATCTTGTATACATTTTGTAAAGTCAAGGAGGCATATCTGTCCGCACTTTTGTACTTTTGCCCAATAGGCCCCATGCTCTGCTAAATGTCAGGCTTTCTACAGATAAAGCAGAGCTAGGCGGGAAGCTGTAGGGAGGCAACTTACGCTGGTTTGTCACAGGTTTTGATGCCTCTTCAAGAAATGCCATCATTTAGGAAATCTTTCATGTGCATTGAGCACAGAAAAAAAAAAAGAAATGAAATAACTGACAAAGTGCTGGAGAGAGTTAGAACGTTTGAGTGGCACAGGAAGATACATTTCTTTTGAAGGGGTCTGGAATGTGTTTGTTGTGTGTAATTCACATGTCTTTTGTCTCGGTTAGGCTCAAAGGTTGGGAAGAAAAAGAAAATTAAGGGTGGAACCAAAACTACCAAATCAAATGGGACATGCTGGGCCAACATCCCCCTCCCTCCACCACCCATGCACCCTTTGCCAGGGACAGAGGTTAACCTTGACCGGTACCTCCAGGAAAACCATACAGGAGGGTAAGATGCTCTATGAGTTCTTAAATCTCCTTTGAGAAACATTAAAATAATTGTTATAAAAGAACATAGCTTTTTTTTTTAATTAACCCTTTAACACCAGAGATTTCGTCAGCCACACCTACATTTTTTAAAATTACATTTTTTATTTGCTTCTGAAAAAAAAAACAAATACTAAGAAAAATGCTACAAAAACATGTTTAAAATGGGTCCTTAAGGTCTTGAGATTAAAAAAAAAGTGTTTTAATAGTTTTGTAGGTGTGTTATAATTCGGTGTGGTTCTTTTTTGACTTTTCCATTACAGTTATGACAACAACAGCTGGGCTCCATCCATGTCTGTGCACACCTACCACCACCAGAATCTGGACAGCGAGGAAGACAGGGAGCGAGGTCCCACTCCTCCTTTAAGAGGAAAGTCCTCCTCACCAGCAGCAGCGCCCTTCAGCCAGCCCTCGGCCTCGTCTCTCAGCTCTGCACACCACGAGGAGATGCAATCCATTTTGCAAGCCCACTTAGACGAGCTGACCAGAGCCTACCAGTATGAGGTGGCCAAGCAGGCATGGTAAGCCTGTATTTAGACATTTAAAGGTTCATTGTGTTTGGACTGTCTTTGATGGTCAAACACAGCATGTTTAGCAAATTCATTCTTTTTATTCTGCCAATAGTTTGAATTTGGCATATCAATGCAGGTATTTCCACTTGCCAGCCCAAAGATGCGGTCCATGTTTTTTGTAAGCGATAATAAAAACCCACCTCTCCATTGATTACTCGTCTGACGGACTAAAAGAAAACTTGATAAGTCAGGGCCGACACGTGTTGGAGGGTAATGACTGGGTTCAGTCTTACATGCTGTTCTGACATCAGTAAATAGAGTTGGTAATTATGCATGCATCTCCTCCATGGTGGGATGTGAGCCATCATGGAGGACAGCTGTGCGGGAGATAACAGGCATGTTGCTGACAGCCTTGCCCATCCAGATATCCTTTATCCAGTCCAATTACAACTCCATTGTGTTAGCGCAATACACACCACTGCTGAGAAAGTAATCAGTAAAAATCACTTCAGGCATTCATAGTCTCCGCGCATCGGATCTCTTGGTTTCCTACTGATTCCACTGTTTGGATGCTTGGCTGTGTGTGTTTTCGCTCCGTGTTGCTTGATCACTTTTGCTTCCTGTTAATAACATGATTAAAACATGTGTTCCTACATTGAATTAGGCATTTAAAGAGCAGCCCCAGTGTGTCCGGCACTCCAATCGACTTCATGTCCAGCACACTGGGCTCTGATTTGGGAGCAACTCTCCTGTCTGAGGAGGATGAAGAGGAGGAAGAGGAAAGAGAAGATGACAGATATGTGTCGAAGAATGTGTGTGGCTTTGAATACACTCCAGGTCACAGCATGGACAGCTTGGATGGTTCAGGTAGGTTTCTAATGAGTTCGAACCATTGCTTAAAGATTATAAACAAATAAAAACAAATAACTAATGTTGAGTCAACAGAAATGTGAAAAGGGGATGTTTGCCTTAATATGATACAAAATAAAAAAACTTTGACCCTTTTTGTTTGTTTTTTATATCAATAAATATTTGGTTTGTTTTGTTTACACAACAACTAAGAACTTTACTTTAAAAGTTTAGAATGATTAACAGAACAGATCTAAGCCTTAAAACAAAATAGCTTAATACAAAATAACTTCATAAAATATGTTTTTTTTGTCTTAACTGACCTCAAGCGAGCTCGGCTTAGGTTAATGTAGCTACCATTCGCTGTAAAAGAAAACTGGACCAAGTGTTTGTGATGTCTACCATAGAAAAGACAAAGACAAGCTGCTTGATCCTGGTTTTAGTGGTTATTTTTGATGTACTTTTACAGACAATCTGGTGAAAAAAATGATTTTTTTAAAAACATGAAATACTCTAAATACATAGTTAATGTTCGTCAGTTATATTTACTCACATTTAAAAAAGGAGGAAAACATTTTTGAACTATAGTGGAAGTACTGAAAAGCAAGGCGCATAACATTTAAGGAATGACTCATTTATGAAAAGAATTCTGTCTGAAAGCTTTTCTTTAGAACAAGGGTACTTGATGCCTCCTCCCATAGGAACAGAAATGTACCATATTTAGCTGCCATTGTTTGATAAGTCACAGTTGACAAGTGTACTGAGAATATGTGTTTTTAGTGCTTTTTATAACCCACTGCAGGACCGAACAGTCGGTATGACTATAAATATTGACTAGCACTAATGCAAACATGTTAGCTTTTCATGTTCAACTGTCACATGTTCCAGAGTTTTCTTGAAGCAGAGAATATGAAATATGAAAAAAATAAAAGAAGATGTTTCGGTGGCTATGTTTCCACAGGGACATTGCGACACTTTGAATGAGATCTTTTTTTTTTTTATCTCATTGTATTTTGCACCAGTATCTGCAATTAAAAGAAGCATGTGCTGCAAGGCTGTGTCATAATAGCTTTTAATTAGTTTGTTTGTCTTAAAGTTGATCTCGTGGGATGAGTTTGTGATTCCAACATCCTTTGCAGCTCATAAAAAGACACTTGAAATGTGGTTTGTAATTAAACTGATAATAGTTACGGCAGCATTTCTACTCCCGCATCAACTGATAGATCTGGCCGAATCCCATGCACTTATCTCTGTGTATATTTTTTGCAATAATTTACACGTTGATCTTTTTTTTTTTTAGGAAAAACTTCCCAGCAGGCTAAGTTAGATAGTTTTAGTGCAGCAGACCATGCCGGACAGGGCACACACAGCCTCGGACACAAGAGGGCACCACTTACAGGCCACAAGCCTCACACAGACAAGGTTGGAACGCTTCCCAGACGAAGAGACACCAACACAGATGGTAGGTTTGGACTTTGGTCCGCTTAGGCCATACTTATCAAATATTGTCGTGCTTTTGTTGTAAATTCTACGGGAAGGGCCTGCTGAACGTCATGATCTCTCCCTCGGATGCTTCTCCAAATGCCCGTTCAACAGCCCACACGACAGCCGTGAAGCCCCTGAACTCCATGGGTTCCCACATACACAGCTCGTGGGCAACCGCAGCCTCAGACCCATCTGAGGAGTGCATGGTGACTGTGTCGACACTAGAAAGGCAGCATATGGCTTCGTGGAGTGGCACGACATCCTCCGGCAGGGCCACCGTGAATATGGGCTCGCAGAAGAGACCTGGCACAGACTTCTCTCATAACGGACATCATTCCACTAATGGCACGGAAAAAAGGGAACACTGTGAGTTTTTCTTCTTTTAAAACTGGGTATGTGTGCAAATTACTTAGATAATGAGACCAATAGATGAATAAATTTGATCTGTTTGACATAAGGTCTTTGCTTAAAGACCCACTGCAATGATAATTGTATTTTTAACATGTTCTTGTGACGTTTTTCTGATGATGGAGGACATCTATAAAGACAGTTAAGCTCAAAATCTTGAGTATTCCTTTCTTCAAAGTAATGTGAATCAGGAGAAGAAAAAAAAAACAAATTGAAAAAGAGGTTACAGTATTTGTGATGCAGAAAATACTCTGCCACAAGCTCCCAGCTCTAAGCTCTCAGCAACTGGGAAGGGAAAAGGGGCGGGGTTGCTCAGTACCAAGAGTCCCGCTCACAACTCAGGCAAATTTCCAATAAGCTCCCTTTGCTCTGCAGAAACTATGTCCTCGAAAATAACAGGTTTTTTTTTTATTATTTTGGCCAAAAACTGAAAAATCTTAATTAAAAGACCACTGGGAGAACTCTAAAAATAGACAGAAAAGAATTATTGGAGTGTGTCTTTATTCGTTTTTTGACTGTGTACTTCAGTGAAAAATATTGTCAAATATGGTGAACCTTAGAGTACTAAAAATATAAAAACAAATAACAATAGTTAACAAAAACAAAAACATTTTTAATAAATTATACTCCCAATGTTTTGAATAGTAATGTCAGCACATCTTTTATTAACTGTATCTGAATTTGCCATGAAATAATGCGATCTCTTGAAAGATTGGAAATATGCTATGTTTAATAGAAAATGTGAAATATTCATTTTCTTCTGTTTTTGTATCTTTTCCAGAGTCCGGATGCAGCATCATTATTTGCAATCTGTCCGTGAACACCCTGTTTATAAGTGCTATAAAAAAATGTTTTTTTTTTCCTCCAGAATGATTCTGAAAAGGACATAAAATGATGGAAGGCGGTAATGTTTGGGAAATGACCCGCTGAGTTGTAAATATTATGTACAGCCACAGATACCACGGTCACGGTGTTATTATTTTCATCCCCCCTCTTCAAAAGAGCAAAGTGTATGTTTTATGTGCGCTTGTGTTTTCTGTCACATGGTGTACAGCAGTTCGCACTGTGGAGATGAAGACAAAAGGACTTGTTGAAATGAAAAAAAAAAAAATTGTAAATACATTTTACTGTGATTTTTTTCTTTTACTTTTGCTTTGCTATGCAAGCCAAACCCAAGTTGTCTCTTTTGTGATTTACGATTATGATTTATGACTGAAATCTTTTTTTAAATGATTTATTTATTGGTTTCTGCTCAAACTGTTAGCTTGTTTTGATAAAGCTAACCCATTGTTGTATTTTGCACAGAGCATTTTTGGTGAAAAGAAGCACAAACTCATTGTCAGCTGAGCTGAGAAGGAGAACTATAACGGTGAAAATCAACATTTACGTATGTGAAACAGAGCAGAATCCGAAGATCATGTAGATACTTGGCTGTGATGCATTTGTTTGGGAAACATTGATGCTACGTACATACTGGGCATGTGATGCGTGTTCAAGAACAGGCTGAATGTGGGTTCTTGAACATCTTTGGTGCCAAATCTCACAAATCTTGCTCCAGACAAGCTCTATTCAGAGATATGAAAGAGTTGGTGTCATATAATTCCGACATGCACAAATGGCAATCATTAATTCTTACTCTTCATCAATTCTCAAAGGGTTGGGACGTCAATGATTTGAAAGGGACGCCATCCAAACGTCACTTTCAAATCCGAGTCCCTGATTAGACAATATCCCACTGTAAACATTTGTTCAGTGGCGTTTTGTACATAGAACATGAAACCGGTTGTAGAAACTTGCTCCTTGTGAATGCAGATATTCACACGCAGGCATGTAGAAAAAAAAAAAAAAAAAAAAAAAGGGGGGGGGGGGGGGGGGGGGGGGGGGGGGGTACGTAGAACTTTTATTGAAAATGGTCACTTGAACACACATTTCCAAGCCTGGTGTGAACGTAGCACAAGAGTAAAAAAAAATAAATGAAAAAAATAAGAGAGAAGTAAAAGCCCGAAACTGCTATGCCAAATAATTACTAACAATCTTTCCTGTAAATTCAACTAAAAATTTAACTAACAAAGATTATCAGCAAATTATGACCAAAACATGCTTTAGAGCAACAAAGACACATTCATTTTGACATACAAAGCTAAGGCATAAAACAGTAGTTACTTCTCTGCCCTTCTCAGAAGACTATCCTAATAACATTGTTTTGTTGCTGCTTACATTTACTGACATGATGGTGCAATATTCAGAAAGCAATGTAACAGTAAAATTAAGGGTGAAAAATCAATGACTCATAGTGTCCTTGAAGGGACAGAAACAAGATGCATTTAAGTGGCCTGCAGACAAACAGGATGAGTTCAAGTGACACTGAACATAATTGAGATTATACCATGCAAATAGGCTGCAACATAGCTGTATATTTATAAATGTGCACTGTCATGTTGTAAACATGTCAAGCATTTACTTGCAAATCTTATTATTTTCATCCATAAGCTGGTTTTCTGCCTGCGCGATCCAGAATGCAACGTTTTTTTCCCCACCTGTTTGGATCTGTTTTTTCACCTTTTCGGGTCATCTTTACTAACCAGATTGATTTGCCCTTGGGAATACACAGCCACACACAGAATCGGAAGGGCTTTTCTGAAATCCTGTGATGCAAAATAAAACGTATGTTTGAAAAAAACTAGGTTTCTCACCACAAGTCTGAAACGATCTTTGAATCTGCCTATACATCTGCCTATTTTGGAGTCACTGGCATTTAGATTGGAAAAGACTCAAACCATCTGTAAAACATCTACGGAAATCTGTTTCAGATGGAAAATTTACTTGAAGTTTGATTGATTTACTTTCTTTTCTGTTGTTTTGCTGCCTCTTTTGTTTCCATGGAGAAAGTGCATATTGTCATTATTAGTGAAATCTTTTTTTTTTTTTTTACAGTAGATATGTTCACAGACTGTTAGGGCATGCTTTAAATTACATCTAACACATGCAAATATGCACATTATGGCGTTCTGAAATATATACTGGTTTCTAAAAAAAACATGTTTGGTCTAGTCATCTCTTTATTTTTCCAAAAAAAAAAAATCTGTTAAAGTACTCTGCAAAAAACATAAAATGTCACCTAATATTTGTGTCTAGTTACTAGTCGTTGGCTATTGATATAAGATATCTTTTCAAAAAGATGGAAAAAATTTGCTTGGACAACTCAACATCTCTTTGAATCATTTTATCTTTAAAACATCTTGATTTGAGTTCTTGTTTTTGTGACTGAAAATGTCCTTTTCATTTTGAGAACTCTATTGTAAAATCTGTCATTTTATTTTAATTAATCTAGAAATTAGGATTGCTTGACTGTTGCAGTGCTTAAAAAAGGCATTTCTTCAAGAGGACCTGTCTGATGACAACTGGATGGTGGACAGACATCATTAACCAAAACAGGAAATCCTCGACCACCAGAACCAGAAGTAAAAACAAAACAAAAACATTTTGGTCAAAAGATTCTCCTTTTTTTGTTGGTATTGAAAAAAACTAATTTAACTGGCGACCTTAACAGTTAAGGCTGTTCCCTGCTTTTAAGCTTTAAACCTTTAACACCATAGATACCTCTGTCCAAACATGAATCAACTGATTTGCTCAGAAAAGCGGCTTGGCGTTGGTATGCTCAGAAGAAGCGGATTCACATTGATTGCATTTAACTGGAATTAAAGCTCTGGTGTAAAAAGGTTTACAACTCTTAACCCTTGTAGTAAAAGTATAAGTAAATATGTATGTACCTACTTTAAAGCTATAAAAACATTTCTTTAATAATACACGTTACATCTAAAAATGGATGGCTCTGTTGGCTGGATGTAGTACTGGCATGCAGGAGACCTGGGTTCACTTCCCAGGAGGCGTTATGCGTTTAGTCCAGTGTTAGTCCCCAGGCACACACTGGACCCCCCTTTGTAACCACAAGGGGGGTCTAGGTCCTGTCCCCAGCCCACTTAAAATACACGTTTGTGACCGAAAGGGCATCAGACATAAAACTCTGGAAAATCACTCATGGAAGCAGTGAAAGCTGGTTCGCTGTGGCGACCCCCCCACAGTGAAAGGTGAACTGAACACCTAAATATGAGTGTTTGTGGCTAATTTTAACATTACATTATGTCTTTAAAAAGCTGAACATCCCGGCTTATAACAAGAAATCATATCAAGACAAAGTCCACTCCATTTTTTTCTTATAAAAAGAGGAAGAAATCTTGTATTCTCAGTATTTTGAGGACATGTTTTCCAGTGTATCACGTCTGGACTCATGACTGTTCTGTGGGAAACTTGGTAAGTATTTGAACAACTCAGCCTCATATAATATCGTTTTCGCTGTGGGCACTCCTTTTTCAGATGTGTACTGAGATTACCCCAGACAGCCGATGTTGAAGACATGAATTAAAAGTGAAGTACATCATTAAAACTTAATAACCAGATACCCACACTCCCAGTAGTCCCATAAGATGTTATTTGTTCTCCAGTCTTTCTAGTGTTTGTTACAACCTGACCACCCAATCACTACTGTTGTGCACTCGCCAATTTGCCTTGTTTGTAAAACATGTGAATATAATGGAGGAACTGTGCAAACAGACTTGCCCACAGAGCCCAATTACACAGCTCTACCAGCATTGATATTGCTACTCTTATGATTGATAGTGTTGCTGCCTAACATACTAGTCTTGAAATGGTTTGCTTTCTTTGTGAGGTGTTGTGGTTGTGGTTCAATGAAAAATCTGTTTAGTGAAAATTGTTGTAAGGAGACTTTTATTTGTTAACCCTCAGGGATCAATTTGGCCTCTGCTTCACTTCACTTTGCTTCAAACAAACATACATGTCCAAACCACCAGCAGAAAGTGCAACGGAGTGATGTAATAGTCTTTTTTAAGTAATATTTTTGATGAATTGCAGCATAAATCTTTGGTTTTACATAGTCAATATTCAAAATATGTCAAGAAGCGTATCATACAGACTTATTTCACAAGGGTAAGCTCCAAATATCAAGCAATATACAAAAAAGGTTTAGAGGTTTTTGAACCCTGTAGTAGTAATGCAAAATTATTTTTTTCTTCTTATTCGTCTTTGAGGTGTCAAGTCAAGACAGAGAATGCTCTCTGGTAGCTAACCCTGACCTTTAACCTCTTTGTGAGTGATACAGCCGGACAGCTTCACCTTTGAGGATGGTGGTCTGACATAGCTTGACTGTTTGATAGTATGATAAATTCACAGCTTGGAGGTAGCGATTCCCATCGGTTCTTTTTTTTTTTTTTTTTAACTTGTCCTGTCCAACAGCTGAGCAAACAGATATGAGCTGAGAGCCTCTTGTGTTTGACAGATTTTACTCCTACAATCAGGGGTTATAAATCATAGAGAACACAAAATGTATATTGGTATAAGCCCCTTTTGTAATTTAAACGAAACTTTATTTATATTAATTTTGTTTGTGTTCTTTTTTTTGGACCGGACGGAAAAAGAAAGGGGGAAAAAGAGATATAGTTGTCGGGGTGGGGGGTGTCGCAAAAAAAAGGGAAAAAGGGTGGATTATGGAAGTTGAAGGATGACTACAGGGAAGGGAGAGTTGAGTGATAAAACTGGTGGAAGCTTATACCCAATACAGTCGTGAGTGTGGTCGGTTCTGAGGAAACGCAGGAACAGTTGGTCTGCAAACTCATGTTTCATTTATGGATGGATGGAAGGGGAATTTACAAAATCTATAAGTAGATGAACCCTTCTGTCTCATCTATTAAACAGAAATATAGTCAAGAAAATCTGAAGCAGGAAAAAAGTTACATTCACATCGCCCTGATCAACGTTCAAGCTGCCACTTCCTAATTAAGTCTATATAAACACGCGTTTCTGGCTTCCTCATTCAGAACTCTTGCGTTCAAGCGTAGCTACGCAAGTATCTGCGCAAGTATCTACAACAGTTTTTGAGCTCGACAAGCAAGACGCACGTCCATTGAATGCATGTTAAAAGTTAAACTAGTTGAACTTTGACCAATCAGGGACTCGAATTGGTAGTTTGGAAGCCGTCCCTTTTAATTCACTGAAGTGTCAACCGTTTGAAAATTGATCATGGAGGAAAAAATAATAGTTACGGTCATTTGAATATCGGCCCTTTTAGCGGTATTTCTGTCTCTCTGTGACCCAGTCTGACCACATGCTGTCTTGGATTACTTCAAGGAGGAAAAAAATAACAAAATTAGAGGACCCTTTTTTTGTTGTCTCGATACAAATCCGAAAAATATCTTAAATTTCAGAAGGAGATTGATCAGATTCTCCTACATGTTGGTTTTAGACTCCAACTCCGATTGCATCATCAACACGTCACGGGAAAAAGCTGAGTTTTTGATTGGTTGACATAATCTTGTTTTCGCTGCGCATCAAACATTTTTGTTGCGTTGTTATGACGCCCGAAACGTACTTTCACCATACTGCCACACAGCGCTCAATGCTCAAATTGTGCTGCAGAACCTCTGATTGTGTCTGTACATTGACTTGAAAATGGCTGCACAGATCGCGTTTGGTGTGAACGCAGCCTTAAAAGGCTAAAAGAAACAAAAAAGCTCTTGTACTCATCATTTTGGACGACTAGGAGCACAGATCAGAAACATTGAGGTCTTACTTTGGGAGAACCCATGGACAGCTAGTTAGCCCATGAAGAAACAGGAGTCTTATGCAAACTCCTTACAATGAAGCTCTATTCAGAGTTTTTTTGGACTTTTGTTTGTATGAGTCACTTCTTATTTCATCAATTAACTCATCTTGCCACTTTTTGATACACTAGTTTCTGTAACTGAAATGTAACATCGCCATTTTTATATCCTCTGTTTTCATCCTTTCCTTCTTATTTTTTAAATTGCACTGTATATGGCAAAGCAGCATTAGCATAATCCCAAACATTGCTGCTATACTTAACACTGTGAGGCTCACAGCATTCATTACAGTCATTTTTTGTTCAGAAAAACTCTAGTCAGACGTTGCACTGATTACACAGTAGGCAGCATTTCTGTGTATATTACCATAAGAAAAGCACTTCCTTTTTTAGATCCCTGTTCAGCATAAGCAGCAACATTTCATGAAATTTTCCCAACATGTGGTGGACAACCTTTTCAGAATGATTATGTATAACCTTGCCTCAAAAGGCTGATTTGTACCTCCTGACATTTGGCTAATTGGAACATTCAGACGGAGTGCTGGTCTACAAGTACCCCACCTGAGACAGCGAGTGTTGCTCTGCGGCACAGATACCCTGAGGCTAAGCTAAAGGCCAGTGGTCCCCTGGCCTTTGGCTCCCTCAGTGACCAATTTATTTTCATCTTTTTCACCCTGTTGGTTCTTTTACATGGTCACTTCTTACTGCGCCGTGCACACGAAGCATCATAGACTCTTGTGGAGGTCCCTGATAGAGGGCATCAGAGTAAATCAGGTCTGCACGACAGGTTGCAGCCGAGGCCCGAGTTTCCCTGGAAGTTTCCCTTGAGAGTAAGCTATGACTGTTTTAGTATTTCCAATTCCAACAGCTCGTTCCCAAATTCCCCCATTAAACTATTTGACCCCTTCTACGTATGTTTGTCAACAACTGATGCTGTCAAGCTGTGAAGACAAAAGTGTTTTAATCACAACTGCCCTTATGGGTGGGAACTGGCTGTCTACAGGTGAAAGATGGGAAAACCTGTTCGGGGCAAGCAGGTGGGGCTCCCCCCAAGAAGTATTACGATTCCAGATCAATGGGTGAGCCCGTAGACAGAAAATGTTCATTCACATTTTTTCTATGGACATGCTGTGGCTGACAGGTCAAACAACATGCAAGGATAGGCAAGGGTGAAGTTGGTGAGATGCAGTTAAGTCGTAGGGATATTTTCGATTCCCCTGAACCCTGGGGTTCATTTCTGCTGTTTTTGTTTCCTGTGCATATATTGTGAGCCCGTTGCACCTCCTTTTTGTTTTTTATTGTTAGAAATTAGGCAAGCAGTGGGTATTTTGCATGGGTATATGATGGGCTTCCTACGTGATGTTACGTGTCATACCCACACCCCGTGCTTTCAGCATTTGCACATAGTAAGGAGTTAGTGTGTGTACTGTTCTAACAACCCACAGAAGCCATATACTGGTCAACCCAGTATATGACCCAGTGATGAAAGCAGAAATGATCTCGATGTGAATCGGAAGTATCAACACTAATGTAACGAATGCCTTTTTTTTTATAATTATGCCCTCGTTTCTGTTTTTTTCTTTTCCTCTTTTAGTGGAGTTAAATATATTTTTTTCACATTATGCTTATTGCAAAAACAACCATCAAATTTTCAATTTCTTGTAAGATAACAAGTGCGGGTTTAACTTCAACATAAATATAAATTCACCTGTAAACAGTCAGTGTATTTTTCTATACCTTGATCCAACAATTTGTCAATTCTTTATAATCTTTGTGTAGATCCTTTTTTAACCACTTCAAGCAGTTGAACCCTGAGGTCATCTTTATCTGTTCAAAAAAAATGAAAAAACACACCCTGGGCTGGTTGTGTTGGTAGAGAAAGGGGGTGGGATTATTGTCCAGGCCAATAAAGATTTCCCAAGATAGAATCAAACCAGCAGTTTGTGACTGGCGATCCGCCGCAACACCACAACCAGAAATCTTAAACACCAGAAACATTTTAGACAATCCAGTCTTCAATCTTCTTCACACTGATCCAAAAAAAAAGCTATGAATCATTGCAGAAAACAATTTTTCATGACAGCCGTTTAACTTCCCCTTTATCTGAAAATGTTATTTTCAAAAATCTTCAGAAGTCACAGTCGGTGTGACAGCATCCAGATGCCTCTGATCTCTGATAAAACCACTGCATCATTCCCTTTGCCGGTGAGAGCGACTCACTGTTCGTTCCTCATCTGCCACAGTGTAGGAAGTAGTCCCCCACTCCCATTTTTTCTTTTATTTTTTTACAGGCAACATTTACAGCATCAGACAGGCATCCGGACCCATAAACACATTTTAATTTCTTTTACAGCAGCTGCAGGAAGCTTCATTATCTCTGACAGCTCCAGGTTCTGCACCCTCCGGCTTCCTTTAAGGAGAAAATAATCTTTTTCGAACACAACTCTAATGAATTTGAAGTCATAAATGTGCCCTTCGCAGTTGCATCATTTTTGCCTCTCATAACCTCTCAATCTGTATTACAGCGTCACGTCCTTCTCAAACTTGGCACTCATCCTATCGCTTTCTCAGAGTGCTGAGAAAAGCTGTCTACCTCTGACACCTGGTTATTGTTTCACTCAGAGAACTAATCAAAGTTTGCTTTTGCCTCAAGTCGTCTTTGCTGCAGAATTACTTTCTCTACTTGCTCAATAACCTAAGATTTTTTTCTTGTTAAAAGCACACCAGAAAAGCCGAAAACTTGAAAAAAAAATATGCAAATAGTTTGAAGTCAAAGATGGCATGTTAGCCTTATTGAATATTACAAACATTAATACTGAAATGCTTAGCAAGATCAAACAATCCTGTAAAAAAAAAACTGAAAATCCCACACAACTTTAGACGTCTATTGTCCACTACATTTCGTGTACCTGAACATTTATGTAAAATTGGCTAATATTTATTCATGTAAATTATAAGTTGATTTTTGATTGACAGAAAAAGAATACAGTATTTTCACATTATAAGACCCACCAATCTTTTTAAGGGTGTTTTCAGAATGGAAAAATATTCAGATTGGCGTCTACCGGGGATTTCTGTCATAGCCTGCAAACTGTGAACTAAAGGACTTGGTCATACCGCCTGAACTTTGCTGGAACGTACCTGGAGCAGCAGGGAGTGGCGCCAAATTTTGACAACGCTCATCACCACCCACAAAAGGGGGAGAAAAAAATCGGACACACCGGCGTTGGCATAGCGATGCACCGCTGAAGCCGCGGCGTAGCTTTAGCACTGGTTTAGCGGTAGGGAGCTTAGCGAGCGTTGATGAGGAGTTGGTTGCTGAGGAGTCTGAGGAGGTTCCGATTCTGCTGATGGACTAGTCTACCAATCAAATCAAGTCTCTCAGGATCCATGGTGATGCAATTTGGACTAATTCGATGTAGGTCTGAACTCAATGGCAGCTCAATTAAAAATGAGTTTGTGATCCATTTCACCCCGTATTTTTGGCCAATTACCGCTCCGGCACATCGATGACAACGCCACATCAAAGTTCATCGCTGCTTCAAAGCCCGACACCGTTCCTGCAACACCGTGTCCGCTCCCAAGAAGCTTATGACCGCCCCACCAACGTTTGAGCAACGTTTAGTTTCCGCCAGCACAACGCTGGCGAAGCAGCGGTTGTCCAGCATTTAAGATTTCTTCATTGGCCTTGCGGACCCACGCATCCACAAACTTGCGTCTGGCAGAGCTAAACTTTGATGGGGCGTTGGTGGAGCGGGGGTGAACTTTGCTGGAGCGAAGAATGTACTTCTTCTCACTGCTAACTATATTTTGTGCAGCTAAAAACTTTCGGAGCGGTGGGAGGGACACCCAGCGGTGGCCGAGCGTATGCGGCGTTGCTTTAACTGAAGCCAATTTTTGTTAAACAGTGATGAATGGTCATGAATGATTTTTCTCACCGCTCCAGGATTGCTCCAGCAAAGTTTAGGCGATTTAACTAGGCCCAAAGCCTGTATACAAAACCATGTGACTAGAGACCTCTTCAATCACGTGCCAGGAATTACAAGGTCAGGGAAAAGCAATAAGATAAATTATTGGAAACTCAACCCTTTTTGATGCTTGTTAGATCACTTATTCAAGCTTTATATTTCGCTGACCAATTTTGAACGTCTGTATCAATGTCAATGTCAACACTTTTACTTTGGTACGGCAAAGACATGCTGCAAGACGGTTACTGAGGAGACAAAGATTGTAGGGAAAACAGTGTAAGAAGCAATGTGTGTCACGTTAATAGTTGTTTTAATGAGTTTACGGTCATCCGACCACATTTCAGTGAGTTACATCCCTGCTCCATGTTTGTATGCTGCTGTCTGCTAACGTCCCATTAAGGCCAGCTACAGCGGTCGTTTGGGTTCTGTTGTTTCACTCCAAGCAAGGAGTCTATTCACAGTGAGGAAAATCAGAGCAAACCGGAACTCAGTCAGATTGGAAACGAACCAAGACCACCTCAATAGATGTGCCAGGGAGCAGTTCTTGAGGTCCACTTGGATGTATTCAGACTGAAAATGTCTTCTGGGTTATTGGAGAAACAAATTCTGGTCCACTTTAAGTGTACCTTCTGAACACTCATAATTCAGAGCGGCTGATTCATGCATTCATTCTGGTTGTGATTTGTGATGTATTTTTGAGGGGTATTTAGTGTTCCTTCAAAATGTTTGGTTGGGTGATATTGGGAATGCGCGAGTGTGGCTAACATGTAGCAGTGTTGGACTGTTTTTTTTCTTTTTTCTGTTACTAACAAGACTGGGCGTTAGCATTCACAGTAATGTTTGTTTTAGCTGTAATAGCATGTTTCTTCATCTGTTTTTAAAAGGAAGTGACAGGTATTGTCAATATGCTAACAAGGCTAATGTGTAGCTGTGTTTTTAATGTATTGCTACCAAGGTTGGGATTTAGCATGGCACAGTAATTTGTTTTTAGTGGTGTCAGTCTGTTTTTTTTACATGCTGCAAACAAGGTTGGGAGTTACAGGCATTCTGGAAACACTAATGTGGCTAACGTGTAGCGTGTTACAAACAAGTTCTAGAATTACTGTCAATGCAGTCAATAAAGTCTGACTGATTTTTTTTAAAAGTATTTTTACATTTTAGATGTCAGAGTTAAATAAAAATAGAATCTCGTTTCATAAAAGGGTTTTATTGACCCCCAAACACTCAGACATCATACCCTCATAGAGCTGGCCCTTCATAAAAGGCTGTTTGAGGCTGACAGCCATCAATTTCAATTTTGTCTGTCAGCCTTGGTGCAATTTTGCCACATTTGCCCTCGCAGTACTGGATGCTTCTTTGACAACATATTGCAGAGAATCTGAAGGATAAACACTGCAAAATTGAAAATGAAACTTGGCATCCCATGCACACACACACACACAAACATGCACACATACGCAGTTCCTTAGAAACCAAAGCAAATACTTCAAACCCCCTCTGCAGACAGCAGATAGTTTTTGAAAAGGAAAACAGACATGAAAATGGCAGAGTAGAAAGCATCAATTCATGTTTCTGAGAAAAAGTCGCCTTGACTGGAAAACAGCTCTGATGTTTAGCTTAGCTGCCTTAGCAAATAAAACCTGTTTTTCTCTCATTAAAGTCCCATTCCGATCATCTTTTGATCTGTTTTAATCGCATTCCCAGTGGTCTTTTATTTAGTATTTTTTTAGCTATTAGTTCATTAGAAATTCATCTCTGAGCTGAGGTTGAGATTGTTGGCATGGAGCAACGCTGCTCACCGTTCCCGAGAGCCATCTGTTTACAGATGTTATGTTACATCACTGTAACATAGCATTACCAGTGCAACAAAAATGGAGAGCAATAATAGGACAATCCAGCCGTACAGTTTTGAGCCAGATGCCAGCTCAGACCGTGTATCAAGTTGTTTGCTAGTGGATGCATCAGAATGGGGCGCAGCAGGGAGCTTGTGGCCTGCCCATCATATTTTCTCCAAAACAAATGTAATTTTTTTCAAACATCATTTTTTGTCAGCTCCTGATTCACAGCCATTTGGAAAAAATAAATAAACTAATAAAAGCCACGTTCAGCTTAATTTTCTTTATACACATCCATCATGAGAAAAATGCCTCAAGAAAATGGAAAAAAAAACACCAACAACACTGTTTTCATCGGAGCAGGTCTTTAAATACAAGTTGCAGTAAATGTTTTGAGTTGGCATTTGCTAAAAAATAATGTCTTGATTGCTTTTTCTTTTCCTGAGTTATCCTGGGAGCACTGGAGTGGACATCACCCTTCATGCCATTTAAATGTACCAGTCAAATCGCTCAAGCTTGAAGTGATAACTGGACCAACATGGTAAAAATAAAATCTCTGTGTGTCACAGCTATTGACAGGTGCACAGCTGTAAAGAAGGTCAGCCTTTTTGCACAGAACACACAAAATGTCCTTTTGCTGAAAGCATCACAGCACACCTGCAGTAACCCCGCCCCATACAAAAACTCATTTTTCTGGATAATAGAATTAGCAATTCAATTTGAGGGTTTTACTTTTCCTTGAAAAAAAAATAAATAATAATAAATAAATATATATATATATATGTATGTATATATATATATATATATATATATATATATATATATATATATATATATATATATATGTATTTATATTTTATAATTGAGAAAAAAATATATTTATATAATCATTTATGTTATTGTCAACTCCTGTCATGGTTTTTGTCCTACTTTCTTCAGTTTATAAAATCCCTTAACAAAATAAAAGTGTACTTGAAGACATATTCTTCAAAAACAGGTCTTAAAATTGTTGAATTGTAAAGTCCAATAAGAAAAAAGTCATATTTTAGGAGCTTAGGTTTATGTCTAACATAAATGTGAATTTCTTGTACATTTAAACTCTCAGCACACTGCTGCAATGCAAGTGAAGGGTCGTAGCTAATGGAGCATGAGAGAAAAATAAATGTCTCACACCTTGACCCACGTGGTCTATGACTCACATGCGACCTTATCATTCCCATCAGAGCTTTAGAAAACCTTGAAGCGTCTGCATTCGTCTGCATTCGGAAGGAAGTCAAAGGACCCAGGCCCCTCTTTCAGTACATCCTGCATACAGGATGACCTCAGTGACTCAAAATCTAAGGGCAACATGTTGCAGCAGAACTCTACAAACCAAAGGGATTTTTCTATCTCAGAAATTCAACAAATAGGAATGCTTTTAGTGTGAAGCTGGAAAAGGTTTTGTGGCCTCTTAGAAAAAAATTCAAATATTGAGTTTGTCGATATCTGTAGATATACCACAAAGAAGATTTTCAGTTAGAAGCTACTGTTGGAAGATACGTTTAAAAAGTACCAAATGAAAGGACATTTAAATATTTAGTAAACTTACAGCACAATCTTTAATTGACTATCTGTCTGATCAGTCTGACTTGAAGGTATTTTACAATTAAAAGATGCATTTGGGTACAACACTTTTTCATGAAATATATATCACTGATTCTTGGGAGTAGGGACAAAACTGTGGAAACTTATTGAGTCCTGAATCTCCCGATTACCCAGCATGCCATTGGATCTGATGAAAAAAAAATTAAAAAAGAAAAAATATTTTTAATTACTGAAAAAAGCAGACAAACATCAATCTGGCCACGGTGATAGTGATCTGATGGCGTTAACAAAATTGTATTTCTTATTTATGAAAAACAAATTAAGAAAAAATAATAATTTGAAACAGATGGAACCAATAGATTGAGAAACAACAAGTTCTTGTCCTATTTAATTCATTTGCAAGAATCATAAAAACTTCATGTGTGGGACGGCTGCATTCAGCCTGGAGAATGAAAAACAGGTCCTCAGGGATATGACTGATCATGTCTTATTAAATTCACATTAGCAAAAAATCTGACAGAGCTGGCGAAAGCAGAAGAGGCACATTAGATTGGCTGTTTTTTATGGAAAAGAATTCATATTTTTTATGACATATTTTTTTATAGATTTCTAGCCCTTATCTTTGAATTTAATTAAATGTTTTCACTATTTCAGGGAATTTTACTTTTGTTCAATGACTATTGTGACCTATTGGGTCAAAAATACCCCCAAATTGTAACGTATATCCTAAAACACAAAAGCAATATTAAGAATTCCTTTAGATTTAACTTACAATATCAATCTTTTTTTTTTAAATGAAAAAGACCTTTCTATGAGGGACATGTTTCGTCCCGACCCTCAAGAACCCCATCATCATCCTCTGTGGTATCTCCCTATGCTTTGTCAGACTTTGTGCTTGAATGCTCCATGTCTGTCCCACGGGTTGCCTGGGTGCTCGGTTGAAGATCTTTAGCTTTCTCACGCAGACTCTGGACCGCCAAGTAAGCTGGCCAAAACAAGAGATGAGGGATTTTGGTAAAAGGACATAAAAAGAGCTTAGAACGGTATACGCTCTGCAGGATAAACAGATAACTTTGGAGCACAAATAGGGACATTGACTGAGAGCAAACTACAACTAAAGCCCATGTACCGTCTTGTGCTTTTGTGAAAACAGAAAAATCTGAATTTTACTTTTTCTGGAATAAATGTAAGGTCTTCGTTTTAAATGATTATTGTAAAAACAAAAAGCAACACAAGAGTCATGTGAATCACTGCTTGGTTCCTGAGGAAAGTGTAAAACGGCTGCAACCACACATCTGACTCCCTCACTACTGGATTTAAAGAGAGGTCAGAAAAGGTAACTTCATCTATTGCTTGGAGGTGGGGGCTGATGCTTCGATCTGCCGCGAGATGAGTTCAGAACAGGTTGTGTCCATCCGTGAGTTTAAGTCTTCTGGGAAAACAATTTGAAAGGTCACAGCAACAACAGTCTTCACCTCACGCGTTGGAGCTGGATAAATCCTGTCTAAGTGACACAACACCTGATGCTATTTCAAAACTGCAATAATGTTCTGTGATGATGCCTCATTTACTGTGTGACCAGGTGGCTGCAGCTGTCTGACTGACAGATAAATATGTAATAAAAGATGTAAAAAGCATTTTTCTTAAGCACATTGCATTTTTAATTCTTGATAAATTAGCATTTATATTAGTGCTGTCAATCGATAAAAAAAATGTCAGATTAATCACACTTTTGAATTGTGATTAATCTTGATTAATCGCAATGTTTTTCTTCAGTAAATTTCATACGAGTGTATATGTGGCTTTTGAACAAAAACAAATGCCAGACAGAACATTTTTCCTTCGTTTTTATTGTCTAAAATGTTTTAATTGTGAAGTGTTAACTTAAATAACCCAGAAATGTCATTTGTGTGCACAAAAAACACATCAGCTGTAAGATAAGCAGAACTCTAAAGACTTTTATGTCTGATATACAGCCATAAGAAACAAACATTGTGTTTCTGCACTTTAAATGGTCTGGGTGAATACTCAATTCTGATTGGCTGCTGTGTTGATGCACACATATAAAAGACGTTCTGGTCACATAGCCCAAATGTTTCATGCCATTGAGCAGGCTTCTTTAAAAGAAACTTTTTGGTTCATCTTCGGAGTAAAAACAAGCCCTCCCTGACTGAGAAGCTGCCCCTGCCATCCTGGGCAGAGCTGCAGGGGACAAATTCATGAAAAAAATCGTTTAGCCTTTCTCTTGGCTTTATGTCCATCGCAACCATTTTATTTTTTGGCCGTCTAGTTGTGACAAACAAGTCGATATAATTTTAAGAAGAATCAGCAAAAGTACATATATTTGAATTTCCTTGGTAACAGAGATGTTTTTGTTGACCACTCCTGCATTCCTAAAACGCTCATGTCCTGTGTTACATACTGTCATTTCGTTCAGATAAAGCCAGGGATTCATGTATTCAATTTTCACAATATTCCTAAAAATAGGTGAAGGCAACAGGGGAACAGCTTACGCACGCTCGCCACGCTAAGTGTCAAAAATACAAAACTTCGAAATCAAGCTATTTTTTCACAAGAAGCTTCCCAATAATAATCAAGCAGTTATGAGGAGGAGGATCAAAATCCCAAGGAGTTTAAATGTGTAGCTGTCAAGGTCAAAGGTCAAATAAACTTTGGTTGTGGTTTTAGACTTAAGCTTGTGGGGCGTGTGTGAAATTTGGTGAAGATTGCTCAAACTAAAGTTTTCTTTTCCCATACTGTGGCCATCCCATAATGATTTTTAAAGCTTCCTTTCGATATCCCAAACATGTGTTTGGGTTTCGTTTGTGGATTTTGAAATATTTTTACGCTTCTAACGTGGCTTACGTGTAGCATAGCACAAACAAGATCTAGAGGAACTGCAAATGCAGTTTCGATAGTCTGACTGATAGACTTATCTCTGACTTTTTGTCACACTTAATGCTCTTTATAGTTCGGTGCGCCTTATAAATGACCTGAATTTGAAAAAAACTATTCATTGATGGTGCGCCTTCTGATCCAGTGCGCCCTTTAGTGTGGAAACTACAGTAACAGTTCGCACTCAAGTGAGTGCTCCAATCCTACCTCAAACCACATACAGTGATGGTTTCTATTTTGTGTTTTTAAATAAATCTCATGGTGTTTTTTGACGTACTACTGTCCTGCTACGTGTCATGCTTTTGTGGTATTCCATACAATATCATACAAACACCAGGACTAACTTCTTCCTTTTTAGCCTTGTAAAGAGCAAAATTTGATCATTTAGGGGGAAACTACCAGTTCTTTTTTGATAAAAAAAATGTTTCAAGGCTGTAACATTTTACAGTTTTTGAAAGACTAAGATGTAAAGTACAGTAGGATATGGTAAAGTAGTCTGATATGGCAGACAGAATTTATGTGAAAGAGTTGCAACCATACATTTTTTTACAATTGTTTAGTAGTGTACAAACAGAAAGAGAAACAAGACATCAAGAATATTTTTGAGATCACTTTTTAAGTAATTGTTCTGAAGTCCAATAATAATAATAAGTAAAATGTTAGCCTCTTAAAGGATTTTTATGTTATATTTGCTTTAAATGTTTGTGGATCTATAACTTTACAGATACAGTATGTATGTCTCATTAAAATACCATGTTGTCCAGATATATCAAAGCACAATTAGAGTAAATTGTTTCCCAAATATTCTCAATATTCAAGTGTTGCAGAGAAACTGACACGAAATGCAATCAGACCTTTTTTTTTTTTTAATAATTCCAAACGGAGGGCAAAGCACTGAAGATGATAGAAAAAAAAAACTTTCTTTTGAAATTGCATGCAGTTGTCAAGATACACACAACAGAGGGTTTAAACATATATGAAAGCAGCGGAAATATATGCAACTGAATGCACAAACTCACTGAACAATCTTTGTCTTTGCGTAATGCAGTCATTACAAGCTTCATAAACAACTGATTTTCTCCCGAAACGTATCCATACAACAAAAGTAACTGATTGTGCTTTTTTTAACCAAAGTAGAACAAATAATACAAAGACACCATGTACACCACTTAGAAAACATCAACACTTTTATAAAATTTGAAGCACTTCTGTGGCAGTAAACAATTTAAAATATGGCTGGAAATGACTGTTTTACAGTAATATAATAAGATAACAGACAAACAAATGACATATGAACTGCATCAAGCAGTCTTCCGAAGCAATATTTTAGTGAACATCCACAACAAATTTGGATTCTCTATACTCAGTTCAACCACCAGCAGGTCAGAGTCCTTGAGGAAAAATACAAAGAAAGCGAACAACAAAGAAGTCCAGAGACTTAAAGATTTTTTTTCGTTATTTTTTCCAACACCTAATGGTAAATTCCAAGTAGAAAAAGGGTTTGTGCAGAATTTCGTGTCCTTTTTGTGTAAGTCACAGTTGCTTGAAGCATCTATGGGATGTTCCTCCACAACTCACAGTGCTTCTTGGCTTTTCAAGAACTGTGAAAACATTTCATTCAAAGCGTTAGTTTTAAGTCGGAACAATAAGACAATCTGTCCTTTTGAAACTTAAGTCCTAATTACCTCTTCCACCTGTACTGTAGGGGCTTCCAGCTCCGCATGTTTGGTCCTTGAGTTCTCACAGGACTGAAAGCTCAGCGCATTAGAGCCCAGCTCTCTATGACCTGGTGGAAAAGAAGGACAGCTGTACAGAGGAATGTCGCCAAATTCTAATGAAACACCGTAGAGACAAACAGTAAAGCTACGTTCACACCGTGCTTGGCAACTTATGTTCAAGCGACCACTTCCAGTGACAAGTCAACGTAAACATGCATAAACGCTTCCAAAATCACGTGTAACTACGGAAGTTCCAAGGATCATTTATAAAAAAGTTTGGCCATTAAACAATGGTTGCAAGTTTAACCAGGTCAAACTCTGACCAATCATGATATTAATCGTGTTAATGGTTGGTGTTGTAAAGCTCCAAGCATTTGGTGGTTCATGTGTGGCATTCAGTCACAAACACATGTAAACACGTGTTCCAGGTTTACGCGTTAAAAACTCTTGTGTTCACGCGCAGCTGCGCAAGTTTCTACGACTGTTTTGGGGCTCTACGCACAAAGCGTGCGGCCATTGAACAGACGTTGCAAGTTGAACCAGGTTGAACTTTGACCAAACAGCAACTTGAATTTGGTGGTGATGTGTGAGTGGTTGGTGTTGTACAGCTCCAAGCATGTGGCATGAATCACGTAAATGCGGGGTCTCTGGTTCAAAACTCTCCCGTTCACACGTAGCTACCCACGTTTCTACAACCTGTTAAACCAGGTTGGATGGCGTCCCTTTAATTCACGGAAATGCCGACCGATCGGAATAAAGCTGCAAAAGAAAAAGATTTTTATCGCTTTAATATTTTGGACCAAGCCTCTTTCAACTGTAGGTGGCGTACATGCGCCAGTAACCAGTAGAAAAAGAAGAAGAAGCCCCTCCTTGCTTGTCCCGTTTGCATGTTTACCATGTTCTGAACAAACATAACCTGCCCAGTGTGTCCGAAGTCTCACTTTTACACATAATCTATCATGAAAAATAAAAAACTAGGAAGAAATGTTCATCTCCTACCTGAATGCTGCCGGATTTTGTTGCTTCCTTGCACTGCTGATGAAATCTTGTGCTTGTCCTGGCCTTTGCTCTGCTCAAATGTACCTTCCCTGACCCTGTGAGTCCCAGTGCTTCCTCGTCTACCTCGGGACTCCCCAGAGCCCATCCGAGGGAGCGTGGCCCCCCTCACCTTGTTGTCCCCGTGGCACATCTGGTTGGTGAAAGTGAGAGGCATGCAAGTGTCTGGGGACAAAGCAGAGGTTGAAATGTTAGTGCTGAAGGCATCTGCAGCAGCAAATCTCCTTTTTTGAGTCCATCCTTACCGTCACTAAAGACATCTGTAGGTTTGCAGTCCTGCTGACCGGAATGGTTCTGTTTGTGCCTCCGGGGCCTTTTATGTGTTATTGCAGGACTCATGTTGCTGTCTGTTGACATGGGGCTGCACGCTCTCTCCTGCCTCCGGCCTGATGTTGTCAAAAACATTTCAAATGAACGATTATTTACTTACAGCATACTTTCTAAAGAATTTTACAATCACAAAATATAGTTTTACTCTTTTTTTTCTCCAGGACTTCTGTGTTCAGTCGCATAAAAGCAGCCGGTGACTGTGCTGTGCAATCACAAAAAAGTGATCTTTTCCAACTGACAAAACCATTCAACTTCAAAGTAAGATCACAAAATACCAATTACCACAAATACTAATGCCCACAGCTTTCATGTCAGTAAAAGCCAGAAGACTGGATCCAAAGCAAATCAAAGTAAAACTTTAACTAAAATGTGCAACAATTCCAAATCCAAATGTTTCATCTATCAAATACCCACTCCAGTCATCTTTTCATCTATATTAAAAGTGTTCCCAGTGCTCTTTTAATAATGCCTATGCTATTGTGAACTAGCATCAAAAAGCTTGAGTTGCTTTCTAGAACATAGTTTCTTCAAGCGGCAGAGGTTTATTACCCATGCAGTCTGGCCGGCTATGTGGTGGCTGCGGAGCTGTTTAGCTAAAGCAGATGGTTTGCGGTCCTGCTGCAGCTACGGGCTCTGCTGCCGACCTTGACTGTGTTACACGGAAAATGTAATGTTTTGAAAAATGTTCATGATGCACGTTACACTTGTTTGCATGATTTCCGGTTTCGTTTAGTTTTCCCCAACTTCACTAAATGTTCTGGCTCGCTCCGGCATCTGGGAAAAATTTGAAGCCAACAAAATGGATACAGAGCGCTGGACCGGACTGGATGCAGTGTGAGTGCCTTTTGGCACTTTTCTGGTTATGTAAAGACTCCGTTGACTGGATACAGTGTGAGCCTGGGGTTAGTAATTCACCTGTGGTTGGTGCGGAGCAACCCCGCCCCCTTTCTCATTGCTGAGAGCTCAGAAGCTTGTGGCCTGCGTTACAAATAAGCCCTTTTTCAAGCTGCGTTTTTTTGTCTGCTCTTGTTTTCAAGGATTTGAATAGAAAATAATCTTAAATGCAATTTGGAAATGAATTTATGTAATATATTACATTATCAGAAAGATGCCACAAGAATATGCTAAAAATATGCTAAAAAACGAAGTAGATTTTGAGGGGTTTGATGCTTTCATTTCTGCGAAAGGATAACTAAAGATGAAGGCAATGATGTCAAATTAATTATGATGCGCAAAGAGATCTTTGCCCCACCTGACTCCTCAGAATATCTGCTCCCACGTAGGCCAAGGATGTCTCTTGAGGAAGCCGCTGCGTTGTTGAAGTCACCATCCGTAAAAAAGGATCCCTCTGAAGTGCTGACAACACTGGACCTGCCTGATGAGATGTTGTCCTCCGACGCCGAGCCCCAGCTGTTAACCATGGACCCTGTGACTGATCTGTCCAGGTCCCCTGTGCTGGAGGTTGGGGTCTGCCCATGGAGTAGCAGCTTGTGGGACGAGAGGGGATGCAGCTGGTGTCTGTGCTTCTGGTGATTGTAGGGTTGGCTGTAAGGATTTTCGCTAGCATTTGCCTCCTCCCCGTCCTCTTCTTCATCCTCCTCTTGTCCATCAATGTCCACACAGAGCGGTATTGAGCTGTAGGTGTGTGTGAAGTGTTCGTCTCCATCGTGTAGGCCATTGCTCCGGCCTCCCTGTGAGGATGAAGCAGGTGGTTGACAGCAGGTCCCTTCAGTAGGAGTTGAGGCTCTCACTAGTCGAGATGGAGCGTCTTGTGTTTCCTCCTCTGGATCAAAGCTGATGAGAAAAAGATGAACATGAGGTGATGTCCAACAGGTATTAGTCACAGCACATTAGACATAGAAACATCATTCCACCATCTACACAGCACATATTTTTATTCATTCTAAATCCATTCCCAGTGTTCTTTTAATTATAATAATGCCATTTTTACCCAAAAATGTGTTTTTAGAACATAGTTTGTGCAGAGCAGCAGTAGTTTAATAGAAATTCACCTCAACATTGTGATGCGGAGGCAACCCCGCCTCCACTCTCCACCCCCCATCTGTTTACATGCTAACTTACAGCCCCTTAAACCCAACCTAAGTGGCCTTTTGCTTTGGAAGTCCTCCTGGCTGATGCCGTCTGATCTTTATTGGGTAACAGTCAGCACTAGTAATGGTCCTAAATCAAGTCAAGAACTGTCCAGTATCTTGGCGGGGAGCTTTTGGGATCCTTCGACTCAATGACATTATTATTTTTTTTTTGGTCCACTGCTTTTTGATTTTTTTGTTCTGAAATCTATACTACCATTTCACTGCATCCAGGCTCAGCAGCGATTCTGCCACATAAAAAATGGAGCGTTTTGGCAATGACTGCTAAAGTCCAGCTGCGATAGATGCAAATTCTTGGAGTTTCCAAACTGGTCTTAAGGTTTTGATCAGAAAGATGCCACAAGAACATGTTATGAAGACCAAAAACGCTATTTCCATCAGAGTGGGTCTTTAAAGGCAAAATGCAACCTTGTGTATTTGATAAGGCATCCAGTTAATATTACAGGGTTATGCTTTGAATGGGTGGAGATCTTCAAATCAAAATGAAAACATTAAAATGAATACATATATACAGTACAATGTTTGCATATTAAACTCAACATGTTCAGAATTTCAGTCAAGTTTAAGTACATGAACAGATTTTGTGCAAAATAACTTTTTTTTTTTTTTTTTTTTTTTAGGTTTTATGTATAGTGGTGTAGTGGCAAATAGTAATTTCAAAAGTCACACATCAACAACAACCCTGAAACACTCTTCTTTCACAGCAAAAGTTGAGCAAATGTGCAAAAAAAATAAAATACTGTATGAGTTTGTGGCTTGTGGACAAAGGGTTAATGCAAAACTCTCTGGACTATGAGACACATTTGTATTTCATGACCTCATGACCATTTCATGAGCTGTTAAAATGTCTTTTATTCTGTAGCGAGGCTAAAGCCTTTTTATGTGGGGGGGTCAGTATGGGAGCGGAAGACTTTGGAAGGATGGCAAATGACTAATGCTTAAAGAAGCTTGTATTGTTGATTTCTTAATCTTTGACACTAATGATACTAACATTGCCCTCCTGTAGCTCCGCCACTGCTCTTATAAATGTCTTGTTGCGTAAAACACTAACACTTTCTACCCAAAGAAGATACATTTGTTTCCTAATCTCTTATTAGACTGACAGGTTGCAAAATGGGATTAGGAGATTTTGTCTTATTCTATAGTGTTAAAACGAAGGATACTACAATTCTCGGTTTAAAACTGAACGGGATGTTCTAACATTGAACCGAATTGTGAGGAAAGCGAATCATTGCATCGCTAGTTAATACTCCACTAAAAAACTAGCAGTGTATTTAGGAATCTTAGATCCTCTAAAGCTTCCTGTGTCTATAAGTCCCACAGAAGTCCATTTGCCGCTAAACATCTACTTGCAGATTGCATTTAATAAAAACAGATTTTTGGCAATTTATTTGATATATAAAGCTACAGAAATCCAACAGTGTGATATTTGTCACTTGGCTTTAACTGGGACTGTTTCCAGTACCTCCTTTCCATGGGAAGACTGTATTCATCACAGTCCCAGGCGTCAGCCTGAACAGAGGACAGCTGTTCCCCCCAGCTAACCCCATTATGTTTCGAGGCCTTCGGAGCCCTGATTCCTTTCCTTTGAATTTGGCTCCCTGAAAAATGTAAAGCAAACAGAGGTAAACACAGACACTGTTTGATTTGTAAATGTTTAACAGTGGGAGGGAACCACTGATGGTTTCACCTGAGGTGCTGCTGCCTCTGTCAGAGCTGTGACTTGAGCTTCCTGTGCTGTGATTGTGTGTGTGGTTGAGCATCAGCTTTGGGTGGATCACGCCGCTTTCATTTCCCTGCAGATCTAAAGACAAAGCAACATCTCAAACATCCTTCTTTCTTCTTTCATAGTAAACATATAAATACGACAGAGTTTTAGGGCTACCAAAAAAAAAAAAAAAATTATACTGCGATTAAAGTCGCAAATGTATGAGATTTTCGTACATTTACGACTTTAAGACCACCACTTTAACCTTTCCACTTCCAATTATTTCTTCCACCACAAAAGACAAGCTCTCCTACAAGTCTGTAAATATTCTTTTCAATGTTCTTATGCAAATAATTTTATTTTGATTCAACAAAAGAAAAAAAATGTCTTCGTTTTATACACCTACCTAAAAATAAAGCTTCACAAAATGCTAAGCATCTTTCATGTTCTAACACAGCTCCAATTAACAGACAACTTTGGTGTCTTTTTTCACAAGTTCATAATTCATTTTAAAGTCATTCATTTAAGAGATTTAAAGTAATCAATTTATGACTTTTAAAGTCGTTAATCTATTATTTTTATCTCGTGATTTAACATTTATGACTTTTTACTCCAAAATGTTATGACATTTTTTTCACATAAATGTACCTGTTTTACATTTAAGAGATTTAAAGTCATAAATGCATGACTTTGAAAGTCATACATCTACAACTTTATTCTGATAATTTAACGGTTACTCTTTTCCTGTAAAAGTACGTGTTTTATTGATGTACATATACAAGATTTATAGTGTTAAATTGACTTTTAAAGTTGTAATTGGATTACTTTTTTCTCGTTATTTACCAATCATGACTTTTTTCACGTAAATGTATGTGTTTTAGTTAAACATTTACAAAATTTAAAATAATAAATGTATGCCTTTCAAAGTCAAAAATCTGCAACTTTCTTCTCTTAATTTAACAAATACAACTTTTTTGTCATAAATGTTTGACATTTTGATAAGATTGACCTGTTTTAATGATACACACATACGATAATTATACCAAAATATGTGTGACTTTTAAAGTAATAAATCTAATACTTTACTCTTGTAATTTACCAGTTGTGACTTTTTCATGTAAATGTGCTTGTTTAAAAATTGTACATTTATAATATTTAAAGTCATAACGTTATGACTTTTCGTAAATCCATGACCATAATCCTGTAATATAACACTTTTTTTTGTAAATGTTATGATATTTTGGACGTAACTGACCTGTTTTAAAGTTTTACATTTACAGGATTTAAAGTCATAAATGTATGACTTTTAAAGTTGCAAATCTATGACTTTATTTTCGTAATTTAACAGTTACAACTTTTTTCTCATAAATGTGTGACTTATGTCACGTAAATTTACGTGTTTTAATGTTACATATTTGAAGTAATAAATTTATGAGTTTTAAAGTTGTAAATCTAAGACTTTATTCTCATAATTTAACTCTTAAGACGTTTTTCACGTAAATTTAAAGTCGTAATTTTTTTTCTTCTTTTGTAAATTTGTGTTAATACTCCATCGCAGTAAAGCTCGTAGACTTTGTGTCAATACCTTTACTGTTTTGCTCCGCCATGCTGTGCTGCATCTGTGCAGCCATCTCCTTGGTGATTGGAGGCAGGTTGGGGGGTTGTTTCCAGCATGGTATATCGAGAGGCTCTGATAAAGTTGCCCCCTTGTTCTTAATGCTTGCTTGAATGAGCTGTGTGGTGGCGTATGGAATAGGCTCATATGTGCCAGTTGAATCTCCTCCTGGACTCACATAGCCCAAATTGTTGATTGTTTTAATCTCACTAAGCTTGTTGGAAAGGTTTATGTCACTGTAGATGGCTGTCCCGAGCTGTCCCCCTTGTTTGCTGTCTGGTTGGTTTCCATAGTTGGCGATGCAGTCCGCTGGGTGGGAGGAGCAGCACATGAACAAAACAAGAAAGTGAAGGTTTTTCATCTTCTTAAAAAAACTCTTTTTCAGAGGCTTTCTCCTGAGTTATGAGATTATCTGTTTTTGAACCAACCTGGCCGACTGTACGTTGTCATGTTGCTGTCACTGGTGCCATTGCCATTATTGCAGCAGTTGATGCCACAATCCAAATGATTGGCACTTGCATTTGGCCAATTGTCTGGCAGCCACAGCTGGTTTAGTGGTTCACCCATGCTGAGAGGACCAGGTCTGCAACAAGGAGAGCCACAGCACTGTCAATCAAAAAGCCGCCACCTCCTTGCATCAGTAATGACTGAGCTGGGGGCCAGTGGAAGCACCGAGCTCCTGTCAAGAGCAGGGATACATCCCCCCCTAGTGTTTCCACAGTGGAACCAGTCTTTATATAACACAAAGGGACAAAAATATCAGTAACCTGCCAGCGCTGCACGCAGATTCTCCTCTTTGATATGCAACTGCAAAGATAGACAGGAAAGATTCAACCTTGATGAGCTGACACACTGATAAAGAGCCAAAGGGGGAGGAAGGCATGAAAGCAGGTTAAGGATCTGGGAAAAAGATGGGAAAGCTTAAGCACACAGTTCTGAGTGTTCAGTCTGTCTGGCTGAATTTGGAAGAAGACAACACATTTCTGTTGGCTTCTATTGCTGTTTCTGTCTAAATTAAACACTAAAGCAGGTTTTTTTTTTTCTGTTGATGAAGAAATTGATATTTTTCTCTTTCAGACATATCCTTTAACCCTTATTTTGTGGCCCAGTCAAAGTTGACCCATTTTCAAACTTTAAAATGGGTCAACTTTGACTCGAAAACAATACAGGGGTTCAAAGGAACAATAGCACAAGAAAAAAAAAAAAGAAAGAAGATAGAGCCTCAAGAATTCCAGTTGGATGGATATGGATTCACCAAATCTTTTTTGTTTTTTTGGTTTGTGCTTGCTTTTTGTATACTATATTTACTTTGTCCCCTAAAATAAAATTTTTACTGTCATTCAAGAAATAACTTGGTAATAAATGGCTTTCTGCTTAAATATTACTTTGGAATATTTCTTTTCTTTGACTATTATTGACTCAAAATTTGGGGGCAAGTGAAAGGGCAAAGGTTTTAGCTGGAAGGGCAGCTTCCCACTGTAGCTCTATCTTGATGTAATTCCCTTAAATCTTAAAAATATGAACTTTAGGCAAGATAAAGCAGATTTTATTGTTATTCAGAATTCAACATTCCAAGCAAGAATCTGATGGCTTTTTCTGGTGGCATTTTAAGAGCAAAGAGCAGAACATACCTGTTGGTGTAAAGGTGAATGATGGGACTGTAGGGACAAACAGGGAAACACTTCAGACAATGTTTTATTACATTTAAAACATCAGATTTAGTAAAGTTTTTACGAACAATCTTGCAGCCCGCTCTGCGTAGGTGCTGCTTTAACTCCAATTTGATGCATGGAAACGTTTAAATAAGAACGGGCCATATGTGCCGCTGCTGCCTACGATTCATGTGTCCAAAGTGAAGGTTAATTAAGGGGGAAAAAATAAGCTGACAGACAGGAGGATAACAGCAGCACTACTGTGGCCGACGTGATCGTGGCAGGTTGACAGGCCGGTGCCTCCAACTACTGTGTTAGGTCAAGGAAGAGACAGTCTACAAATAAGTGATTAAAGGTCAGATTTTCAAAGCCAGCAATGGTTCAAATGCACATTTGTCTCTGAGGTCTTTGTATCAAAGAGGTGATTAAAACAGAAATGTTCACCTTTTAATGCCATCTGCTTATCTCTGTGGGAAAATATTCTTTAATGCCACTAAAATGAAAAGTGCTGTGGCGTGGTGGCAAAATGTCACGGCTCTGTAATCCAACATTTTCTTTAATCATTCTACAAAGGTAACAGATGTTTACTTTTTTCAGCTCATATGGGCATAAACTTACATTTTTCCTGATCTAGTCTGAAACAGAGCAACGCACCTTTGCGGATTCCAGTGTATGTGCTGCTGAGACCACTCCTCTTTTTGCGGTGTCTGTAGAGCCACACACTGAAAATCATGAGAACAAACCAGCAGGTGGCGCCAATGCCAGCAATAAAAGCCGGCTGCTTCACCACATCTGAGATCTGTGAGAAAGCATCTCTCCTGTCACTGAGGACCATCATCTGGCCGGCAGAATCTAAAATAAAAAAGGAATAAAAATGGTAAACCACACATAAATGTTTTATTTTTTTTTAATTGACTAAAAGAAGAGTATAAACTCCTACCAAACTGAAAGAAAGCTGCCTCGCTCTTGACTCCAAGCCCGGCACCATTGCTGGCTGCAACCACTACACTGTAGCGAATTCCTGGTGCCAGACTGGAAATAAGCACAGCGAAGGTGGAGCCATCCACAGACTGGTTTACATGGTAGCGGCTCTCATTACCCAGGCACCAGATCTGTCAAAAGCCAACGAGATGACAGTAATCGCCTGAGGGATATATCAAACCACACCGTTTCACAAATTTAGTTTTATTTTTGTACCTTGTACTCCTGAACAAAGCCATCCTCTCCTGCCTCTGGAGGTGGTTTCCAGGAAACAAGGATAGCAGTACCATTGGCATCACTTTTTGTAACTGTGACCCCCTTGGGTGCTCTTGGGACTGAGAGAGACGCATAGAGAAACATGTAGATGATTCTTTCCAAAAAGAAAAGAAAAGAAAAGAAAGCTATGCCTCAATTTTACTGAAAAGTAAAAATAAAGTACCTTCTTCCAATGTTCTGACCACCTTCACCTCACTGTCAACTCCCTGGAATTCATCAAAGAAGGGGCGCACTTTGAACTCGTAGATGGATCCTTTTTTTAGATGACTAATGACCACGCTGTCCTCCTGTGAGCCGTGAACCTCCAGGACACTCCACTGCACCTCAGGCTGGCCATGCTCAGAAGACAACCTGTAAAGCACCTTGAAGCCCTGGATGTACGGGGACTGCTGTTCTACCTGCCAATAAGCACCAACACAAACATGTTCTAACTAGCTTTCACGATCACACGACTGATGGACTGAATAAAAGGGTCTGAGTCAGGGTGAGTTTGCGAAAAAAAACGACATAAGACCTCATCTTATGCTGCAAAGAACATCTGGCAAAAAGGCTTTGTTAAAACCCAGTTAGCTGACTTTTTTTCTCTAACTTTCCTCACATGAAATATGAGGCCATTAATGGTTTCCACGCAGTTCAAGTTCAGGATAAGATAGAAAAAAAAAAGGCAAAAGTAATTTCCATTCACTGCTCTAGCAAAGCCTGAGCATAATTCTTCAGGAGATGTTCCACAGAATTGAACGTTTTCTCTTACTAAATAGAATAGATGTATTAATATTTGTCAGCAGTACTGATCTTCAAAGTTAAAAACTTTGTTTTCAAATGATTCAATCAGCCCTCTTCAAAAACAGGGATGCACACTAATGCCTGCTCTAAATACGTTTTTTTTCTTCCAAAACTAATCTTATAAAATGGAGTGCCTTCCAGCGGTTGTGCTTACTGATATTGAAAGGACTAGAGAGGTACACAGTGCTGTGTCAAAATGTCAGTCTGTTGGGTTTTTTTTTTTTACTTGTTACAAACAAGGTTGAGGTTATGCTAACGCGGCTAACGTGCAGTGGTGTATTACTATGTTTTTTTACATGTCATTAACGAAGTTGGGAGTTAGCGTAGTCACAGTAACGTTTGTTTTAGTGGTATTAGTCTGTTTTTGCATTATGCAAATACGATTTTGAGTTATTGTGATTAAGCTAATGCAGCTAATGTGTAGCAGTGTTGGACTGCATTTTTATTGTTACTAACAAGTTTGGAAGTTAGCATAGTCAGAGTAATGTTTGTTTTAGCAATATCAGTCTTTTTTTTTAACAAGTTGCAAACAAGGTTGTGATTTTTGAATTAAAAAAAAAAGACTTAAAACAAGACAAGTGTCATGTTGCATTCATTTGTGGAATTAAGTTTGCATTATTTTATCAGGAATCCTATTTTTTGTTGTTTAAAGTTTCAAATGTGTTTTCTCTAAATGTGTTTTCTCTTCATCTTTCCAAAGAAAGGCTTTCTGTCTTCTGTGCCATGAATGCTGATATAATTCCACTGCTGAAGTGCAGCTAAAATGACTGCACATCTATCTTTAGAACATCAGCCAGAGACTTTTGTTTGGGGTTGCCTTACAACTCTATCAGGACGTGTCCAGTGTGACCGTGTCCACAGCTTGAATAGGTCCTTGTGAACCAATGCATCATGTTTTGGCCTTGAGAATAAATCATGCTTTACTTTAGAGTGTTCAGTAAAAACTAAAAATTAATGTCATGCCGCACATGGTTTTTCAAACAAGACAGGATGACACAAATATGTTCTGCCTTTGACCTTTCAACACCGGAGATGTTGCTGGCTACACCTAAAACACACTCTCTTTGACACACCGTAACTCTGCAATCGTGCACGCAATTAGCGCTTTTTCATTTCAGCTTTGCACCGATATGCATCAGATTACTACAGTAAAGTGTTGCCGCAAAGCTGCTTTGTTCTGACGATTGCATGAGCACTTCCCTGCTGCACAGTGTTGCTTATCAGCACAGCGTTTCTCTGCTTCAGAATCCGATGGAATTACATTGATTCCATGAACGGTTGAAGAGTTAAGATAGTCGAAAGAATGTCAACACTGGAGCTAAAGCTTCGATGTTAAGCGGTTAATACAAGGCCGTGTTAAACACGGAACACGTTCAGGAGAGTCCACAGGCAAACTTTACCATCCACTGTAGTCTCACAGCAGATCCCGACAGAACTGTGGGCATATGCAGGTGGATTACGACGTCTCCAAGTTCATTTTGGATGTGACGGTGATCCACCCCCTTTATAGTGGCAGTTCTGTCTGTGTTTCAAAGCAAAATAAAAAAAAGAGTGTTACAGCAACAACCATATTTTACACTCAAACTGAAATACTCATATGCCTGGAAGTTGTGATGTAAAAAGAATGGGAGGAGGTGTGGCACTGACCCTGTGTTCTGACAGAATCTGAAATTGGACTTGGATCACTCAGACCATAAGCATTCACTGCTCGGATCATGAAGAGGTAGACGGCTCCAGGTTTCAGGTTTCTCAGGACAAACGTCTCTGCTTTCACATGCTCTGCTAGAGTCACCCATCTGTTCCCTAAAGTGTAACTTTGGGGTTTCAAACCAAAAATTGTGAGAAAAAGTACAAGGTTGACAAATCCAACCCAGATGTATTTCAATATTGCTGGATGCTACTGATGAACGTCTTACCTGAATGCCTCAATGAGGTAAGATGTAGGTAGTTTATCCTTATCAGGACTAGACTTCCAGGACAACGTCACTGATGTCTGACTGACATCAGTGACTTCGGGTTTGGACGGAGCAACTGGAATAATATTATTTTCCGCAGGGTGACCAGACTTCACAACCCCAAATTCTAATAAAGACACAGAAAACATTACACTTCTGCTACGTTCGCTTGTATGCATGTTTCATGCTTCAGCGTTCAAACTCTCGCATTCACACAAGTTTTTAGGTCCATTTTTGGGCTCTTTGTGCAAAACGTGCGACCATTGAACATGCGTTGAAAGTTAAACCAGCTTTGAGCAATCAGGGACTTGGATAAGGTAGTGACATATGGGAAGCGTCTTTTTTCATTCCCAAACATTGGAAAAACTGACTACGGAAAACAAATAAAGAACTGCGGTTTGTGCCCTGCTGGAATCATATGAAGTTTTTTTCTACATCACATGCCCAGTGTGTAGGTAGTACTAAAGTTAACCATACTTTGACTAAAATTATCTTATTTTCCCTTGTTTTTCCGCTCACCTTGTACTTGTAATAAGGCTGTCCAGGAAGCCTCTCCACCTGGGTTTGAGGCAATACAAGTATACAGGCCTGAATCTCCCATCTGAGGATGGAAGATCCAGAGGCATTGAATGGTTAGAACCACTTGAAATGCGTTCTACAAATCCGCCCCCTGACTTTCCCTCTTACCTCAGTGTGGTAAATCTTCAGAGATCCTGTTTCAGTCAGAGACATCCTAGAGTCTGCAGGAGAAAGCACCACCCCATCCTTTTTCCAGTGAACTGTGGGAGGTGGAGTGCCAGCAGTTTGGCAACCCAGTTCCACAATGCTGCCGACAAGGACAGTCTGGTTGTAGGGTCCCTGTTTTATGAAGGGAGGTGGGTAGTCGGACCCAGCTAGCCAAAAGAGAGGATAGATAGAATGACATGAGCATGAGCACAAGTAAAAAATGATTTCAGTATTTCAGTACCGTACTATTACATTATAGATGATAAGATATCAACCACTGAAACTTTAGTTTGTTTACAAGCTGGAGAAAGATATATGACCAGATTCTGTTAAATTGTGACTGTTTGTATTATTTTATTACTGTAACAGGAAGCATTCATTGTTTAACTCTATTTTCCAAGACTTTTTTTTAGAAATAAAAAAACATTCAATATTTTTCCTCAACTTTTTTTTTTTTTTTTTAATTTAAACGTAAAAACCTGTAAATTCTAATATTAATATTGAATTGAATCTAATATTGAATTGAAAATTAAGGCATTTTTGGAATAAAACGTTAACAATATGTCAAATCATTTGGAATGTTCTAACAAATAACAACGTCTTATAAAAAAGTCTTAAAAAAACGCTCCAGAGTGCATACCCAAATTTTTATGTTTTAGGATGCTGCTACTTTTACTCAGGCCAGCATGCATGATGATAGTCCAATTTTGGAATTCCTAACTAAAGCTGGGCATCATGAAGTAAATCCTTCTATTTTTGGCATTTTTTTCTCCTGTTTGTTTTTATCAGTGCACAAATCAATATCATCTAATAGAAAATTAGCAAGAATTTTAACTGTCGATGGCATGTCAGAACGCAGAAAACTTGGAGTTTATGTTCAGAAGGTACTGAGTTGTTTTTCTAAACGGACAAAGCCATAAAAAGATTTTAAAAAAAAGAGAAAACAAAAAATAAAGTGGTGGAAAAAGGCAGAAAAAGATAAGATGTGAAAGATATTGGGAGGAAAATTGGTAGAGCTGAAGAACAATAGGCTTAGGTGGCTGTGCAGTCAGTGGAGGAAAAAGAAATCAACTTTTCCCCTCCAGCGGAGGGCAACTAATCATTCATTGGCTAGAAGGTACTGCCGAAGCCGGATCCAATCATGACAGCAAAGCCCAACTAATAACAGTTCCACTTAGATAACAGAGCTTCCTCGCACACACACATCTGAGAACCTCGTGCGTAGGGGTGTAGGTTTCAGATAGATAAATAAATAAATGATAAATAAAAGTTACTTCTCCCTTCTTGAAAGCTTGATGGAAACATACTTTGAAAACTGCCAGAGGTAATGGGAACCAGCTATTATCATAAAAAAGCACTTCTTTGAATAAGGATGAGGGGCATGAGGTAGAATGGAGAAAACTTAAGTTTGAGTTAGCGGAGCGGAAGCACAGGAAGTCAGAGGGCAGCCAGAGAAGGCCAAAAAAAGGCCAATTTAGCATATTTCTGTGAAATGCATTCCACTTTAACTGACAGTCCTGGATTAAAAAGCTCTGCAGGTAAAAGCATTTACTATCTCACAATACCTTAAGCAATTATTTCTATAATTATAACATATGCAATCCACATCTGCACAAAGTTGCATAGACATATATTGATGATCGTGCAGGTGTGTAATGACTGCTCGGGGCCTTCAAGCACAGTTAAATTGCTTTTCTGAAGCAATTAACACAGTTACTTCATCGAGTGTGATTTGGACCAAAAAGCCCTCAGAGCTCTTTGGTGAAACCATAATGACACCGTGTGTAAATCCTCCACTTTCATTCCCAATTATCTGGACTTAACTGACAGAAATGACTGTTTTGATAGCAGCGAGGTGGATTTAGATCCTAATTGTAATTTGTCTCAACCAATGATGACAAAAAGATATGGAAGAGATGCCTCTAGAACAAAACAGCACTTAAAAGTTTACACGTCAACAACATCAAGTTGAAGTTTTTTTCCATTTTAACCCAATCTGGCTCTCATAATTAGGATCCTGGAAGTTGGTTTATAAAAAACGGAGTTGGCTTTTTTCAGTGGCAGATGTGACAGATTTCCTCAACAAAAGAACTCGGAAGAAGCAAAGTAGTGTGTTTAAGCAAAAGACACTTAATGCCTTCGTTATATGCATACACAGGGTGACCTATACGGTTACTATGGGTTGTTTGAGCCCGTGGAAGGTTCTAGAAAAGAGTGACAAAAACTGCAGATGTATCTTGGGGTTCCCTTGAGGCTTGTACTTAAGGGACGTGGATAAAATGGAACGTAAGATTGTTGTGTGTGTGGTAAATATATCCTGAAGTATATAAAGATGATGTCAGTCACACACACTTGTGATAGTGTGGTACTGTGCTCTAACATCACTCTCTAGTCGTTAGTACGATGCGCATACTGGCTCCTTACTGAATCTACGCAAATGTTGCGCACAAGCAGTGACATGCGGTCAGGTGAGGCAAGTGAGGCACGGCCTCATCTGTCATTGTAATAAAATAGAAAAAAAGTACCTTAAATAAATATTATTTTCCACTGATCCATGTTAAAGATACATTTTCTGTTGACTCGACGCGTCTTTGACAGTTTCTGAGGTTAAAATCGCAGAATTTGAACGTTTGGAGTAACACAGGATATTGTGACCTGAAGAATTTGCAGAGAAGCCTCTGCATACATAAAAAATCAGCCTCGCACATTCAAAGCCAGATCTCTTTAAAAACATTTGGAAATTCGAGGATGGATTTGGCATTAGATGAAAAACGGAAGCTGAACATCAGCATCCACAATGCTAAGGCCAAACATGGTTTTCAATTTTTGTTTTTTTAAAATTACATGGGAGTAAGGGGGAAAAAAAAGTTTTTGAAAACAAAATTTTAGGTCTAAAAGAATTATTTTTAATAATTTTCACAGACAACATTCGATAACACTGATTAAGGAAACCAGAATTTAAAGTTGGAAAAATACCAGAAATAGTTACTAAGGGTCAAAATGAAATGTGTGCTGAACCCATCTGTATACTTTACAGTATATATGGATAATTAAACACAAGAAGAGTGTTCTATCCATGTCTATAAAAGAAATATTCTCTATAGGACAAATATGTTCTTGTGTGTATCTTATATGCTTTTAACTGCTGTTGAATGAATGGTGAAATATTCAGTTCTTGCAATTGTAAATCTGACTCCAGAGGAGTCAGTGCCTCACCAGCCACCAACCTCACCGCACTGCACATGTGCCCATGATGGGTAAGTGCCCGTGGGATCCTTGTCTACTTTCTAATTTCTACAGTCAATCTACATTCACACTGACCTCAGTAACACGTTTTCAAGCAACTACTTTCAATAAGTCTCTGTAAAGTCTGTGCTCATTTTGGGCTTTTGCGTTCACAACTCTTTTGTTCACGTGTCGGTACGTACATTGTCGACCCCATTTCTGGGCAAAACGCATGGCCACTGAACGCGAACTTTGACCCAACATGTAGTGACGTATTGGTGGCATTACTTTTCACTCAGGGAAGTATCATTTTTTTGAAAACTGATCATGGAGGAGAAATTAATAGTTGCACTTTGTGCCGTAACTTCAAGTTTTTCATATATTAGAGTAGAGCTGATATTCTGATACTTGAGCAGGACTCCCGAGATTCATACCGCCTTGACATTGACTCTTCCGACTGTAGTATCGGGTAGCAACAGTCCGGTGTGAACACCATATCCTAAATGCGTATCACATGCTCAGTGTGAACATAGCATCAGGCGCCAAGCTCGGCGCAACAGGAGGAGTGTGCACTTATCAGGCTCTCTGCGCACTGTGCAAGGTTTGGGGAGATAACAAATAAAAAATCCTTGTGTCTCACCTAATTACTTATTTACCCTTACGTGTTAAGTGTTTGCCCCAGCCTGTCTCTCGCAGAATGCCAGAAGAAAATAATGTGTATGAACATTTTTGTTCATTGAATACAACCTTAAACCTTCAGCTGTGCCCATTTTTCCACAGAAATATTATTCCAATGCTTTGTTTCTTTACTTACCATCAGAAACCTCCAGCAGGGCTTTAGTTATAACACTACCGGCAATGTTCAGAGCCTGGCAGCTGTAGAAGCCAGCATCAGAGTGCTGAACATCAGTTATGGTCAAACTCCCCATCTGAGACACAGACAGCCGGCTGAAGGGCTGCGGCGGCTGGTAGGAGAACAGAAGGCTCTAAAGTGAAAACACAAATCCCATTTAGAAAGCCATTTATTATCTTCATTTGAACTGAGTGCCAATTTAGCCTGATCCCACAGACTGGGGGGGTCTCACCTCGCTGCCCTCTCTTTGCCAGAAAATAGCAGGTTGCGGGTTGCCTGTGGCCTCACACTGAAAAGTGACCGTCCTGCCCACTGACACCACTTGGTTCCTGGGGTGCATGGCGAAAGCAGGGGGCACTGTAGGGTAAAAAAAAAGATTCTAATTATCAGACAGCCTGGCATGAGCTCCTATTTCTCACTTTTAGAACATCTCAGTGTTGATAAAAAAAAGGGAAAATAATAAAGTCATCAGCAAAAAAACAATCAAAAAGAAGAATCTTTTTCAATGTCGGCTGTTTATCTACATATAACATGAATTACATACTGTAGAGGACTGACAGAGTGACAGAGGCTCATGACTCCCTTCATGTTTGATGGTAGATGAAAAATGGTTGACACTTACCAGCATTGACTACAAGAGAAAAAAGAAACACAAAAATGAAATGTAGTGAGAATTCATGTTGTACACAGACAAGTGAAAATAAAAAAACATTAGTGATCACTTTTGAAATGGTATAAACCATAGACCTGGAAAAGAAATAATTCCATGCACTGCAGTTATTAGGCGCACTGTCAATCTATGGTCTATTTTCTATCATATACAGTAAAAGGCGCATTAAATGAGACAAAAGACTTAGAGATAATTCCTTTGGTCAGTAACACTTTAGTAACCATGTCCACAATGACTTGTTTGTAACACGCCACATGTTGAAACATTAGAGGCAGACTGATACTGCTACATGTTAGCCACATTAGCATAGTCAAAATATCTGTTGGGATATAAAGTCAGCATTTTTATACAGCTTCTCAGCAGATGAAAGTACAAAGTGCTCTAACATGCACTGACAGATGAATGCAATGACTGTAGATTTCAGAAAACACAGAGAAACACCACCAACAGATGACATGGCACTCCAAATTATCACTGATTGTGGAAATTCCACTCCAGCAATAGACTCTGTCCCTCTCGACTCTGTCTGTTGACTCTGGACCTTTTATTTCAAATGACAAACAAAATGTACTTTCATCTAAAAAAAGGACTTTTAATTATTAAAAATCTATTCAGTCCTTTTTCTCCTTTGCTCCGATAAAATACTTTTGACGTCTTTGTGTTTCAGGGCTGACTTGACATGAAAAGTATAACATTTGTAGCCAGTATCTATGATTCGTCTACATGGTAGCTGAAGATGGATGGATGGATGGATGGATGGATGGATGGATAGATAGATAGATAGATAGATAGATAGATAGATAGATAGATAGATAGATAGATAGATAGATAGATAGATAGATAGATAGATAGATAGATAGATAGATAGATAGATAGATAGATAGACAGACAGACAGACAGACAGACAGACAGACAGACAGACAGACAGACAGACAGACAGATAGATAGATAGAAGACAAACATCTTGTTTGTTACTCCATTCCTCCAGCAAGAACTAGAAAAATTTACCCCAGTGCCTTTTCTTTTTCTTGGGTTTCTGACAAAAACAAAGAAACTCAAACACTGGGACTTCCCAGCAGGAACGACTTCAACCTTATCTCTAATTAAGTCCCACTGTCCTCACAGGCCACACTTCCCACTGCGTCACAGCAATATACTTAATTGCCTTGGTTTTGTCAGTGAAAGTGTGAGGTGTCTGACTAACTACTCTCCATCACGATTCTAAGAAAAGAAAGCAGACACTTTTTTGGTGGTTCCAGCACCATTTTTTTTACTGCTGTAAATTAGTTCCTAATTGGTATAAATGGTGGCTGCTAAAGACTTGTGTTTGTCTTCAATCAGAACTGGAAAGAAATGAAATACATGAATTTGCTGTGGCTCTACTTTCTGAGAAGATTTTAAGCACTTATTCTACCTTGCACAATTAGATTATTTTTGGGAAAAAAATAAACCAGATGAAAATGGTTTTGTTGGGGTAAAATTCGAATAGAATAGAACAGAATGCCTAATTGTCATCATACAGGAGCATGATGAAATTAAAGATGGCCATCATTTCATGGTGCATAATAAAAAGACAACAACAAGTATCAATAATATCAAAACTCTATGGCGCACTGACCATGAACGGTGAGCGAGGCAGAAGCTTCAGACTTCCCAACCATGTTCTCCACCACGCATGTATAAGAGCCCTCATCAGAAGACGTAACCTGGCGGATAATTAAGGTATGGTCCTCCAGGACCTCAAATCTTTAAACAACACAGAGACAAACACTTGGGAAATGACATAAAAAGTACCATAAAAAAGGCGTAAGTAATTGCTGACTGGATCTTTCCGAGTTACCTTCCCTTTGGCAAGTCGGAATCATCTTTCCTCCATCGAACAATAGGAACAGGGTCTCCTTGAACCACACAGTGGAACTCCACGCTCTCGTCCGTCAACACCACCACACTGCCAGGGCGCTTCACAAAGGTCGGTCGCTCTAAAGAGAGAAGAAGCGGCAAGAAAAAAACGTTGGTTTTGGTTTCATCACGACTTGGACAATCATCAGCTGTGATTGTTTTGGTCTGGATCACAAGTATGGGGTTGGATTTTGAAGAGGTCATGTTTAGAAAACCAAGAAAAAAAAGATATGTTCACTCAAAAAATATGATGATTAGACATCATTTACAGATCAGAGCAGGGGCGGAGCTAGAAGATTTAATATGGGGGGTAAGAGGGGGACAGAATACTTAGGAAGGGTGGCAAATGAGTCATTTCAAATGAAAGGATGAAAAACATGTTATTTTTAATTATATTTTAGTTGTATTCAAAAACATTGCTTTTGTTATGTTTGCAAAGCTTAAAGAACATTGTATTGATGATTTCCTAATCTCTGTCAGTAATGATACTAATATTGACTCAAAAACAGAGAGGGGGCAAAGCTTTTTGCTGAAGGGACAGTTGCCCCCCCTTGCCCCCCTGTAGCTCTGCCCCTGGACCAGAGGCTTGTGACAGCACACATGATGTTCTTTCAGTTCTAGAAAATTCATGCAAACTCTTAATTAGAATATTTTTCCCCAAATCCTGCTTGATTAAAAAAAAGCCACATGCATATCTTCATATTTTTGTTTATTTGTTTCTTTATCCTTTTACCATTAGGTGTTTGTGCATGCACAACATCTTTTCATTAGTAATTCATAAAATAATTGTATTAATTGTTGTTTTCAACCTCTTTACAAAGTAAAAGCATTTATAATGGAACACAGTAATTTCAAGCTTTCCTGTCTTTTTTTTTTGTTCATAAAACAAGTTTGATAACATCTACCAACAAACAGACCATTCCGGGCACATTTTCAGTGGGCAAGTCAAGACTGTACTCACATTTAGATGGATCTGTCAGTCTCTGTTTTGAAATGTAAATTTCAAGATGGTCCCTGTCCTATTAATGGTAGACTAAAAGGGCTTCTTGTGGGGCTGCAAAGTGGTGTGTTGATGTGTTTTGCTTTGAGCAAAACCATGTCAAAAACAGAGCTGTTTGGGAATGCCTTTGGTTTGAGAAAACTTTGATAAAAGCAAATGTAAATGCTTCTTGCTTTCAGCAATTTCAAATATTCCAAGTTGTCATTTATTTTTGTAAGGTCATCAAACTGTGAAAGCTCTGATGAGAGCTCTATTGTGATGGAAAAGGTTTTTGAAATGAGTGGTGGACAGAACGGAAGAGTGAAAACGGGCATTTGGCTGTCACAATTCCATAGGGAGCTCTTATAGTGAAAGGTTACAACACTGAGGGTGGCTGCGATACTTGTTCAGCACTCGTTTAATGGGAAGCCTCTTTAAAGCTGCCAGACTGGATGCACTAATGCACAATCAACATAATTAACAGGTTATTACGCCCAAGAGGCTTCCACATCAAGCACTGGACAGCGAAAACAAACCGTATGAAGTGATGGAAAACCTTGGCTCACCTAACACGGTGAGTTCTGCAGTCTCACTCTCCCTTTCTCCCAGCATGTTTGTAGCAACACAAATGTACTTTCCAGCGTCCGTCTTCAAAGTGTTGGTGATCATAAGCTTCCCACTACGAATCTGAAAGACAACAGAATAAAAAAAAACCTGTTTATACAGTTGTGTTTGAAGATAATCTTCCAGTTCTTTGTCATGTTTGTGAACTGCTGATTAAATCCAAAATAATTTCTGCTATAAGATGGGAGCAATTTGTACATTTTATCACTTATCATGATTTAACACACATCCTACCCTACAGGAGTAAAACATTTGTTTAGACTACAGTCACATATTTCAAAAGGAGGTGGCTGCGTGGCGGCATTTCTAATCAGCAGGGCGGCAGTCGCATTTTTACATGATGCACGACTGCCGGAGCAGTTTTAGAAAAAAGTTACAATTATACAGAGATTTTTCTCAAAAAGTTGACATCGGTCAGTTGAAAGTGGTGCAGTGGCAGTCCAGTGACAGTGTTTTTTTTTTTTTTTTTTACCCTCGGGCTACTGGGCGGCTGGTGGCGCTTGATATTGACACATTTACACATTAAATCAGAGCTGCTGCCACCCGGCAATCCGGCTGCCGCCGCCCTGTGGCTGCCCAGCTGTTACCGTTTCATAATGGCGTCATCCCTGCCTGACTGACTGATGTCAGATGGCCGCCTGACTGCCACCGTCTACATTCATGACCATGCCAACGATTTTCAAAAAAATCGGGCGGCAGCAAGAAAACTCGAAGATTCTGCCGATTCCTCCCTATTGCACGGTGGCAGTGGTTTGTGTCCGTAGCATTAGGGGTGTGACGATTAATCGACTTGAATGATGAACTGACTTATACTCCTACGATTCAACTAGGTTGATCTGTCTAAGGCAAGTTGTTAATCAAATCTAATCATCATAAAAAACATTCAAATGTTTCAAAATGAGATCGATCAAATCACGATATGAAAAATTGTTGTTAGAATAACTTGTTACACTCCTAATCTGTGTGCTGGTGGAGTGGCATTGTGCTACATTTAGGGAAAGAATTTGCACCGTCTTTTGAGCTGAACAGAAGGTCACCTATTAAAAAAAATAATAAAAAAGGGAAAAATTACATAATTCATGTCTCGTGCTTCTCTAGAACCATGAGAACAAAGACATGGTTTCTTTGTAAAGATGTTCCTTAGATGTTCTGTCAGTCTATTTTGCAATTCCCAAACTTTTTACACACACACAGGCATATAATAGGGAGGTTGAAGACACAGCCTCCTTGCTGTTTTCAGTGTTTTCTATCCTCCGCACGCCCCCACAGACCGAGGTGGATGTCTTTGAATGTGAGCTTCTGCACTGATCGAACCCCATTGCGCAGTGTTAGAGGTGACACCAGAGCAGTAGTGAGAAGATGTGCCACTGCGAGACAGGAAACATGCTGATCTTAAGACCACAGAACAAACACAAAGACGCTATTTGGGTCTGCATTAGAAAACTCACAGGCATCAGCTTCAATTAAACCTTCAGCCCAGTTAGTCTGCGACCTTCCTTTTTACCTGCACTCTGCTGTAGAAACAAGCTTTTCATGTTGCTTTACCTAAAACCTATGAATTAAAAACGCAGAACATGTAAGAGAAGGACCGCAATTTCTTGAAAGAAGTCAAAGACCAAGGTTTTCTAAAGGGAAGCAGGCCGGTTGATCCAAAGTTGTGACGAACAGATCAGGGCTTTAAGGGCACTCAACGATGTGCAAAGAGAAAATAGAAATAAATTGCTGCTGCAAGGATTAAACCTGCAGCATTTCACTTCATTGGAAGCCTTTCTTCAAACAATTTTAGACCACAAACAGCTCGTATTCTTCACCAATTCATTAAAAACCAAAAGAGGACTAATGTAAAAAATTAATTATTTGTAAAGTAATACTTTGAAAAAGTATAACACTGAAATTAAATAAGACAGATCCTCGACAAAATGGCTTGCTGAATGATCACTTGTACTTTATGTACAGTAGTTTTCGTAGTACAAGGTGTATTTTAGTTTGATCGGGGCTGCGACTTACCACACGTTCACACAGGCCTCGGACATTCAGGCGATCACTTTTGCGAGTTTCGAGCTTCCGCATTTAAAACTCTTGCATTTATGCATCACATTCACCATCCTTTAAAGTCTGTTTTTGTTTTACATGTACAAAACGTGCAGTGACTGAGCACGCATCAAATCAGGGACTCAGATTTGACAGATGTGACTGACATATAACTTTTTCTTCTTTGTCATTCATTTTTTGACTCCAGCGACTTGTACTCCGGTGGGATTTTAGTGTGAAAAAAACATTAATAGACTTACATTTTAAAGTCAATTTGAACTTAATTTGAACTCTTCGGTCAGATTTTTTTTAAGAAATACTCGCATGATTAAAAAAAAGAAATTTCTGTTAGTTACATGATGGGAACATACTCAAAGATTCTTCAGAAGAATTCATGACTGGACTTCAACTCGCTCATTTTATTCCATTCAGTAATGTGTTTGAGTAGCCTGCAAAAAAGCCAGTGTACACATAATAAAAAGGATTTTGGAGGACAGTCACTGTCACACAAAAAGTACAAAGCAAAAAAAGAAGCCTTTCTGTTTCCAAGAGATGACCCCCACCAACACCACCACCCTTAGCTCTGATCTGTTCCTCCTCTTAAATCAGAGAAAGCTGCTCAGTCCATCACAATCCCCAGAGAAACCCCACCTGTCACTCCACACCAACACAGGCTTTGAATTTTCTCCTGCCTGTACCCAGAATTCATAGAACCAAATGACAAGCATTTTGAAGTGGAGGTCTGGAGATAAATTAATGAGAAATGTGTTTTTATTTCATTCAGATGAATGATTGTTAGGAAGGCCTTCTCTGTCAGTCTATATCTATTCATTTCTAAGCATGTATTAAAATGACAAATACAAACATTCTTTATGGTCAACTTTTCTAATGGCATTTTGGTTCATCTGTTTGCAGTCCTATATTCTACAGAAAATGAGTTAGAGATATTGTAAAAAAAAAAACTCAGTGGATGTCCGAGTGTTTGTTTCATTTCACAGATTTTTGTGATGTTGAAGCAACTGTTTTGAGGTGATCGACATACCTCATTTTGTGTTTTCTACATACTGGTCTGACTGTATTCACTGTGTCTTACTTGTGGAAGAGTGGAACACTTTTCCTCAGTTCAACATCATGAGGCGTCGCTGTCAAGCGGCCATTGCAGCAAATGATGGACATGATCATTTTTTGTTGTTTTGAGATTTCTTTCTTACTGTCTTCAGTTTGGGGGTAATAAAAGATGTTTCTTCTCATTTACTATTTGTAATATCAAAGGTAACTTTTATGTATTTCATTAAAATTATAGCAAAAGCAATCATGTAAATAGCAATACCCCTAACTTATTGTGAGTAGTGTACTTTGACAGAACTTTATTAGCATAGCTATTGTTTAAATTTTGCTCCTATTAGGTAGCTTTTGTAGTCAGTTTTTTTAATTTCAAAAACAGACTCATTTTCAAACTTTAGTGTTGTCAGATAAATGTTATTATGAATGACGACTTCCAGGAGCGGCGTACAAGAGTAAGGTTGCAGGGCCGCTTGTCTCGTGAGGTAATGTGCCAATGTCTGTACAAAAGGACAATCTGAGTCGGCTGATATCACACTGATGTCTTATGACTTTGTTCAGGTGTTATTTTGGATACTTTGACCTTGGTTTAATGATGAGGATAAAGTCAAGGGTCTTAATATAGATGGAAGAAGGAATGTCGTAGCTGAAGACCAAGGCACAAAATGCACAGTCCACCATTGGAAAAAAAATATGGCTTTAGATAGAAATTAGACAGAAATTGTTCTTCTTTACTTGCTTTCTCTATTACACTGTGTTCCAGTATTTATTTTCCTTCTTAATGTTGAGTGAGTTCAATTAAAAAGAAACAAAATTTTAATAATTAAAGTAATAAAAAAAAAAACTCAAGTAGGGAGATAGCTCGTTGTCAGTTACATTCAACAAATCTACCAGTTACGCATAAATGGTTGATGCAGAGATTACAAAGTGGTTTGGTTTAGTTGCTCCAAAGCAAGACGGAATTATCATCCTACCGCCACCCTGCTTCACAGTTGATTTTGCAAGCATTGCTTCTTTTTTTTAGATTTTTGGTCAAAGGGTTATCTGTTACCGTGATGCGTTCATCTCTATCATCTAAGCTGGCGCCATCTTTCCTCCAGGAGATTGTGGGTTCAGGGTGTCCGCGGGGGGGTTGGCACTCCAGTACAGCGGGCTCACCTACTGCAACCATAACATCAACTGGATTCTGCCTGAAGTCATCTCGTAAAACTGGAAAATACAGAAACAAGCAGAAATGTTGTCAATGTAAATTATTTCTTGTTCAGCAGTCTTAAAGACCCACCTGATAAAAACTGTGTTTTCAACATGTTTTTGTGGCATTTTTCTCATGATGGAGGAGAAATATAAATAAAATCTAGCTCAAAATTGCATTTCTGAGTATGTCTTTGTTCAAATCACTGTGAATTAGGAGCAGACGAAAGCATGCAGTTTGGAAAGAGCTGTTTGTGATGCAGAAAACACTCTAACCGGGTCACAAGCTCCCTGCTTTAAAATCTCAGCAACGTAAAGGGTAAAAGGGGTTGATCCACGCCAACGGCCACAACTCAGAAGCAAATTTCTAATGACTCGATGCCGCTCTGCAGAAATTATGTCCTAGAAAATGACACTGCTTTTTATATGTTTGGCTAAAAACTGCATAATCATAATTAAAGGACCACCGGAAACGCTTACGAAATAGATCAAAAGATGATTGGAGCAGGACCTTTAAGAAGTATATGTGTATATTTAAAATAGGGCTAATAGACGAGATTGTAAAGCAAAAACGTTAAATTTAGACATTTTTATTTTTATAAAGAAACTTAAAGGAAGAAAACTCTTCACCATATTTTGCTAAGAAGTAATCACATTTTTTAAAATGGGAGAAAAAACAGTTTCTCAGCAAGAGATGCAGCAAAGATTGAGTTCTTTTATCCCTGTTGCATGTCCATTGTAAAGAATGTAAAACAAGCATTTCCTGTGAAGCATTAAGCGGCAAACATATAAGAGGAACAAGGAAAAATAACTAACTGTTATTAGAAAACTCTCAAAATCTTGAAGCGTTCTGTCTGCAGTAATGTGGATATCCTGTGCATGAATGACTGCTGCTAAGCATTACCAGTTTTAAATTACAATAAGACGGAGGAGGGGTGAACGCTTAGAACCTGAACAAGCCAAGGGAGCTGTGCCAAGACAGAGCTAGCAGAACAGCAGAACTCAGCAGAGCCGAGTTGGGGTGAAAAGACCGGAAACAATGTTGGGGGGGGCATAATGACTCCCAGATGGTGGCAACCCATTCACCTCTGGCTACAGAATCATACACAACGGTGCACAAGAGCCAGAACCGATGAGAGCAATGGAAATGGGAGAACAAATTAGTATGACCTTCTAATTGGAACTGTTGTGGCTCACGCATGTCTTTAAGCTGCACTCTCCTGCTCTGATCCGCTGAGAACAGTTGCAAATGGCTGACTGCAGTTGAATGAAGGCTGATGGGAAACAGCTGTCGGAACACCCCCCAACCCCACGACCCCTCCACAACACTGCCAACAAAGCTGTGTCACATGATAAAGGTTTTTCCTCGTGGGACACAAAACATGGCTGTAATTCAATCTCCACAGGAAGAAATTGAGACCATCGCATTTCTGTTTGCAGTGCATGTGTGCTGTGCATTGATTGATTGACTGATACAATCGAATAATTCCAAAAGCAGACAGATTAAACATCTGCTTTTACTAGCATGGCGGGTTCAAATGTTTCCAGAGCTATTAAAAGTCTATATTGCATTCTCAAAATATATTTGAGATAAAGTTTTGTTTTAATGAATACTTTAGATTTGTAGTAGAAAATAATAATTTAAAAAAAGACTACATCATTTAAAGCTGTAGGAGAGTTTGGAGCCATTTGGGGGCCCGCGCCTGATTCTCCCTGTGCCGGTCCCCAGCCCGGCTAAAATACAGGGATGTGTCAGGAAGGGCGTCCGGTGTAAAAAACTATTTGACAAACCACCTTTGCGAATCAGTGGAAGCTGATTTGCTGTGGCGACCACTGAAGGGAAGTGTCGAAAGGTAAACAACAAGACAAGCTTGATGTGAAATGTCAATCTGGTGCAAATCTCAGGAATCTTGCTCCAGGCTTTCCCTTTCACAGCTCTATTCCGATACCTGAAAGACTTGGTATCATATAATTCTGGTCGGGCACAAACCACAGTTGTTCATTTATTCTCCATGATCAATTTTTCAACGATTAGCACTTCAATGAATTAAAAGGAACTCCCATCTTTACGTCACTACTAAATCCCAGTCTTTGATTGGTCAAAGATCAACCTGGTTTAACTCACAATACACGTTTATTGGCCCCTTAGTCTATGCTAAAAATGAGGCGGTATACTTTTCATTTGACTTTTTATATACTGTGTATATGTTGTAAACCTAAAATGTTCCAATTTAGTCTGAAGAAGTATTCATTTAGCATACTTCCTACACTACATGTACATGGTCTACAGTATACTCAATTAGATAACTGGATCAAAAAAAATTCAAGTCTTCTACTTTTTTCTGAGGGTTCAGAAAACCGCATGCTAAAAGATGACATTGCTTCTTAATAGTCCACTGAACCATGGCCCACCCCTTCAAGTCGGCTACATTTGAATGATGTTGATGTGGCCAAGAACACAACAGAACAATAACACACGCAAAGAAAAGAGTTCTGAAGACCTAACATACTCGAGTCTGGTACTGAGGCCCCTAGTGTTTATGATTGACATTATCATGCTAAAAACAGAGAAAAAGATTCTCGTGAACAAAATCAGTGTCACATCAAATCAATATGTATTTCTTTTTTAAGCAATTTTCAAACGGATGTTCGTCTTTCAGTAAAAAGGTTTTTTTTCTGTTTAAATGTTTCTTACAAAAGGGAATCATGTTCATCATAAGAAAAAAAAAAAAGAAAACATTAACTGAGCTTCCTTTGCACGTCTCTTCTTTATTGAAGGCTTCAGACATTATCTCTCCTGTTATTTCATTGTTTTTTTTTTTGTGTACACATGTGTACACAGGTGAACTGCTTTTTTTTCTGTTTACAGCTCGGGCTCTTTGTTCAGTCAAAGCTGCCTTTACAGGTTCTTAAGTCAGCCCAGGTTCGCTGTTTACCTGGAGCTTAGCACCTCTTTCTTTTTTCCTCTTCCAAATAGGAATCTTACAGCCACTTCAAAGCTTTGAAGCTTGGCTTCAATGGTCTGTATCTGACAGTATCTGATGAGTTATTGGTTCTCTGGAGCTTGAGCCACAGCTTGAAAGACCCTCTGTAGCCAATCTCCAATAATCCCTTTTGCATATTTTATATGAGTTGAAGCACGCAAAAAAAAAAAAAAAGAATCTACAGATTTTGGACGATGAGCAGACGAGTTTTGTGATCACACAACTTCACTGTTTACATGACTGCCAGAAAGATCTTTTGGAAAGACCTGTTCCTCTAAACTACATAAGAATTTTAATTTATACTTTTTTTTTTTTTTTTTTTTTTTTGAGAATTCATTTATTATCAGCTTTAACTTGACATTCTGTAATATTTTTTCCACAATAACATGTGAGAAAAAATATTTAAACCACAAAAAAATGTAAAACTGTTACAGATTAGGCTGTAATTTATTTTTTTGTTCTTTTGGAACTTTTCATCCTCTGATTTCTTTTATGTTTTTTGCTGGAGTGGAGGGCTTTCCCTCTTTGTTTTTCCTACTATTTTTGTTTGCAGTTTGGTGCCTAAATTGTCCAGAGCACCTGATTGGACAGGAACCTCCAGTTCGGCGTTGAAATACTCCGTGTCATCTGAAGCTGCCATTGGGATTGCTTTTGTGTGTAAATAAATCTCAGCTTGTTTTTGGTCTGGGTTTGTGAGAGTTTTTTTTTATTAGTCTAGGGTATTTAAATTTGTTTTTCTTATCTTTATGCTACATTCTTTTACAAGCCCCTAGACATGGGTGTACCTTAAATTGGGGGCTTGTCCGGGATTCATTGTTTTTGTTTTTTTTTGTTTTTTTTTTGTTTTTGGTAGGACTATATAACTGGATCACAATAAAGAACATTTTTTTAATTAAAAAAAAAAATCTTACAGAATCGCATATTTTATTTACACACATTTAAACTTTTATACAAAAAATAAACACATGTCCATTTCAAATGCTAAATTTACCAGCCTGTAATCCAGATCTGGTACCAATAAAACGTTTGGTGCATTATTGAATAAAAACTAGACTCTGATACAAATACATATATTTATTATATTTGTTCTGTTGTAAAAACAAATTATTAAGTCCATGCAATGTGACAATATTTTGGTTTTTGCCTGGCTTTATTATAAATAGATATATAAATAAATATAATCTGATTATCTATTCGTATTGCTACAATTCTTTTGCCATTTCTGCAAATTCGGTGCATGTACTTTTATTTTATTTCAATAAAAGTACATGAAAGCGGTGAATCATCTCTTGGCAAGTCGCTCACTCCTGTAGAAAGAATGACTGTGGTTAAAAAAAAAAAATCATGTGAAACAAAGGGAGGAGGTTAAAGGCAACACGACTTTACAGAAACAAACTAAAACTGACACCAAGCATCTATAAAAAGAGATTTAAACAATACATAAATATGTAGGGTAATCAAGATGGTGAAGAGAAAGTGATTACTGGAAACTTAAGAGATACTTAAAGTAAACAAACTGACAAAGAAAAGGTAAAGGAAAAATACGACAGACATAGATAGGAGGTGCCTGATGAAAATTCTCAAAGAATGTTGTTTTTTTTCCAGCTTCTTTCCTTGATCACAGTGACAAATGACATGATTTAAAAAAGGTGAGGCGGAGAGAAAAAAGAAAAAAGATCAGTGCATTTGCAGAATTTGGCACCATCTCATAGCCACATACGACATAGCCCTGGACATGACATGCAGAAAAAACAAAAAGTTCCCTAAAACTAAGAATTTATGGAAATTGATTAGTATTTTGTGGCCACAATCTAGTGTTTTGTGGGCACAAAATAGCATTTTGTGGCCAAAATGTAGTCTATTGCATTCAGAAAATAGCATTTTAAGCCACAATTTAGCATATTGTAGGCACAGTTGAATATTTTGTGGGCTTGAATTAGCATCTGGAGGGCGCAATTAATATTTTGCGTGCACAAATATGCATTTATTGCCAAAATTTTAGAAAGGCGGATATCTTAAGTTAGATTCTTTCAGAAAGTTTAGTTTTCCTTAAAGCCCTTTTTACAGCACTTAATCTACAAAAAGCTCATCCATAAATGCATGTGAATGACAACATATGAATGTGCGACATGAAAAAAACCTTTATAATATGGTGAGGGTACCTGCTTACAGTGTTCCAGGACTGGAATATATTTCACCCCAACAAAGATCCTCTAATAAACCAGATAAAGCATAGAAGGACACTAAATGTGAAGTGAGTGTAGGGTTTTTTAAGTACTCAACGTTAAAACCTTTCGTGGGAAAACGTATGCCCTATTTATGCTCCTTCTGCCTTACCATCCTCTTTAACTGTATTTGTCTTTGGGAGTTCAGTGTTAAATGAACCTTAGCAGACTGCTGGGATAAATTAAGAGCAAAAACTCTCTACAAACGAGTGATAAATTCGAGCACAAACAAGTAGAAGTGGAATTAGTTTTTACTTTTTTCTGTAAACCGCATGTTCAACTGTTCTCTACTATGTTCATAGCCTGTGTAGGAATTCTGCAATGACAAATGTCCAGCAGGAATCACACACAGATCATGCTGTCCCCATTATACAGCTTTTATTTATTTATTACGGTATTAGTCCTTATTTTTCTACAATAAAGATGGGCTTATTTCTTATGATTCATTATCTCTTTCCTGAGTAAAAACATTTAAAAAATACCTTTGTTGTTTTTGTTTGTCTCCATGTGGTCGACTGCTGACCTTTACCATACATGTCATTCGATGGCAGCTGGGATCAATCCCAGTGGCCCCCATGACCCTGAGCACAATAGAGCAATAATAGGTAGGGAAAGGATGGAAGTATGGACAAATGATGGACTCTCTTGTCGGCAGTTAGATGGAAGGGCTTTTGTTTTATCGCCATGCCTGCAACATCTTGCTAACTCCTAGTTTGGTTTGTCGGGAGCTTTCTAACCAGCATGTGGCAGCAGCATGGTTTAACCCAAAAACAGCAGAGGTGCTGAGTTGGCCTAATCTGAACAGATCAGACCTTTGCAAATAGAAAATTCTTGGAGCATCATTAATCAAAAATACCCAAAAGACAACTCCAAACATGTAGCCAAAAAAAAATAAAATTAAGATAAGAAGGAAACTCATAAACCCTCCAAACAAATAAATTCCATTTAAATATAGTCAAAAAGGAAAGGATATTAAGCAGTAATATTGATATAAAAAGAAGGCTAAAGACTGTAATACCAGTGAGCGTTGAACAAAAGTGATCTTTGTAATTATTTACTCCCAAGTAGGACAAGAATAAAAGACACTGTCATAACTTTTCAGAGATCCTGGAAGGCGTGCAATGTGAGGTATGTCAGTATGGAGGGTAGGTCTATGCTAGAGTTCAACTCGAAAATGTTTTTATCTTTTAGTTTATAGATATTAAAAGTAACAGAAAAAACACTTAAACTAATAGCTGCTTAAATAATATGTTTATGTTTACACGTTCTTTCCATGCCTGTAAAATAGATTAAAAGAACAAAAATGAAATAAATTAGAACATGGGCGTCCAAACTTTTCTCAAAGAGGGCTAGATTTGGTGAGGTGTAAACGTGAGGCTCAACCGTTCTCTGAACCCTTACAAAAACATTAACACATAGAACAGAAATAAACTTTAAAGCATTTTGCCAAAATTACTCTTAATTTCTTATTTGAAGACTCGATTGTTGCCACATGTTTACAATGGAGTATATTGTAATTCAGCCAATCACAAACAAGAAATTGGAAGTACAGTTTTTAGAAAGTGCTGGAGGGCTGCATATGATTGACTTATGAAAAGAGGCTGTACACATTTGGGCAGACTTTGGACATGCCTCAATTAGAACATCGTATGTGCTATGGGATTGCTGTTTTTTTTAATAAAAGTTGTCATTATATGTCAAATCACATTCCCACCGCTAGACTTAAGTTTCCAAACTCAAAGGGATCATAGTGCCCATAAACGCCCTTTTGTGAGTATCTGTAGCTTTTGGGTAGAGCTGCCATTAATCATGTTTTGCCTTTCAGTCATGCTCTGTTTCCCCTTCAAACCTGATTGAAGTTTGCAATTACTCAGTTGTTTCTCTTTGGGTTGATTGCCCTTAACCTTCTTTAGGTTCATGGCTGTAAGTTTGCCAATGTTTTTCCTACTTGTTTTGATTATTTCTTGTGTCATAAGTTTGCCATCTTTGAGTTTATGTTGTTCCTCCTACCATTTCTTTTTTTTTCAGACTGTTTTGTTTTATTATTATTGGTGTTGCTAACAAGGTTGGGAGTAGCGTAGTCACAGCAACATTCGTTTTATCGGTATCTGTTTTTGTACGTGTTACCAACCATGTCAGGAGCTACAGGTATTGTTGCATTTTACAAACAAGTCCAGAATAACTGTGAACGCATAGAGTTTGACTGACAGACTTCTCTCTGACTCTTGTCTTGCTCAATGCACCCTAAAGCATGTATATAATGTGAGTATATGTATATATATCTATCTATCTATCTATCTATCTATCTATCTATCTATCTATCTATCTATCTATCTATCTATCTATCTATCTATATATATATACTCACATTATATACATATACATTATATACATATACATACGTTACGTTACATACGTTATATACATACGTTTCAGTCTCTCTTTGACCTCTCCTTGTCCCCCTCCCTCTGTATTTACTCACCATGCACCTCCTCCTTCATCTAACCCTCCACCTCCTCCTCAAACAGAGCTGCAGTTTGGTGCCGCAAGAAGGTTGCAGAGGAAACAGCTGCTCTGCAGAACAACCACTGCATGCGGCTCATACAAAGTACTTGGGAAAGTAAAAAAAAATAAATAATAATAATTAAAAGGTTCCAGCAAGAATAACCTTGCAGTCCATTGCAAGAACATACAAAAGCCAACAAGAAATGAACCTCAACCACAAAATCTAGTACATGTACAATTTACAATACACACATACTCTTAGATTTATAACCATGCCACATGAGAGCTGTTAAATACAAGGAACTAAAAAGACGATGCAGAGTAGTTGTAAAAGAAGCAAAAAAAAAAAAAAAAAAAATCCTTTCTCTGTCTTCCCTAAGCTCCCCTATTTAAATTTCATTTTCCTCAAATAAATCATTACTCAAAGAAGTCCCAGGGTAAACAGACTTTTCTGTATTCAGAGCCATAAATCTCTCTTATGTTTGGCCGAGCCAATTAACACAACATAGTAGCTCACTTGGAAAAATAAACCTGCCGGTTGTGATATTTATTGGGCATTTTAACTTCTTTTTATGTTAAGGGAAAAGGCATTCAAAGAAAGGTTGCTAAAACATCAAATGTACCTTTGATAGAGAGATATTAGACGTCAAGAACGGGCTAAACACGAATTCTTGAACACGCTTTCAGTGTTTGGTGTTCACACTGGACAAGCAGGGAAGGGCTTCTCCTTTTCTAATGTTTACAGTGCATATCCACCATAAAGAGCTGGAAGAAGTTAAGTGTGAAATGTTGAAAAGGTGCAAGTCTGGCAAATCTTGCGCCAGTCGTTCTCCTTCACAGATCTCCGCAGATATATGAAAGAATAATTATTTTCTGCTCCATTATCAATTTTCAAAAGGTTGGTACTTCCGTGATATAAAGGGGTTGCCATCCATATGCCACTACCAAATCCGAGTTCCTGATTGGTCAAAGTTAAGCCTGACATAACCTTTAATCTGCATTCAATGGCCGTTTGAAAACAAAAACGATTGTAGAAACAAGCACAGCTACACATCAACGCAAATGGTTGAGAGCCCCGACATGCAAGTTTACATACTCTTTTCATTGAAAGAGCTCACATGATTAACATTGCAGAGAGCTTTAAGGTTCACAGTGATCTGATATGAGTTTATAGGTACGACGAGGTGGATTGTCAGCCTGGACGAACTGGTGCAGCAGTTTTGTTTTTAAGTTTTGATGCTCTAATCCTGTTGATGTATGTTTAATATATATGACTCATCAGATGCAAACACTGAAACCACCTGAAGGGATTGTGTAACCTCAGGTTTAATCTCTCCTTCTCATCCTATCCTTCTGTGAGAGCCAGAGTAATGCTGGGATTAAGCAGAGCATAGATATGAAAAGACTGAAGGCCATGAAGCAGATTAGAGGAATCAATGTAGTGGCAGAGGAGCCAGGTAAATAAGAGGCTAAACTGCTCTGATGAAGAAAGTGGTGGGTTACTACAAACCAGTTGTTCTTTATGTACCACAAAGATGGACTTTCATTTTGCTTCAGCATATTTTCTAAATGCTGAAATTATTTTGCTTTTATTTAATCTCCAAAATGTTAGATTTAATGTACGTAATGTTGATCTATTGCTAAAGCATTCCCAGTGGTCTTTTAATTATGATTATACAGTTTTACACCAAAGTCAAAAAAAAAAAAAAACAATGTTGTTTTTTAGTACACAGTTGAGGTACAGCAGCAGTAGTTCATTAGAAATTCGCCTCTGAGTAGTCGGTGAGTCCATTAACACGCCCCGCCTTCCCCTTCCCATTGCTGAGAGCTTTCTGTTTACATTTTTTTCATCTGTTCTTGATTCACAACGATTTCAATGAATAAAAACTCAGAAATGCAATTTCAAGCTTAATTTTTTTTTTTCATACAGTGGAGATTAAAAGTTTGAGCATCCCATGTAAAATGTTATACTAGTGTTTATAAAGAACCCAAGGAAAGATTAAAAAAATCTCCTAAAGGCTACAGTTTACAGACATTCTTGTAATATATAAAAAAGGCTTTATTTCCATCATTGACCCTTTCAAAAGAACAGAAAACATAGTAATGGCATGTGCAAAAGTGTGGGCACCCTGCAAAATGCATAGTATGAACCGCCCCCTTTGGAAAAGCTGAGACCTGACAGTGTCATGCTCCCATGATGATTCACAATCATCATTTATAAAGTCCAGGTGATTTCAATCTCAAAGATTTGAAATAATCTGAGTCATCTGACCTTGCCCCAACAATCAGCATCATGGGTTCTTCCAAGCAGTTGTCCAGAACAATGAAACAATGAAACAATGACAATAGTTGATGCTCACAAAGCAGGAGAAGCTATATGAAGATAGTAAAGCACTTGCGATGCCAATATCCTCTGTTCGGAATGTCATTAAGAAATGACAATCAACAGGAACAGCAGAAGTTAAAGCAAGATCTGGAAGACCATGAAACACCTCAGACAGAGCAGCACGTGGGGTTGTGAAAAAAGCAAGAACAAAACTTACGTTTGACTGCAGGATCCCTCCAGAAAGACCTGCAGACTCTGGAGTTGTGCTACACTGTTCTACTGTCAAGAGATACTTGTACAAATATGGTCTTCATGGAAGAGTCATCAGAAGAAAACCTCTTCTACGTCTTCAACAAAAAATTCAACGTTTGAAATTCACAAATGAACATATAAACAAGCCTGATGCATTTTGGAAACAGGTTCTGTGGACCGACAAGGTTCAAATGGAACTTTTTGACTGCAATGAGCAAAAGGTGCGTCTGGAGAAGAAAGGGGACAGAGTTTAATGAAAGAACCTTTGTCCAACTGTTAAGCATGGGGGTGGATCAATCATGCTTTGGGCTTGTATTGCAGCCAGTGGCACAGGAAACATTTCATGAGTGGAAGGAAGAATGGATTCCACAAAATTTCAGCAAAATTTGCGGAATCAGCAAAAGTTGAAGTTGAAGAGAGGATGGCTTCTACAAATGGTTAATGATCCTAAACACGCCTCAAAATCCACACTGTCTTACATTAAGAGGCATAAACTAAAGGTTTTGCAGTGGCCTTGCACTGACCTGAACATCATTGAAAATCTATGGATAGACCTGAATAGAGCAGTGTGTAACATACATCCCAGAAATCTCATAGAACTGAAAGACTTTTGTAAAGAAGAATAGATGAAGATTCCTCAAAGAAGAATTCAGAGACTCTTGGCTGGATACAAAAAGTGTTTACAAGCTGTGATACTTGCAAAGGGGTGCAGTACAAGGTACTGACTCTGTAGGGTGTCCAAACTTTTGCACACACCATTGTTTTGTTTTCTTTTATTTTGAAAGGGTAAATGATGGAAATAAAGTATTTTTTTTTTACACATAACAAGAATGTCTCATCTGTAAACTGATGGATTTAGAAGATGTTTTCAATCTTTCTTTTGATTCTTTATGCACAACAATATAACATTTTACCTGGAGTGCTCAAACTTTTGATCCGCACTGTTTGTCTTCCATCGTCAGAAAATTGCCATAAGAACATCTTAAAGACACCAAACACACATTTTTTTTTATTGAAGATCTCTGAATTAAAACACAGATACTAGGAAATGCTGTCAAATATGTAGTGTACATGTTCTCATTTTGATTATGGGATATTAGGGGGTTTTATCTGCACGCATAAGCTTTTCATTATCAAGAATATTGCGTATTGTTGGCTGTCATTTCAGTAAAATACCACAGCTACCAAACAGACACTCGCACTGAGCTCTTTTCAGGCAAGTAAAGGTCACATGCCTGGATTCCTAAGAAACTCTCAAGTCACAGCCATCACGGATAATGAACAGAGGATGAGGTCAAATCATAGTTTGCTTTGATGCCATATCAGCCAATATCCTTGTTTCATCTTTTCTTTTTTTTAATGACAAACCGAGATGCCTCAAAATGTATTGTTTTTCAACAATTTGAATGAAAAAGACTCAGGCATATCCCCCATGTGCAGCTTATTTTGCATATCAGACATATGGTATTAAGCCTTTAACACCATACATGGGTCACTTAAGTAACACATACTCTTTGACTCTTTCAGTCAATTATTCTTGAATTGGCGCCAAAGGTTATAGAAACTGCATTGTACCTTTCATATTTTCATAACGGCAACTCTAGTAACTAGCATAGTGCTTGGTTTGCTTGGTAGCATTGTTAAATGTTTTTAGCTAATTTGGTCAATTTGCTGTGTTTATGTAAAAATATGGATGCAGCAAATGTGGAAACACTGGAAAGTGGTTACATTACAAGCGTGCCAACTGCGCTGCTAAATCTGAAACAAATATTTCCGAAATATAATACAACATTCAGGTTGTCTAAGATTTACAGAAGTTAAATTGAAGGATTTTTCAGACTTACTGTCTTGAATTTAGACTAAAATAGAATGTGTACAAATAAAACAGCTGGAGTCTGCCGTTTCTTTTTTCTCTACACGTGATGCAACCGCCATGATCACCAATGCACCAAGTTTAAGTGGCTGTGAGCCTTTTTTTTCAATTAAGCCAACATTCTGTGTGGTACAAGTAAAAAGAGAGTTAATCACACTCAAATGGCAGCTTGGTTAGTTTAATAAATATAAATCCATTAAGGTATTTCCTCCTATGGGAAGACAATAATTACAACCAGGCAACATTGTCTTAAACACGGCAAAGAGGAAAAACACTCACTGAAGACGAAAAAAGTACCTTTACAGTAGATAAATATTTTATTTTCTGTGGTGTCCTTTCAAGACAAGGATAGAGTACTTATTAGGCTTTTTGATGAGGCAAGCCTTGTTTGATCTCAATGAAGAATTTATGTGTTTGGGTTATGGCGGCTCATTCCACCTATTATTTTCTAGATGACCTTCACTTTGTAGATTGTGAGCTTTTATTTTAACCCCACGCCATAAATCCATCAACCTGCTTTGCTCATTATGTTTGGACGATACTTTGAAACATCCCTCCTTGCTGAGACTGTTGGAACTGAGAACCACACGAGAAGAAATAATTACAATTTGCTGATAAAAAACAAAAAAGAGGGGTTAAACAGAGGAGGTTATTGCCATTCAGGCAGTGTTAAGCTTAAAGTAAAATGACCTATACTCTGAGATCTATACTAACAACACCTCCCCTCTGGGACCTGACCTTCTGCCAGGAGATTGCTTACAATCTGGTCTCGGGATGCCCAAGCACTTCTTTATTACTTCTATAACCTTTTCCCGTGAAGAAACCATTATTTCCGATGGACATCCTGAGTGACAAAATAAAAAGTAAGAGCTGTTTTTGGCATTTTAATCTCACTACTTAAAAACGTAACGTTGTAAATCGTCTCTTGCTACCAACATTTTTCAGATAACAGGGAGGGAATTTGAGGTAGATGGAGAATGTTAAACCAAATCAGGTTCTCCTCTAAATAATGAAGAGAACTGGAGGTAGTAGAAAGTAGCCTTTACACTCCAGGGCAGGAGTCCCTAACATGAAAGCACAAACCCACACACACTCACCACCACCACCGCCCTTTAACCCTCTCATTAGTGTAATCCTGCATGAGAAGAGTAAATCGTCATGAATAAATCCATTTAGAAGGCACTGACTGAAAGACTTTTACTTTGAGATACTCCCATTACCATTTCAATAAGCGTGCCAAAACGTTAGCAGTGTTTGACAGAGTAATTGGAGCCATTAATGAGTAGATAAAACATTGTTGGCAGAGAGGTGTGGATGTAGGTGTATGGAATCATTTGTCAACTAATTTTATTTTCACATTGGGGGGGGGGGGGGGGGGGGGGGGGGAACACCCATTTGTAGAGTTTGTAATAAAAGAGCTAATGAATCCTCCCCTGAAGGAGAAAGATGGACTTTGCTGGCTTTGTCTGACAAAACAAAGGAATTGGTAAGCAGACAGGAGTCAGACCTTCAGACAAATGTATTCCAGTATTGGCCGAGTGAAGCCTTTCTTTGAATGGATGACCTCTGTGGTGTTTGGAAAATCTCCTTGGGCAATAGTTTAACTTCTAAATAACCATCCTTTCATTGTTTCCACTTTGGATTATGTGTAATTATTCAATGCAAACTGAAAAAAGAAAAAAAGTGAAGTATCCTTAGTAATTTTTACCTTGTGAAGGAAAAAGTGGGTAAATAGAGAAATAATAAAGTAGAAAAAAAACCCAGGAGAGATGCTGCTGGAGAGGAGTGCAAGCAGGTCAAAAAAAGAGGAGGAGGATTTGGAAGAATTGGTGATGGGGAGTGCAGTACTGTAACAAAGAGAAAAGTGAGACACAAAGAAACAAAGAACTACACCAGCAGCAGCACCGAATTCGACAAGTAAAACAGTCACAGTTTGCCTGGAAGACAAGGAGATGGCAAAAAACACACACACTCTGAGTTACAGTGGAGTTCTGCATCTTAATGCACCCGAGGCATCCTCAGCTGCTCCAGTCTTTCCCTATTCATCAATCTGAGAGACAACTCAAGACCCAGGAGAGAAGGAGGCTGTGAGCAAATGTGTAACGCTCCCAAACTGAGCCGAAGATTAATAAGGCAAAAATACCAAACAGAATCATTGTCTGTTTCCTGCAAATATTTGAGAAGGGGGCATTATGCTCCGCCGCATACATACCACACTGATTTGCAGATACACTGAGGTGAGATTCACCACACAACAATGCCTTCAATTAGACAGAGGAAATTAAAATTTTTTGTGATAGTGAAAGGTGCTGCGAGTGTGGGGGAAGATGGAAAAATTACGTGACTTCAAGGCGGTTCAACAACGAGCTGCTGGACATGTCAAGGTATACGACGCATTGTAAGAGAGCGGAAAAAAGAGGGAGTTTTGGCTGCATGAAATCAGGTGTATGATGATGATAAGGTTTGCAGCATACTAGACTCGAGTCCCTCGGGGTCTGAAAAGCATGGAATATCTTTACCAATATGTTCACTTCTTAAAGTCAACCGAGAAAGGGCTACAAGGCATAAGTTCACCAGTTTTGCACAGATTATGTTTGTTTGGGGTTGTGAGGGGCTATAAGCTAGCATGATGGATGACGGGAAGCGAGGTCAGGCTTACTCCATGCCAACAGCCCAGCCCACATCACAGAGTCAAATGTCAAACTCCTGCCACTCTGCAGAAACTATCACCTAAAAAATGACCTATGTTTTTTTTTTTTTTATTTTGGCTAAAAATTGAATAATTATAATTAAAAGACCTCTGGGAACGCTTTGAAAATAGATTAAAAGATGATCAAAGTTGAACTTTAAAAATAGTTTAGTAACATCTGTGCCACACAATAAAACTAGCCTTGAAACCTTGCAGACCATCTTCGGACCATCTTTCGAGTCATTAAAAGGCTGAAAGCGAGTGGTTTGAGGAAGAAAGTGAAACAGAAAAATTGCGTAACTATTGGGTTCGGACCAAGCTACACCAGGGAGGAATGAATGGGAGGAAAACAAAATGAATGAGTGGTGAAAGATGAAACTTTAATGATCCCTCTAGGGAAACTGGATGCCTGCATCCGCAAAGAGAAAAGCACACATAAAAAAACAGATATTAGATAGAACAATTATGAAAATGTTAACACATTGAGAATGAGTGCAAACGTCATTACAGTGTAATTTGGGGAATTTATCAGATGGGAGGAGAAAAAAATTTAGGGTTGGGCATGTGCCTACAGTGATTTTTTTTTTTTTTTTTTTTTTATATAAAAAACTGTAGATGTTGCAAGGGCTGCCAAGAAAGAATGAAAACAGATGGATCTGGTGAACTGGGGTGAAGCAGCTTTCAGCCCCCTAATTGGTCGGAAACAAGAGGTCTCCAAATAAAAAACTTGTCACAAGACAAAGCTTACATTTCTCCTGATGCTTTTCCCCTGAGTCGCGTAACTGCAGCTACCTCTTAGCTACAGTCTCCTCAAAGCTCTTCCTGCTCCTCCTCCTCCTCCTCCTGCTCTCCTTTGCACTTCCTCTTCAGTTGTCACCAGCCCCAGCTGTCTGTCCTCCATCCCTTTTTTGTGTATCTGTCTGTTGCTGGGACAACAAACTAAACACCATCTCGTGATTTCCAAACATAACAACTGCGCTCAAAGTAGCTATGATTCACTAACTCTGCACCTACCCTCCATACTGGACCCCCCCAACCCACCCCATCCCTCTCCTGCCCTGCAGTCCTCCCTTTATTTTTGGCTTTCTCCCCTAATTATCTCTCACGAAGGGGCGAGGTAGCCACCACCATCCCCCACACCTCTGCAGCTCCACCAGTGAGAGGAGGCCACGATGAATAATTTCACGTTTTTCGAGCCTTCTCTGTCTCTCGTCTTTAAATTGATTATTGCAGTGAAAGCACAACTAAAAGAGTAGCCTGGTAGGTAATTTGTCTTTCTGGCGATCAGAGTCCATACGCTACTAGTATGTGGGGGAAGGTGGGAAAGTAGAGGTTTTGTAAATATTATGCAGAAATAAAAATAAAAGTACAATGAAAAGAAATCTCATTGATAATGGGATGAGGTTCTGGTGAAAGTCAGAGCTGCGCAGGTAAAAGTGGACAAAAAGTGTGCCAGAGAAAATCCCTGAGAAGCATTTATAATTACATGAAGAGATCCACCTGCCTGTCATCTTACCTCTCCCCGTTTCTGTGTTTTTATGCAAATCACAAACACTTTTTGCAAACATTCATCTGTCAGTGTTTGATTCAGCGTGAATACGACTGCCTGGCTGCTGCTAGCCTCCAGATGTTACCAGTCTGTATGAGTGTGACACTCATGTACCTGCAAAACTGATGATGACAGGTTACACAAAGAAGTTTCTAAAGCAAGTGTAGACTCCCTAGTTTATCAATGCAAACTACAGTCACCTGTCCTAACTAAGTACTCGTTAACTTGTAATCACTCACTTTATTCACAGTAGATTATTAGAAAGGTACTTTTAGTTGTCTCTTGTGTCACAATGTTGGTGTCCTGTCCCTGAAGCCTTAACACTTTATTATAATTACATGCTGAAAACTCCAAACTGTTATATTTTTTATTTCTACCATTGAACTTTTCATTGTATTTTCTGCATAATTAGCCACACTTACAGTCCCACCCCAACTATAATTTTTTCTTCTCTAAAATCATTACTTTAAATTATGTTTATGCAGATTTTAGCCCAAATCAAAGGGCCTGTCATTTTTTCCGACACTTTTTCTAGGTCATTAAAGATTCGCCTCTGAGTTGTGGGGGGGACTGTTAGGGTGGAGCAACCTTGGCCCCTTTCCCCTTCCTGTAACTGAGAGCTCTGTTTTTGCACGTTCCCGCACAAGCTTTTATCTCTAAGCTAACATTAGCAGTGCAAAAAAAATGGCGAGCAATACTGGAGCTATCTAGCCGTAGATGTTTTAGCCACATAGCTCAGACGAGGAAAACGAAGACGTACGTTAGGTGGAGCAGTGAGACTTTGGCCCACCCATGTCCGTTTAATTGCTGCATCACAAACCTGAGCTTTTTCAAACCACGGGTTTTACCTGATCTGAATCCAATTGAATAAAGTATTAATTTTATTTGTTTGTTGACAATTTGAATTAAGAAGTATTCAGAAATGCAGTCTGGATCCTGAATTCTTTATTAATCCTCTATCACGAGAACAATTCTACGAGAACATAGCAAAAACATCAAAACACGATTTTTATTGGAGAGTTTCTTTATACTCCTTTAAAAAAAAACAAAAAAAAAAACTCCAAAGCGCCTTATTCTTGTTGTCCTTACAGATCTCAAAATGATTTTTGGAGCTACACGGTGCTCTCTCGAAATGTAAGTTGCATACAAGGTTGCAACTTTTAAATATTTAAATGTTTACTTATAAATAAATAATAATTATATATACAATAAATTATAAAAATAAATATTTAAAATAGTAAATATTTACTATAGCTAAAGTGAAGCTTTGTCGCAATGTGTTTAATTTTTCATGTTGCTAACAAGGTTGGGAGTTAGCGTAGTCACACTAACGTTTGTTTTAGTGGTATCAGTCTGTTTTTTCATGAGTTGAAAATTAGGTTGGGAGTTTATGTAAATATAGTAATGCCTTGAACATGTCGTGGTATCAGTCTGTTTTTTTACATGTTGCAAAGTTGTTAACGTGAACGCAGTCAATAAAGTCAGACTTGCTAACAAACTTATCTCTGACATTTTTTTTGACGCTTTTTGCGCTTTATAGTTGGTTGTTAGCATTTCTCAGTAATGTTAGTTATAACAGTCTCAGTCTACTTTTAATTAGTTGAATAAAAGGTCAGGTATTATTGTAAATGCGCTAACGTGGCTAACACATAGCGGTGTCAGACTATGGTTTTTTTAAGTGTTACTGACAAAGTTGGTAGTTAGCGTAGTCACAGTAATGTTTGTTTAAGCACTATCAGGTTTTTTTGTGTGTGTTTCAAACAAAGTTGGGAGTTACAGGTATTGTAAATGTAAATATACTAACGACGCTAACGTGCCACAAACAAGTTCTAGAGTTACTCTGAACGCAGCCAATAAAATTGGACCGACTAACTGACTTATCCATGACTCTTGTTTGGCTTGTTGCAGTTTATAGTTTGGTGCGTCTTTAATAAGACTTAAGTTTGGAATTAGATCCTTCGCTGCTGGTGTGCCTTTAATCCTAAAGAGCGGAAAGTACAGCTAGCTACTTTGTAAGCTTGCCTGCGTCCTCCTGCCTGCTAACTTTAGTTACAAGTTCTCTTGTCTCCTTTGTTTCCTTAGAGCATCTCTCAAGTTTATTGCTCCTCTCATTTTCTATCCCTTATTTTAAAAAAACTGTTTTGAAGTCCTTTGGAGCCAGATTTTCAACAGCAATTTTTTCTTGTTGTGCACACTCCACCCCCACCTCTAACCACCAACCCCCCAAACCCTCTTAATGGATCCCATGTCAGCAGAATACCAGAGTAAACCACACAACTGCACTGTGGCTTCATGTCTGTCTCTGCCTCACTGTCTCTCCTTCTTTCAAGCAGAAAAAAAAGGGGAAAGGAGCAAACGAGTAGAACAAAACTGCTGGCTGTGCAATAATTACAAAAGCACGGTGATCACGTATGGAATTCTAATTCTGCTAATTCTTCTCTTTGAAACGACCTTTTATTACTAATATGAAGCTTCGATGTGTTGCATTGTTTTCTAAAGTGCTAACGTTTGATTTTCCCTTGTCTGTGTGGGTCCGCAAAAAAAAAAAAAAAAGCTGCTGCTTCTGACAGATTCCACATTTAATGAGTGAGCAAAATAAAAGAGTGTTTGATGTCTAACCTTCACTGATAAATGCAGGTTTTCAAGAGGAAATCGCAAGAGAAAGGCAACAATGAAAAAATGAAGCTTTTCTGCTAGAAAAAAAAACCCTGGAAATTAGCAGCAAATGTGTCTTCTTTAAAAAATAGTTGGATTAATTTCCCCACTATAATAAGGAAGGAATACAGGGATTAATCTGGCTGTAAAATGCTGTGACTGAATACATCTTCAAAATAATCAGATGTAATTAAATCTTTCGATTGTGCATACAAATTAACTCTTGAATTATCAATTGAAGCAAAGACCAAAAGTAAACTGAGAACGTGCATCTTTTAGAAAACATGTCTAAAATAATTGTACTTCCAAACCTTTGTGATTAAAGTCCCACTCCAATCATCTTTTGGTGTATTTTAAAAGTGTTCCCTGTTGTCTTTTTATTATGGTTATGCCGTTTTTAGCACAAAATACAAAACCTGTGTGGTGTTCTAGGGACTGCTGGTGTGATTCAAGCCTGCCCCCATTTCCCATCATCCTTTTGTTTACACTTACAACCCCAACATAATAACCCCAACACAAATATGGCAAACAATATTGGAGCTTAAACAGTTTCATGCCGAATGCTAACTCGGACAAGGAAAACGAAGACCTACATGAATCGAGTCGTCTACAAGTGGATACATAGGAATGGAGTGGAGAAAGATGCTTGTGGATTGCAGTTGTACGTCACACCTACACACTTTTTCCAACTGCATTTTTTCATCTGCTCTACATTCACCACAATTTGAATAAAGAAATACTCAAAAAGGAATTTCAATCTTCTTTTCTGTATATAATGTCCCTAATCATAAGGGAAAAAAGCGTCAAGAAACACCATTTTCATTGGAGTGGGCATTGAAAAGTATGACAGTCCTCACACACGTGATCTCGTTTTATTTCATCAGAAAGGTTGATCTCACACCCCCTTTACCTTTGATCAAATGGGGGGTGGGGGGTGGGGTGTTGAGTTCTGTGCTTGGATAAAAGAGTGCCAGTAATCTCACTGGAAATTATGCCCCTTGATCTTTTTGGACCCAACTTTTTCTGAATGTGGTTTCCAAGTGTTGTGTTGCCCTTCAGTGCAGCAGATGATGATCAGCTTTGTCAGAAAGGGGTGAGAGCAGACAGCAGAGACTTTTGCTCGTAGAAGTGTGGTAGTAGTGCATTCGGCAGGGACTACAGTAAACCGGCTGCATAAAGAACTGACACTGACAGGCTGTCACATCTCCACACTCTACAGGTACGTGACTTCCAAGCCAAGCCTGGACAGTGACAAATGGCACTGAGCTCCATTTATTTATCTAAGTGTCTTGTGAACCACAGAACACATGCTTGCCTTCCTCCTCATAAATCTTTATCCTGTTAACACTAGAGCGATAAACTAACACATTAGCCCTCCCAAGCAGCAGAAACTAATTTAAGCATTCTGGTAAACAACGAATACAGACTAATTTGCTCTGAAATTACAAGAAAAGTACACATCAAAAGACAAATTTCAAAATCTCCGACTTGGAGACGTCTGCACACACAAAGAATGCAAAACTGCAATTCCTACTAAACAAACCTAGAAAGCAAAATGGAAAAGATGCATAGAGGGGATAAATGTGGAGCCAGAGCCACCTTATACTAATAGGTTTCTACAGCGAGGATGTAGTGGGCACCGGTAAAAGCTTTTTGGGGGGTCTTGAAGAGAAAAAGCACACACTCATACTGTTTAGATTCGATAAGGCCTGGAAATTGCTGAGCGAGGAACCAATTTCTACAAAAGACAAGCACCTTGCAAGTCTGTGACTCCAGCAAGGTTGGTGCAGTGAGGAAGACCCCTCTACACTACTAAGCCTTCTTTCCTCTCAGGAAAATGTGTCAGATCAGAATGACTCGTACAAATGGAAAAATAAGAAAATAAATATTTGTTTTTACCCCTTTGGTCTTCACCAAAATGAGTTTTTGGAGAATAGACTCAATTCCTGATAATGATATAAGAATTTGCTGCACAAAGACAAAGAAAAAGTCAAATCTTTAAAATAAAAATTGGAAACCATTTTCACAGTTCTGCACAGGAGAAAAAAAGGAATAGAGGAGTTTCAGGGCACCAAGCAAAGTTTTACATGCATGATCTCCAAATCTATGAAATTATCCAAGACAATGATTCCTCAACAGCTCAATACTTTAGTCAAAGTCCATCCATTTACATTCATTTAGTCAAAAATCTGAGCCACAAAGCTCAGAACTCCTTTTTTCTAACAATATTCTCAACATGCTCCAAGAAATAGAAGTATTTTCAATAAGACTTAGTTTCTAAAGATTGCAATATTTGAAGATATCTTTTGTTTTAACCAAGTGGTTGACGCTTCCTTTTTTATATTTCAACCTTTGCTTTCATTAAATAAAGACAAAAGGCTAACTCAAACTTTGACATCAGAATTTGCCAAAAACTGAATAAGCACTAAAAGGAACAAGAAGAAAAACTCTGAACTCAGTTCAACTTAGTGAAAAGATTCAACATAAAACAGCTTGTTGAGGTGATCAACAGTCATCCAGATTTATATCTAACAATTGAGTGAAATTGAGTAAATGTGTTGGCATTTGATAACTGCAGTGAGTAAAGCTAAGAACACACCGGGAATGTGGCGTTCTTAAATGTGAGTATAGCCCATGCCGTCCACACTGGCCTAGCAAGCAGGAGCTTATTCATCTTTATATGTTTCTACTGTTGGAGGTGTATAATGACGAAGCTATAAAAATCTCACGAATCTTACTCCAGCCTTTCTCTTTAACAGCTCTATTCCGACAAATGAAAGACTTGGTGTCATATAGTCCAAACAAAAACAAACTTTTGGGCTGAATTCCTCTGACAACATTATTATGACCAGATTTTATACAATCAAGTGCCTTTAAAGAATGGTTTTCAAAGTGGAAAAGCAACATTTTAAACGTCATATTGCTAAACAATAACAACCACGATAAAGAAGGGCTGCTGAATTGGTCCGTCTGCTGTGCTAACCTCTGCTGCACCCGGCAGGAACTGTGCAGAAAAATCTAAATTGCAATGACAGTGCTGTGTGGATGTGCATTTGGTATCAACTTTCTTTACATGTCCTTACGTCTTATAACAAAACCCATTTAAAAACATTCCAAGAAATAGAAAGACTAAAGTGACAAAAGCCTGGTCCTAAAGCCCTTTTTTTGCTTTTCAAGAAAATACAGTAAAATAGTAACAGGTTTTAAATAGACTTGAACATAATCCAAAAGCAAAAAGAATGATAAGTTAATACATTCTGCATTTCTCCTAAATTATGTTCTTCCTTTTTTTTTCCTTTTTGTAGAGAATGTCACACCCATCTTTCCAAGAATAGCACACTCCCCCCTAAACAAACTTGTCCTGCTGTTTTAGTCATATTACCTGAAAGACCACCAAGTTTTTCGTGCTCAGTGCCAAGCCGTCAGTGGTGTGAATGGTTGAGCTGTTGGATTTAATTAGTGCTGTGCCCATATGGATTAGCAGACAGAACGACACTCGCACGAGCAGCAAGTATGTCACAATCCCACCTGATCGACTCTAAACACTGCTGTTGGTGGCACAGACAAAAAAAAAAAAAAAAGAAAACCACAGATGAGTACACACCGGGTGGAAACGAAGATGGTAGAAGACTGAAAAGGCTTATAATTTATTTGCTGTAAATTTAATTGGTTTTAGCAGCAGTGCAGAAAAAAAATGTTCGGGTTGGCTTGCTGCACCATGTGCCGAGACAGCTGCTGTGACGGACAGGAGGAGGGAGGATGCAAAGTGAACATACTGCTAAATAGATTATTTTAAAAACCAGCCAGGTTGATAAACAACATAAATGCAGATGGATGAAAACACGCAAAAAAGCAGGCCTTCCCACTTGAGCGTTCCTTAATGACAAATTTTATGACCTCAGAAAGGAGTCGTATGAAGTTGCTGGGTTTTATTATCCAAGTTTAGTCAACATCCTTTTTAAATGTGTTACTTAAAGTCCCACTTCAATCATCTTTATCATCTGTTTTAAAAGCGTTCCCAGTAGTCTTTAAATCATGATGATGCTATTTTATAGCCAAAATTTGAAAACTGTTGTTTTCTAAGCCAACGTTTCTGCACAGCAATGAAAACGAAAACAGTGGGAGATTTTCGGAAAGAAACATTTGCTGGGAATAAACATAATAAATGTTGTTTACGGTTTTTCAGAAACAAACAATTTTTTTAACCTTTGCATATTCAAAAATATTTTAACGACACATGATCTTCATCATGGATTATTTCACTCATTACACAAAGGAAAGCATTCAGTGGTAGGTAAAATAATTTAAAACAACAAAAAACACTTTGAATAAAGAAAAACTAAAAGAAAAAAAGATACAAATTTGCAAAACATTTGTTTCAACTGATAATGTGATATGATGATAAGATTGAAAATAATTTGACAATAAAGACATGTTAGCTCATGATGTGTCCTATTTTTAGCTTTGCAGGTCATTTCAAACTTGTATTCAGTCAGTTCTGGTGAAGCAGGACCACAAAAAGTTTCCGCTCGAGATAAAAAAGAATTGACAGACAGGCATTTCCAGTTAGCTTGATGTTCCTGAACAAATGGTTCAGAAGTTTACGGGACTGTAACCATTTTTCCTGGATAAAGCTGCCCAAGAAAACTGACTGAGAAAATAGAAAATGGTAAATAAAGAGCATTGGATTATTAGGCCCACAGTGAATGAGTGGATCTACTTTTGAACTTTTGTATAATAGTATTGTGATGCGATACATTTTTACTGCGATTAATAAATCGCATGACAGCACTATTAATTAGTCTATTCATCCATTTTTCATTAATTCTGAGGCATTTTCATTTCCATTCTTGACATTGTGGCACACTGAAAGATCAAAATAAAACCAAAACGTAGCTTTATGAAGTTTTCTTATTGTAACAGACTTCCAACCTTTACTTTAACGCCTCTAAAGGGAATTAATTTCAATTAGGGTGAAACAAACAAGAAGAAACCATTGGTTCAGAGGGCTCTATTTAACATAAAAACTGTAGGAACTCTTTTCCGAACAATCCAAAAAATATTGACCACAAACAATTTCTTAAGATTATAATATATACGTTGACATACCTTATTCCACATATCCCATGCAATCAACCCTCTGCATACCCCATTGATTTATGATAACGAACACCTCGTCAGGCATTATCCCTTACTTGCTGTAGTGTTGTGGGTTTGTGTGTTTAGATTAGCTTTGTTAAAAACTACAAAGTCGCACATTGACGACGCCACAGCAGCAATGTGGTATGTGCCCTGTACAGGGACCCCAAGACATGCACTGAGGGCAATGTAAACCCCAGTACATGTTTTCAGCTGAGTTCAAATAAAGTGTTCATGCAAGTCAACAGTTGGGTCCTAGTTTTTTTTTAATTTTTTTATATTTACGAACATGACAACAGTTATAGATTAAGAATGAGATTAAAATACGTAATTAAAAAAAGAACACACTAAATTGTCTGTAATTAATTAGTTGCAATTAACTAACATTAATTGATAATTTGACACTCCTAGTCAGATAAAAGGCAAACCAATCTATGAGTTGCATTAAGCGAGACGAAAGAGTCAGAGATAAATCAGTCAGTTACTGTGTTGACAGTAACTCTAGAATTTGTTTGTAACACGCTGCATGTTAGCCATGTTAGCATTTTAGCATATTCTTCACACCTGTAACTTCCAACCTTGTTTGCAACACTTAAAAAAACAGACTGATAACGTTAAAACAAACGTTATTGTGACTGCGCTCACTCCTACCGTAATCAGTAAAAACACATACCGACACTGCTAGACGTTAGTCGTACTAGCATATTTACAATAACACCCAACCAAACATTTTGACAGAGCACCGTGTACCTCTCAAAATCAGTTCGCCATCAGTAAACACAACCAGAACTAATCCACATATATGGTGCTCTGGGTACGGGCACTGTCATTTTTTAGTAAATAAAAAAAACAAGACTTTTGAGCACGGAAAATACAGAATATTGAAAGGGAACCATCCATACTGAGCCAATTAAGCTTCATTGGAAATGATCATAGCAGTCATAGAAGTCACAATACTGAGAATGTACAACTAGTAGTTGTGATTGCCTAAAAAGGTTGCACAGCAAGCTTTCTTATCATTTTTTTTCCAGTTACTCATTGAATGATACGTTTCAACAACAACAACAAAAAAAAACAATGTCTTGTGATTAATAAGTACATTTCTAGTCATTACTTTTTCCAATTACACTTTATTTCAGTGACTGGAGTTTTTTCCATTACCAAACAGGTAATACAAATTCTGTTCATGCCAGTTTTAGTTCAACACAGAAAAAAAAAGCAAAAAAACCAAACAAGAAACAGAGTTAAAGATCTTGCCATATTTCTGGCGCAATATTCAGTCATCATGTAAATTTGTTTTAATCTCCAAGCACACTTCCATTGCAGCAAGACTGTAAACGGATTTTCTTGTTTTTCAAAACGGAGTTTTTTCCCCCTCTGCTTAATGTACCTACACAACTGCTTGGGGGCCTGGAAGGGAAATATGAAGAAAACATGCCGTTTTAGTAATTTACAAGCAGAGGAAAAGTGCGCTTTAACAGGACTGAAACCCATGATTAGAGCCAGTAGGTGTCTGTGTTGAAGATAGCCAGTGTTAAATGGAATCAACTGAGGCATACTGACTGACATGCATAGGCTGTTAAAGTCCTGGGGTTTCAGAGTTAGTTTTTGTTTCTCAAAAAAACAAATGGGAGTCAGGAAAGACAGCTTTTAAACATGGCAGACTGTACAATATAAATGGTGTACAATGCATGCCCTGCTGTGTGTTCATGAGAGCATGATGCTTCTTCCACTTTGCCCTCCAAGAGTCAATACGGTGCAGGATTTTGCAGTTAACTGACAGTGCCGTTCCTCCAAAATGTGTATATTGCCAGGAAGTAAACATAGATTATTCATTAACGCTACAGTGCACGAGTGAATTGCCAGCTCACAACTACTACCAGCTGCTGTTTGTATGCATTGAGAAAGGACTCAATTTTATCAGCTCAGTGCACCAGGGGGGATGCAAATACAGTATGCAAGCAAACCTTGGCTTAGACTAGAACTTTCTTTTTTTATTTTTTTTGGAAATTTGGTATCAAATGTTAGTAAATGCTAATTTTACACCCCAAAATGGGATTTGAAGCCATTTCTTTTGGCTCTTTTTTTAAACTTCCTTTTTTTTAAACCAGATTAAACCAACATTTAAGCCAAACTGAAGAAAAGCTACCAAGGTAAAAGGCACTGAAAAACCTGGATGAACAAAGCATGTGTGCAACATGTATGCAACACTGCCAATGTGTGAAGCACTGTGTTGTGCTATCTCTCAGCACAGCTTGACCTAAAAAACAGTTTTCCCAAATAATTTTGCTTTATTAAATAAATAGATAAAAAAAAAACGTAATTATTTTTTTTTACATATATTAAAGTGTTTGGAATAAATGTATTTTATGTCTCAAAGAATTAACAGAAATTTCCAATCTTTTGGAATATATATATTTTTTTAAACTTTTGAAATCTACAAAAAAAAAATGCAATTTCATTTTTCGTATGAGGTATAAGTAGTATCAGTCATGATTTGTTGGGTCATTTGCTAAGTTTTTAGTTCTAAGTTTAAAATGTAAAAATATTAACATGCATGTTCTAGAAAAAAAAACACCTTATTCACCTACTGTCTCAAATTTGAGTTGAGACAGTAGGTGACAGTTTTAACATGGTGTAACTATATTCTAAAGAATTAATTATAGGAATCAATTAATGATTAATTAATTAATTAAAGAATTCATTATAAACTACTTTTGCATTCTTTCATTGCAGCAAGTTGCAGTAGTCTTTAAAAAAATAACAACAGGTGAGTTAATCTTCCCATAAAATTTAGAAAATTAGCGAAACTTTTCCCACCAAAAGTGTTGCAGAGATTTCACGGAGGGAGCCATTTTGAAATGAGCAGGAAAAGCCCTTCTACTGCCCTAGTGGAATGATGATGAACTACAGGGCAGACATCGTGGACAAAGTTCTACACGTTCGGTTTTAGCAAAGTTTTGATCGTGTTAATGAATAAGGGTATCAGAAATGCGTGTATAATACAAACGGATTTATAAGGATAAAATTGTGTTTTTCAAAACTTTATGATGCTGGGGATTAGGTCAAAAGCAGCACATATCTTTGACAACTCTTTGCTCTTCTCCACTGCATTCATATATTTTGTTTTTCATCACATTCCAATGAATGCAATTCATGTATTTTTCATATATTATTCTATTGCGCTGCTGCCCCAGGAGGTTAAATGAGATTTTCTATTTCCAGCACGTGAAGCTTTAATTATTTTATTTAGTAAACAATAAAAGCTAATGAGGTTACTCTAACTGTAATGCTGTTTTGTCTCAGAATGGAACATATTTTTATAAAAACACATATTTATTACTTGAAGTAGCTTATATGAAGCAACTGAAGGAACACCTAACTAATAAAAACAGACATAACACATCTATTTCTGCATTCTGCACTGCTGTTTTGGGTCATTTTTATCCCGGCAGAGTAAAAGCTGACACAATAAATCCATCAAAACAAACCGCTTCTCAGAAAGTCATTGTATTTAGAGAATGCTTCTCGACTGCTGTTATGATGCAGAAACACAGATACTGCTGCTGTCAAACATGCATGTTCTACAAGAGGCAACATTACTCGGGTTACCTCCAATGCCATGTGTGAAACAAGGTAGATCATATTTTCTCAGAGAATTTTAGGAAGTACACTAAATTCTAATGTTGAAAGATTATAAGTTTTTCATCCCATTCTAGTTTGATTGTAGCAAGAATATCAGTTTTTTGAAACAATGGAAACACTTTACAATAAGAACCGTTTACTAATGTTAGTTAATGCGTAATTAAGCATTATTTAACTAATAAAGAAAGTGTTAGCTACTTTTAGGAATTAATCTGCCTTACTGAGTGTATTACTTAATTTATTATTGAGCAGATAAATAATGTTTATTATTTAACTTTACATTAATTTAAAAGCATTAATGAAGTGATACTTGTTCATACTTTAATGTTTGAGCAATACTTTTCAGGCTGTTAATAGTTGGGTCAGGCTTGAAAATAATGTAAAGCCTTACTTATTGCTTTCTAGTTTTGCAAAAAACAAACAAACAAACAAAAAAAAACAATCGTAAATGAGTACTTTAGACATTCTAAGGACTTTACAAACACATTAACAAAGGTGTAATTAGTGCAATCATAATAGCAATCGCATAAGACAGCTTTTATTAATGATTTGTAATGTATAATGTAAGGCTGAATAATAAACATGCTAACTAATGCATTAGTTAATACACTTAGTAAAAGTGGCAAATAATACTTTATATGATTTGAAATACTTGGGTATAAATTAACTAACATCAGTAAAGGGACTGTCATTGTAAAGTGTCACTAAACTGCTAAAATTATGTTAAGTCAAAAAAAATGGATTTCTTGAGCAGATTGCTCTAATCTTTGATGTAACCTAAAAAAATGTTTATACACCTTGATACCAAAGATAATGATGCACTAAGTCCAGTTTACGTGGTCAACTGTCTTTTAAATCAAAATTAAAAGGATAAATGATCAGCTTTGAACCTAATCTATCACAGGTTCAATGTATTTTCTACTACATTTCCAGGAAAGGCCATTCAAATGGCTCAAACTAGAGTAATAGAACTGTAGAGCCAAAGGGTTAATCAAACATATAGAATTTCACACATAACATATACACACAACTTAAGGTTTGATTTTTCTTCATCCTTTGCCTTCTCTTTTTTCTTTTTTCTTTCACTCTCCATCCCCCTCTTTCATCCAATACTCCATCCATCCCCCCATGGCGATCTGAAGCAGCCAACAGTATCTGCTCTATTACAGAACCTCCAGAGATACTGGCCCTCCCAGCACACGGTCGAGCCACGGACAGAGAAACACTTGGACTGCAGAAATGGACACACGTTCACACAAGCTGATGCTGCTCACCTAAGATAATCGATACCAGCAAAGAAGCAAGAAAAAAATACAACAGAGCAGGTGCAGGTTGCTTGGTTCTCCAGAAAGTAGTAGGAGAAAATGTTCTTCCAAGAACAAAAGGAAAGATATCTGCAATGTTGTTATCCATGAATTTTTGATGTTTCAAACTTGATAGATAATTTATTCAGAACAAACAGTCAGTGTGATCAAAAAACAAGCGTGTAGGGAAAAAAAAAGAATATCAACACAATAAAGACAGATGTTATTTTGCTGTTAAATCATTCTTTTGGCTTTTGAGATGTGTCAAAGCTGCAAAAGATGCACGCTGACAAATTCAGAAAACACCACATCCTTCGTTTATAAATAGATCTTTGAGTGAATAAGACAAAAAAATGGGTCAGACAGAATGTAAGACATCACAATGACAATTCTTCTACATCAAAAACAGTGTTTGAACAGAGACTCTAAGAAAACCCTACAGAAAAGTGACAAGACATTCAGATGTCTGGTAGCTTTGAGTGCAAAAAAGTTACTCATCTGTAGAAGAGTAGCGGTCAGTGAGCAGGCCGTCAATTAAACAGCCGCTCATGCTCTGAAGATATCGGTTCTCCAAGTACAGTCTGGGTTATAAAGTTTGAGCCTGTGTGCTTGTATTGTCCAGTGGCAGAATTAACAGTTCGGGCCCTTCTGTCGAACAATAACATGGGACCCTCTGCAGCTGTTGTATTAATCATTTCCACTTTTAGGCATCATCAATGTCAAGAATTCAAATGTATTGATATGAGTTTAACAAATAAAATCCCATTTAAATAAAAAATAAATGAATTTGATATATCTGTACCTTGCTGCTGATGGAATGGTTTATTGCTACACAGGGACAACTGGGGGAAAAACACTTTCACATGAACAGTCTTATGTCATTTCAGTGATTTGGCCTTTTTATGACAGAGTTAAATAATAATGTGCATGGAAATTATTTTAGACAAGTCCCCAAAGCATTGGGGCCCCGGGCAATCGCCCACCTTTGCCTAATGGTAAGTCCACCCCTGGTCTGGTCCTGGATGATTTCTTTTCTGTTGGCATTTTGATGCAGGACCTTTAGAGATCAATTTCTCACAGCAAACATGACATCTGTGTGTGTCATAAATGAGGAAAAGGCAGGAGGGAGGCAGAAAGCCTGACACGATAGAAGGCTTTCTCTTGTCAGAGTGTCTCGTGAACATTCATTTACTGATCGTCACAGATTATACATTTGGACATAGGAGCACAAATTATGATTGAGAGCAGAAACACAAAAGCATTAGGAAAAATACTTTCAACTTTACATGTTTCTTTTTTTTATAATGGTACATTTTTAAAGTCTGTTTTGCAAACTTAGATGAAAGCAAGTTTGGGGAACACCTAGGAGCTGGTCAGTCCAATTATAAGTACAGCATGAATCCTGCTTCCCTTTTTCTCTCTGCCAATAAGTCCAGCTAACCTATAATGAGCCAGATTTGCTTAAAGGCTATTGGGATAACATGAGAAAAAAGTCGGAGGGAACATGCTGTCATTTTGGTCTATAAGTCTTTCATAAGGAAAACTTAAAACTCTGAGATGAAAAGGTTTCTTAGAGTCAATGAGCACGCCAGATCAAAATCAAGCTCCCTTCGAGCATGATGTCAAACCAGTTTCACCATCTGCCGACGCATGAAGAGATCTGAGAGAATTCACACCTTAGTGTAACAATAAAATGTTTGAATTTAAAAAATATATACATATGAACTAGTTGTAACTGGTTATATTGTGTCAGTTATGAACAAGACTTGAAATGTAAATCGTTTATTATTAAGGGGTTTTAAAAACAAATGAAATATGTCTAACTTCATTTTAACTGAAAATAAAAGTGAAAAATAAAATTCAAACAAAAAAAATTCTCATTAAAGCTATCTTAGTTGAGCTCCACTCCATCCCATAAGCGTCTTTTCATCCATAGCAGCCATGAAGTATGCACATTTACAAGCATTTATGTAGAATTCAGTTGACGTGGTCACTTGAACGCATGTTGTCAAGTCCAATATGAACGTAGCAATAATCTCTAAACCTAATCTGTTGGGGTTTTTTTTTATATAAATTGAACTTCTTTTTGCAGGGGCAACAAAATTTACCTGAATTTATTTTTTTTTTAAGAGGTCCTCTAATCCTACTTTTAGAGTTTCAGCTGAGATGACCCAGGACTGCTCCTTGGTCATCATGTTAAAGCAATGCCAATAAATCCAACTGAACCAATAATTTCACATTTAGGTTCCTAAACAAAAGAGTTTATTGCTTTATTTGATATGGGTGGTTATACTTTCCATATTTTTGTTTTGTTTAACCAATAAGTGATTATTTTGAGTGTAAAGGGAAAGAAGACTGTTGGACCTATATTTGACTAGAATTGGTTAAGTATGGTAATATCCAATGAACCTGACATCATAGTGCAGATTTTTATTTGTCAAATGAAATGCTACATTCTCATTAGTTCAATAAAACAAAAACTTATACAGCATTCTTTGAAGGAAATTGAGTTTTAGGAGGAATCCGAATGCTTCTGTTTCAAGAATGTGTGAATGTCCAAATTCCTGTGAAGTACATCTCCAAAACCATCGGACTAAATCATGTAAAACAGATGAGCTGTCAGTGTTCATTTGTCATGTGCATTTGTGTGTGAAAACTAAACAGCCAGGAAGGAAACTTTCATTAATGTCACATATTCCAATTTGTCACCAACACAAGGGTCATACTGCACTTCTCTTGAGAAACACCATTTTTTTTATTAAGTGAAAAATTAATTTCAGAGGTAAAATAGCATATGTTTCATGCTTGATTGCAAGAAGTTGCCAGTTGATAGCTTTCATGAAAAAGAGCCGAGTCTTGGCCTGGTTTTTTCACCACCCAAATTAAATAAAATCATGTTCAGGACAAATGGATTTATATCCTAAAACTCACACTGTAGCAGGTGTATGATCTGGTTTTAATGTGTGTTAGTGTGTAAATGAATAAGAAGCAGTGATGCTAGGGGCTATGACTCTCCATATCCTTTTAATTATCTCCAGTCCCTCTCCTGCGTCAGTTTTTCCCGCATTTAAGTTTCATCCATATTTCTCTGCTCCTGGTGTCACATCCAATACCATCTGTATTTGTGCCTCTTTCTAATCGGTCTCAAATAGCCTTGAGAAGTCTGGGGAAAAAAACTGTCAAGTGGATCTTTCACAGAGGAAAAATATGAAAAAGGGAATTTCTTTTGACAGCTAGGGTTACCTTAAGGAAATGTTCTACTTCTGATTTTATGCCATTTATGATTTAAAGAACTTCAGTATAATAACTAATTAATTAGATAATCTACATATAAACTAATACTGATCGATTTATTGACCATTGTGGTTTATTCCGAAGACAAAATTCTAATATCAGACATCTTTTGGTGTTTTGCTGCCAAAAATCCACAACTGTATGAGTTTTTGGGACCTCCGCACATGACGAGCACAAAAATGAAAATGTACAAAATCAGCAAAATATTATTCAGGTCAATGTTAAAACGTTAATACGGTCCAAATTAGCTTTCAGAACTAAGACTACAAATGGCACCTAATAGGGGTGCAATGGATAACAAAACTCATGGTTCAGATGTACTCACAGTTTTAAAAAACACAGTTTGGATCAATTTTCAGAGCAGTACAAAAGGAAAAAAAAAACAAAACAAGGACAATATAATACAATGAAAACACGAACCTTCCTGCAGTGATTCTACGCTCACACCAGGGTACAAAATGTGCGTTAGAGTGACCACTTCCAAAAAGAAGTCTATGTAAACACACGTGTACGCATATTACTGGCTTCCGCATTCAAAATTCTCATGTTCACGCAACGTTACACTAGTTTTTAAGTCCGTTTTTGGGCTCTATATCCAAAACACAAAAATTAAACCAGTTGAACTTTGACCAGTCTGGGATTCCGATTTGGCAGTAGTGTATGGGTGGCATCCTTTTTAATTTACAGAAGTGCCAACCATTTGAAAATGGATCATGACGGAGAAATTAATAACTATGGCTTGAGCCCAGACTGAATTATATGGCACCAAGTCTTTCATGTATATAAACGGAGCTGCGAAAGAAAAACCCTGAAGCAAGATTCATGATATTTGCACCGCTTCAACATTTCACACCAAGCCTCTTCCAACTGAAGGTACATGTGCTACCGAGAAGCAGCAGTGCTGCGTGAACACCATATGCTAAAAGCGTGTTCAAGAACCCATTCTTCCTGAAAGAACATGCACAACTTGCTCAGCATGTAGGTGAGAACACTAACCACTGCATCACCGTGCAGTCCTTTCTTTTGTTCTTCTCCTGGTAAAAGTAAAAAACAAAAAATAACCCAACTTTGCTGAAAATTAAACTGTTTTATTATGGCTTGGTTGAAAAACTAAAGAAAATACAAAAAAAACACCATAGTGTGCATGTTAACACGCCATCTAAATGTTGTAATTTTCTGTGCATTTAAACTGTTATGCCATCCTACAATAATACTACATGTTTTTAGCTAACATGTTTCTTTAGATGTTTTGTTGTGGGTCCATTGTATTTTTACTTTTACTATTTCAAATCAACAATTGATCAAAAGTGTATTATTCACATGAAATAAAAACTACAACTTAACTTGCTATGAAGTTACTGTTTCCACCAATGCATCCTTCCAAAGGCTGCAATGGCTAAAAGGCTGTGCTCATAAAAGCATAAAAATGCGCCATTTTCTTTTTTAATTGTATAAAATACTGTGAAAGAATTTTCCTGTAAGCAGCTTCAGCATCAGCAGCTCCTTCATAAGCCTGTCTGCACATTCCCAAAGAATTCCCAGGAGAGAAAGACAGAATGATGCTCCAGAAGGAGGAGGACGGTGGAACAGGAGGAGGAGGAGGAGGAGGGGGAGGAGGAGGAGGTCGGAAATGGAGGAAAATGGGGATAAAGAACTGACAAGCCGGATGGCATGGGAAATGCTCGTACAGTACCTTGGAAATGTTCGCCTCATTATTCGGCTTTCCACTGACACAAAAACTACCCACCCCCCTCTCCTCCTTTTGTTAGCTATTTTGCTGAATGTTATAAATTACCACATCTGCAGCCCATTAAAGAAGATCCCACAATCTTTGCTTGTGGTGGGTAAGCAGTATGAGGTATGCTGCAAAAAAAAGGGAGGGGGTAAGTGTCTGATGCTGCACCAACAATTGAGCACATGTCTGATCTGTCTTTTGAGTCATTTCTAAATTATGAGTTCTTACACTACCTATTTGAGGTTTAATAGTTACCTTTTTCATTTTTTGGTTTGGTTTTTGCATGCCGTATTTTAGGCTTTATAGGGATCACCGGATTATAAGGCGCATTTAGCGAGACAAAATAGCAGGAGATACATTTGTCAATCAAACTTTATTAACGGTGTTTACAGTAATTCTAGAACTTATTTGTAACACGCGACACGTTAGCTATGTTAACATATTTACAATACCTGTAACTTCTACCCTTGTTTGTAATATGTAAACAGACTGGTAATGAGAAGGGGAAAGTTGCTGTGACTACCCTAACTACCAACCTTGTTAGTAACACTAAAAAAACAATACAGTCAAGCAATGCTACATATTAGCTATGTTAGCATATTTACAATACCTGTTAACTCCCAACCTCATATACAACACAGAAAAATAGACTAATACCACAAAAACAAATGTTACTGTGACTACGCTAGCTCATAACCTTGTTAACCTTAAAAGAAAACAGTCTGACCCTGCCACACATTAGCCGTGTTTGTGTATTTACAATACCTGTAACTCTCAACCTTGTCTGCAACACGTAAAAAAACAGACTCATACTGCTTAAAAAAAATGTTGCTGTGACTACGCTAACTCCTCACCTTGTTAGTAACATGTTCAACACCGCCACACGTTAGTCACATTAGCAATGTAACTCCCAACCTTTTTTGCAACATCTAAACCAGATTGATAGCACTAAAACAAACACTATTGTGACTACGATACACTCCCAACGTTGCTAGTAACAGGTAAAAAAAAAAAATCTGCATCCGCTCTTGATTATGAGGCGTACTGTTTTGAAAAAAAAAAAAAAAATATATATATATATATATATATATATATATATATATATATATATATATATATATATAAGTGTATTTATTGAAGAAAATACAGTAGGCTATATAGTTTTTTCAAAAACGTGTTTAAGAAAAAATATCAAGTTGCATTTGATGGCCTTTTTCTAGTATAAAGAATACATTAGGTGTGATTGGTGTTCACAATGAGGAAACTGCATTTAAAAATAGAACATTTTATTGATAGACAAAAATTAACATTTTAGTCACAGTGATCATATTGCAATTATACTGTACCATCTGAAGGAGTGCTCATTTATCATTTCCATGCCTGGAAGGCACTGTCAGAGGTTTATTTAGTTGTTTTTTTTTATTTTATTTTTGTCAAACTGACTTCTGGATGATGTGACACGCCTCAGAGAGGCTGAGAGAAAGCAAGCAGAAGCTTTCATCATTAAAAGTGACACCGATTTGAGAAGGAAAAGCTCAACAGTCCTTGACCTCCAAAGAAGTTGGCATTAACCCAAAGCTCAGACGAAGGTGGTGGGCGCTGTTCAATGTGGCATTTATAGATTGACAGACCAAGGATGGATAGCGTTAATATCACAGCAAATGCAAAGCCATCCTTCTCCTCTCAGTGACAGCAGGGTTACTCAGTTCCTATAAGCTCTTTAAGACATCCAATCTGACAGATACCCCGAGTAAGAAATATGAGAGACATTAGACCCATCGTATTTATCTTGAGTAAACAGTTTTTTTTTACAAGTTTTAACTGTTTGATGTGTTTCCCCTGATAATTAAATTATGTTTTTAGAAACATTTGCAATAACAAGCATAATGAAAAACCTCCTGCCTTAAGAGTAATCCAAGCAATGATAGTCATTGGAAGTATAAAATATAAAACTACAATACTTCTTTAAAGATAAAAAGCTATTCAACTTGCAAAATCCAGTGTTAACATTCAAAAATGTCCAAGATGCAAAAAGCATTTATTTTAGTTAACATTTAATTTATTTTTACTTCATTGCATTGATCGAGGTTCGTTCCCATAAAAGCCATTATTTTTAGTCTTATTACACCTGACCTTCACACTTTTTTGGAATATTACATTTGTGCTACTTAACACAGCTCATATCGATGAGATCTGATTGCACCACATCTGTGATGAATATTTTATTGACAGAAATTCCGATTCTCTAACCCAAGCTGTTAACCCAAGGCTTCATGCCTGCGCTTATTGGATTTAAAGTGTGATCTTCCTTGCAGCAGAAATGTCACGAAGTACTTTTGCACAAAAAAACAGCCTCAGTACTTCCTGTGCTTTTCTAACTTTTTGAATCCCTTTAGGAGAAAAATCAAGAGCAAATAAAAACAAGACTATATCTAATAAAAAAAAAAGAAACACAAACCTTTTATGCTTGTTATTTAGATAAGACTACTCACACTTCTATAACGGAGTTGACAAAATTCTAGATTTAAAAAAAAAACATTTGTAAAATTATAGTAAAAAAAAATCATAATTTGACAAAAACAATTAAGTCGCAACATTATGAAAAAATAAGTAAAACATTACGAGAAGACAGGTGTAAAATAATGAGAAAAAAGTTGTAATTTACAAGAATAAAGTCGTAACATTATAAGAAAAAGTCGCAATTATGAGAAAAGTAGAAGTTTTAAAAGAAAAATTCAAGATTTTACAAAAACAAACCTAGAATTGTGAGTAAAAAAATAATATTTTACAAAAATGAAGTTAAAATTTCTTAAATTATAAGATGAGAATTAGAAAGAATAATGTCAAAAAAGTATGAGGCAAATTAAAGCCTAATGTCATCACCATAAATGGCTGCATTGATAGATTTAGTTGGAACACAATGTGGATGGAGGCTTACACAACCAACTTTATTTTCAAAAAAGGCTTTTTTTCTCTTAATTTTACGTTTATTCTTTTTTTAAGTTTATTCTTGTAAAATCACAACTTTTAAAAAATAATTTTATGACTTTATTCTCATACGTTTTTTTTTTTTTTCTCAAACTTTTATGACTTTTTTCTTGCAGCAAGTGACTATTTGCACGCAATTAGGGCGGGCTTAGGGTCAATGTACATCCAGGTAATGCAGCAATGTGCATTTTGGCTCCATATTATGTGTGGCCGACATGAATTTCCATCAGTTTTTACGCTTGGTCACATGAAAATATGTGCAAAAAAACACCCGCCGTTTTTGTATATAAGTATTTTTTTTCCTTTCATGGAAATCCTATAACTCTGTCCTACAATTTAGTCCATCTCAGCTAAAAAAGAAAAAAAAGATGCTTACCACATCACATCTGTTGTATGTTGTACTGAATAAGTGTCAGTTATTCCACAGTAACCCTAAAATGTGCATGAAGCCACACAAACATTTTTGAGCCTTAAACCCCTGTCACACACCCAGGAGCCATACGTTGTCTGTCAGAACCTCTTGAGTGTTTCTCCTCTTTTTGTCTTATTGCGCTGCCCCGGGCCAAACAAGCTATCTGCCTTCGTCCTGATGCTCCACCACAAATCTAGCTCCTGGAAGCATTGGGCCCAAGGGAATATGGTGACTAAACTTGTTTAGACAGTACTTGCAGTGCACTCTCCTCAGTCTCCAGAGAGTAAACAGAGACCAGCTGTCCCCGGAGTCTGATACTTACTCGCTGACTGATCTAACCAGCAGCCAGCAGAGGAAGACCAAAGCAGTGGAAAACAAGGTGATGAACAAGAGGCTAGTGCAGCTTTATGAGACAGACAAAAGATATATTTGTTTATGGATTGATTTTTATTTTATGGTGGACATTGGAGTAGTTGATTACATAGCAACAAAAGAAATTCTAATACAAACATTTAGAACGGATAAAAAAATGAATAAAAAAGTTCCCACATGGATGGCCAGTTTCTGAAACATGCACCACCCCACTTCCGCTTGGATCCTAGAAAAGATGCTGTCAGCAGATGTCACAGCCACTTCAAGTGAACATCCCCTAATTAGAGAAACAGGCCAAGCAGACAAGAAACCCGACCTCAAAGCAACCCCATCTCCACACCATACTCTCAAACTCATAGGCTTTATTAATAAAGAGGATTGGGCGCAGATGCTGACCAAGAGTCTCACTTAAAGCAGTCAGTTTCTCTGTCTTGCTGTACAACATGATGTACTTCAGACACCATGGTGGGATGGTTAATTACCACAATCAAACGCGGAGCTGCAGCATAATTTGGTGAAAAAGTGAAGCAGTCATTTTTATCATCAAGCTATGAATAAACATGACTTAGTTTGGCCTAAAACCTATTATTTATGTGTCAATAATACAGATTGGTTATTTTTTTCTTGATGACACTTCAACAACAATGACAATTCTGTCATTTGCCTATGTGAAATCCCTACAGATGCAATGACCCTCATCAGCCTATTTTCGTTTTCTGATTTTAGGCTTTTTTTTTTATTTCCTTCTTTTTGTATGTTTGTATGTGAATCCAAGAGTTTAGTCTTTTTACTTTCCCTGTACACAGTTTAAATGAAGTTGTACATCAGAGGCATCAATCAAATGGAACCACCACAGAGGAAATCACTGACATGCCTGCACACCTCGCTAAAAATAAGCAGTGCATGTGACTAAACTTGGGAGCTTCTCAGACCCCACAGACAGTCTAGCGGGAAAATTAGTGGATATTTTACTGATGTCTGTGAAGACGTTTGATGACTTTAATAAGAAGCATGTGCAGAACTGAAGGATGAACATGGTATGCACTACTGCTGCTGACTGAACCGGATTTAACTGGGATGTAAATGTAAGGAGCACTAGTTTTTTTTTTTTTTTTTTAAGCAAATAAAGGGGAGAGGTCCCATGTTCAAAGGACAAATAATCAGCAAGGAAGACAATTACATCTGCTTGCTGTTGATTGTTTAAAACAAGATACATTGAAAAAAAAAGGTCAACGCACTTTGTGAAAGATAAGAAAAATACGGCATAAACAAATAAACAAGAATAGCAATAATAAAGATTTAAAAAAAACTTAAAGCAGGAATGTTTTTAAAGTTATAGTGTATTCTTTCCAATACTTTTTTGTCTTCTTAGGCCTTAGTCAAAGCTGCTCTTATGGCCAGATATGTGATGTCTGCGGGCGAGAAATGGGCAAACCTGTAAAGAACACGCAGGTGGCTCACATGAAATATCAAGATCATCGACCACTCAGTGCACCCTTACAGCGAAAATGCTGCGGCGTGCTGCGGGCGACAGGTCGTAAGAAGCTGCAAAGTAAGGAGGAAGTAGGTAAAATGAGAGCATGTTGAACAGATTTTTTCAAATACTACGAACTCCGCAAGGGACCCATTAGTGCTGTTCAAGTTATAAATGAACGCTCCTTGAGTGCCTCCCGACTTACACATGACATCCCATACATGCAGCATTTGTGCAGGGTAGGGCACAACAAGAGTGTGCTGTAAAGGTATAGAATCGCCTTTGAGTCATAAGAACATGCAACTTACATTAACCTTGTAAAGTACTTGATCTCTGTGCAGTCTGACATTTTTAGATCATGGAAAGAAAACGGGAATAGGAAAAAATCCAATGCACCATACAAAATAAGTAGGCCTAGTCAGAATTGACCAAGAAATTGCATTTATTAGGTACATTTTTTGATTCTGTTTACATTTATAATGCCCATAGAAATATGGCAACTCTTGTGTAATATTTAAAATAAATTCACAGTTACTAAGGTAAAGTTACTCCTTGAATCTATTACATAATTCAGCCAATTTAGGAATAATATTTAGGTAAAACAGGGACCTGTAGGGATGACGGCTACAGCAAGAAATGCTGAAGAGTTATAGATTTGTGGGAGTTTCGTTTAGGTTTTTTTTGTTAGTTTATTTTAAAGCTAACATGTTTGAATATCTAACAATGTAAATAACACCCAACCACTGAGTTTTTTTTATACTTTGTCTTCTGACAAATATAAGGTCATGAGGCGGTCTGTCCATAAAGCTCATTACTCAACCACTGCCTTGCTGCAGCTTCACATTCAGTTCTGCCACAAGCCTCCCTATTTCCTAACAAATGGAAACAACCAATTAGTTTAAGTGTAAGATTTATTCCTTTCTCCCTCTGAGAACATAAAAACAGTTCGGCTATCCGAGTCTGAGGCTGTGACTTTTCTATCACCTCAATAAAATACTCCATGATTGAATCAAGTAGTTGATGTCAGTAGGACATGTGTTCATTTCCCAGGGTCATCCTAGGTCCCTGCAAGCAGAAAGAAATATGCTGAGTGTCTTCTGTGACATTTATTGGATGGGAACTAAACTCTATCTCTTCCCTTCCCTGTTTTTTTGTCTCGTTTGCTTTCAGAAAAGACCCAGCGTGTGTGTGCGTGCACGCTTGTTTGAACGTTACACAGTACCCAGTGGTCATGCTCCAGGCACCAGCGTATTTTACATCTGTCAGAGTCTACAACATCACCTCGATTTTTCTGCCAACAAGTTTCACTTCTATGCCTTGAAGGACAGATACTTCTTCCTCTGTGTCGTCTGTCCCCGCCAGTCTCTGTCACTCTTTTCCTGCTCACATCCCTTTACATCTGTCAGCCAACTACACCGTCTTTTGTCAGCCGCCTCCACACATCATCTCTCTGTTACGTGACTTAAATTGTTCTAGCAGCAGGACAAGGTACATTCGGTTCAGCACTTCTCTTTCCTCTCATATTTATTCTCCTGTAAGTGATAGAAAAAAGCAATTTGAGTCAAAATAGCCAATCTTTCCTGGTTAGATGACTCAATGAACTGATCATATTATTTAAAGTGACGACCCATCTGTAACTGCCAACCACAAGTTTTTTTTTACTCCATAAACATGTGCAAAGCTCTGTAAATCCCTGCATCCCTTGAAGCTGAAATGTGTTTTTCATCAATGGAAAAACAGGCTGCATGTAGTGTAAACCTAACTTTGACAGCATACACAGCTGTGTAGGCTTTGTAGCAGTGTAGTCTGAATGGATGATAGCGATTTGTTGAGTAAAAACTCTAGAAAGTATCTATGCTACATAAAATTTGAGTATGGCAGAAAATTTAATTTAAACTACATGAAATACTTCATACTGGGTTGATTGATAACATAAAACTATGATGCAAAAAAAAAAATCTAATATATTAAAAATATAATATTTAGTGTGCTACAGGGCTCACAGATTATAAGGCCCATCATAAATGGATAATCTGTTTTTGAACTTGTGAAATAAGGAGCACCAAACTATTAGGCGTATTAAGTGGAGTGAAATTTAAATCTGTCTGTCGGTCCAACTTTATTAACTATGCTCATATTATTACTGAAACTTGTTTGTGACATGCTACATGTTAGCCACGTCGGAAGCATTAGCCATGTTAGCATCTTTAAAATAACTCACAACTTTTAAAACTTTACGAAACTCTTGACCTTTAGCAACAAATAAAATATATATATATATACAAAATACAGCTAAAGCAAACGTTAAAGATTAAATCTGCACTATTAAAAAAGAAAACGCCATGGCAACTAATAAAAAGGGAGTTTATTTAATTTTATTTCAATGGTAAGACAGAATATCTCGTTATTTAACATGCCTGTTAAATAATAATTAATTAGGCTTTTATAATGATAACTGACATCAGTAAAGTTAAGCAAAAAACACACCTGCCCATTTAGGTAAAGCTCTGCTGAAACAAAAGGGGGTTTCTTTGCAAAGCATCATGGGTAAATCAAAGAGCAATCAACCAAGGCATAAAGTAAACATTTGTGAGCTATCTCGACTCCTGCTCATTCTAGTGTAGAATATGCAGATGCCTGGAGGTCCTGTGTTCATCTGTTCAAACAATAACGCACACGCATAACCACAATGGGAACAGCTCATACCGCTCAGCGCGGAAACAGCTCCACATGAATGTGCTTTGGTGTAAAAAGTGTAAATGAACCCCAGAGCAACAAGGACTGATCATGCAAAGATGCTGACTGAGGCAGTAGGAGATTATTATTTTCCACAGTAAAAACAGCTTTATACCAACGTCAACTGAAAGGCCTTGCAGGAATGACAAAGTTACGGCTAAAAAAAATTAAAAATAAAAACAATATTTAGGAAAAAAGCAAGATTGCAGTTTTAAGATGCACACAGGAACAACATTGTTTAATCCTAGACAATCCCTCTGCTTGTTTTTTGCTGGTTTTGGGTAGAAGAAAGTATGAAAACCTCTGAGCACCATCCAATTATGAAAAATGGGTCATGTAAATATTGTTAAGTCAGCTAAACTTCACTCAGCTAAATGTAAAAAAAAAAAAACAAAAAAAAAACACAAGTTTGACATAAAACTCCAAATAAAAAGATCTGTGAGAAAAGACCTAATAAACCTGCTCATCCATTTTAAATTATTTTTAACTCAAAGAATGATATACCTGATTCATGACTCTTGATAAAATATTGTGGTTATGTGCTTGAAAAATACAACTTCATATTTTTTAATGCAGGGATTACATCTCAAGAGGAGTTTCCAAACTGAAAGAACACCTCACCAGTAAGTAAGCACAACTTGTCAGATATAGGTAAAGAGCAACCATGTGTGCACAGTTAAACTCCATGCCTTCTTTTATAGTTCTTGTGGTCCTCAGTTCTCACCTGAGCAGTTTTTGCTGAAGGCAGTACTTTTTTACTGTCTAGCCCCGGGGCGACCCATGAATCTGTGTGACCTCTGAAAGATGAAGTGAAGAAACATAACTCGTCCGGGCAGCTTCAACAAGTCTTCCCCGAGTTACCTATTGACCCTAAAACTCAGGAATAAATTTAGTGGAATACAACTAATAAACTTCACCCCTCTAGAGGGCTTAGCTTCATAAAGTAGGAGTGCTGCTCTGGCATACCATACTAACACGTGAGCATGTCTTTCATTATGATTCAAAAGGTAAAACACTACCTAGACAGGTAAAATAACTCTAAAATGTTGATACAAGCCACAAGAGAAAGAGTAAGAAAGCCAGAAGGTGATGCCTGCACCTCCATCACCTTCTGGCTGACTGAATCAGTGTGATATTTACATATTTATCATCCAAACTGATTTTTATTGTTTTGGATTTGCAAAAACTGTACTCTTGTCAACTCATCGTTTCCAATGTTTGTGAGCCCTGACCTGTTGCTCTTTGCCCTCACCACAAGCTTTGTACTATTCCTTTTTGACAACCATAGGTGTTTTTAAAGATCTCCACCTGTTAGTTTTTAGGCTGTTTAGCCAGCAATACCCCAGACTTGGCAGGTGCAATGCCCCGATTCAGCAGGACTATCACCTGCTACCACACACTCAGCCTTGTTCCAACCACAGACTCAAACAGGCACAGCTGCTGCTGGTCTTGCAGTGAAATTCTGCCAGTATCTGAAGTGTTGTGAATGGGAGTCACAAAAAAACAGATTTAGATCATGTAAAGTTTGATCAAAGAGTTGGACTTAATCAGTTGAACAAGTGACAAGCCCCTGTGTCCAGGCAGATGTAAGCAATACGCAACATTACACACACTTTAGAACTTACTGGCAACTTCCAGGGATGCGTTGTGACTGATGGCCTGGCCCAGATAGTTCCGCGCCACACACACATAGCTACCATCATCTGGCTTGCTTCGTCTCCCATGGATGATCCGCAGGAAGAAAAGCGATCCGGTGGGTAGGAGCATACGATGGGAGCGGGGGTGGTCCCGGTCTGTTTCCACGCGCTCTCCATCTTTGTACCATTCTACCGTTGGCAGAGGACGGCCCTCAGCCTTGCAGTTTAGAGTGGCCGGCTCCCCTTTGGACACAATTAGGTCTGACGGATGCTCTACTATGCGGGGAGGGAAGTCCTCCTGACGAAGACGGGATCCTGGAAGAGAAGGATATAGTGCAAAGGTGAAATGTCTGTATATTCCATAAAAAAGAATGATGTATCCCAAGGAAACAAGAAGTTCTAACAAAAAAGAAACATTTTTACTTTTTAGTTATAACACAAAACAATAACACAATTTTGACACAAACATTTCTCACAAAACCAGTTAAAAGCCAACAAAACTATGTTTAAAAAAAGGTTGTGATAATAAAAATGTGTGTGAAGTCCTGCTCCTATCATCTTTTGGTCAATTTTAAAAGGGTTCAGTGGCATTTTAATTATGATTATACCGTTTTTAACCAAAATATAAAAACTTGTTTCGTTTTCTAAGAGTTTCTCCAGAGCGCTAGTAGTTCGTTAGAAATTTCCCTCTGTGGGCGGATCCATTGTCACTTAGTAAGTCCGCCCCTGCTTCCCGACATCCTTCTGTTTACACGATCTCCCGCTAGCTAACAACCCCCTTAAATTCCCCAACATAACATTACCAGTACAACAAAATTAGCGAGCAATATCAGAGCTATCTAGCCGTACAATTTTGAACCAGATGCCAACTTAGATGAGGAATATTACGATGTACATGGTTTTAGTCGTCTAAAAGTGCACTTTTAGACGACTAAAAGCATCCATGGATGCATCACAACGGAGTAGAACAGGGAGCTTGTGGCTTGCCGTAGTAGCTTTTACGTCACACCTACAAGCTTTTTCCAACTATATTTTTGCATCTAGTCTTGATTCAAAATCATTTTAATATAGAAGTACTCCAAAATGCAATTTTAATTCTAATTTTCTTTATAAATGTTCTCCATTGTGAGAAAAACACCACTAGAACATCTTAAAAACACCATTTTCATCGGAATGGGTCTTTTAAGTAACAGTCAAAGTTCAGCCATATTTAAATGCTTACACTTAAAGGTTTTCTATTACAAAGACATTCATTATGGTCACATTTTTAACACTGTAACATCTGGTGGAATTATCCTGACAGACACAGTATCGAGAGGACTGTAAAAGTTTCCACACCAACATTGCAAACTCACCTCAGCCTCACCTCTTCATCCATCATTAATGTTTTCAACATGTGAAGCCAACTTCAACTCATTCTTGTAAAAAAATGATAGGAATAAGAAGAAGAATACTTTCAACCATAACAACACTAACAAACACAAAAGCCCATCTACACCCTGACACATCCCTCACATGTCAATCATTTCTCTGTGTTCAAAGAGACTCACCAGTCGACTGGCGTGAATGAGTCCTGGTGCCTCAGAGGACGAAGCAAAGCCCCCTAATGAGTTCCAGGTATACAACTTGAATGCCTCTTTACATCCCAGCTTCTATTCATCTTTTTCACCCCGGACACAGAAAAGCTCCCACATATTGTCACTTCCAATCACACACCAACCAACAATTGCTCTTTCATTTTTCTTTTACAGTATTTTTTTTATAATCTCTAGAGGTCAGGTTTCTTTCAATCCAAATAGAGGTAGTAGGTGTGCAAGAAATTTACTGTCAAAATATTTAGAGAGGACAGAGTAAGTGGAAAACATGTGGCGCTTATGTCAGTCAGGCAGCCACAGTTTACCCGTTTTATGGCTTTGTGAACGCTTTTCTGTTATTTCATGCAGCAGCGCACGGTAGCTTCCATGGACTTCAGCAGGTTTCTCCGTAAGTGGTGATTCTCCATGCCAGTGGTGTTATTAAGCAGATAATTACTACCATGCTGTAGTGAGTTCCAAAAACTCCCACTGTAAGCCATAAATCGCATATAGAAAAGTGGCTATACACAAAGAAATAGATAATGAAAAGGGTTTATGGTGAGGTGGATGTCAATCCACACAATAGACACGACCGTTTTTCCTTTAGCAACACAACATGTATGAGGACACTTGATTATGCAGACACCATCTCCTTCAATACCACTTCAGCCAATCTACATTCTCTGGATATCATTTACAATAGCTTATGCTGCTATATGATACACCACTACACTGAGTACCAGCAGCTCGGTTAGCTCTCACCATCATTTCATTTTTAAATGCATTCATCTCAACTTTCCACTTTAAATAAACCAGAATTCAGCTCACAACACAACCTCTGTCATAATGACCACATTTTTTCAGGTCCTCAGATTTGAAAGAAAATCAGGATAAAAATGCTTCCCACTTTTTGTACATTTGAACATCATTTTGGAGATCTCCTTCAATACCAGCTTTTGTTTCCATGACATGGAATGATCTGAAAATGTCTGTTTTTGATTGAATACACTTTGTCAAAATGCATTGGGATGAGAGGTTACAAATTGTGTGCATGTGTGTATGTTATATACTTTACTTGTATCATAACTTGTATTTTTTTTTGTGATATGTGACATCCCAAGCGTCCAATCCTTCCATTACGTATAAACAATGTATAAGGACATTTTTACAGTACATGTATAAGGACAGCAAGTCTGTAATCATTTCATTGCTTTTCTCTAAAAATTGAAAGCATTTTCTTTAGGATTTCAAGGCTGAACGTCAATAATTGAAACCCGATTTTTAAAATATTACAATAAACTTTTTTTTTGATCAATGCTGCTACTTCAAAACAACTAGTTAAAAATACAATTGTAAAGCAGAAGTTTGATATTAGGCTTGTTTGCCATTACCAACATTTCGTTTTGTATGCTTTTCAGATCCTCATCTCTTTTTTGGTCCTTGTGGCTTCCCATCCTCTGACTTTACTCTTATGGTGTCTTCTCCTAAGCAATGCTCAGTCACAGTCTAACTAGTTGCCAGCTCATGGTCTTTTAGCTGCACATTTCAGCTTGTCAAGTTTTCAAGAAGTCTTTCTCCACCTCACCAGCTTTTGCTACTGACCATGGAGTCATTCTACAAGTAGCTGACTGCAAAAGGCAGTTAACTGTGAACCCATGTCTGAGGGTGGACCTCAAGAGGCTGGCTTCCCAAATTATTGCTTCCTTTCCATCTTGAAGGTTGTTAACCCACAGGCTGCTTGTTTCCATCTGCCCAGACTGCTCTGGGATCATTCCATGTTGCATGTTTCCAGTTAAGCCTGTCAGCCAAGTTTTATGCCAACAAAAATTGAAGTTAAAACTGAGTCTTCTATAGTTTGTCCCATCTTTAGTCACCAGATAAACTTAGCCTGTATTTTTTATGCCCAGATGCCTGGAGACTTGCTCATGTCGAGGTGCCCTCAGCCGTTGGTTTGTCCAGGTTAAGCTACAGTCACACCACCCTCGACAACTCGAGTGGCCTCTTCCAAAGAGAAGTCTACGTAAATGCAACTAAACTTTTGCGTTCATAATTATTATGTAAGCTTTTAAAAAAACCGCTTTTGCACAGCCAATGAGCATGGATTCAGTTAATTAAAGTTAAACTTCGATCAATCGGGAACTTAGATTTGGTAGAGGGGTATATGGCATCCCTTATAATTAAAAAAAAGTGCCAACCATTTGAAAATTGATCATGGAAGAGAATTTAATAATTGTGGTTTGTGCTCAGCCGGAATTACATGGCACCAAGTTTTTCATATATCGGAATAGAGCTGTGAAAGAAAACGCCTGAAACGAGATTTGCACCGCCTTGACATTTTGCACTAAGCCTCTTCCAACTGTAGATGGCGGACATGGGCTAGTAAACTAAGAAAACGAGGAAGAAAAAGCCCCTCCCTGCTTGTCTAGTGTGAACACGAGCGTGTTCTTGAGCTTGCGTCATATGCCCAATGTGTCCATTGCTTCAAGTAAATGATACAGATGTGTGACTAAAAGTCAGAAATCTTCTTTTTTTTTTTCCTTGATATTAATGAGGAAAAGCATTCACAAATGTTAAAGGAATAATGAAATCTGGGTTTAAAAAAAACAAAACATTTTTTTTTTACAAAACAAAGTCAAAAGCCCTTTATAGTCACCTGAAACAGAGATACATGGCATTAATCTAAAATCTCTTCATTATTTGTCCCAACCATTCTGAGACCAACAGAATGCCACAAATTCAAAATGACCTCAATTAGCTGATTCAGTTTGTTAGCTATCTCTGTTCTATTTTAAATTAAACTTTGGTATCCTGAACACACAGTCCAAACAGATGTTTATTTATTCCTAAACATATTAACATATTTTTAGTTTAGTTTAGTTCCTTATCAAATATGCTTCTTTCATACCAGGAAAAGCACATTAAAAATAAGGAAAAATATATATATTTAAAAAAATCCATTGTCTACCAGCCACAGCCTTTTTCTACAATTATTCTGTTAATAAAATAATGTTGATTAGTCAATAACAAGTCTGTGATTTTCTGCAACATTTAAAATGTTTTATGACTGCCTGGAAAATTGTGATATAGTGGAGTTTGATTAATGCCTTGAGCAAAAAATTGACATTTTGAGTCAATAGTTACTTAGCAGTTCCATCTCAAGAGGAAAAAATCCCAACCTGTCTCTCAAACGCAGCCATGCTAATTACTGCGATCAAAGACCTGAAACCGAAAAGAGCAATGAAGCTTAAAATCATTTGACAAGACAGAATCCGAAACATCATAAAGGCAAACAAAACCTTTTCTACGTGTCAAATAATAAAAAAGAGGCGGCAAGCAAATAGCATTTTCACAGCTGCAGGGGAAAATTGTAAATATTTAATGTAGGTGCAATTTAACACTCTGTCTAGACGTCTAAGCCAGTATCAAAACAATGCAAACAAGGCAGCTACTGTGGCCTTTAGTCCCTGTTTACACCACACATGCTGTTTTCCTTGTTTTTAATTGTGTTGGGTTGATGCCTGGGGGTCTATGCAGCTCCTTAAGCTCCCTGGCATCGCTTAGAGGCAGTATCAGCCCACCACAAGTGGTTCCCCAAAAGAACAGGCTTTATCTGCAAAGGGCCAGCCGCCAGCAGAAATTCCGTATGCAAAAGAATGCATAAAGGTGCACAATGGATTACACACATACGCACCTAAGGTCATTTGTGCCACCTGTGCACTTGCAAGAAATAAATCAGCTATTCTTACAGCTGTTCTGACTTGAAGACATTTGTGTATTTTTTTTCCCCAATGATTGTTAGCGGGGAGTTTACTACTTCTGTTACAAATAATTGAGGATCCCTTTGGAATACTTAAAAAGAAATGACAAAAAAAGTAGTAGCCTTTAGACCAGGTTAAACTTATCCCAAAATGCAACCGCTCAAATGCAAGTTTTTCAGCAAATTCAGCAACCGGCTGTGGAGCGGTATTTGTAATCGGTAGTCGCATTTTTACACGCTGCACAGTGGCCGCGGAGGTTTTCAAAAAAGGTAAATATTTGAGACAATTGTTCTCTAAAAGTTGACATCTATCAGTGGCCACATTTAGAGGTCGTAAGTTGACAGGTCCAGCGGCAGGCGGGTGGCAGGAAGGCAGCAGCGTGATAATGGACGATGGGATAATCTCCAGGTCCCTGTGCTATACAGTTTCTACCCTTTGTGTTAAGAAGGATAAATGATTCATATATGATATAGATCACAGAATCATAAAATCCAAAGAATTTTCAAGCCAACTTAGAACCAAACCATGCTCCTGAAGTCAACACAAAGTCAACACAAGTTGTTGTGGTTACTCAAACACTTCCATTTGAATTTGGGTAAAGAAAAGAAAAAGCAAGTCTCTTACTTTTTGATCAGGATTAAATTACTTTTATTCCTCAGTTGGATTATTTCTTTATTCTTTTCTATCAAGAAGTCAGTTTTAGTCATAACCTACAACTAAATTAAAACAGACCTTTAAAAAATAGGTCAACGATTCTTACCCCATTGGTAGACTTCCTTGAAATAAGCAAAAACATTTGCCCGTCGGGTAAGAAAAATGGTCTTACCCAGAATTAAGAAAAAGACTCTTGTCACTAAGAAATGTTTTCTCAAACTAAGATTATTTTGCTTTTGAAAATTGTTCTTGCATTTTGCAATATTTTATTTTTCTTGCAAGACAGACAGTAAGACAGGTTTTTTTTTACTTCCTTTAGATGAAGTTTTTGTCAGTATTTTTAGCATCTTTGTTGACTGTAGCTTACCTCTAGAAATCTTGGTCTGGAATTAAACCTGAAACAACCTGAAATATTCAGTACCATAAGGGACTCAAGAGTTGATTAAAAAAAAAGAAAAAAATAGGTCTAGATTGTCTTTTTAGGTCAGTTATTTCTCCTGGCTTGTTATTTGATCCCTGTAAGAGTTTCACCCAGGACCAATTTGTGAGACCTGGAACTCAAATCCTCTCAACATCACCCTCCCTAAAATTACAAACGCATGTCAAAACGGCACAATGCAAATTACTGTAAAAAAAAAAAAAAAAGAATCGAAATATTTCATAGAAAAAACAAATGTTTATGATTCATCTCCCTCTACATGAAGCTACTTTCTGTTCCATTTCCATGAATCAATAGAATATTCTGATTGACAATGAACTATTCCAATCATCTTTCGTTCTGTTTGAAAATAGTTCACAATGGAACTTTAATGATGATTATGCCATTTTTAGCCTTTTTTTTTTGTTTCTGTAGACCGGCAGCAGTTCATTAGAAATTCACCTCTGATTTGTGGCACTCTCCAATCCCCCCACCCACCCCACCCTGACCACCCCCCCCATCCTATTGCTAAGAGCTCAAAGCAGAGAATGCATTGCATTTTAAATACAATCTTTTTCCAAAAGCATTTTTTTGTCTTTTCCTGATTCACAATGATTTGCATAAACTAATACTTGGGAAAGCAATTTTAAAGTAAATTATATTTATAAATACCTTCCATCATCAGAAAAATACCATGAGAGCATGTTAAAAACACAAAAACACATGTTTTAACAGTAAGTCTTCAAACTATTAATATTCATTCCATTGAAAATTATTTAAATAAAATGACTGATGGTTGCTTATTTATATGGGCAGCTACCATTCTATAGGAAGAAACACGCTGTTGTAACATCAGTTGCGTGGTTCTTCCCAGTATGGGCTTTTCAATTGTGAATGAAAGGGGGTGGGGTGGGGGTGGGGGGCATTGAGGGGAAGAAAGTGATCACAAAGAGCAACAAATAGAAATGGGAGCAGCTCTGAAATAACAAATGTTTTTTACTCCAGATTGTAAAAATATATTGTGAGAGTAATTTACCTCACTGTTGGTGGTCTTCCTACAGCCCACCACTGTGGTATTTATGCTGCATTGTGATTGAAGACTGAATGTATAATAGGATGTTTTTTGGGGTTTTTTCCAACTTAAACTATATTTTGTCGACATAAAAAGTCCCTTTTTTAAGGACATATACGCATGGGTTTTAGAATCATAATTCAAATTTCTTTAAATGCTTGTCACTGTCACTTCCAAAATGAGCCCAGCAGAATTACAAATGTTAAAAATGTACCAACAAAATAAGTTGACTTGTTTATTTTTCATGACAAGACCCCCAGTAGTGATTTATGTTTGCTTGAACCATTTTGGCATTTCCTTAATCCCAACAGCATTTGTGAGCAGCAGAAGGAAGGGGCTTTCTAACCCAGATTTATCAAAGTGTGAATGGCTTTTTCTTGTTAAGGAAAACCCCTTTGTTTCAAGCTGCAAAAGCCATTAAATCTTCTTTTGGAGTGACTCATATTTTAGACTGGGGATCAAAGACCGCACAGTAAACGGCGGGCCGATTGTGGGCTCACAGCTTTGCTCTTGGTAGTCAAAATGAAGGACATTTGAGGAGACAGCAATCCACAACAAGAGAATAAAGGGAAACAAGACACATTGAGAAGCCGACATGTCAGACGGCAATAACAAGTTAGACATCGTGACCAGAAAAATCAAAGAGCAGCACTGGGAGGAAGGAAAAGCAGTGAAATAAACTTCACACTTCCAAAGCAATTTTGATTTTTAATACAAATGTAGGCTTTGAAAAAAGAAATCACTTAGCACCTCCACCTCCGGCTTAATGTAAAGAAGGCCAAAGGGGAAATGAATGATTAAAGCAAGCAAACCAACTCCGAAATCTGTATCAGGCCTAATAGGAAAGAGACTATTATATGAAGCACATCAGTCTCTGGCTTACCAATGCAAGCCATACGATTTAGAGCATCAAATAATAGAAATGTTGATTTATGACAGATTTTTATCACAAAAAATGTGTCGAATATGCTCAGTTTACCCATTGCATGTCCATCCTAATTTATGAAATGACTTACAAAGTCATGCTGCAATAAAACCATTAAGTTTGTCCTTTTTAAGGATCAGGATTTTGTGAAGTTATTTAACGCTGCATTCACACGAGCACATAATGCTGACTTGCTGTCATATATTTCCAATCAGACAACAACCTGCAAATCCTCATTTCATCTCTGTTATCAATTTTCAAACGGTTGGCACTTCCGTGAATTAAAAGGGACGTCATCCAGACGTCACTACCAAATCTATTCCTGATTGATCCAAGTTCGACCTGGTTTAGCTTGTATTAAGCCTTTCAGAATAAGCAATATACAGTAAGTGATCATATATTTGACACACTAAAGAACACATTTTTATGAAATATGAGTTATTTTCGTGAGCACTTGTCCTTCCCGGAAGTAAAAGACCGGATCTCCGAGGGTCCGCCTTTCGCTCCTTGTGGGTGCTGCCCATTTCATGACGTCAATCTAAAGCTGGCCTCGGCAGAGAGTCTGCGTTTCACCCACGAAAACAATCAACATCCAAACGTTTTGCAAAGACAGATGTGCATATAAACCAAAAGCGTTTAGCTCCACTGACAAATTGTGCCTGTTAGTCTGGGGGCGGTGCTGGTAGCGCTGACTCTTCCTGGAAGGGGCTGTTCCCCACGTTTTGTGATGACGCAATCTGAAGACCCACTCATTTTCATGGATTGGTAGGGGCTGGTGCTCAGTTGAATGTAGGTTTTTTAGGAATGATCAGAGTTGCGTGAATGGATAAAAAAAATTGTTTTTGTGAGGAAACAACATCATAAAACATTCAAAAGCTCAAAAAAGTTGATTTTGCATGATGTAGGCCCTTTAAGATGATAAATCTTCATTATCTTGTGGAGTCATTGAGTCAGGACATATTTTGGGGGAAAGTGTATAAATAAATAATTTTTAAAGATCTAGCACTTAATTTAAGACATAATATTATCAGTTACCAGAGCAAAATACTTAAATAAAGGTCTTCGTAGCTAACTTTATGATTTAATTTTGTCTAAAAAAAAGGCACTACACAACATTATTTAAAGACATTTTATCAAGATAAATTCTACTAGTTTTAACGGCAGATTTTTTTAAATTAAAATGAGGAAAAAACATTGTTTTTTATATGTTTTAACTTGTCTTGAGAAGGACATTAGTGTGAAACGCTTCAAAAAAGATGCTGCAATAAAACCTTGACTTTTAAATAAAGTTTGTGACATTCTGTGTTCATCATGTTTCTGTGAAAGACTATTAAAGCTTTTGTCCTTTTCCGTTTTTCCTTTTTTTGGTTCAAATTAGCCATTCAACTTTTTATAAATACAAGAACTAAATTAAAAGTGTCAAATTGTTTTTTAGATTACTGATGTCTCAAACAAAATAATTACATTTCACAAAATGTCAACGGTTTCTGCTGCTCATTTCCTGTATAAACACAACCCAAACATAACCGCACACTCATTCACACAGAAAAGATCCAATAAATACCAGACATTTTTTCCCAGGTTTGCATAAACTGCAATTAAGTAGAGGAGTTGAACACTGTCATTCACCCAAGAATGTGGAAAAAGGAATGTAGGCGTGTTCCTGTGTCTGTGTGTGGCCATGACAAGGTGTCTACCACCTTCTCCTACTTTTTTATTATTTAAATTGCAGTAACACGTGCTTTTAATCACAGGAGCTCTGTAAACCAGTTTTCTTTCTTCTGCCGCATTTCCAGCAACACAATGCAGCACAGTGAGCCAGTCTCCCGGGAGGCGAGTCAAGGTCGTGGACATGATAACACCTCCCGACTGCGGCACCCAGATGTTCAGGGCAAGATATGAGCTGAGTGAAAATGTAAGCAGCAGGAATGTGCTTACTAGCTTACTTACCCCAGGCTCTGGAATTGATTTTACTTGATGCAGAATAACAAGTGTTTCTATTATTGATTTGTTTATTTCTTTATGAATGAAATATGAATGTTTGGAGATGCTCATTTTTTCCCAAGAAGCTCCTATATGAGTTGATTCTTTTTTTTTTTCTCGAAGCACCTATGTAAAAGTTTAGTTTGTATATATTTTACTAAGCAATAGCAAATAGTATAAAAAATGAAACCCATTGGGTTGCCATCTGTTGAAACAAAAAGGGTAACAAGTAATGCATTTCTCAGGGCACACTAGAACCAGAACATCTCTAGTGCTTGATAAAGATCTTGGCCAAGTAGGTCACCAGGACATTTGAACTGGAGAGTAAATCAAGCAGCGTGTCTGCGGCACAAGGGGAAGACGCACATTTTGCACCCTTTGGCTTACATTCCTGCAGTCAGAATGCACTTGAGAACGCTGTGTTGTGTTATGTACACACACTGGCGCACATTCAAGAATGTGTGTGTAGCGCATGGTGTTCATAATGGACAAGCAGGGAGGGGCTTCTTCTTCTTCTTCTTTTTCTTTTTTTACTTGTGCATGTCCACCACCTACAGTTTAAGAAGCTTGTAGAAGCAAATCTCGCGAACAAAAACGGTTCAGTCCATTGCTAGCATTCTTGAAATGGCATATATGGCTCACCACTACGTCAGGAGAATGGTCTTGAATAAACCAACTACGCTCAGAGTTTGGTGAGTTTCACCAAATCCCCTGATTGGTCAAAGTTTGACCCGATTTAGAAGGCAGCATGCATTCAATGGCCTCACATTTTGTATGAAAACAGTTTTTAGAACTTGCGAGCTGGGCATGAATGCCTGATTTTTAATAGTGGAAGTCCAAATCACGCATTTACGTAGACTTAGACTGTTCATTGGAAGTGGCTGTGGGCGATGAGTTCTTGATTTATTTTAGGGGTTTTAATTTAACGTGTTATCGCAGGAAATTACAGACAAATTAGTGTGCTATATATTAAATTGTGTTAACCTCATTTCTAATTTATACATTATCTGTTATATAAGGGATAATTCCCGGCGAACTGTCCATCATAAATTAAAGGATAACGCGGAGGCCTGATCACGTCGAAATGTTTCTTTCGTGAAGTCCATTCATATCTGACAATGCACACCTCAAAGGGCATTGATTCTACAATTGCTCCTGGTGGTTATAGGTTGGCACTAGTGTTCGGCAGTGGAGCTGCGATCAGTGTGTGAATGTATGTGAAGCGCTTTGGGCCTTTAAGAAAGGTAGTAAAGCGCTATAGGTACATGCCTTTTACCATTTTTATGTCAAACCTGTGGTTAAAAAGTGTGCTTTTTTTCCCCTTTAAGGCTCTGAATAAGTAAGCTGTGGTGGATGACAGTCAGCTGCTAAAAACCATCTGTGTTTGCAAAAAGAAGCACCTGGCTGGAAAGCACAAGTGTCTAGTAAAGCCAGCTGCCCTACTCAAAGGCTTACTCTCACTCCATTAAATGTTCAGTGGTAAGTAAAGTGGCTGTATAGGACATTGATTATCACTCAGGCGGAGCTTGAGTGAAACTTTCCGTGAACAGAGAAGACACTGGATTTGTACAGAGATGGTTGTTATTTTTAGGGAAAAGAAAAATCCACACAGAATTGATTGATTTTAAACCATCAGCTACAAAAATTGTACATGACATTTTCAGACAAGGTGTTATACCAAATAGTGTTTGTCTTATGCTTTTTTTACTTAAGATTTGAAGAAAAGAAACTTTAACTGATTTGTGGCTTTATGAAACCTTAGTTTTTTTTTATGAGGATTTTATTTTTAAACGTATTGTGTTTCATCAAATTTCAACTTATTCCAATAAAATTTGAATTACATTTGTCAAAATAAAACACTGAATATAAAGAGAATACAAAACATGTTTATTGCTGCAGGCAAAAAACCAAAAATAATAAACATTAGAAATAACTGAGCCCAAAGAACAACAAAGTAATGATAATGTGGTTATATCACATAAAATTAAGAAGTCATTTGAAATTGTTTTTTGTTGTAGCATTAAAACTCCATAACTAAAACTTTTAAATGATTTCCAAACATTTTTCATTTACTATTCACACTTTTCAACTCATTAGTCAAGCTAGCACATTTAACAGAGTGGCTACACATGTATATTTTAGTCTTTTGGATTATATGAAACAAAGATGTTTGTAAAAAATGTTAGAAAAAAAATTACAAATCAGAGACGGATTTTTGCTCAGCCAAACTAGCACAGGAGCTGTGAACGAATTCAGTAATGTGCACTCTTTTCCTCTTTCTAGACTGTCTTTTTGTGTCTTTCCTCCCGAGACGGATACGTTCTCTTCATCTTGACCTCTCTTACTTGTTTGCTTATGCTAGTTTGTAGCTTAGTACGACTATAACGAAACAGTACTGCAGATCTGCAGCACCGAAATTTGGTTGCTTGCAAAGGACTCTGGGAAAATAAGGTACAAAGAGAGGCATGTGCCTCAAATCGGAAATTTAACAATGTTATGTAAAAACAGATTTAGCCCATTTATTTTATCAGTCTTGGATTTATATATATGGGATACAACAGCTAAAATGGTGAGGGTCAAACAGGAGCCTACAGAATTGTTTAAAACACTCTTCTTTATTTTTTTTAAATGAAGCTGATTGTAAAAGATAAATAATCAGCTGATGTGAAAGTAGGAGTAGTAGAGGATTTCAAACTAGAAAAAAATACTGAGAAAGAAAATACATGTTTCTGTTGTGAATTCAAACTCTACATTCAGCCCTAAAATTACACCCACACATATTTCAGCTCCTCTATTTCATATGCATGTCTTCATGCTACCTGCCACTTGCCTGTGTGCCCATTATGCGCATATTTTAAACACTAAGATCAAGAAATATGGAGAAATAGCTCACTGCTTCAGCAGTAACTCAATATGTTTGCAAAAATGAAGACCCACAGTATAAGGATAAGATGGCAGTACTCAAAAGAAATGAAAGTCCTTATAGGCTTGCCCAATGACTGACATACTTTTGTAATCAACACAGCTATTGATTGAAACAGTTTTACATCATAAAACTGATCAAAGTATTAAAAAGCACATATAATATACTAAAAAATCTGTTTAAACTGATTAAAAAAGGCCAAGTACATGAAAAAAAATGCAACCACCCAAGTGAACTGATCGAGTGTTTTTGTGTGACAGTCCCACATCTGGTTAAATGCTACGTGTTGTGTCAGGAAGAAAAACCAAAACCAAACCAATCATTCCAACCACAAACAAAACTTTCCTCTGGATTGGTTGTGGCCCAGGTAAACAACAGCCACTCAGGTGCAGATGGAAATGGGACAACAGATGACGAAGAAGAAGAGGACGTTTGTAGGCAGAGAGAAAGTTCAAAGTGTAGGACGTGGAACAGGAATTTAGAATGTTAAAGACTTTGACAGAGAAATCTAGAAAGTTGCCCATCATGATGGAGGCAACTATAGCTACTTTTGATAGTATAGCCTTCAAACAGAATTGGCCGTTTTTCTTGCTCCAAGTCGCAAAACTGAATCAGTTCCATAAAACTACAGAAACAGTTCCTGTTTTGGAAACAAGCTCCTATTTGCAACGGAAGCTCAAGAAAGCAAGTCACTGGGGGAAAAAAGACAGACAGACAGACAAACAGACAGACAGACAGACAGACAGACAGACAGACAGACAGACAGACAGACAGACAGACAGACAGATAGATAGATAGATAGATAGATAGATAGATAGATAGATAGATAGATAGATAGATAGATAGATAGATAGATAGATAGATAGATAGATAGATAGATAGATAGATAGATAGATAGATAGATAGATCATTCACACAGATTAAAACACACATTTAGAGAGTAAATAAGTAAAGAATGTGGTAAAATATCAAAAAGACCCAATAAGAACATTAAAAAGAGACAGTCACATTTATTCTGGCTTTAATTTCCTAACAAGAAAATTTCAATTGAAATAGTAAATTAGTTGTCTAAAGAATTCAAAGCATTCAGTTATTATTACTTTTTTAAATCTTTGCAAACTTCAAACAGAAATTGTATTTGCGGCAGAAACGAGAAGAGCAGACAGAAATGGTCTCTTAATTTCAACAGACATTTTGCAAGTTTAAAAGTATAAAGGATTAGGAAAGTTTTTACTAGAGAATCTGTATCTACTTAGACTTCTACAGCAGATGATCCTTTTGCACAGTTTGTCAAACCAATTCAGGTTTGCTGTGGCTTGATTATATTTCTACTGTTCCAAAAACCGCCAATATTCATTCAAAAGAAAAGACAAGGAGCTTCATCTTTCAGATTCAAAGCCCCCTGCAGCACAATAAACCTGGATGTTCAAAGTTTTGCTGGACTATAGTTTTTTTGTTTAATTTAGTAACATCTGTGTAGATCCTAGTTGCAACACAGGATAAAAACGTTTTACAAATCTATGAAGAACCATAGTTAGTGCTGACGTTGGACTTGATCTTTTCAAATAGGTATAAGGACACAATATCACAAAGTTATGATAGATTATGTTTTTTTTTTAACAATCACAAATAGAGATTAAATAAATAGATATTCAGAACAACCAGTGGAGCTTTTGTCTATTTGTTTAACTTGCAAAACCAGATAATCTAGCTGTTTAGCAAAGCTTAGTTGACATATCTTCTTGTTATTTTCATCTTAAATTAGTTCAAAAATATTATGGTAGCATTCAAGCAGACATGAGGGATTTCATAGCACTCTTCGATGTAAATCTTACCAAAACACAGGCTGAACAGCTGTGTTTTAGTAAGATTTGCAGCTCGTGCTGCTGTTGCCATTTCATCATCAAGTTTTTGGTTCAAAACTCACTCCGATCATCCCTTGAAATATTGTCAAAGCGTTCCCAGTGGTCTTTTAATTATGATCATGTCGACGAAATGAAAACACGTGTGTTGTTTTTCTGCAGAAGTGTCTCTTCCACTGCAATAGGATTGTGTAAAGATATAAAACACATATTTTTGTTGTTTGATTTTCATAATAGATTAAGCATATCTCTGAATGTTGACTTAATCCTGCATCAAGCTTACTTGCCTCTGGATTTAGAAATGAACCAGAAAATAACTAAAGGAGAGTATAATTACAGATTCTAATCCACTGCACACATGAAACGGGTTTAGTTTGAAGAAAGAAGAAAACTGATGCTGCAGAACATCATGTTATGGTGAACAGAAAAGTATGAAAGCGGGTTATCAAAAGTAAGCTCAACAGTGATCCGCAAACAGCCTCATAAAAGTCGAGTTTAGCACATTTTTTTCCCCGTGTTCTTTTACAAATTAACGGTACTTTTCAAGATTCTCTAAAAGTCTCCCTTTCAATGTCAAACTCTGCATAATGAAGGGAAAAGCATGCGGCTTGCTTAGCACTAACAAGATCAGCTCTAAGGGTGAAAAGCTCCTAACTATCACCTGTACTCTTCATCACAGAACAAAAACTTGCATGCATTGAATTGGAATTTTTGGCAATTTCAAGTAATAATGTTAAAGTGATATAAATGGGTATCAGCACAGAATTTGCAAAAGCAGGCTTTCGCTTCCCTACAACATAGTTGAAATTGTTTATGACTCTGGTGAATTATTTAAATACGTTTTCGCTGTCCTTGCAATCTAATCAAAATCTTGCAACTGATCACTGTCACGTTTCTTCATCTACATCATTTTTTATGTATGCGAAATTTACAAAGCAAAGCCTAAAGATGCATTCTCCACTGAACAGTTGGAGAGACATAATTTGAGAAAAGGCTGTGAAACGGTGAGCAGTGTCCCCTTTAATCACATTCCAGTTGTACATGCATGAGTGCTGCACAAACTTTTGTGATTTTATCTTTTGTGTTCCAAATTACAATGCTGTTTTCATAGGTTGCCAACACATAACAAGTTGTCTCACATGTCTCAAACTTCCCAGTGTAAATCCTGAACAGGATACACCTAAAGCACATGTGCAAGCTTTGGGAACTTTTTCAGAAAAGATTTGTCAAACACGTTTACACATTTGACTTTAGAACCCCCTTTACACATTTTTTAATAGACACGCACCGATTGACATTGTGTTCATCAGCGTTTTTCACAAGTTCTTGTGGCATTTTTCTGATGATGGAGGACATATATTAAAGAAATTAAGCTTAAAATCATGCTCGATTCCGATGCATCCACTTGTAAACGACTAGATTCATGTCTTCGTTTTCCTCGTCCGAGCTGGCATCTGAATCAAAACTGTATGGCTGGATGAGTTTGATATTGCTCCCCATTTTTGTTGCATTGGTATTGATTGGTCGGGGTTGTCAGGCGCTGTAAGCTAGCAAGAGAGTGTAAAAACAGAGCTCTCAGTCACGGGGCGGGGAACAGTCCCACCCACAACTCAGAGGAGAATTTCTGATGAACTCCTGCCACTCCTGCACCGATTTTTTACATTTATTTTTATTTTTTTTAAAGCCATGATCGAAATCAAAAGACCATTGGGGAAAATTTTAAAATAGATCAAAAGATGATGGGAGTGGGACTTTAAGACAATTTGGAAATTCCCAGACTCCAGCGTTTACACCCCAGTAAGATTCAGCTCAAAAGAATCCTGACACCAGTTCTAATCCTCAAAAGTAGAACTCCCACAAAATGTCAAAACTGAACTTAATTTTTATCTGATAGGGAACAGACATTGGCGCAAATACTGTTTATAGTTGCTGTAAAGTTGCCGAGACTGAGTTTTTCCACACTGCAGCTCAAAACTGAGGCTCTTGTTTGTTAAAATTTGACATTAAACTTTAACTGTTCAGCACTTTTCCTGCTGGATCTACTGGATCTAGATCTACTTTTTGCCACACAACATTTGCCTGCAATCCTAACAATATGTTAACATCTGATGGCTCAAATGTGTCAGACCGTACTTGTTCTGAGGTGTTGCTGACACACAGTGATGGCTAGCTAGATCTTTTCTTTAACCAGAACTCTTAAAATTGTCCTGTTGCGCAGTATTATTATATTCCTGTTCATAGTGCGCAGTTTCATTTATAAAGAATGAATAGACATTTAAAGCATGCAGAGCACCTCACGAGCAAAGTAACAAGTGTGTTACAAAACATGCCAGGTATGCAGGAAGTGTTTACCTTAAATTAATATTTCAGAAGCGTTCGTGCCTTATTACAGGCTTATTTTTGCATTCCACCATGCAGCATAGCATTCAAATGCCGCCTAATTATACACGGGCTAATTAAAGCAGTTTGTGCGTGTTTTGGTCTCTTCTGGGAAGCTGCTCTTCGTGCAGCAGTCTTCACGCAGAGCGCTTTGAACCCTGTCAGTAATGACAGGAGACAAATGAAGGAGAAAGATGAGAAGGATGGAGGAAGCAGTAAAGGTATAATGTGCTCTTCTGATGCATCCTTTTTTAGTCTTAATAATGTTAACAGTCAGCCTTTTTTTTTTTTTTTTTTTTTGATTATCAAGTGAGAGGACGGCTATTTTCTGCATGAGTGTGAATGCAGAAAATGAAGGGGCCTACATTGATTCAAATAATTGCTAACAATCTCACTGGAGAGGAAATGACTCAGAGAGATAAGTCTGAGACGTCACCTCAGTGTGACAGTCTCTCGTTTTTACGCAAAACAAAAAAGAGTAGAAAGGGGTGCTTAGATTCAGCTGAAATGTAAAATATTAAAGAAGTTTGCACAAATTCAAGCGTTCCCACATTTTCTTGTTTTTCACTGTGCTTTTGAGAAAAAAATTATGTCTTTTAGACTTGTTTTAATGAATTACACATACTTTAAGTGCAAACTCTAAAGCTACGTTCACACCGGGCATGTGACGCACATTCAAGAACGCTGGTTCTTGAACGCACCTTTAGCGCATAGCGTTCACACTATTGCTACCCAATACTAGCACATGTCCTGAAGAGGCTTGGTGTGAAATGTCAAAGCGGTGCAAACCTCACAATTCTTGCACTATCTTGCTCTATTGATGTTAGGCTCACACCGGCCTCGGCGACGCACGCACAAGTGACCACGTCAAATGAAAAGTCCACATAAACGCATGTCAATGTGTGTTTCAGCCTTTCACGTTCAAATTTCTCTTGTTGACATGTCCCTACGCCAGTCTGTTTTCGGGTTCCACGTACAAAATGTGCTGTCACTGAACGCACACTTACAGTTAAACCAGGTGGGACTTTGACAGATCAGGGAATCTGATTCAAGCATAAAAAGTCGATGAGCGTCAATGCTCCTTTTGGGCGTTCAAAATGTTTGTGCTCACGTGTCACTATGCAAGTTTTTACAACTGCTCAGGGTCATATAATTCCGGCACAAACCGCAGTTCTTAATTTCTCCTCCATAATAAATTTTCAAACAGTTCCGTGACTCAAAAAGAACGCCATCCATTGGGCACTACCAAATCTGAGTCACCTGATTGGTCAAAGTTTGACCTGGCTTAACTATCAATGCACATCCAATGGCCGCCTGAAATGGAGCCTGAAAATGGTCTTAAAAATATGCGTAGCTACAGAAGATCGCAAGACTTTGAAGGTGGAATTCCGAAACCATTCATTTTTTAATCGACTTTTCATTGGAAGAGGTTGCTTGAATTCTCACTGCTGAGGCCGGTGTGAACGTAGCTTAACAATACCTTGTAAAGCATACTATTATGAAGAACAGATTTAACTGCAGAAGGAATTTGCCCAAGTGCCTTTGCAAACAGACGCAGCTGGAGACGGGCCTCAGGACAAGGAATCAAAGGAAAAGGAACAAACCAAAGATGACCACCAACCCAAAGGGAGACTTTGATTTTTGGATCTATTCTGTCCAAATGAGCGCAACTGTTGCTTCTTCATTCAGAGGTCGTTTCTTTTTAATCAGGAGACCGCTTCTATAGCAGAACTTTCGCGAGGAGGCGGTGACCTGTGAACTTTGAGCCGCAGGCACTATTCGGAGCGCTTAATTCACCCAAGGTTAGCAACCGCACACCCAGCTCCAGAGGAAACCAGCGAGGAAACAAGGGAGACAATCATGAAAAGCAAAAAATCAACAGACAATGGAAAAAACACTCATTAAAACTCAATCTTATGCTAACACCATTACATATGCATTCATGCACGTTCAGGCAAAAACCAAACAACTGCAGCAACATCTGCAGGGGTTTGGGACCAGGAGGCTCTGACTTACTTATTCTGCTGAAGCTCTTGCTTTTGGGCAAAGCTCTCAGGAGCAAACAACTCACCCACGTTTAAAGACAGCTTTAAAACACCATGTTGGGAAGATTATTAAAAGCCTAAAAACTGATCAGATGTTGCCTTTAAACAAGTGGGTCTCCAAGTGAACTATTTACCCAGAAGAAAAGGAAAAAGTTTGACTATTTTATTCACTAATGTTGGGTCTGAATGGATCCTTATGGAGCTCCCTGCATTTTGTTTAACAAAACATCTGGAGTAGGTACATGTGATCCCTAACCTGCACACATCTGGCAGACAAGCCAGATGTGTCAGTAAACACGTTCGCCATGGGGCGTCTGAGTGCACCTGTGATGGAACAGGGACGAATTTCTTCCTTTGGCAGACTGAGAGCGAGGCAGTGTGGTTGGACTAAAAAAACATGTAATACTTATCAAGCCTTCTTTTCACACATTCAAGATGCTTTACCAGGTTTGACGTTGTTTGAACTTATCTTGGCTCTACGACTTTCCAAGATTTTCTCAAAATCAGAGAATTTTTGTTTCATTAGAAGCTAGGATTTAAAAAATAGCATTAAAAGTAAGTTTAGAACTTGACTGAAGACTATTGGTTTAATAGTGAGGACGTTATTTCAAAGTTAGACTGACATTCATAGTCATTATTTTGGAAACAAACATTTATGATTTATGTTCTAAGAATATATATTACAGTTGATGAGGATTTATTAAGATGGGCCAGTTCATGATCATCTAGTTCTCATTTGGTTCACATTTTGTTCTAAAATAAGTCATTACCACTTATTACACTACTTTATTAAAAATAAACTTTAACTGGGTTTATTAATAACTCATAAAATACAAACCATTTGCTTAAAACTAACAAAAATACTTATAATTGGGCTGCATTGTAGTTTGTAGTAGTTTGATTTTTTGGATTATTCTCCCTTTTTGAAGGCTTGTTTCTCCACTGTACGATTCTTATAAGCTTTCTCGTTGTGTAAAAATGACATAAACAGATCATTTTAGTACTTTCTCGTGATTTTCTTCCAAAAGTGTTCTTTTCTTATTTTAAGGCTTCCTCTTTTTACAGCTCAGAACTGTGCCATGTGCCAAAGAGTTCACACATTTTTGTTGTTGTTTCTGTCTCTAGTTTAGCTTGTTCATTCATTTGCTTTCAAGTCAAAAATATGATGTTCTACTTATTTAAGTACTATAATTATCTAAGAAATATGAGTGAACGGGTTTCAAACCTGGTAAAAAATACAGAAGTTACTCACTAAATACTTTTAGGTTAAAAAGGGGCTATTTTGGGGGGGTTTACTTTAACTCTGAAAAAGAAACACAAACTGGGTTAAAATGTATAATCTGCATTGCTCCAAAAACAAACCCAAAAATCTATCCCAGCATGAAAAACTCAAGAATTTGGTTGAAGAAAGTACTTTAAGAGCGTTTCTTCTACTGAATCATCCAAATTATTTCATTAAAAGCATAGTTTTGTATCGGCACACACAGGGTAATGTTACTTGTCAAAGTCTTGGACTGCAACTGCATGACAACCTGGTTAGATGCCTTTTTTTTTTCCAGCAAAGCACCAAAGCATCTTTTGTGCTGGCTTCACTAAGAAAATGTGACTAGGTTACCTGCCAGGTGTTCAAACTGCATAAAATGTCTCACCGTCAGACTTTTCTGTCGGTTTACTTGTTGCATGAAGACACAGAATCTGTCGTGAAATGGGAAGTAAAAGCAGCTCCTACCTGAACAAATCCGGAGAAGAGCCAACAGGAAGTAAAGTCCTATGTGACAGACAGGCATCTCTGGTCTGAATCCTGTCTGCGGTTCGACTCTCACATCTAAATGAGTAACTTTTTAGACTGCAGCGGGGGAATCAAGGTGGAGGGGAATTCTTCAACTCCTCAAATGATGGATGAATTCCGCTTAGATCTCAGTCCAAGTTCAGATCAGTTCGAGGCATCGTTGCTGGTTTCTCGATCCTCAATAAATAAATAAAGAAATAAAATCCACGTGGATTCTGTCCGGTGCTTTCAAAAGGGAAAAAAACAGCCAGTGACTTCACAGAATTCAGCCGATGTTTTAGACTTCAGGAAAAGGATATGAAAGCAGAAAAGTCTTTCAGTCACTTCAGCGGTATACCAGACGGTGGCTGGCGGCGCGCGGAGCTGGCGCTGCTTGGATGAGGCGCCGCGCGTCTTTACGCAGTCTTTACGCAGAGCTGCATCCTAGTCAGACGCTGTTTCTGTTGTGCTGAGGAGATTCCTGCGGGTCAGGCACCATTTCACCGCAGAAGAACGCACTGAATGGGAGCAGCCCAGCAACGCTTACTCTAAAAGGCGTGTTTTTCTTTTCTTCTGCTTAAAGAAAATCTGGATAGATTGGATATGGCCAAAGTGTAAAGAGAAACCCCACAAGCCTGGTTTAGAATATGAATTAAGATCCAAATTAAGCGCGTTTTCAAGATCCATCATAGTCAATGTGAGCCTTTTATGAAATGCAAATTTTCCCAACTAAAACTTCGCCTGCTTAATATTTTAAAGCGCGTCTCCTGCTGAAAGTGAGCGCGCCATGACCTTGATGAATGATTTATTCTGTTATTCCTGCGCTATGAAGGGGGACGTGTGCTGCGTCTTTATGAGGGCCAAAAGTGAGATGCTGAAAAGCAAAGTGTTCCTAATCAGTCATTAAAATGCGCCTTCATCCCGACTCAAATCCTGATCGATGCCTTTTCATCAGTAAAAGACAAGCATCGATCAGGATTCACCCTCTGACCTATGCACACACGAGGAAGAAGTGTACATTTTGTTTGTTTATACAGAAAAACAATCCTCCAATATCTCCATACAGCACGTTTACATGATAAACGAGCTCTTAAGATAACTTTTGACTTCTGTTATTTGCGAAAGCCTATGTTTAAAAACTTAATATCCTCATTCCCAACTTGACAAGGCTCGTTTTTGAGTAGATAAGTGCTCCCTCTGCTGGCTGCAAGGTGACATCACAGGGCAACTGGGCAAAAATAAGGATAAAAAAAAATGCAAAATGTCAGGTTTAAAATATCTTTTAAAAAAAGATTTTAAAAAGGAAATTCAAATGTATGTTGAAGATCATAGGTACAATGCAAACAATTTGAATATTGTAAAGATGGAAACATTGAACATGTTTTGTTTGAACTTATCTTTGTTCTAAACCTTTCCAAGTTTTTTTTTTAAATCAGTACAGATTAGATTTTTTTTCTCTCAGTAAGAGCTAGAATCTAAAAACTAGGAAATTTTTATTAAAATGAGCTGTAGTGCTTTTTGCTCCATACTCTTGACAAAAGAAAAGCTTCATCTAAGACAAAAAAAACTAAAATGTTACTGTAATGTTTTGTTCATAATTACGGATGTTTAATATATGTTGACAATTTAATCATTTATAATATTTTGGAAACAAAAATGTAGATTTGTGTTATCAGAATAGTGCTAGTTATGGATTTTATGAGGATTTTCTAGCATGGGCCAACTTCTACTATAAAATGTTTTTCTTATTTAGTTGAAAAATAAGTTATTTCCACTTATTACACTAGATTTGTGTCACTATAATCAAAATAAACTACAATTAGGTTCATAAAAACGCTAAAAACACAAACTGTTTGCTTAGAACTAGCAAAAACTACTTATTGAGCTGTATACCATGCAGTTTGAAGTATTCTATCTAACAGTTTGCTTTTTAGATTATTTTTCTCATTTTTAACAGATCATTTTACTGCTTTCTAGTGATTTTATTCGTAAGATTAGTGCTTTTTCCCTATTTTTAGGCTTCCTCTTTTTGCAGTGTAATATTTCAGACTAGCAACTACAATTCTGAAATTTAATAAATGCTTCATAAAAGAAACTTCTGACTAAATAAAGCTCATTTAGGCCCTTTTTTGTTCAAAAACATAGAACATTCTACAACTATTTTCTCTTGAAGACCTATTACTGTATTTGACTTACAGTTTCCTGCATTTCTTCTATTTCCTTTAATATTTACTTACATTACAGGGTTTGATTTTTTTTTTTTTTTGTCCATTTCTACTGCTTTTATTTTAGGAGTTTGGATAATTGGTTAAATGGAAGGTGCCATACATAGACCATTAATGAATGAGGAACCCATTCTGACTCATCTTTAATATTCTAAATCCTTTCTAACTTAAATTTCCAAGAGCAGATGGTGAAAAGTTGGACTCCAAACCATGTGTGTGTTCATGGAAGCAAAGGAAATAAAATGGCAAGGATTTCAGGGAGACAGTGCCAAGCTCTTCCAGCTATTTATATTTATTCATGTCATTCCAAAGCAGCATTCCAGTTTGGTTCTCTGCCAGGAGTACCCTCCCCAAAAAAATTAAAAAAAGAGAAAAGAGCCAAATCCCCCAAAAAATATTTATGAAAAATAAATATTCTGGAATCTCCTCAGAGCATCAAACTTGGCCATCGCTTGTTTTTTTCAGTCAGTGTGTTTCTGCTCAAAAGAAGGAAGGATTCTTAAAGCTGTTACTGAAATGGTTGTTTCATATCTGCCGTCCGTGGGCTGGAAATAGGTATTGATTGGAGTCGAACACCTTGCCGTCATTAGCATCAAATGATTTCCTCCCTCCCTTTTCACATGCTGATTATCCGGTCTGCAGCTCGGCAGCTCTTAAGATTTTCCTTCCATTCCCTGCCTCTACCTTCACTCATTTGTCTGCACCTCCCCCTGCAAATGCTCAGAAACCAATGAGGGGGGCAAACAAGCTTCCTTTTTGCAGCACAGACAGAGAAAGCTTCATGCAATAGTCATTCCTTCTGTTCTTCTCAGTCTCCTTCAATCACGGTGAGCTTGCAAGAACAAGTCTAACGCTGTCAATCATTCAGACTCAGTCATGTTATGGTGAACAATTTGATCTCCTCTGCTTTCTATATTGCAGCAATTTACAAAAATAAGGTGAATTATGTTTATAATGTGCATTTCCAGACCCACTCCAATGAAAAGCAGGTTTTCAGTGTTTTTACATGTTTTCTGTGACATTTTTCAGTACGTATTTCAAGAAAATTCAGCTTAAATGTGTGTTTCTGAGTACATGTTTATTCAAATCAATGTAAATCAGGAGCAGACAAAAAAATGCTGTTGGAAAAAACTCATAGGTATGACATGGAAGCCACTACGGAAAGACCACAAGCTTCCTCTTCTGCTATATTCCAATGCGTCCACTTGCAGACAAATAGATCCATGTCCATCTTAGGGGGTATTCAGACTGGAAAAGTCAGTTGGTCAGGACCAAGTCCGCTTAGTTTTATCTGGATCATGTCCTGAACCTTGCGCATGGTCTGTATTCAGACTGCTGTCTATTGGACATTTCTACTATGAATCAAAGCTGGTAAACAAAACCATGTGACCAAAAAACATCTTCAATGATTGGCCAGGAATTACGGGGTCAAAGCAAAGAGAAAAGGAAAAATGTGAGTCCTAAGCTTTGCAGTCATTCCGGATAGTTCACTTATTCTAACTTTATATTTTTTGCTGGCAAATTTTGAACGTCTGCATCAACGTCAACGCTGATAAGTGTTGGGAAAACAGTGTGAGAAGCAATGTGTATCACATTTAAAGTTGTTTAAATGAGGCTGCACTCATTTGACCACATTTCAGTGAGTTTCTGTGTCTTCTTGTTGCTCCACTTCTCTGTTTATATTCCGTAACGCCTGGCTACGGTGGCTGTTTTGATCCAGGTATTCCGTCTATTGTGGAGTCTGTTCAGACTGAGGAAACTTGGAGCGAACCAGACCCCAGTCCCATTGGAAACAAACCCACATCACCTTAAAAAATTAGTCAAATGGTGTATTCAGACTGAAAATTTGTTCTGGAATGTCAGAGGAAACGATCTTTGGTTCACTTTAACCAAGCAAAATGTGTCCAGTCTGAATGCACCCTGAGTTTTCCTCATCTTAAAACTGTGTGGCTCCAATAATGCTCGCCATTTTTATAACACGGTAAAGTAAGCTTGGGGTTGTGAGGCGATGCAAGCTAGCAGGAGAGAGTATAAACCAAAGGATGATGGGAAGTAAAGCAGGCTTGCTCCGCACCAACAATCCCACCCACAACATGGAGGGGAATTTCTAATGAACTCCTGCTGCCCTGCAGAATCTGTCCTAGAAAACTTGACAATTTTTTTTTATTTTGGCTAAAAAAATACAAAAAAGGCCACTGCAAAAACCTTTAAAATAGATTAAAAGATGATTGAAGTAGTTTTTTTAATTAAATTCACATCAACTTAGTTAGAAGAGGTATGAAAACATGTTTCAAGAAAAGAAAAAGTCTACATTAGGAGTGAATTGGAGTGAAGTTGTATTGTATGACACATCAGTCTTTGTCGACACCAAAAGAAGGATTTTTGGCTCAATGCTGTATTTTCTGTGGACAAACACAAACAGACACCAGCAGCTGGCACTGCAGAGATTGCATTTGCCTCCTCTTTGGGGGAAAGTAAACTATAAGGCCAGTTCTGTCTCATAATAATGTGTGCATTTCCAAATTGTGAGACTGAACTGGCCTCATACTAAATGGCTTAGACTTCTACAAATGTCAGGAGAGAAAAAATATGAATAAATTATTTATTTATGAGTTTATTACAAATTAAAAAAATTGTTCACCTTCACAAAAAAAAAAATAAAATAAAATAAATAATGTGTGCAGACTTGGGTGTGACATTTAACGTGGCCGTACCTTTGTACCCGAGGTTGCTGTCTTGATTCGGTTCCGTTTTGGATTCAGGTGATTTGGTGAACACCTCCTGGCTTCCTCTATGTTTCTCTGCATCTGTTTGCATCACAGTATAGACAGAAGGTTTAGAAAAACTTGGAAAAACAGAAGCTGCTGTGGATTTCTGTTCAATTCAGCCTGATAATCACCGCAAAACAAATAAGAAATGAGGGAACAAAAGAAGGTCTTTAAGTGCAAAAATATTGCCCTCAACAGTCTTTTTATGCAGATTGAATTCCGTTGATGTTTGTCTTCTCTTTAGCATTGCTAATATTGTGCAGCTTAATCAGACTGGTTGAGTCACAGGGTGGTGTTTGTGGGGGGTGAGTTTGGCAACATAAATATATTGCAGGCTTTTGTTCAGATTAGTTAGATTAAAGTGGATAGTCACATGCATGAGCCATATGGATTCTGATCACTTAGCCCTGATTTATGATGGATGTAGAGTAATTTGATTGATGTTGTCTACTCTTTGTACCACAAGAGGGCAGAATAGTCTTTCATGACTGCAGTGCAATAAGCAGAAAAGTATCTTTTGAATTTGTGGGTAATATTTCACTCTTGCTGCTACGTTTCTCCTTTTTCCCGTGATCTTTGCCATTTTGTTCACCTGGCAGATGTGGGCCAATCACCTTGATGCACCTGCTGAGTAGATGGAAGTCTTAATTTGGTGAAGCTGCTTGTAGATAAAAGCTGATGACTTTACTAGTCTGCATGGCTTTTTGAATTATCAATATCTTATGTATATATTTTGAACTGCCACATTCATTTATCTTTTTTTGCAAGACGACAGAGTTTTCAAATTCAAATTTAGCTTTATTTATATCACGCTTTTCATGCTAAAGAGCACCTCAAAGTGCTTTACATAAATAAGTAAATAATATATATTTTTAAATGTAGTTAAAACATCAATTATAATAAAACGATGCCACAAACAATCAGTTAATAAAATCAAATAAAAACATGTAAAAACAACTTAAAAGCTATACTAAGTGGAGTTTTCATTAAAAAAAGAAAAAACTTCACAGTGATCCTCACACTTCCTTGTATGTAACAACATTGACTCAAAAATTGGCGAGCAAGTCGGGGGCAAAGCTTTTTGATTGCCCCCTTGTAGCTCCACCTCTGTAAACTGTATGTGAAGAAAAATCATTTAATGAACTTTTCATTGGTTTGAACCCATGTTTAGAAGTCCTTTCTTAATGTGTTTTTCTTTGTTATACTGCACTACTTTGTTTTTTGTAAATATATTTGTTGATTCAGAATATGCCTAATTGCATGAATGATATCTGTCACCTTTTTTCTTTATTTTTTCCCAATTGCGTATAAATAGATACAATTGCTACTTTTTTGGTTATTTTTTTCTATTTTCTTTTTTACAAAAATGGTTGCAATCCTTATTTGTTTACATTATGTGAGCTTTTGTTTTTGTGGAATTGTGGAATTTGACGATTATTGCTCTTATTACTATATTTTCTTGTAAAGTTCTTGACAGCATAAAAAACGAAGATTCCAAGGAAGTCATCTGCCAAATTTGTCATCATTTTAGGCTTGAATACTCCTATTAATAAAGTTTTCCACCACAAGAGGACAGTGTAGTAACAGCTGAAAAGTTTGGACGTTCGGCTGAAAAAGGCCAAGCGTGCAGTAAGATAACAAGGAGACGATAAGGATTCTCACCTGATGAGACGATGATGCTCCGACTCTGCTCCGTCTTGCTGGCACTGAGCAGGCTGACCAAGATAACATAAAGAGCCAACATCTTCTCAAAAAATCCAGTCTGCTGTTAAGAAAGCCCTTAAAATCAGAAAAAAAACAAGCATTAGCTGATGGTATTGCATCATGACTTCCTCTACTGTATTTATTAATCATGGTTTATAGGATTAATCTAAGCAGATTTTTTTCCAAAAAATCCTACATTTAAAAAAAAAGAATTAAAAGCTGTCAAATGTTCAGAATTTTTTTTTACAAATTTCCCTACAGAAAAGAAAGTGTCTAACAGATGGAATACATCAGCTGCTTACAGAGAATTTCCACTTTGCATCGTATGGCATGTTGAATTGTAAAAAAAAAAGGGTAAACAGCATGTGATCAGATGGCATCCAAGTCACACACTTTTGTAGGGAATATTTACCTGCATCCAATCCAAAGCCTCTGAGCACTTTGGCTCCACATCTTGCACACAAACAAGATGGAATACACCCTTGCTCTCAAGAGGGAACAGTGATGAGACATGATGACAGTGCCAGGCAAGAAAAAAAAAGGGAAGTCAGTTCTACTGATCAGCCATCTGTGGTACAAACAGCTCTGCAGCTCGTCCAGGCTGTCTGATGGACAGCCAGATTCATGGGATGTCTTGGCACCCTGTGGCCACTGACTCCATGAAATAGTTTAATTGTTCTGGGAAATGTGGAGCAACAGCCTTCACAAAACTGCCAAAAAAAGAAAAAAACTTGAACAAAATAACAAAACAATCCAAATAGTAACGAACAAACAAAAATATCTACTTGTGACATAAAAAAGGATGATTGAATGCATGTTTACTAGCTTGGTTTGTGTTTTTCTTGACTTTAAAATTAAAATGCATAGAGCGCTTAGTTATCTGGAATTTTTAAACGAGATTCAATGTTATTTAGATGTTGAAAAGCTCTGAGTAAAAATGAAAACTGGCCAAAAAGTTGCAGGTTAAAACCTAAGCAACGTTCATATACCGAGCATGTTCAAGAATGTGCTAAACAGACATTCTTGAAAGCACATCTGGTGCTTGGTGTTCGCACTGGACAAGCAGGGAGAGGGCTTCTTCTTTTATTGATTTTTTACTGTTTACCATTGCATGTCCGCCACAAACAGTTGGAAGAGGGTTGGTGCGAAGTGGTGCTAATTTCGTAAACTTGCTCCAGGTTTTTCCTTTCACAGCTCTATTCTGATATGTGACTGATGCTACGTTCACACTGCGCTCTGCAACGTGCATTTTGGGCTTCCATGTGCAGAACTCTTGCGTTCACGTGTCGCTAGTGCTGTCATGCGATTCGATTTTTTTGTGTGATTAAATAATCATGACCTCTAATTATTTAATCTAATTAATTGGTTTTAATGGCACATTTTTTAACCTAAAAATTGCTGTGAAAAGCCTCGTTTTGAGGTATTTTCATTTAAAATTGTGAGGTTGTGACACAGTACAAGATCAAACTAAAAGTAAAAAGTTAATTTATGATTTTTACTTACTTTACTTTCACACCATCAAGGGTTTTTTTTGTCAATCTTGAACAATTGAAAAAAATATATAAATCACGTCCAGAGTGCTCTAATAACAAACAACATCAAAAAACAAAAGCAAGACTTCTAAGCGATCCAAAAAATATTGACCAGGAACTTCTTACTAATATCACAATTCATATGTTGACAGACTTTATTCTACAGTTTATCACGGCACGAGTGAGTTTATTTTTCTTTAGCCTGTTTGGTTAACTTGATCATTTTGAAGACTGAAATGAAGCAGAAAAGGAAGAGAGAAGAGAAGGAGGAAACGATGGACGAGGACACAAGCATGTGAAACACCAGGAGAACTGAACTCATTTAGCTTTATCATCTGGAAAATGAACATGCAGGAAAACGAGAACTTTCCCTGAAAGGATGCTTTGTTTATTTTCTCGTGATGATTCCTTTCCTCAGGAAGGAATGCGAGAGCAGAGTGCTGCGATGGAACTGTTACCATGACAACGCGACGCACTGCTTTTTTTAGGCCTTTTTGCGAGAAACGATTTTAAATTAAAAACAAAAATACAAAAGGAGTGCATTTCTAATAATTTATTCAACTTTTTTTTTTTTGTAAATGACCATGGTATAAGAGGGGTAATGTTCTTCCAGGTGTGCATGTCAGACGTAAACGGGCGTCAGAGAAGCGTGAAATTTAACGTGATTAAAAAAAATGTGTTAAAATGTCTGTAATTAATTAATCACGATTAACACAATAATTGGCTGCCCTATGTGTTGCTATACAAGTTTTTAGGCTCAGTCACAGAATGTAGGTACAAATAGCGTGTTTATTGACTTTATGCTAGAAGTTCAACCACTTGAACTTTTGACTGCTAAATTGCGAAAATGAATAACTTTGACCAATCAGGGACTCAGATTTGGTAGTGACATGTGGGTAGCGTCCTTTTCAAAACACTTAAGTTCCAACTGTAACCACTGACGAGAAACGAATGTGGTTTGTGCCCGGACAGAATTAAATGACACCAAGACGTACATTTATAGAAACAGAGCTGTGAAAGAAAACGCCTGGAGCAAGATTTGAACCACTGTGACACTTTACATCAAGCCTCTAATGATTATAGGAGCCAGACAAGCGCCAATAGGCTATACAGTAAAGAAAACAAAATAGGAATAATTCCCTCCCTACTGCTCCCTGTTTGTACGGTGTGTGAACACCACCGACTGCGTTCGTGAAACCGCACACATTCTTGAACATGTAACAGATGCTCGATGTGAATGTCTTCACGTTCACGCATAGCCCCTCAAGTTTATAAGTCCGTTTTCAGGCTCTACGTACAAAATGTGCAGCCCACTGATAATTAAACCAGTTGAACTTTGACCTTTCAGGGTCTCAGAATCGGTAGCGTGGATGGTGGCTCTTTTTATTCACAGAAATGCTTACTGTTTGAAAATTGATCACGGAGGAGAAATTAATAATTGCGGTTTGTGCCTGACTGGAATTTTATGACACCAAGTCCTTCATTTATCAAAATAGAGCTGTGAGAGGTAAGGTCTGGAGCAAAGATTCACCAGATTAGCACTGGCTCAACATTTCACACCAAGCCTCTTCCAACTGTAGTTACAATTAATAGTTTTTCCTCCATCATCACTTGTGTGGTTGGCACTTGAAAAGTGATGATGGAGGAAAGGGACGCCATCCATACGTCACTACCAAATCAGAGTCCCTGACTGGTCAAAGTTTGCCACAGCTTAACTTTCAACACGTTCAATGGCTGCACGTTTCATACTTGGAGCCTGAAAACGATCGTAGAAATGTTTGTAGCAATGCATGAAGACAAGAGTCATGAACACAGAACCCTGAAACTTGCACAAACGTACGTTTACGTAGAATTTTCATTCAAAGTGGCAATGACAGAATATGAAGTATACTTCTGTTTGTCATGAAATAAACCTTTTTTGGAGATCCAATCATTAACCTGCACCTAGTTTCTTATTTTCTCTTTTTTGATTTAATTTCAAGTGAATTTTAAATCCAATGTGTCAGTATACAACTGATGCATTTGTAAGAAAAAGGTAAACCATTCTCTAGTAATTGATGCAGCTGTTCTGCAAATCTTGTAAATATGCTGATGTGTCCAAAGCTTAGAATGTAATACATTTCATAGTAATAGAATATTCACTATGAATAACATTCAGTTGGAGATCTTGTCTTATAAACACATTACAGACACACAGAGCGAGAAAGATTGCATTTTTGCACATCACTGAATTGAAAATGTGGGTGATGATGACTGCATTGCGCTTTACAGTTTTTATCTCAAATCATTTGGAAAGGATAGAAATTAGGATGCCACAAAGAGAGAAGGAAAAATCACAACATGATTTAAAAACATGCCTGTGGAAGAAAAAAATTGGTCAATCCAGGGGTGCATGCAAAGGGGGAAGAGTATTATGCTAATAAGTCTAGCACCTTCTCTTATTAATGCTTTCATTTTTTTTTGTTTTTGATATTCTAAAAGAAAATATTCCATGGAAAATTGAAGATATCCAGCTGTGACCCAGTGGAATAAATAAATAAAGGTCAGATACGAAAAAATGAACTTTGAGTTTGAGTTCTCGTGAACATAGCAGACAAGAATCTGCAGAAAACTCATAAGCGCATTTGCATCCAGAACGTGTAAAGTTTCCTAAAAAAGAAAAAAAAAAGTGACAGCAAAAATATCTGCTCATCTGCTCAGAAAAAGAGCTCCAATGAGAAGCTTGCAGTTCGAATCACACGAGACTGCTGATGTCCCTTTTCCTCTCCTGTCTGCTGGGGAATAATCAGAGCTTACAATCTAACGCGTCATCAATAAGAAGCTGCAGACAGCAGACAGATTACATACTGTAGAGAGCAGTGGACTGTGAACAGAATCAGCTTTCAGCCACCTTCCCCCCTATTATCACACTTCCATCTTTTCCTCTTCTTAAATTTAATCCTGTGTACTTAAGGAGACAGACATGCTCTGTGTAACGTAAAAAACAGTTGCGATCGCACTCAGACACATGTCAAGAAACATATTTATCACAAATGGCTGCGAAATGAGCACAAACCTGCATCCCTGCAAGGAGCGTAATATTAATGCACCTGTTGTAAATGATACTTCAGTGGAGCAGATTTGACTCTTTTAAGTGCTCAAACTATCATTCACGAGCAGATCCGTAGTACCACATCAAACTCAAGCGAAAGCAGGGGGCATCGGCAGGAAGCACGATTCACTGACAATTCTGGAGCTCAAATCAAGCCCACAGTGGGAGGGAGACGGAACTGTTTGATGTACATGAAACACGCAACCCATCTGCATACATCACTGTCATTCAGGTAGAGTCATGCATCACATGTTTGTACGTTCTTCCAAGCTGACAGTATCTCTTCATGAAGAGACTGAGGAGATCCCTGCAGGTCTTCTCTCAACAGCTATTTCTGACATGTGACATGTGTGTCTTTTGGGGTAAAATAAATGGCAAAACACCAGTTTTCATCACTGCCCTAATGGCAAGACAAAGAATATTTAGTCTGGAACAGGAGGTATCTGGAGCTCTGTGACAGATCATTGTGACAAGTGCTGACTGGACACTGTGGAGCAGATAAACTGCCCACGAGAAGAGGAAAGCACATGGATCAGCCACAAGGGATATTGACCTGACGCCCCGGAGCCTGCCGAAGCGCTCTGTGACATTATAGATGCTTGAAAGCGTTGCTTTCTTCATTCGTGAAGGCATGCTAAAGTGCAAGGATTTTAGGGATGCAACAAATGTTGTACCAATTCATTGCTTAGCTTTACTCTTGCAGGAAAGTGGGTTTGTGCACAAATAAAGTGAAGCAATTCCATGAATTCCAAAGCTTTGATAGTTTAAATAGCAATTCATACCAATTCATGCTTATAGCTTTCGAATTCAATGAAAAAAAACTTTAAAAAGTATACTAGAGTTTTCAAGATTATCTCATTCGTTAGATTTAAATCAATCAGTAAAGTCACTGACTTAGCTGCAAAGAATTAGAAACTGTGTAAATTGCCAATGTAGGAATGTTTACATTGCAATCTGTGACACCAAACTTCAGTAAAAGTGCATGCATTGCAGAAAAAAGTAAAAGTTGAGTCTGTGAATCTTCACTTATTTGATTAAGCAAGAATTTTAGCATTGCAATACATTGACAACATCTTGATTATATTACAGTAACCAGTCAATGTGTTTCGGATCTGTTTCCCTCCAAATGGCTCAACTATGAACCCAAGATGTCAATACTAACAATACCCCACTAGTGTAAAGGTGCAGAGATTTGAAACTCACCGGCGCTGCTCACTCCTCATGCATTACTCTGCCATTTCTTTTTTCACAGTGTTCTTTTTAAGCGTCCAACACTTACAGCAGGAAGAGAGGCAATGGAAGAAAAAACAAAAAAGGACAGGTTGTGGACCTGTAGAAAAGAAGGGGAGGGGGGTCAGAAGAGAGAGCCTATGGGGGAGCAAGAGCCTAAATAATCCATCTGTGATCCAGGAGGCACTATCAGATGGGGTGCATACAAATCACAAACCTTCCTCTGCAGCAACCCAGGTCCAATATCCTCAGGGTCCTAAGGCTCCACTCAGACAGTTTCATCTAACAGCCTGACTGACACAACCAATAGCAATGTGTAATTTCACTAACGTTTTTAGTTTTTCAAGTGATGGAAAAAACAGAATGTCCCAATGTTACCATAAATCTTTTACACAGTGAATTTTTAAAAAAAAATGTGTGATTGTTTTTCCTTTTAAACTAAGGAATACTTCTTTTTTTGTGTAGCAAGCTTTTACTGCCACCAGCTCCACATAGTTTGGATATCTGTGAAAATTCTGTGTGTACATCTGGTGTTTTCTTTAAAAAAAAAAAAAATGGAAAAAACATTACCTGCAGCAATGCAAGCAGAACAGCATTGTGTTGTCCCAGTCTGGGGGAAAAATCTTTCTGCTGTTGCTCACAATCAAGAGAGCATCCCAGAGGAGCCCCGATTACCTGCAGCAAAGCTTTGCCGGCTCTCACAGTTCAACTGAAAATGGTTTTCATCACCGTTCTTTGTTATCCTCCTCTTTCCTGTTCAGTTAGCGCGCACGCACCAAAGAAATGGAGTCAGGTCGAACACATCGACACCAAGAAGAAGCTACAATTCCACCTGAATAGCATCTCTGTTGAACTTTTGTCACAGAACATTTTTTCAGAAGCGCATATGTAATCTTTTTTTTTTTTTTCCTTTCGATAATCATTGATTTTGTTTAGCTTAAATGAAAATAGTCTCCACCAAACCGGTATTGATCTATCATCTTCTGTGTAATGATGTGAGTAGCAAACAAAGAATTGATCCACAAGGTTGCTCTGCAGCTATTTATTCAGTTCAGTCTACAGGGGGGGTAATGGCCTCTGCATATTACACAAATCAGCCAATAACAATTAGTTTCTTTTGTGCTGCATTCCGTTCAGCCAAAGAACTCACATATACATCCAGTTAGGAAATGTATCTTAAAAGATAGACATTCTTACAACTGCAGACGTGCAGAAACTGCTGTGTTGCACTGTAGTCTCCAGCGGACATGACAGAGGTTTATTAGATTGGCTTTGGGGGCATTCTCACTTTAAAATGATGAAGCACTAGAGGAACATCAGGTTGTACTTCTTAGACAATTTTCCTTACTGTTGCACCCTTATGGTCAAAGCCTTTATCGAGATCCTTCATCTAACTCAGCAGTGAGGGTTTGAATTAACCCCAAGTCAATACCACGGTCATTGATCACGCTGACAGCAGCGCACTTGTAAGTGTGACATTGGGAAAATAATCATCTGAAGAGGCAACATGTTGTCCGAGAGCAAGGATGTCACTTCACTGATTAGAGTGACCCAGTCACACTTGTGGTTTAAGCCTGTAGTGAGCAAAGCAAAAAGGACAAAAAAACAAAAAAAAAAACAGACAGCATATGACAGATATTCAACCAAAAAACATTTTTCACTTGGAAACTGCAATGAAACCATTTTTTTGGTGGAAGGAAACAATAGTACAGGCTGTGATAGTGTTAGCTCTTCTAGGGTAAGATTTTGTCACTGTCACCTTGTCAGTGTTACCAATAAGACACCCATTCAAAGTAAACATAAAATTTGATGTCAACTTCAATGAAACAAACACAAAGATATGTATATATGAACCCGTACATTAAGAGAAAAAAAGAAAAACAAATATTTTAAATGAATTGGGTTTCGTTAAACCCAGACTCCAATGAATATTGTGTTTTTATCATGTTCTTGAGAACATCTATGTAGAAAATTATTTAAAGTATTTTTTGATTGAAATGGTTGTGAATCAGCAGCAGATGCAAAAAAAAAGCAGTTTGAAAAAGATGATAGAAAATATGCTGAGCAGGTCACAAGCTTCCTGCTCTAATCCTTATGCCTTCATTTTCCACGTCCGAATTGGCGTTTGGCATTCTTTCCTCGCATCGGTAGTGTTGAGTTGGAGTTGTGAGGGGCTGTAAGCTAGCGGAAGAGAGTGAAACAGAGAGCTCTCAGCAACAGGCCAAAACTAAGAGATACATTTCTAAGAAAGAAAAGAACACAGTTTTTTGGGATAAAAATGGCCTAATCATAATTTAAAAACCACTGGGAACACTTTTACAATAGATTGAAAAGATTGAAGTAGCTCTTTAATGAGTAATTCTCTACGTTTTTAAATGATTTGATTTATTTTTAGCTGATTTGTCCCAAAAAACAGTAAAATGCTATTATTAACCTCTGACTTTTTAACATAGAGTCTAAATTAGTTCACACTTTCATAGAACTGCATTTAAAAAGGTGGCTGTTGAAAACAGTAATGTTTAAATCAAATTTGAAATTGACAACATTGCGTTGATGAGAAAAAACAATTTGTCTCGACTTGTGCCGACACATTGTTTCAAGATGAATTTAAAAAGTGCCATTCTATTTTATAGAAAAGGAAATTACCTGAGATTATATTAGCATACATTTATATGTAAACACCTGAGTCCCTATCTCTTTGAGGTCTTTGGTTTAGGCTGACTGACAGTAGAGCATCTTCTGAGTCAGGAAGCCAAACAAAGCTGTTTTCATGGATGGACCATTATGCAAGAGCTGCACAGGGAATCTGTGAGAATGCAGTCCAGGTGTCATTGCCCCACGGTAATCTCTCTCGTCTTCAGGAATTCATTTTCTCAAAAGCTTCACTTGAAAATGACATTCTGACACTATTTACATGGAAATCACTCTGCTTCCTTGCCTGCAAAAGTAGTCGGTGCGCAGATAGGACCTCTCTGAGGGCACGACTATTAATGGACATTAGGGAAAGAGAGATTGAGAGAGAGAGAAGAATGAAAAAGGAAGAAAAAAAGGAAGATTCTAAAACACAAGTTAAAGCCAAGGGTAGAAATGTAGGGATTAAAGGATAAAGATGAAGAAACTGAAAGGTGTGGCAATCATTTTTTTTCTCCATTTTACAATGTATTCCCTCCTTCAAAAGCGAACACTTTCATTCTAAGTCTCAAAACGCACTCAGATGTACACACACACACACAACCTAAAAAAAGATTTTCTTCAAAGGAGGCGATAAATCCTATAGCTAAGATCAGAGCTGAGTGCAAGTGCAAGGGGAATGATGTTTAATGTATAGTTTTAGAGGTTGCTGGGTCAAAAAAAGAAGTACTAAATGTGAATACGTGAACAGCTATTTAATTCTATATTGTGTTTATCACAATTCAAATTTACAATTATGCAGGAATGTAATGTATTGATGTAATTTGGTGCCTAGACAAAAAAAAGGGTATATGGGCTAAACCTGCTCAGATTCTGACATCTATTTGTTATTGTCAGGAGATTTTTCTCCTTCTTGGGCTGCTGTAATGCTCATATTTCTGTATTTTCTGGACTTGCTTTATTTCAAAAGTCAATTAAAAAACATTTTAAAAATAGCAAAACAATCTTCAGAAAACGTGTCTTAGTGAGTAGAACTATTTTTCTTTAACTAAGAATTTTTGGTAAGATCTTTTTATTACTCCATTGGCAGATTTTTTTGCTAACTCAAAGAAAATCTGCCAGTGGGGTAAAAAGACTTATTTTTAAGGGGCCTGTTTTTACAGTGTAACATAAGTGTCACAATTCATTGATGACGTTTTTTAGATTAAAATATAAACCTGTAAAATCTAGTGCATCATAAAAAAAGCATCTTTGATTAGCTAAATTCATTTAATCTTATTGCCTCAACGGCACAAAACTAGCACCTAATAATGCAAACTTTATTTGAAAACTGTGAAACATATAACCAGTGAGTAACTATCCAGACTGACAAATTGAACAAATGATCTGTCTGACTTTTCCCAGTCGATTGTGAATCATTTGTTAGTGATTGTAGAAATGGGGTGTTTTTTAAGCTTTACATCTAGTACTTTACATCAGAAGCTACGTTCAAACCCCTCTTAGCAAGGAGATACTTTCAATGAAAATGTTATGTAAATGCGCGTTTCGGGCTTCCACATTCAAAACTCTCGTATTCACGTATAGCTACGCAAGTCTGTATGACCCTTTGTTGGCTCTACAAGCAAAATGCAAAGCCGTGTTGAAAGTTAAAACAAGTTGAACTTTTACCAATCAGGGACTCGGATTTGATAGTGACATATGCATGGCGTTTCTTTTCATTTACAGCAGTGTCAACTAAAAATTGATCATGGAGGAGAAATTAATTATTGACATTTCCAAGTGTCGGTGACGCAAATGCACTAGTAAACAGTAGAAAAAGAAAACGAAGAAGAAGCCCCTCCCTACTTGTCCAGTGTGACCACCATGGGCTAAATGCACACTCTTGAATGGGTGTCACATGTCCAGTGTGTCCATAGCTTAAGGAAGGACAAATTTAAAGTTAAACAGTTTTTCTTTGTGAAAAAAATTAAAGAAGCCTTTTTTATTCTACCTAACTGTGTTCTTGAACTGGTCGGCAGCATGGATGCAATACAGAGTTGTGTCAGGATGGGTACCCAGCATAGAACTATCTGCCACACCGAATGTACGAATCAGTGAAAGCTGCTTTCCTGTCACAACCCTGGACGAGATGTACCAAAAGGTGAAAAACAACATTTTTGTTCCATCTGACGATGGTCCAGTAGACAACTGTCCAGTAGACAATAACAGTGGCATAGAGAGATGGTTGGATGACTTTGATGGGAGCAAACATAACAACAATAACAACACATTTGGGACATATGTGTCAAGTTTTATTCTTCAAGCACTGCCTGAACTCCTCTACAGAATGAAGGGACACACATTCTCATAAAAACATTAAAAGATAGAGAAAACGTCCCCATAAGAGTATACACTGTCCACAGAAAATCAACTTAATGTGAAAGTTTGAATGCAATTTCACATAAATGTTTTGAAGTGTTTGAATGGTGGCCAGAACTAAACCATATGTGAGGATTTGCTGACTTCACTTATGTGCGATTGTTTGCTAATTTAGTGCAAAATATGTTGTAGGAGGCTATAAAATTTCCTAAATGCCCCATCTGCAAATACAACCATAGCTGAGACATACAGTATTCAGGTGCTGCTTTATGTTGGAAAGTCTGGTGTATATATTTAAGTCTACAGGGGAAAAAGAAGACCTTATGAAAAATCAAAAACCAGTAATGATTTAGTTTATTTTTATGTTGGACTCTCTCTGACTGATTGGCATAGACATGTACACGTATTCAGTTAGTCAGTTATTCTGTTGTTAATCCTTTCGTGTATGGATACTTTTAAAAGGCGACAAGGTGAAACTAAGGTTGCAGGAGTTGAAAAAATTGACCTCTTCTGCTCCTGAACAAGAATACATCCAAATAATGTTTCAGAGCCTAAGTGAAATATTTAAAAAAAGACAATTGTATAAATGTAAATTAGTATCACACCACAAAAGCAACTTGGTTTGCAAGAATAAACAGCAAAGGCTAAGTAATATTTTAACGATCAAACTTCAAACATTATACAAAAATGTAAAATAAATGTAAACAAAAGCAATTTTCTTTGAGTTGTAATCCAACCCAAACAGGTTTGCAGTATTGTAACCATTGAATTTGTATTTTGATATCATATTTGGTATCAAAGACAGGCTCTAATGTGTATTATTAAGTTTACACACATAGGTGGCTGATAGTTGGTATTAAATTTTCTTTTATTCAACTCTCTGGGGAAAATCTTGGACAATCATTCACCCAGTCCCTACTGCCATGACCCACTCTTGGTGCTACCTAATTGAAGGTCTTGTTAGGTTTTTGTGATATCAAGAGAATGTTTCATCAAATGCGTTTTCTTGCTGAAGATCGTTCCTTACTGAGATTGCTCTTTACCTGACCCAGCAGTGAAAGAACTGCCTAAAATGTCTTTGAATAGCAGGTCTTGGTTCTCCATGTACAACACAAGCCTTGCAGCATCATGCAGCACACCAAAGCCAGTTGGAAGCCATTTTGAAATTCACTGATGAGAAATGTTTTTTTGTTGACAACTAAGAAAGTGTTGAGACAAGTGAAGCTACAATGGTTGTGGATTATTCGAATGATTTGAATGTTCTGAGTCGCCTGCCTGCTGAAGTGGGATCTAAAAGCCACGAGTCACGGTTAACCCTTAAACACTGGAACTGTTGATTAACGGCAAAATAAGACATGTTTTTTGAGATACAGTCATTCTTTGATGATTTAGACAACTGATGTAATGCCAATGGATTCTGATGTGGGGAAAATCAGCTTTGTACCGTTAAAATGTCGCAAAACCACTTTTCTCCGCTTCTGAATCATCGGGTTCACGTTAATTACCTAAACACTTCCCCACTGTAAAGTGTTGCACATCAGTACTGAGATGCTTTTCTCAGCTTTAAAACCCGTTGGAATTTCGTTACTTGTGTAAAGATTTGAAGAGTTATGGTAGCTGAAAGAATGTCAACACTGGAATTAAAGTTCAGGTATTAAAGTGTTAACTGGTGACCATTCCAATCCACAAGAAACAGACTCTTGGTCTAATCTGGGACTGAAAAACGACTATCTGGGCAACAATCACAGGCCGATAGATAACACTATTTTACCCTTGGAGGGTGGCCTTCATACAGACTCCTCTGATCCTTAAGTTAGAGCTCTGTGCAGCACTTATCACAACACAACTAGCAAGCCTCCAAACAGGACAGTTGATTGTGCCTGTAGCAGAAATACAAGAGCTGATTGAGGATTGTGTCTGGAAATATATAGGCTCCGTAAGTAATCCAGCAGACAACCTGACAAGAGGAAAGACTGGAGCCCAATAAATGGTCAAAGAATCACCCTTTTTGGTTCAAAGTCCAAATGTATGGCCAGAGAAACCAAATTCCAAACCATCTGTGGACAAATCTGAGCTCACAAGAAATTATTCTGAGTGGCCACTGTGACCTCTCTGCACTTGTGTGCAAAAGTATCCACGAGTACCGCTCTTGGGAGGGGCTTCTGGACGACACAGCACAAGAGTTTCATAACCTCCTGGAAGTCTCCTTCCTCTTCTCCTTTGAGTGCAGATGAATATTGTCAGAAATACTTTTTAGTTCTTCAACAGGCACTGCAGCAATGATTTCCTGAAAACTGCGAACTACTGGTGGCAGGGAAACCAGTTTCAGTTGAGATCAGCCTACTTACCTTTGCCTCAGTGCTGAAAAAGTCAATATGGCTCATAGGAGTGGGTGGTTACCTATGACACTTTGAAAGTGTTGATGGCTTTACAGTATATGTAACTGTCTTGATTACTTGTTTGCTCATCCAGAAATGTGACAGGGGCTTTAGGCATCCTAGGTCAGGAAATTTGGAACTTCCCACGAACTCATGATCAGACCAAGGAACCCGTGTTTAAAGGGAGCTTCATAAGGCTTAGATTGCATGACACCCCCTTGCAGGAACAAGTGGCACATCACCAAATGAAGTCCAGGTTCAGTCCTCCTGCTGGCACATATTTTGGAGGAGTTTTGGAGAGAGAAATCTGCTCTGTGAAGTCTACTTATGGATATTTTTGACATTCCAGAGGACGTTCTTCTTACAGTGTTATGGGAAGTGGAATCAATACTCAACTCAATGTCATTGGGGGACGTTTCTACTCGTGTTGCTGACATCGACTCAGTGACTCTTCATATGGGCTGGGCTGATAGATTTCTACCTCAAAGAGTTTAAACTAAAATGCTCACCCACCACTGTTTGGGAGTTCTCAAGTTCTTTCTGGTCACTTGAGAGGCAGGTTTATCTGCTTAGCTTGCAGGTCAGACAGAAATAGCATTCAGCGCTGCTGACATTTGTTGCAGTGAAGGCTGTGGATCCACAGTTACCACAGGCATCGTGGCCCATTGAAAAGGTAACCCTGTTAATGATAGATGCATCAGATGCATCAAAGGACACCTGTACATCAAAACGGTTCCTCAGTTGGTGATATTGCTTGCTCCACCCATTGGAGAACAGAAGACTGCAGGACTCTTAACTCTCACTCTGGATCAGTGAACCTTTATCTAAAGCAGATGTTGCAAACACGTTAAGAGGCGGGCTGTTCTTGCATATTGTCATGCATCTGATAAAAAGTACAAGCAAAATGTAATTGGATTCTTAAAGCATCATCTGTTCATTTCTTAGTACTTTATTTTGACACTCGTGAATAAATTGGGAATAGCAATTTAAGGAAGTTTAAAACTGTGCTTCATTTCATCCAAAAATCACATAAATCACAAGCACACTTTCTTAACCACTGAAATCAAGAAGACTTCTTCCCAAGAAAAGAGACGAGTCATAGCATCAGAATTCCATGACTCAAACATGAACGTATCGTTCTACATTTCTAATTGTATGAACAGTTTATTAATAACAATTAAATTTAAAGCAATTGAAAAAAGATTGTTTTCATTATATTTATTGGTTTATCCATTTTAATTCTCATCTTTAATTTAATATAAATGTTTTCACAATTTTAGAGACTGGATACTGGTGTCATGTTTTGGCATAACCAAAACGTGACACCAGTATTCATAATTCCTTCCAATCCAACATAGTGAGCATGTCAATCACTTTTAAAAGAATTGTTTTTTACATAAGACTTTTGTACCGACTCTCAACAGACCGTAATTGACATTTAGTGAATGGCACAAATACACACAACAGTAAAAAATATGTGACCGTATGTTAGTTTTTTTTTACAAGATCTAACAGGCAGTACCTGACAATCTAAGGAAACATTAAACACAAAGGGCAAAAAATGTATTATTGCTTCATTTTTATCTTCCATGAACAAATGACATATAATTATGTTTGTTTGTTTTTTTCAGATTAAAAGTTTTGCCACTTATCAATTGCCAAAATCAATTAATGTGTGTGTTTTTGTGTGTTAAAGTAAAAAAGTATCAACACAAAAAAGGATTAAAATGAGACTACATGAAAGCAGAAGATGAACTTCTCAAAACTTGTTATACAAGTTCTGACCACTAAGTGGCAGCAGAACTACCATTCTAAACCGAATATAGATGATTCTGTTGAATGTGTAATTGGCTTGGATTAGAAATAGTTTATTTCAAGCAATCAAAGCAGAAATATTACAAAAACAACACAATCAACATAAATTTGTACAAAGATGTATCAAACATAAGATAATTGGTCATAAACCATTAATTGGAAAATACACAAACATCCACAAAGAACTAGTAACAATTTAAATGATTACTCTTGAACATAAATAAAAATGCTTGGTCATTTACGTATAGTTCATGACACAATGGAACTATTGGATATTAAGGTTGTCAAAAGGAGTTCAGAATATTGCTTGAAAAAAAGTGGGAGGAAGCTAAAATAGCCTATATAATCCTAGCCCTGCTCTGCTTTACTTAACTTTTGTTTATGTATTTTTATTTGTATTTACCTAAATTATTATTATCCGGTTCTTAACTTCTGATTAGTCATTTATACTTTACCAACACAGATTCAGGTCATTTAAAAAAAAAATCCCCAACTATCAATGAATCACATGGCGAAGATGAAGTACATCATGATTATGTAAACAGACTAGAAGAGGTAATGTATAGTAATGCACTGTAAGTGAACCTGTTTCTAGCCTTTATTTCTCAGATAATAACATTATAGTGTTTTTCACATAGAAAATGAAGAGGTTCCATGAAATCTATTTGTCATAAAACCACTTTTACTGAAATCCACATTTACTATTAAATTGATAAATAACATATCCTAGTTGGGGGGTTTTGTGTAGACAGTGGGAACTTTCCTTACCATCAGATAGAATGTTTATTTCTGAATTAGACTGCAGGATTTTGTCACTGGGATCCAAAGCTGTGATGCTTTCTCTGACTACAGTCACTCACTCTGGAAAAAATAAAGTTTTAGAAATAACAATTTGTTACTTTGTACTTATATCCATCCATTCATCCATTTTCTAAACCAGTTTTGTTCCTTTCGAGGTCACCGGGCTACTGGAGCCTAGCTGGGCCTCACGAAGACATGATACTTTTAAAACTTTGGCTTTTTTCCATTGCTTTAGCGGATGCGTTTCATTTTTTAAATTACATTTTTATTAATTTTGTCAAACTATATTGCTTCAGTGGTGGAACAGTGCGCGTGCTAAAAAGTCTTCAGCTGATTGGTGGAGATAGCATGACGTCATCACGTACAGCGGGACGGCTCGAAGAGGATAAACAAAAAGGAAGGAAGCCTGAGGTAAACAATCGCGGCAAAATTGGTTCAAAACTGCCATAAATGCTACAGTTAGCCACCCTATGAACATTGTTTTTGGTTTTCTAAGTATTTCCTGTTTTGCGAACACAATCATGGAGGACTCGTTGCTGTTTCGTATGAGTGCTTTTTCCGAACAAGGAGGGAGAAAATACATGGAGGATGTTGTCGAAATAAGAATCGAGTACGAGCCCACGGCGTCATCAGTGGAAGATTACTCAAAGTCGCAGAGGGATGGAGGAACGGAGAGAGCGGAGGACGACGCCGCAAAGCAGCCCGCGTCTGAAACGCGTGTTCACGCCGAATCCGGTCCCGCGACTGTGGCGTGGGTGCAGAGTTTATCCACCGAGGACAGCCGCAGCATCAGCTCCCCGGCATCCAACCAACAGTCAGCGGAGCAGGTTGTTGACACTCGGAAGTCTGTGGCTTTCTTCGCCGTTTTCGACGGTCACGGGGGTCGCGAGGCGGCACATTTCGCCAGCGAGCATCTGTGGGATTTGTTGAAGAGACAGCGGGGCTTCTGGTCGAAGGATCCCAGCGAGGTGTGCGCTGCTCTCCGGAAAGGATTCATCGCCTGCCACCACGCAATGTGGAAGGAGCTACGTGAGTCTGCACAACTCCTGCAGGAATTCACCTGTTCACATCAAATCTGCAATGAAAGGCGCAAAGCATGAGATGATGACGTCAACTCTGCCTGTGTTAGATATCTAGTTTATTCAATATGGTGACATTACTCAATTAAAGAGGCCTTTGTCAAGTAGTTTTTTCCTTCTTTTGGCTCAACAGTATGGGAGTATTCGGACTGCATCATGTTTCTGTGATAAACAGAAGTTGTGGTGGCAGTAAGCCTCTACTTATATCCCAGCATCCCTTTGTTAACATTCTCTCCTGCTAGCTTACAGCCCTTCAGAACCACATGCAAAACATCAGTGGAGCCAATGAGGTATATATTGCTTGAGATGCCATGCAAATCTTTTTCCATTGTCCAAGATATGTTAAGAGCAACGCCATATTAGAATGGTATAAAAACAGTGAGACTTAGCAGATACAGTAAAATAACCAGAAAGTACTTAATTTTTATCCAATTTTTAAAAGAAAAAAATGTGATCATCAGAAAAATAAGACCCAGGTCACAGTATTAATATTTTTGTATAAAGTGCAACTGATAAACAACAATTTAGAAGTTTCTATAAATAAATGCGTCACTATAAAAGAAACGCAATGTATACCTGATGCATAGTTGTGATTTTATTCAAATCCACACACAGACTAAGATTTACACAAACTGTTAAACTCCTCGGTCCGGCATAGCTGCAGACCGCTTGCGCCTTTCGTATAGGCTATAGGCCGGTCTCCACCCGGAGTAGCGAGACGTGGTCAGAACAGACTGGGGACATTGGAGCCCGGTCCGAGGGTCGAGCCCGTCCAGGGGTCCGTGGACGAGAGAGTGGGAACAGGGAACACTTCATCCAAGGCAATGCAGCAGCAAGGTCCGGGTGGCGTTTGCTTTAAAGCTCGCAGCGGCCCAGATTTATTATCAGAAAAATATCAGAAGGACTCAGGCACCTGCATGACACCAGGCTGTCTGCCCGCCAGGCGGGAATTCGGTGCCGCGCTCTTCCCTCTTCGCTCGCCGCTACTGAGGAAATCCTGGTTAGTTTATTTTCCTCCACTGAGTAATATGCTTAAATTCAGCAGATCGTCTGGTCTGATCTGAGGTCGAACACACATACAAATACAAAAACAAAAAACTTAGGTGGTCCTGCCAGAAAACATGGAAATAATGTGAAGTCTAAAGCTACCATTGACTGTGAATAGGCCACAAGATCAGCCTAAACGTTCACTGTACTGAGGAAACTCACTCAGATCTTCCTAAAATATATTCTACAAGTTCTCCTTTATTTTTTGATGGCAGTAATCATTGACTTGTGAAAGGTCACATCCTTGTTTTTCCAGCTCTGTTTGTACAACTGTAGCACAGCAGTGAATCGGCATCTATATCATTTTAATATAGTGTCCAACTTCGTGTATGCAACAAGCTAACGTGCCATCTCTAGCCTATATATAACTCATTGAGTGTAGCAACAAAAGTGGTGGGCGTGCTATTCAGCCTTACAGTTTTGAGCCAGATGGCAGCTCAGACGAGGAACATGAAGACAAACAAAGATCTATTTAAGTGGATATATCAGAATGGAGTGGGGCCTTTTTCATACGATATTTTCTAATCTGGTCCTGATTCACCCTGATTTAAATAAGGAAACACTCAGAAAAGGCAGTTTTAAGCTTAAATTCTTTTACATGTGTTCTCCATCATGAGAAAAAAATGCCACAAAGTTGGGTAAAACATACAGCTTTTACATCATAGGGTAATGATTTTGATAAGCTTTGCTATAACAAACACAATGAGATGCAGTCATCGATAGATATGAGCAGTCTGCAGATGAAAAGTGGGCAAATCTGTCGGGGTATGCAGGTGACCTGCTCAAAATATTAAAGATGAAGACTGCTCGGTCTTTTTTTTTTAGAACAACTTACCACAATGTTTGGTCACATGTCTTTGCAAAATTCAAAGCATTTCCATTCATTGGATTGTAATAATGGATTGATTATGTTTTTGCTGCATCATATGTGTGTTGTCCACTGTGATGGACCTTGGTCGTTTTTAAGTTATAGTAAAATAAACCTACCATGCCTCAATCCAAGTGGTCTTTTCCAGCATTGATATAATCAATTTATTTTATTTTGAAGCGATTTTATAATCTTATGGGTTGACTCGATGAACAACTTGCCTCAGACAGATCGATCTGATTGAATCATAGGAAAATAAAGGAACTAATCGAATTATCAATTAATTGTTACACCCCTACATCCCCTGTGTGTCATAAACGCGTATACTTACAAATACTTCATTTAACACAAACACTTACGTGTGATCTACCGTACGGGTGTGTGTGACTGAGGCACAATATACTGCTCCCAAAGAATGTTTTACTTTGCATAAATGTTTCACACTTTTATCTATGAATTTGAGTTTCTATTCTTAAGCAGATGTTTGTCATGTCTCTATCTAAATGCTAAATCCAAAAAGTAGAGCTACTTTTCTCAATCTAAACAGTTGTTTCCTTAACTTTATGGCACCAAAAAAAATGTCACCTACCTGTTCAATTATCACCTTCTTCTCTTGTTCTTTCCACAGCGGCATGGCCGAAGACTATTACTGGCCTGCCCAGTACGTCGGGGACCACGGCAAGCGTTGTTGTGATTCGTGGCGTTCACATGTACATCGCTCATGTGGGAGATTCTGCAGTTGTGGTTGGAGTTAAAGAGAATGACTCTGATATTACCCTGCAAGCCCTTGAAATAACACAAGATCATAAACCCGAGCTCCCGAAAGAAAAAGAAAGGATAGAGCGACTGGGCGGCAGGTTGGTAGTGACATCGTATCAAATGCTTTTTTCTTTTGATTTAAACTTTGTATGTTTTGTCAGAAATCCTGGTTTCCCTGTTGATGTGACTTTGGTTGTTGCAGTTGTTGCTGTGTTTTATCTGCAGTGTGATGAAGAAGTCTGGCGTGAATCGTGTCGTCTGGAAGAGGCCCAGACTGACCCATAACGGTCCGGTGAGGAGAAGCACGGTCATAGACCAGATCCCATTCCTGGCTGTTGCCCGATCTCTAGGTAACCTTTAAACTTTTTTTTTTTTTTTTACTCCAATCATCCTTCATAAAATACTAATGGGTGGAAATAAAGCAACCCAACTTTCTTTTCTATTCACAGGTGATTTATGGAGCTATGACTTCTACAGCGGGGAGTTTGTTGTTTCCCCAGAACCTGATACCACTGTGATGACCCTTGATCCCAAACGCCATCGCTACATCATTCTGGGCAGTGATGGTTTATGGAATATGATGCCACCCACAAATGCTGTCAACATGTGCTATAGTCATGACAAAATGGTGGTATGTATCTGGTGACATTGGGTGTGTTTACATTTGTACATTTGTATTTAGTATCATGGTTTCTACAGGAATCAGTGTAGTTTACATAACCAGGCTGCCAAGCTGCCCGTAATGCTTTAGACTGAGGTGGTTACAGGCTGAAAAAATAGGCACAATTGTACAATGACCCGCATGACAAATCAAGATCATAGATCACTTGGTGAGCCCATATAGCAGCCTTTGCATGCGGTCAATATACAGTATATACATGCAGTGCATGCACCTTATTAATGACTAATGACAACAACCGTACGTCATACATGTGTGTAACTTAAATTACTCTTACAAATACATTTACCACACGCACAACAAGCATACATTCTATTTTTATGACATCCCTTAAGGTGGTCACACGAGCCTCAAGTAACTGTAAGACACATCTGCACTTAAACCCCTGCACACAGCTGCACCTGTCTGTGACCCTCCACGGACAACCCAAAATCCTGCAGAACCTGTCCCGTACAGGTCAACTCCGGTTTGGGTGGATGTGACTAAAACCAAAGGAAATAATCATATCTGATTCGGTTGCGTATTTTCTTTAAAAGCTGAGTTCTCAGTCTCTTCAGAGTTGTTGGCAGAGTCAGTGTTGGTGGTATTTTGAGAAGCAATTTGCAGTTGTTGGGCTGTATCATTTCACCTGCTTCCTTTATCTCTTAAGGGACCCAAGGGGATGTCTTGCGCACGGAGACTGGGCTGCACAGCTCTGCTGTTCTGGAAGGAGCGCATGCTCCGCGCAGATAACACCACCGTCATCGTTCTGGCCTTGCAGGAGCGTGAAGCTGCACCTATCCCGATGCATCGAGATGAGATCCTCGTGGACATGGCTACAGGCATTGACCAAATTCCTTTCCCTGGAACAACGTACAACACATGCGAAGCCCAGAAGGTCAGAGCCGATTTTGTTGCATTTCGGTTTTGGGAACAAACAATAAACCAAATTTGGACAGAGAACTGCCTTTTGGCTGTGAAAATATTTTGTTCTTGTTTATTCTTTGTCTTTCATTGCCTTGTTTTTGTTTTTTACATATTTCAGTCCATTTTTTGTTGACATTTTTAACACAACTGGTTTTAGATAAAAAAAAATCACAGCAACTATCCAGTCCGCCATTCATTCACCAAAGGACTCTGTTTTCTTTCGGGGTCAACAGGAGGAGCATGAGGATGGCATGTTTTATGAAGAGGATGAGATATTTGGAGAAGAACATGAGGGATGGACATGCCTGGAGTGGTAGTGAGGTGACTGCTTAGTAAGGACAATCCATTGAATTTCCAGGTTGTTTATCAGCTATCAAACCTGTTTGGGGACTCGAGATCCCGGCTGGTCTGGTTGCATTTGGGATGTAGCTGCTTGGACATGTTTGTGCTTAAATAAATCGGCACATTTAACAAAAATCGTATTACTCCTTTGCTGCTAACTGTTTTCTGTGTCGTCCTGTTTTTTTTAATGACCCTTAAGGTCCAATTATTTTTTTTCTTCTGTCAAATTAGATTAAAATAGTGGTAAAAAAAACTAGCTTTGTTACTGTACATCACATTTTGCACACATTAGAAAAGTCAACCGGAAGCTACATTTGCATCGCTCTGAACAACGAGTGTTCAAGCTGCACCTTCCAATGAAAAGTCTTTGTAAACGTGCGTAAATTCAAGTTTCGGACTCCCACGGTCAAAACTCTTGTGTTCACGCATAGTTACGCAAGTTTTCGCCACTGTTTTTGGGCTTTACGTACACAACGCGTGGCCGTTGAACATGTGTTGCAAGCTAAACTAGGTCGAACTTTGACCAAACAGGGACTCAGCTTTGGTAATGACGTATGGATGGCGTCCCTTTTTAATTCACAGAAGGACCAACCGTTTGAAAATTGATCATGGAGGAGAAATGACAAATTGTGGTTTGTGTCCGATTGGAATTATATGACACCAAGTCTTTCCTATATCGGAATAGAGCTGTGAAAGAAGAATCCTGGAGCAAGATCCACTTCGACATTTTGCACAAACCTTCTTCCAAATGTAGGAGGCTGAAATGTGCCAGTAAATAGAAAAAGAAGAAGAAGCCCCTCCCTGCTTGTCCAGTGTGAGCACCATGGGCTAAATGCTAAATGTTCCAGAATGTGTGCTCCGTGTCTCCGTAGTTTAATAGTCTCATCTTTATCGTCGATAAAGTTTGTAGCAAGTTTTGCCTAAAAATAATTAACAATTACAATATTGATAACTTTTTCTGTGTTTGAATTTATTAATCAAAATTTACCTAAAGAAACACATTTTAATTATTGCCACCACAATGTTCTTGAATTGTAGTGTTGTGACTTTTAGTAAAATGAGTAAATTGATCTGTTTAAGCCTTTAACACCGGGCCTGTCGCCAGCTAAATAACAGGCTCTTTGATATACTATAAATCTTCAGCCTAATCACCATGAGTCAGTTGATTCTGACGTGGAGAAAAGTGTCTTTTCATGTCAGCTTTGTGCTCTTATGAGGCACAAGGCTGCAATTCTCCACTTCAGAATCCACTGGAATTATTAACTGCGTCAACGAATGAAGAGCTATGATAGTCAAACGATTGTTAAAGGGCCTATACCATTTTTTTCTTCAACCTTTTATAGTAAACAATATCTATGAACATGATCATATATTACCTTTGGTGCACTAAAGAACAAATAGTTTATGAAATATGAGCTATTTTATGGACTTGTTTCACATCCAGAAGTAATACTACTCGATCTCTGAGACACACCTTTCGCATCTTGTGGGTGACAACCTAGAGGCGACCTTGATCCTGCTTCAGCAGTGTGTCTGCGTGTGTCCGCTCATGAAGACAAACAGCACAGAACTTTTTAAAATATGGATGTGCATGTTGTGGAGCCTTACATACTAGACCCACAGTCCGATCTGAAATTTCTATACGCGACTTGTGTGGAAATGTAGCATTAACTCGTGCATTATATGCTTATACTGTGTATTTTCAGCTAGTGCTATGATTTACTTATGGGTCTGGCATCTTCATCGGGCTTGATTGTAGGAATGGCGCCAGCTCTGAGGGTCAGTCTCCCAGACAATCTACTTTAACACAGGCAGAGGTTAACAAAACAGTCATCTGTGAAGTGGCGTTGCGGTGTTCTCACTGGTCATACGTTGAAGACCCACTCGTTTTTTGTGGGTATGGGAGGGGCTGCGGCGGTTTTTGGAGGATTACTCAGAAATGCGTAAATGGATCAAAATACAGCTTTGAGGTTCTTTATAGTGAGGAGTGAACAGCATAATACACTTAAAAGCTCAAAAAGTTAATTTCGTATAGGCCCTTTAAGAATGGAGCTATAGCTCCGGTATTATTTGGTTAAAGAAGGACAAGAACTACTTTTTTTGCAGTCTTTGTTTAACCCTTTAACTGCTTGCTTAACCAAATAGTTGAGCACATTCTGAAAGCATATTAAAACAACATTGATAGGATGTATTTTTCCACCAAGTACCGAGTATTTTTTTTAATTGCTGTCGGAACATAGAAGACATGTCCAGTTTTTGAACTACTTATACTCTCATTGTGTGTATTCATTAACCTGTTTTTATTCTTTGCATGGTCTGATGTTCCTTTTTTCATAGTGTATTTAAAATGACACCTTTATATCTAATACGACGTCATACCCTAAGGCAGTATTGGGTTGGAATGATTTCATTTCAGTTTGGTCCTTGTCCATTAGTTCCCACATTCATCAGTGTGAATCATTTGGATGTTAAGAGTGTAAACTGTGTCTTATAGCACTTTTTAAAATTAAAATACCAGACTAGGAGCTTTGTTCTATCCCTAAAATAATTACTTTTTTCCATTTCTTCCTTTCAGATAAGCGGGGCTGTGAGCGCTCCATCCACATATAATGAAAGCTCAGGAAATCTGCTGCAGGCGTTTGGCTTATATGAGGCAGCTTTCAGTGCCACCACACATCTTTTAGCGGATGCAGACTCTGTGAGGGCCTCACCGTCCCCTCCGGAGGGCTCACACAACGTTTTTGAAAAGCAAGACGAAACAACCACGGTAGACTGCGCCCTTATTGCTCCACCTTTCAAAAGGCTCCGTCGCTCCTCCCACAGAACCTCTGAACCCAAAGTCCCTCATCATAAACCCGTCAAGCCCTCAAACAAGAGTATTTCTCCAACAACACGGCCCGCACAGGTGCTTAGGTCTGCTGATCAAACCGCAGAAACGAGCTCACCTGACGAAAGCGACATCCTAACGCATCACCAAAGCTCCGCTCTGTGCGTGTGCTGAACGTCATCTGGAGTTCAAATGCTAAAGCCACAGGCTTCTTATTACATGTTTACTTTTTTATATAAAGTCTTGGTTACTATGTGAGACATGGGTATTGTAAATGTGTTAGTGTGTTTTCTTTTTGTTCCTTCTTCTATCTACTATTTTAAATCTTGGAATTGCCAATTTCAGTCTATTTTCCTAAGTATTTATGGTATATCCAAAGGTGTATTTTCATGTATTCATTAACTTTGTTTAAACTGAAGTAGGATTCATGCATTGAATAAGCTTTTTGTAGATTCATTTGACTTTGCTAAGGAGAGATTTTATGTACAGCCTCTCTTTGGTTTGGCTTTTTTCCTAAGATAACTTGAGTTCTTGGAAAAAATGTGCATCTATACCATTGGTTGTTTATTAGTTGTAATTATGTCATAAGAAGTATAAAACATGCATTGTGCATTCTGGGTAGTGGACGCTATCTAGAGGTAAAGGCGTATTTTAATAAACGATTCAAATTTTAAATTGTGCTTTCCCTAGCGCCTGCACTAATATATTGATTTTTCTAAATGATTAAATCTCAATTAATGCTTTAATAACATTAATTTTACAAGAACTTTTGGGCCTTATTAGACGTCAGCACCTTAAAACTCAATTGTTACCTGCTCAATGCAATGCACAACTTCAGTGTCTTCCATTGCGGTTTCCAGTTGTGTTGTTAGCGACTGCCAGTCACTTAAAAATGGTCAAAAGTTGTACATTTGTGTTCATATGGCAGCTCAATTGAACAGTTTTTATTTCTTTTTTTTTTCAAAACGTCATATTTGCCTTAACACAAATCAGTGTGATGTAATGGGATTGGGATGTGGAATTATTTCACTGTTGGAATAATGATGGTGAGGACTCAAGCCCATGTCATGCCCCTTCAATTTGTTCCGTTTTGTGAGTTTTGCTACAGCGCACAGACCCTTCTGTGTACTTCATATATTCTGTTCTTCTGGACAGTTTTTTTGTATATTTTGTCAATATGCAATCAAAGTTTGTACAGTACCAAATTATGCAAATAGTAGACATGAAGAAGATTCTCCGTTCGGACTTTATATCCACTACATCCAGTTTTCAATTCTTACTGTAAATGTTGCAGTGTTCAAGTGGCTTGACCTGTTACGTATGTCTTGCAATAAAATTCCTATTTTGGAAACAGTGTCTTGTGTGGTGTGTAAATCCAATGTTGTGTCTATGGTAAATATTTGATGGGTTTCTCATTTTTTAAGATCAGCATCATGCAGTTAACAGTATGCATCAGAAGATGGCAGCATTTTAAAGCCCCAAAGTAGCTCGCCTTTTTAGACTTTTTTTATGTCAAACTTAACTCCAACATAATTCAAACTTTTAAGATACCTAAAACAAAAAAAAAAAAATTAAAATATGTTTCTACATGTGTTCCACTGGGTGTTTATTCAATATGTGTTCAGTTCTGCTTTGGCTGCAAATATCAGTGGAACTTCATTCCAAATTGATTCAGTATCAGAATATCTTCACAATTTGTGTTTTTTGTCAGTCTGAAAACTGAACAGTTTTTACAGTGTTTCTAAAAAAAATGTTTACCAATCAAAACACCACAGATGTAAAGTTAGACAATTTTCATAATTTCGGAAAGTCTAGTTAAGGTAAAAAACCCTTTAGGTCCAGAAGTCATCATTTTTTATGGCTGTTCCGGTGATTCCTAATGTTAGTCCTGCTTTAAAAAACGAAAGCGTTACCTTTTCATTTTGTATCATTTGGAAGTAAAGCTTTGGTGCAATTTTAGTATAAAAGATCTACCTCACTTCTGGGTAAGTTGGTTCTCTACAATCATCAGTTGGGCATTCACTCCAAACCAGTAGCTAAATTCCCGCCTTTTTTCAGTCCTATTTCTGCTTTTAAATTCATGGACGTTCTTTACATTTCAGATGTTTTTTGCCAGCCATCCTCTGTCCTGTTCTCCACTTGGACCAATACTACTGTATATCGTGGACTGGCCCTCAACCACCCTCATCTATACAAAGTACTCCACATTAAGATTTAAAAACTGTTGGCACATGAAAATCATGTAAAAAAAACTGCTCATTTCATTTGGTTTTAAGAGTATATATATGTGTGTATATCTTAAGTTTTTTTTACTAACAAATTGTATGTTTTACTGCTGACAGTTTCTCACTTTCTTCCAACAATAAAGCACAAAAATAAGTTCTATTGTGATTTTTTTCCCCCTCCTTATTTCCCTGAAATCTTCATCATTCCAATCTTGTGTTTGAAAAATTCCAAAAATAAATTCTACTGTCAAATAAAACTTTTTTTGTTCTGTGGCAAAGAAATTGGAGAAAGACAAACATGTCTACCCACATTTTGCAGAAAATGCCAGTTTTTGCAGCTCCCAAACTGCAAACTGCAAACTTACAACTCCCAGGAGTTGTAAGTGACAAAATTCACCCTCTTCCATGGAAAACAAAAAACCCAGAGCTATGCAAAAATATAGTTTCACAATTAGTATCATCTAGATGTCATTTGTTTGAGTAGAAATAAAAAAATAAAAAAAAAAGTCTGAGTATAATTTATTCATAGCAACACCAATTTCAACAAAACCCTTGACGAAATGAAGAGAATTTTGACACTCTCCACTGCTGAAAATCATTCAATTGATCACTATTTTGAGGACACCCAGGCTTCATTTTAAAAACGTTTGTGTAGCGGTGCTGGGAATTGTTTCAGACATATCTTGCATTTTGTAGTACAAACACTAAATTTGGCATGGATGTACCTCAGGATCTCCCTGTTAAAAACAAATGCATTAGGCACATGTACAATCTACAATGTTGGCCATTTAGGCTACATTCAATTGTTAAAAAAATATTCATTGTCTGCTCTAGTCTCACTAACTTGAACTGTTCATGCACAAAATGCAGTCTTTAAAGTTAAGGGGTACTTACAGAATACTAATATATGTATATTATTTGTATAATCTCCTATAATCTTGGATTTTCTTGTGGCTAACATGCTTTTCTGAAAGAAGGGATGCTAAGGTACATCCCTGCCAAATTTGGTGCTTGTACCACAATATTCACTGTTTTTTTTTTATTATCCAGCTCCACTAAGATCATCAAGGAATTCAAAAACTATATATGTTTTCTGTGTTACGTGATTATGATCCTCAAGTGCTTGCAGCTTAGAGCAGCAAAATAGGCCAACGATTGGAATTTACTGTACATTTGGGGTTATTCAAAAGTTGTTATCTAACAGTTATTTCTTTACTTGCGTGATTGTTATAGATAATGTATTATCTAATTGTTAGTTCAATTTTAAAGGTCGTCTATGAAACCATGCCTTTAGATCTGTTTTTTTTCTGTCAATAACTGGTCTTTTTGAGTGACATGCTCACTTTAGTTTCATTGCATGTTAACTCCTTCACAGGAACAACAGAACTCTACAAGTCGTAGGTTCATCGTTAATCCATTTAACCTTTAGCCTGGTGCCTTGCTTGGATGTTCACAATGCTGCAAATAAAGCTCCATCAAATTATGACTGGACCAGCTTTAGCTGAGCTCAAGGAAACGAGGAGGAACAGGAAAAACTGATTTTATACTTTTTCAAAAAACACTTTGTAAAAAGTGGCAATTTTTTTGCAGAACTTAAGTTTTTGACAATAAATATAAAACACATCCATTTAGATTTTTTTTTAGGATATTTCACTTTTTTGTACAAGTAATTCAAAACAAGGATACACTCACATACAATGCAACTGTGTTTTATGTGAATACAAACAGCTCATACTACTGTCATATCACACATTTAAACTGTGACCCAAGATTGTCTGTTCTCGTCGGGAGTTGGATTTAGAGGTATGGTGAGGTTAAGATTCTTAACTGCCGTTAAGTCCTGCAGTTCTTTCCTTCTAAAACCTATTTCCCCTCACACCCAAGAGGTTGAAGGTAGGTTGGTATAATTCACCACCATCTGGAGAATGTTTTATTGTAAACTTACCCAGCGTTTGTTCTGTTGTGTCTCTGGTGTCACAAGGAGAACCAGAAACACAATTTATTCCTCTACCAAATGCATTGTTTTTCGGGTTTTTTTTTTTACAGTTGGCATGATGTTGTACACTATTATGTCAAAATATATGTAAATTAAATACCCAAGAGTGAGAATAGATGTTGGATTGTGGCTTTCAGATCTTAATACATTTCACAAATGCTATTGAGAAACAGTGGGTGGATGTTGCTGTAAAAGAATAACGTTCTCTTATGAGAATACTTTTGTTTGTGCAGTTTTGTCACTGCTTATAACCACACATGAGGACTGTATTTAATCCACACTAATGTGTCCTTGTCGGCCTTTCTTACTTTAAGACTTCCATCTGACCTCCCATACCTCATAAGACTCTTACTCTGATCAAATCTCTGAAGCTTGGATTTTAACGCTATCGACGGTCAACAGAGTGCAGCCAAGGCGGGAAGACCCAACACTTACAGTGAGAACCTGTCCAAAAAGATATTACCTAGTAATCCATCTGACCTGACGAAGGGGGTTTTTGACACTCCAAGTAGTCCCTGCCCAAGATGCGGATAGAAAGAATTTATACAAAGAAAATATATATATATAAATTCTTTGTACAAATTCTAACACACACACACACACACACACACACACATATATATATATATATATATATATATATATATATATATATATATATATATATATATATATATATATATACGTGTGTAAATTATTCCGGATTTTGTTCAGAAATTTAAGGTAAACATTTTTCCAGAACTCAACAACCTTGAGTAATCCACCATAGGATATGGTCTCAAGTCTTTTGGGATAATAGCCCCAATTGACATAATTATTCTCTTAGCCTTTACCGACAATGGTGAAAGTGTACATCCAGTATGCTTTTATGATCGTTGGAAGTGTTCGCAGCAGAACTTCTTAAAGCCACACCTAAGCCCATGGTGGGTCCTGGTGCATAAGCGACCGCCATCTGCTGGAGGAGGTGCTAAATAACAGTGATTAGGCTAATTTTTTTTACAAGTTGTAACAGTTAGACACACCCCTCCTTTAATTAAAATGTAAAAAAAGTAAACATTTAAAGCATAAATAATAATAGCTCAAAAGTTTAAGGTATTCAATAACTTTTCCTGGTGTGACGCACTTCCTTACCTTAAGCTGTCGCTGTTTAAGCAAGGGGGTTTGTGGGGTGGGGGTGCTGTTGCCACTGTAAGTGCTTCTTTAAAACTTTAAGAATGAAAAAGCAGCAAAACAAGCCCTCTGGGACAGCTTTAAGGTCAAAAAAGAGAAGGAAGACGAGTGAAAACTGGCTCAAAGCAGAAGTTTGTTTGTTAGACAAGATATGGTTTTTTTATGAGTTTTTCCTCCACGAGAAGAAGGGTGTAAGGGCAGAGATGTTTGTTCAGCTTAGTCTGTTTAACAACCAGCTATTGTTTACTTTTACATGTTTGATTTTTTTGTTGTTTCTTGCAATATACTGATGTCAGTCCAATGAGACGGCTATGGCTATAAAATTGAATTGAATTTTATTTACATTAAACTTATTGGAAATTCAGCCCCCTGCCCTACATTTCCATTGAAAAATACTATAGTTTTTGGTCGAAAAAGATGAATTCACTGATCTATTTTTTTCTTTCTATCTTTAAACCTTTAACAACTGAACCTTAAACACTGGAGATGCCTCTATTAAAATCTACCATCATTGTGAAACATATTGTGGTGTAGTGGTTAGTGTCCCACCTCCTTAAATGAAGCTGGATTGAGTCATGCTTGGGGAGCAAATATTTAAAACAATAATCATAAGTAGTTATCATTTTAGTTTTGAGAAGTAAAATACATAAATTCTCTCTCGCAGGCAGTTACGTTGTTTCTATGACGTTGTTGCTTCCAAACGGTCACTTTAAGCAAATTCAGGGCTGGTTGGATGACGCGTTCTGCAAGGTCAGCCATATTTGTGTGCTCTTCAAAAATAACAGAGAGAAAAATACTCCGTGTTTAGTTCCACTTATTAGTTTTACTTTTAATCATAATCATTTATCGTTTATCGATCGCTTAAAATTCATTTTACAATTCAGAATCGTTTATGGATCAAAATCGATGCATCAATAATCTATTTTTTTCCCCACCCCTAATTTACAGGTGATAAACAGATGTGTTTCTGTTCATATCTTGTTTTTGTTAACTCACAGTTAACTAATATTTTTGTTGTGCAAAAATGTGGAGGTTTTTGTTCATTTAGGTATTTAAGTTTCATACCACTAATTTCGCTTAAATATTGGTCCTTTAAATCACAATTTTTTCTGACATCTTATAATGTTCTTTGCTAAACAAATTTTTCCTGGGCAGACAAACAAAAACATTTATATTAAATGCAAAAGAACATCAAATTAACCCTGTCTTAGTGCCTTAGTCACAATGCCCTTACGGGTGAATACAGGCTGGTGAAAAATGGTCAAACCTGTACAGGGCATGCAGCTGGTCCGCAAAATATCAAGGTCGAAAACTGCTCAGTGAGCCAATAGAATGGAAAGGTGCATGCACTTTTTTATTATGGGCATGCTGTGGGCGACAGGTCATAGCAAATATTTAAACAAGACGTTAGGGTGAAGTATAAGACGCAGGAATGTCGTATGGATTTTTCATATTTTCAAGTCCCCAAAACTTGTGCTCTGCCCAGGAATCCCGTTAGTGTTATTCAAGTGATAAGTGAACGCCCTTTGTGTGAAGCCTGAATATTTGAAATTAGGATATTAAACAATCAGAGCGTAGTATGTGTCAACATCCTATATACAACTTTGCATTGCCTGCACAACCTGTGAGTGCAGGATTTGCGCAGTCAATAAGGATCCAGTACACGCACCTCACTAATAATTAGTGTGCTTTATAAAGGGAACCCATACGTCGTAAGTGTGTGAAACTTACATTAGTTAATATTAATACTTCACATACACGCGCAAAAATCCTTCGGTCAATTTTCTTGAGGTGACTGCGCAAGTCTCAAGAAAACAAGACACACCTGTGCTCCCCTTAAGTTCTTTCCAAAGAACCATCCTCAGGTCAATCCAAAAATTCACAGCACCAGCACAGGTCAATCCCTATAAGGGTGCACTTGACTAAAGCTTTAGGGAAGGGAGCAAATATATGGAAACAGAAAGTGAGAGATATAATTTGCACTCCATTTTTTTTCCTTTTTTCAATGTGTACCTTTTTTTCCAAGATATGGTAGATCTGGACAGAAAGTCAGCTATATGTATTCTGAAAAGCATGTCACAGAGACTCTGATATACTGACAAACTGTCCAAGATGTCTCCCACCTTCGCCCTTCAGTTGTTGAGTATGCTTCAGCATCTCCGAGATCCCAATCAATAATAAAGTGAGTACAGAGGATAAATGGTTAGACATTACAGTATAGTTTTTGTTTTGTTTTGTTGGGTTTTCTGGCAGAAATGTAGATGTCATGAGAGAAGTATGAATGAATTAGACAAATGCACCTTTTCTCTGTTTAGTATACATCAACTACATTTTGTATCTTTCTTTATAAAAAAAAAAGAAGAAGTTTAGATTAAAAACATGTATTGTAATTGTTATCTATCAAGACTTCACCAAAGTCCTTCACTGCAATGTTTAACTAAAGAGCGTTTAGACCTTTACGTCTGAAAACATGTATTTCCTATTTACAATGACGGAATTTGCGCTAAAGTCTAAAAAAATCCATCAGAAATAGAATAAAATTATTTTTTCAGAGAACTAATTAATTTATCTTCCTACCCCTCTTGATCTCTTTTGGGGTCACAAAGTTGCTGGAGCCTATCCAAGCTACTGTTATGTGAAAGTGGAGTACATCCTAGACAGGCCACCAGTTTGTCGTACAGCCACACAACCACACACACACCCACACCCAGGGATAATTCAGAGAAACTAATTAACTTATGAAGCATGACTGTGGAAAGAAGGTGGTCCCCAGAGGTAACCAACAAAAAGAACATAAAAACTCAACTCAGAAAGGTCCCAGCTGGGAATTCATCCAGGGTGCTTTTTGCTGTAAAGTGAGAGTGCTAACCACTTCTACACCCTGCAGCTTTAAAAGGTAAACAATTTAACAAAAGAAAAATCTTGTTGAAGAATTTAAGAAATATGGTATTAAAGAACAGTGATTATCTTTTAATCATTCAAGATGGACAAACTTAAAATACTTTTGATTGATCTAGTTGAAAGCAAAGACACAAACAGGTACGGACAAACTGAGCCTAAGAATTTTGGTTCTAATTCAAAGAAACTACGTAACTCCAGATTAAGTCATTGAACTTGACCTAAGCCGGATGGTAACTTTAATGAGGCACACAAGAAGTCTTCAGCATATTTGATTGTTTTTTTATTTAAAGGAAAGATGCTCATTTCCTGTAAATGCCTTTCTGTAAACTATGAAGGTTGGATTTAAAAGTAAAAAAAAAAATTAAAAAGTTAAAAAAAAAATTTTTAAAAGGAAGAAAAAAACCAAAACGCCTTTGTAAGCATCCAATTAAAATTTAATTTATCTAGGGAAGAAAAATCACTTCTGCATTTTTGGAATAAGTGGTTTCCTTAAATATGCTAAGAGATCCCATCAGTGTATAGAGCTCTTCATCCTATAAAAGTGGAACTCAGGCACCTAATAAAGACACCTAATTTTAACCTCCTGTGTCCGTGATCTTGTTATTTCTAATCCAAAATTAATTTGACTTGTAAAAATAACATACTTTAACTCTAACCTTAGTCCTTTATCTTTCAACAATCCAACTATTGTCTGTAAATATTTGCTGTTTAGTTCATTTTAAAAGCACTTGAATAAAGACAGAAGCATAAAATTACTTGGCACTATTTTCAAATCATACTTGCATTTGGATTATTTTTTGCAAGAAAAATGCAAATACGATTTACAAAATGTTGATTTATTTATTATCAACTTAAAAAATGTCAGCTAAACCACTAATCTGCTCATTAATAGATCTGGGAAACATTATTAAAAAAAAAAAAACTTTCAATAAAAAGTCCAAAAAAAGAATAAAAAAGCTGACCAAGCATAAGACTTTCTCACTTTATCTAATTAATCTTTGCCACTTTCTACTCCACAAGAGCTACATCTTTGCTGTGATATCTAACATTTTAGTCATTCTTCACATCTTCATTGTTTCCCATCCATCTTTCCATCACACTTACGGAACTTAAAAAATATGACCTGCTGCACATCTTTACCATCTCTGTTCCTCTGTCTTGCCAACCTGGACAGATCTACCTCTCCCTCCTCTGTGTCCAACTTGTCATACAGATCATCATACATCTTTTGTTTGGCCTTTGCCACTTCCATCTTTCCCTTTTATAACATGCCTGTACTGTCATCTGCCCTCTTCTGCCTTCTCTGTACAGGCCCAGGGTATAGGCGACCTAAGCAGCTGCCTAGGACGGGCTGCTGGAGGGACGTCAAACGTTTGTGACATTTTTTTTTACAAGTTTATAACAGTTGGACACACTCCTCATTTAGTTTAAAAATAATAAAAGTAAATAAAACATAAGTAAATAACTCAAAAGTTGTGCTGCTGCTGTTCATGCTTCTTTAAAAATTTAACGATGAATAAGCAGCAAAATAAGCCCTCAAGGACAGCTTTAAGGTCAAAAAAGGGAAGGAAGAGGAGTAAAAACTGACTCAAAGCAGATGTTTGTCTTTGTTATTTACATTCAACTGCTTGGAATTCACCCTCTCCCCTGCATTCCGGTCAAAAAATACTCTTGTTTTTGGTAGAAAAAGACTAAAAAACTGGCGATCCAGTTTTTTTTCAATCTTTAAACAACTTTTATCTTTTAAACCTACATCTCTAAGCCTACATGCCTAGATACCTGTTTTAAGACCAACCTATGCCTCACAATGCATCTCTCATGGTGGCACAGTGGTCAGAGCATCCACCTCTCTATGCAGAGGATCATTGGTTCGTGTTTTCTTTTTCTTTTTTATAATAATCACAGCTGATTATTATTTAAGTTTTGAGAGTTAAAATAAATAAATTCTTACTCCAACATATTCCAAGCAGTTTCTTTGTTTCTGTTCCGGATGGCGGTGTGGGTGTTGTGGGAATGTGGATATGTGCATGCGTGCATGTGTGCAGCAGGCGAGCAATGCAGCCCAGGGCTGGGTCTGTCTCTACATATGCCAGTTCTTCAACATTTTCCTCCTAACACACTCTTGAACTTATTCCACCGTCACGTCTCCTTGTTTGCTTCTCTAACTCCAGATGACTTACTCTCCATGATCCCTTTAGCTGTAATCTGTCCAATCATCTGGGAGAACCTCCTCGTGTCCCAATGTCTGTTTCAAGTACTTCCTAAAAGCCATACAGCACTATTGGCCCTCTGCTCTGCCATTTTCCTCTTCATCTTCCAACTCAGAGACATTCTACACACAACTACCCAGTCCTGTTTGCCTACACTCTCTCCAACCACAGATTTGCAGTTTCTCAGATTACAATGTCTGCACAAAATTGTATCACCTTGTGTGCTACTTCCTCCAATCTTACATATCACCCTCTTTTGACTCCTATCTTTTCTGGAAAAATCTGTTCACCACATCCATTTCCATTATTTTGCCATGGTCCACCACCATCTTTATCTGTATTCCTGTCCTGAACAACAAATTTATCTATCCTTTGTCACCTCTGTTTCCCTCACTTACTTCGTCACTTCGTTAAAGTCTACCCTAATCACCACTGTTTCCTCTTGGAACACAATGGGATTGCCTTATCCATCTCCCTCCAGAATTTCCCCTTCTCCTATAACTCACATCCCACCTGAGGGGCAAAATCATTGCATTCAACATCACACCTTCAACTTTTAACTTCCAGACGTATCATTTGATTCTCTTCTCCTCCAGAACATTTTTTAGCAAACTTCTTCAGGATCTCTCCTTCTCTGCTTTTCTTTCCATCCATATCGTGATAAATCAGCTTAAAACCTGTGTACAATCTATAAGCTTTGCTCCCTTTCAGGTTTCTTGAACACACAGGATATCCACTTTTCTTCTTTCCAACTTTGTAGTTTTCACTGTTAAAGTCTCTACTATCAAGTTTCTGCTCTTTGTTGATTTTCCTCTTCTCTCTTTGACTACAAGCATGTAATCCGACTCTTCTTCTGTGACCAACAGTTGTCCAGTTTCCACCAACAACACCAAGGGTGGTCATAGTCAGCCACAATTGATCAATATACGTTAACGTTTTGTTTGTGATTTCCTAACTTATTTGACTTTGGTTTTTGAATGGACGCTCTTCCTGACACAACCTGACAATTTGTTCCCCCTTAAAGTTGCATCATCTAATTTCTCAGTGTTGTAGATAAATATCTGTCACATAAAATGGGCGGACCATTGCCAGATTTTTCAATTGCATAAAAAAAAAAATAAAGCTCTACATTTTGCAATTAAAATTGGATCAATTTGATCTGCTGCTTAACCAGAGCATCTAACTGAATATTGATTTCTCTTAAACGTTTATATACATTTTTATACCAAATAATTCAAAAGTCCATAAAGTGCCATTGTGCAAATGGAGCACACGGATTTCCGTGAACTGTATTTGGACTTGTTTGTATTTTTAATGTTGTTTCAACCATTCTGTCGAACATACCAATGAGTTAACTGTTTAACTTGTTTTTGAAGTCATGTCATAGTGCATATGTGTGACTGATTACATTAGGAATGGCATTTATATTGACACACATGTCAATGAGTCAACAATGAGTTCACACTGACCTTATAATTATCTATCTGCTTCTGTGTCATTCGATTAGTAAAAGACACTTAATATGTATCCTTAACACACTGCAGTAACCCTGAATGCTGCAAAAAATAAATTATTACTATACTGAATTTATCAGGGAACCCTCTTTCAGAGATCATAGGACAGACAGTTAAACCATAGATTTAAATGCTGCAAGAACATATTCTCTGTGGTTTCAAAATAATACAATTTAGAATACATCAAAATTAAACTTCGGCAGAATCTTGCATTAAAAGGAACAATGTAACAGTCATTGTTTGTCAAAATGAAATTTGTTTCCAAAGAAATATATATATCTGCAAGCCTTACTTTATAGGGCAAGATGTTAGTTGGTAAACTGTTACATTCCAACACAGATCAGTAAACATCACACCATGTTGAGTTTTGTACCATCTAAACATGATTTATCAGTACTGCAATGTCTGTTAATGATTTATCAGTTCTGCACAGTAACTCAGGGTTTCACGGGACAATTGCTCAAAAGCTGTAACTACTCTAAAGGAGCCCAGCAAACATTGTCAGTCTTTCCAGGGTACAGGATATGATTTAAGTTGTAAATGTCAACCAAAGGTTGCTAATGCTGATTAGAGTTATCATGAACTTTTTGGCTGCAGGTCACTTCTCAGACCAACTTGAGCATATTCATCAGAACACTCTTGAAAAGTCATGAAGTGGGATGTTTATGGTATAAGGGTCATTATGCTAGCCATTACACTGTTTGACACCCTTGTTCTTGTCTCAAAGCCTCCAAACAGAGAGTTTTATACACACTTAACAGAACCATTGTATGCAACACCAAATACGACACACAAAAAGCAAGATATCCTCCTGACTACCAGAGACAAAAACACATTTTCCAGTTATGTTTTTTTACAACAGAATATCCCCAAATCCAGCGTAAGAAGAACTTGTTGCATCTTTCCCAAAAAGACTCATGGCAATATTAGATCAAAAAGGTGTTGCTACTAAATACTGAGCAAAGCGTCTGAATACATAGGACCATGTGATATTTCAGTTTTGTTCTTTTTTTTTTTATAAATCTGCAAAAATGTCTTTTTTTGTCAATATGGGGTGTTGTGTGAACATTAATGAGGAAAACATGAACTTAAATGATTTTAGCAAATGGCTGCAATATAACAAAGAGTGAAAAATTTAGGAGGTCCGAATACTTTCCTGTATTTAGGTTTACAATTGTCCTTTACAGAGTACAAGTTTGCATTGCTGGTGGTCAAGAGGATATGGAGATTATACCACCATTGAAAACAGGGTACAGGATATGATTGAAAACAATACTTTTCAGACTTCAAAACTTTGGCCATCCATGGATGTCAAGGCTTGAATGGAGTGTCTTAAAAATTCAGCTTTTATTTTCAGTGATATCTCCCACTAAGTATTGTCTCAACATCCTTAGTTCTGGCACCTTACCTTCAAGTCAAGTTTTCTACTTCTTACGTCAGCTTTCTCACATGCAGCCATTTACAGTCGATCATTATTTTATTTTAGAACATGTACGTTTTGCTCAAAAGCTCAGTGATTGTCACCAGAGTATCAATAATCATTTTGCAAAAACATATTTTTGTGGGGGTTTTTTTTATTCAGCACGAACAAATGAATTAATGAATGAAGGAACTTTATTCTGGTCCACAGCAATCCTAGGCTTTTCACAATTCGTCTTTCTTGCTGTGCCTTTTAGTAAAAAAAGGAACACCTGCCACAAACTCAAAGCCTCTACAAAATTTGACAGCTTGATTTTTTTACTTTGTGAACCCCACCCCCAATAAATAAATGATGACATCACAGAAGGCAAAGCATTAAAAGCAATGTTGGGGCAAAAATCTCTTTTGAGGATCAAACATATTTTTAAATCCACAAGCGAAATGTGATGGACCATGCAGAGATTGAGCCACAGGAGAAAAAAAAGATGTTCAAAAAAAGAGTTTTTAATTGTCCAACATGACAATTGCCAATGTATGAATGGGCCCAAAATAAAATGGGGTTACAAACAAATTCTCCAAACAGGTGAACTATACCTGACCCCCCACACAGGAAACACCAGGGGGGATTTATACTTCCTGATCAGACCATGGGCACCAGCCAAATTAAGAGAATAAACTCTTTGGTTCTTCCCATCTTCTTCTTGTCATATCTCAATCCAAACAACAGAAACTCAGAAAAAAATGAAACGAAAGAAGAAAATCAGCAAAATTAACAAATCATTAAATTAATTTTGCTTTAAAATAAAATAAAATATGTGTATAATGTAAATACTTTTTTCTGTAATAAAATAAACTACAAAAAACATCTATGAAAGGAATGAAACTACTAAACTGTGGGGCAGTGGATCCTGCCACCCCTTCCGAACTCTTGCTGGGAAGACGAGAGAAGAAGTCTGCAGTCTTGTTGTCCTGTGGATGTGAAGAATGTGGTGGATGGAGAAAGAGAAGGGCTGGATAGCTAGATTCCATCTGGTGATGCATTCATTTTTGTCTTTCATTCTTTCCAACTACTGCAAGGCCTTGTTATTGGTCTCCAGTATAAATCACGTCCAAGCAGGTAATACTTGAAGGAGTCTTAGCCCCTCTTGACTCCTAGAGCTTCTTTTTCTACTGTTGAATATTGAACCTCTCTTGGGAATAATTAGCAACTGATGAAGGCAACTGGGTGTTGCTCTCCCGTAGGCACCTGCAGAAGAATTGTTCCTAAGTCTCTTTCAGCAGCCTCAGTCTGAAAAATAAAAGGTTCTTTGAAATTTGGACTGTGCAAGACTGGGTTCTTACTCAATGATTGTTTCAAATCTGGAAATGCTGCTTGTGCCTCCTCAGACCTCTGGATATATGTAATTGGGACATCTGGCTCCAATCAGATCAGTGAGGGATGCAGCCCTACCAGAAAAACCAGGATAAAGTGATGATAAATTCCTGCCATACCCAAAAAAGATCTCAGCTCTTTTTTTATTGGTGCACCAGGCATGACTGAATAGCACAAACTTTTTCAACATGTAGTTTTATCACCCCATTCCCAACAATATGAGTGACTCAGTTTCAGGTTTGGCACCTTTCTGATTAGCAGAACTTACGACTCTTTTGTTAGATCTCTCCCCATACTCCTTTAGCAGGTTCACATGAAGCAACCGAGAGGACCGTAGCTCCCCTGATTTTGACATGCGATATGTGGTTTGTCCGACTCTTTCCTATACCTCAAAAGTCCTTGCCATTTCGCAAGCAGTTTGCGTTGATTACAAGATAGAAGGATGAGTACTTTATGCCCAGGGCTGAAAGCACGATGTTGTGCTGACATGTCTTGCCAAGTCTTCTGATGCCAGTTCACTCATTATCTCCATTTACTCTCGCATCTGGACAACAAAGGAGACAACTTTATCAGTCTTTGATTCTGGTCAATCTTCCTTCTCTTAGCAGGGAGAGAACCCCCCTCACTTCATGCCCATGCAAAAGTTCAAAAAGTGAGAAACCGTTTGAATCTTCTGGCACTTCTCTGTAGGCAAATAATAAGTATGACAGCCACTTTTCCCAGTTAGTCCCCGAATCATTTACAGATTTTCTCAACATCTGCTTTAGAGTCTCCCAGTAAGGTCACATGTTTGAGGATGATAAGCTGTGGTCTTCAAGCTCTTGATCCCCAATAGTTTGTGTACTTGTTTCAACAAGGCAGACATAAAAATGGTTCCAGGGTCAGTCAAGACTTCAAGAGGAAAACTCTTGAGAAAAACTGCACTAGACATAAACCAACAGCTCTAGCCTTTATGGATTTTAAGGGAAAGACCTTTGAGTATTTTGTGGTATAGTCAGATATTACCAGGATGTATTTGTTGTCAGATGAGCTTCTCTCCACTGGTCCAACAATGTCCATCCCTAGTCTCTCAAGTGGGGTACCACTAACAGGTAGGTTGTAGTGGAGCTCTGGATGGGACTTTGGTGGAAGTTAGCTGACACTGGGGGCAGCTTCTTACTCAAGCCAGACCAGTGAAGCATTTTTTTTAATACGAGCAGTTGTTCTGTGCTTCCCCAGGTGGACAGCCCAGGGAATAAAATGCCCCAAAGTTGGCAACATTTATCTGACTGCTTTAGGAGCCACCAGTTGAATGCCTGACCACTGTTGGCAATAAAGGATGCCATCTTTCCATCCTCTCCACTGGTGGAATCTGCCTCTTTCACATTGCTCCTTTCCTTGGCTCTATGCAAAAGATGTACCAGAGTTGAGTCATTGCATTTTAGCTCAATTATGTTGTCTGGGATTTTGATACCCAGAGGTAGTTGTGGTTCAGGGATGAAAGATGGTTCAGCAACAGAGTGCTGGAAACTTCTCTAGCCTTTCTTCTTTGTTTGCGAGACTTCCCGGGTTCTGTATCCAGAAGAAGTGCAAAGCACTGAGTGTCTGAGTGGGTTCCACTTGCGCTCTTGTCACTGCAACATTGCATTTTTAGTCAACATCCAGTAGATCCAATAGAGCAGGTACAGGTCTGAACCCAACACAGCAGAAAATGGCAGTTTATCTGCAACCCCAACATTTAGAAGATAGGTTTGGTATTTTAATGTACACATCTGCTGTTGTGTAGGACCTTTTATCCCCATGCACATAACACACTGACATTGTCTCTTATGTTGATCACAATAGGTAGAACAAACTGTTGATGCACAAGAGTCTGGTCACTCTTCCTTCCTTCAAAATCCTGGTCTAATCTGTTAACTGTGTGGAATAGAAGGTTACACAAACCTATTCATCCTAAAAAGGCTAAGGTTGGCTCAGATGTGTGTTGCAATGCATTGTGAACCCTGGAGCGGATCTGCTGTGGGAGTGAGGACAACACCAATTGAAGTTAATGGTGAATTAATTAATGCCCTCATTGACACCGGCAGCCACCAGATTCTTGTTGTACTGTTGAGCAAGATTAACTAAATGTCTGGACTAATTATTAAGTTAATCTTGCTATAAAATTCAATTTGTGCATAGTATAAATATGTTTTCTGTAATTAACTAAACTACAAAACAAAACATAAATGAAAGGAATAAACTCACCTAAACTGTGGGACAGTGGATCCTGCCATTACACGAAACTAAAACATCCAAAAGACGTTTTGAAATGATCATGGAATGGCCACAGAACTTGGTGGCCATTTTGTGGCAAAGTGTAAAATTGCTGTACTAACATTTTCCCACAATACGAGAAAATAGAACTTTACTTTGAGCTACCTTCACAAAAATCCTCACCACAAGGTTAAGTTTACAAGCACAACCAAAGTTTTGTTGACTTTTGACCCCGTTAAGAAGCCGCAATCTTGAATTTTCCAAGAAAGTAAAAAACAAATGTAGTACCAGTTACCAATTTTAACTCTTTGCAGTGATTTATATCTATCACTTCAAACCCATTGGGCATCATTAATGCTTGGAGAAAAAATGTTAAAATTAAAAGTTGTACACTTTGAATGGCATTGGCGTGGTGAGCTCACATAAGTGGCATTCCCCTGTTGGTCGCACATTTTTTATCAGAAGTATTGTGAAAATCTAATGCATGAATCTCTGGCTCAAGCTGAATGAAACAAAACATACGATATGAATATATTATAAATGTGGGCGTGATTAACAAAAACCCTTGTTGGCAAGGAAATATAAAAGTTTACTTTTGCAGATACTTCTAAAAGACCTATTCATCATTTTGGTCACCCCCAGGTGACCAAACAATTAAATGATTGCTATGGAGACAAAAAACAAACAAACAAAAAAACAACACAAAAGCTGTCATTTTGAAAAAGGTTTTTTTTGTTTCAGATGCAGCACTGACCAGGGTGGCATGTAGTGAGGGGCATGTAGTGGCAGATCAGCAAGTGAGGGCGGGTAAAGAGGGCGCTGCAAGGGAGGGGTCAGGTAGCCCCTGAGGGTCAAATAATACCACTTGCAGCTCCAATTTATAGAGCACTTTACAACACCATCACGGTACCAAAGTGCTTTACATAATAACACACACAAAGTAAAGTTGATTGTCCCAAATGAAGGTTTATTGCCACTTTTATGCAGTTGGCATGTAGCCATGTGCCGTTCCCAAATCCCTGCTGTATTTAAGCAACTGGAAAGGATGAACTTTGTCCTAAGGGTCTCACACACAAGATTACAGTGATTGACACAAACAGGTTGCCACTAGAGAAGTTTAAACCTGACAGTTATCCTTAGCTGGTTTGTTGGAAAATCTGAACACAAACATTCAGTCATTACCTGCTCTTACTGACTAGAAACTAAGAGATCATCATACCCTAGATGCCTTTAACTGATACCAGCACTAGGCCAACAACAGATTTCAACTTGAAGCTTTCATTGAAGTCCTACAGTAAACGTCTATTTGTGCCACATTCATAGTTGTGCAGCTTGTAATGTACATGTAGGCTCTTCTGAGACTTGGACACCCTGAGTCATTTAGCTGTGAATGTGCACTTTCAGTACAAAGATGTCTGATTAATTAATCAGTGTTAAGTGGATTAACAAACACATAAACAGCTAAACAAATAAACAAAATACATTTCCCTGAAAATGTTCAGTTATGCTGTGGGTTCAATTATAGAACCAAGGCGTCTAGTCCTTTAGGAAGACAACTTTACATTTGCTGATGACTAATTTAAAAGATTACATGGCTGACTAATTGGCTCAAGAACTTTGTTTTTGCTCTGTACACACGCACATGCATGCTCATAATTACAGACCAGCATATATTCCTTGAGAACTTTTTGATTTAAAATCTACAAAAATGTTTCTTTTGTTTTTTTGTTTTTTTTTTTACTAAAAGGAATAAAAAATGTTTAAATGTTTGCAGATCCAGTTATGTGATTTTTAGGATAGAAGTTGTACTTTATTTGTATCAGTCTTATTCTCTCTTTTCCCAAAAAGGTGTCAATCTTTTTAAAGAAGTGAAAGCAAAATCTAACATTTGACAATCAAACTGACCACATGAGAACGGACGCAGTGGATCTGTTGAGAGATACTGCAAACAATAGCTAGGTCCATAGTCTCCATTGTCTTTTGAGTGGTTATGTAATTTCAAAATTTCCTATTTGACTGACTGATTTTAAGTTCAACTCTGTATCTTAGCACAGATTTCCAAAATCTAATTAATTTTTTTTTTTTTTTTTGAAGTCAGATTTAGAGGGACATCAGTGTATGTTAAGGATAAATTAAAGTCAAGAACAATTGGATCATAACTTTGCAACTTTTAATCCAAAAACTCCAAAAAGAGAAGCTGCAGAAAGATGGTGAGACATGCAGAGAGAAGCAGCAGCATAAAGGTGAGGTCTGAAAGACTAAGGCTGGGGAGGGCTATGGCGTCATATCTCTGCCATTAATCAAAGGGCGCGTATTTGATAACTGAGTGCGCAGAGCTCAGTTTTTCTCTGCGCCCGTTCAGTTTCAGGGGGCGTTTTTGTCACTCAGGGGGCGGTAACCTTTCTGGTTGATTTGATTGGCCGAAATTTCTGGTCAAATCCAGAGGCAACGGGGCGGGGCTTTCATTTTTTTATCTGCTTTAATAGAAAAAACAGCAGTTGAAACGTGGATTAAAACGTTAAGGAACGACCAAGAACAAGATAAAAAAATGCAGCTGTTTTTTTGTGCTTTAAGTTTGACTCATGTGTAAATCACTTTATTAGGTAAAATATACATGTAGATTTTAGTTACCGTCGGTTGGGCGAAATTACGGACTTAAAGAGAGCAGCGGGCTTTACATAAAAAAAAAAAAAAAAAATGAGGAAGGAGAGCACCATGGAAATACGGGTGAAAGCATGATCTTAATGAACGTCAAAAATACGTCTGACACGCCTGGATAAGATATGACAATTTCACCACAGTTTATTATTCTTGGTAAATAAAATAATTAACATTCATACATTTTTCATATAGTCGTGTTTAATAACAGCTATAAAAAAATACTGTGAAATAATACTGAAATTATTATTATTAACTGCCTAAGGGCCTTCCTCCTCTTTAAGCACCTCCGGAGATGGTGTATCAGACATATTTTTGACGTTTGTTAAAATCATGGTTAAACCGTTGTTTTTTCATAGTGCTCTCCTTCCTCACCGGCGTTCTGGCAGCTAGACCGGCGTTCCGGCGGCCAGACCGGCGTTCCGGCGGCTAGCCTGGCGTCCCAGTGGCTACATCCGCCGTTTTTTTCTCCATTACAGCAGATTTTAAAAAATGAAAGCCCCGTCCCGCTGACTCGCTGGATTTGACCAGAAATTTAGGCCAATCAGATCAACCAGAAAGGTCACCGCCCCTGAGTGACAAAAACGCCCCTCCTGAAACTGAACGGCGCAGTTATGAAATACGCGCCCTTCGATTAATGGCAGAGATGTGACGCCATAGTAGGCAAACCACAGTCTTGGGACCATGTAGCCTGTTAAAACTGTTGTGACATTTGTTGTTTCTGACAGAGTCGGACAGTCATTTTTCTGATCACTCTAACACCTCATGATTGCAGCATTTCTCTAAGTTTGTATTTTCCCTGAGAGACATCAACCCATTGGTGCATTTGGCTCTGAAATGAGAACAAAACTCATAGTTTTTCAAATTAACAATTCCAGAATGTTCTGTTTTAAAACATTTTCCATCACAATTTAAGAATGTCGTTGTATGTTATTTCTTTCGCTTAGGAGGTGGATTCCCAAAACGCTGCACCTCTTCAGGCCCTTCTGTCAAATTTGAGCACCTATGGCCCACGAGTCGGTTTGCCCACCTCTGAACAAAGGTGATAGGGATATAACATGGAAGGGAAGAATATGTAAAACCTTTCTATTTGGATTTTGTTTGTTTAAGATCAATATTGAAATAATGTGTAATTTCAGAAAGAGGACAAAATATTAAAGAATATGAAGGGACAAAAACATGTTTTTATGAAAAGCTTTCAATTCATTGCACCTGCGTGACATATTTGGACTCATTTTAATAAGATTATTCGATTTATGTAAGCCACTTAACATTTAAAGTCTAAAGCTTTAACAAAAACGAAGAAAAATACGTTTTGTTCAGAATCCCATCACCGAGCGGGCGCGCCCGCACTTTTTTCTGGCTTTGTGCGCCAAGTGCAACGCAGGACAGACTTGTGGCTGCGCAAACTCAGAGTAAGCTCTCATTCCTTGGCCGCACCAGCTTTACGCACTGCTCCTGAGTGCGGCTCCCTCTCATTGATGCCTCCACTTCTGGACCTCTTCTGGAAATTAGGAAACTTAATCACAGCAGTCACTGATCTTGCTGAAGACTAAAAAAAAAAGGTGCAGCAAAACCACTAATAGGAATTGTTACTGTGACTCTCCGCGGGAAACTTGAACAAAAACAAATGTTTGGAGCATCCATGGCTTACCATCCTGTCCAGCTTCGTCCAGCAGATCCCCTTTCCTTGCCAGCTCTGGTTCGCGGCACGCATCCTTCATTTCTCTCCACAGTGACTCTCCCAGATGTCGCCTGGCTCTCTGGGTCCCTGTCGGCGCAGCCCACGGGGCTCCCCGCACTCCACCCGCAGGCTCTGGAGAGCCCGCAGCGAGATGGGTGGCTGGACGATGACCCCAAAGTTACTCTGGATTCCAGGAATTTATGGAGCCAGTTTCACAAAATGGGGACAGAGATGGTGATCACAAAATCAGGGAGGCAAGTTTGGCAAGTCTAAAAATACCATTTGACTATTTTTGCTTCTTACTTTTTACTTTGTCATCATAGGAGGATGTTTCCACCTTTCAAAGTGCGCGTAGAAGGACTGAATGAAAGAGCCAAATACATTTTGCTGATGGACATAGTGTCTGTGGATGACTACCGCTACAAGTTTCAGAACTCACGCTGGACAGTGGCCGGGAAAGCGGATCCGCAGATGCCAAAGCGCATGTACATCCACCCCGACAGTCCATCCAGAGGAGAGCAGTGGATGAGCAAGCCGGTTGCGTTCCATAAACTCAAACTCACCAACAATGTCTCAGACAAGCATGGATTTGTAAGCAAACTGAGTGATTAATTATAACTTTAATTCATAGTGATATTTACTATGTGTTTTAGGTTAAAAACAATAATTTTTATATGTTTTTCCAGACAATTCTAAATTCAATGCACAAATATCAGCCCAGATTCCACATTGTGAAAACCAATGACATAATGAAGCTTCCCTACAGCACATTCCGGACTTATGTTTTCCCAGAGACAGAGTTCATTGCTGTCACTGCCTATCAGAATGAAAAGGTAAGCTCGTTCTCTTCTATAAAGCTTGATGTTTGACAGAAGTTTTTATTCTGCAAATCTAAATGTGTCCTCCTCTCTATAGATAACAAAACTGAAAATCGACAACAACCCTTTTGCTAAAGGATTTAGGGACACAGGGAATGGGAGACGAGAAAAGAGGTACTGGTAGTTGATTTTGCAGCTTTTCTAAGTGGCATAACTGCAAAAGCACATGTTAAATCCCCTAAAATTTGTTATCCTTAGGAGTTCCCAGCTGAACGAGTCTTTACTGCAAGAGAACCAAAGTGATCCAAATGACTGTGCTGATTCAGAGGGTTCCTGTGAACAGCCCGGTCCCAGTGAGCCTCTGTATTCTCCTCTGGAGCTGCTGAGCAGCCCACCTGTGTACACACCTACTCATCGAGGTGGGTAAGCAAGCACCAGAATGCATGCTCTTTGGGGGTTTGCTTGCAGGTTTTTGCAATGTGCAGTGGAGACACATCATTTCATCCAGTAGATTACATCAAAAAAGCAGTCAGTCTTATATTTTGCCGGCAAATATTAAAATGTTTTGTTACAACAAAAGCAAAACCCTTGTTTCCAGGATTTTATTTAAGTTCTGTCTACTTTTCTTTTGGTAAAAAAAGATTCTGCATGCCCCATATTTACTCATTTTAAAGACTCACTCTGATGGAAATTGAAATTTTGGTGTTTTTAGCATATTTGTAGCATTTTTCTCATGATGGAGGACATGAAGAAAGACTGGTTTCATTTGCAAAAATTACGTTTAAAATAAAAGTGTTTTTGTTGAACCAGTAAATAGGGGTGTGAGGGGCTGTAAGCTAGCTTACTCCACATTGACGGTCCTGCCCACAACTCAGAGGAGAATTTCTAATGAGCAACTGTCGCTCTGCAGAAACTTTGTCCCAGAAAACAACTTTCAAATAGATCAAATGATGATCAGAGTGGGACTTTGACGAATGAAACTTGTGTTTCAGGCTCTTGAAATATTTTTTTATTTCATTTGTAAAAAAAATATTTCATTTGTAAGAAATGATTGATTTCAAGGAGTTCTGAAAATTCTTTTTTATTCGATTTTTAAATGTTTTTTTCCCCACAGATGAGAGTAATATTGAGACTGATTCAGATACTGACTGCCCTGCTGAAGCCAGCTGCTCAGCTTCTGCACTTCCATCGACAAGGACACTTAGCAGAAAAGGGAATAACAAGTCAGATCACAGTAAACTCAGCAACTTTTGGGATTCAACTACAGATGCAAAAAGAGTATCAGATGATCAGCATATCATGGATTCTTCAGAGAAGCGAATCAAAACTCAGATCCTGTCTGAGATGATGCAGCCTTGGGACACATCATCCCTTATTGATGATCCCTGTCGAACTTTGGACTTGTCAAGTGTGGGGACTCAGCCTTTCATTAGGCTCGAGAAACCTTTGCTTGCACAACCAGGACAGATGACAATGGGGCCAGTAGGTTTATCAACTCGGGGCTTTGGACCAGGAATGTCTTCTTTTCCCAGAGTAAGTGACCTATTCAGTGGCACGCACTGCTGAGAGATTACACTTTTTCCCTACTGAAGTCACACCAGTCACATCCCTGCTTTATTCTAAATGGTGCGGCCAGCCAAGTGTGACCAACCTTTCACCAAACCAGAAATACAAGTTGTAACTTTTCATTTTTATAAAAAACACACAAAAAAAAAAAAAAAAAAAAAAAAAAACCGAACAGGTGACTGTTTATTTGATATTTATAACGAATTAGAACTGAACTTTAACACAAAAGAGCTTTGGCTACTTATATGTTTTATACTTACTTATATATTAGTATTTATAGTTATTTTTCAGCATAAATCAAAGGCTAAAAAAAAGCCAAGAAAATATTTGATCCACTGAACCAGGGCGCTGGTCCGATGAATATATTAAAGAAGGAAAATAGCTTGCCTCCCATTGTTTCTGGACTTTTAAAAAAGAGATTAATGGAATGTATTGATTGTTGATGCTCCAGAAGTAAATAAAAAGGTGTAAACAAAGAAATACATTAGGAAACATAAGACAGCACTATGAAACTGTGAACTAACTACACAAACTTAAACTACTTTTCATTACTATGAAAAATATAACATTTTGCTTAGAAAATAGTATAATTATAAAACATGTATTATGAAAAATGTTTTGTTTCAAAGTTTTTGCAGAACTTACAAGGTTCCTTCATTTAATTTCAAAAAGCTTTTCTTATGAAAAATACATTTAAGGTCAGGTTGGTTTGTTCCTCTTCTGTATTTATTTCTTTTGTTTATTTTATCTAAACAAATGTAGCAGAACGACTTTGTCAGTCAAACCAGAAACAACTGTGTACTCCTTGCAATTAAAAATGGGCATCAGGAAGTATTTGAAAAATGTCATCAAATGACTTAAAACGCCATCTACAGACACATTTTCTCTTGAGTAGAGCTGTGCAAAGATCACTGCATGACTTGTGGCTTAAGAAAATTAAAATCTTTCAAAGTCAAACGATTGGCAAATTTGTGCTAGGTCCCGCCCACTTTCGCGGAATGGAAGACTGAGTCTTTCAGCTTATAAACAATAGCTATCAAGAAAACTTTAAAAAGTTACTAATTATCTCTGTTTTGTTTTGGTTTTTTTTGCAGTTTTTTTTTTTATCAGAGAAGAATGATCAGCTCATCTAGTAGTGTACCATGTATTTCTAGAACTTCATAAAGATATGATCTCTCCCACATTTCCTGGGTTAGTGGCCTTAGGTTTGGACATGTCCATAATACCTCATTGTTAAGCACCCTGATAGCACTCTGACCAAATGTCCAACCACCTCAACTGCCTCTTCTCAGTGAGTATGGTAAGCAGCTTTAGGCCAAGGCTGAGCTTTGTATCCAACCTTTAAAAAAACCACAGCCACCCCACTCAAGTGATCTTGGGTGGGGTGGCTTTAAGGAAGTCACTCATTCCTAACCCCGAAGGGGGCAATTTGAACGTTTTCAATCTCAAATTAACACTCTATGGTCAGCTTTTAACCACTCTGAAGAAAACTGGAAGTCATAGAATGAGGAAACCTAAGAATCATGTCAACCGAAAGGAATAGATGGGGTTATAAATTTTCGTTAACAACACCCTCGGCAACGCACAATCAAGCGACCACTTCCAACAAAAAATCAATGTAAATGCACATTAACACATGTTTTTGGCCTTGTTATTCTGAACTATCGTTATTGTTAATGTGCAGCTACTCAAGTTTTTATGACTGTAAAAAAACAAGTAGTCAATGAACGCACGTTGCCAGTTAAACCAGGTTGAACTTTGACCAATTAGGGACTCAGATTTGGTGGTGACGTATGGATATGGGAACCCCCCAGACATGGCGAATGCCGTCTGGGTTTGTTCGACAAGTACAGATGAACCAAGGCCATTCTGCTTTGCACTGCTTTGACATTTTCCACCAAGATTCTTTCAACTGTAGGTGTCATACATGCACTTGTAAACAGTAGTAAAAAAGAAGAAGCCCCTTCCTGCTTGTCTAGTGTGAACACCACTTGAACGCGCGACTAAGGCCCAGTGTTTAGCTTCAGGCTTTTGCATGAAACAATTCTGCTCACAAAAGAAATGCATATCGTTTGAGTCAAAGAGCAACCCTGGTAGAGTCCATCTCTAAATAGGAACAATTCTGATGGATCAGCCTCCTTTGAAGGGCTTGAAGATTATTGAAAGGCTCCAACAGCAAGTCATGTATCCCATACTTCTACACTCTGTACAGGATTCCATTTGGCATGGCAATCTCTAAGTCTACAAAATGTGTCCTCCGTTAGGGATCCAAGCAATACACTCCTCCTGAGTGTATAGTTCAACTGTCCACTGTACTCTGTTCTCTATCACTCCAGCTTATAGCTTTAGTAGGAAGAGGCTGAGGAATATGAATCTCCATGTTTGTGACACCACCAGTCCTGTTTTGTTGAGAGGGGAATAACTGCCCCACTAAGTTGCTGGCCCTAAAGTCCACTCAGTGTTCCATATGCATCTCAGCCAAGGCAATTTTCTTGCATCCAGTTGTACAATGTAAGTAGTACAATTTCCATTTGTGGCTAATGATGTCAGGCGCCATCGTATCTGCAGCCAGTTCCCTCTCCAAATGATTGGCACCGTCCTTATTCAAGTCTACAGTCTCTTCTTCCTCACTGGAATACATGTTGATGGGATTGAGAAGATCCTAAAAGTCTTTCACCTCGTGACAACATTTCCACTCGAGGTCGACAACCCCCCACCCACACTATACACAGTTTTAATGGGGCACTGCTTTTCCTGTCTGAGCTATCTGACTGTTTGCCAGAATCTTTGTTGAGCCGATCAAAAGCCATCTCGCCAAACTCCTCCTACACTCGACTTTTAGCCGCATGAGACCGGTGAGGCTACAGTGCGTTTGACATGTCTTTAACTGTCCACTGCCTCCGAAGCTCTCCAGGACAATCAAGCCCTGTGGGCCGCTTTCTACCGTTTGACACTCCCTCTCATCCATGGCGTCCACCACCAACCCATCAGTTGATAAGTCAAACTCTTTCTTCAGTGTCCGAAACACAAGGTCAAAAGTCAGATGACATGACAACAAATTAAACTATGGCTAAATAGATATTAAAGCAAAGATTTAAGGTTATTTTGCAGCTTTACAGTCTTAAAGTGGTGTCAATTATCTATTAATCTTTATATTATATAGTTATTACTAATTAGTTTATAATGAACTTTCTGGAGTTGACAAAATGAATAAATATTTAATAGTATTTTTGTCTTTATGAACATTGTTTAAATTGTACATTTTGGGGGAAGTAGACCAGCACAAATTGCACTTTGGCATCTAGCAGAACATGTTTTAGAATAATAACAATCGTTTTCTTTTCTTCTGTCAAAAACATCGAAGTGTAAACATTGTTGTGTTCCAAGAATAATCATTGAGGCAAAAAAATAGATTCTTCCGCTTATATAGTAGAACTACATCAATAATTATCAGTAATTTGCCAACAATTTCGATATTTTTATGTCAAATATTTTGAAACTGTCACACTCTGCATGACGCCATGTCTCCCAACTTCTCTTTTTCAAATAGGAAGGGTCTCCTTTTGGAGGGATGGTGTCGTATGATTGCCGTGACATGGACACACTGGGTGTGATGTCTCCAGTTTTCTCCTCCTGTGCTGCCAATTCATCACTGGTCAGAAACCAGCATCACAGTAACTCCTGGCCTTGCTTGCGGTTCAGCCCATATCAAACCCGGCTACCTTTCAGCTCTTGCCAAAACCCGCAAACCGCCAGGCTGCCTGAGTGGAAATCGAACAGAAAATACTCAAGCCAAATGTTTGACTTTTACAATTGCAAAACTAATGCCAAACATAGAACTGTTTCTCATTTAAGAGGTTCTTCAATGAGCTGCAGCCCTACAGTCAGATGGGTTGATACACAATTCCACCCATCTTAGATTTCTTTAATTTATGCTTTAGTTCAGATTTCTCAGTATTATTTTGATCTTCTTGCAATCATTCATTCATAGTTATTTAACTTGTTTTAAATTAGCCATCAACTACTTGTTTACAGCCTTTAAATGTACTGTTAATCCTATTACTCATCCACGCAACGCCATCAAAGGATTTTAAACATTTGTTTTTATGTCAAAATAAAGATATTTTTGCAGTTTATGTCACAAGGTATTTATCAGCTCCTCTTCAGACCCCTTCCAGGTAAGATCAATAAGATCATTAATTAGACAGCCATTTCCATCCTAAGAATTTAAAAGGATTTGGGGGGTTGCATTCCGTTGTCCCGTACGGATCAGAGTATGTCTGGATTTTTAGGGCTAATCCTTTAAGTTAATTTCACTAAATGAATCCGTTTCATTTGTGGACTCCCATATGCTTTTTTGGCATTGCCAATGAACCTTTGTGGCTGTGCTTCCTGGCCCCTTCATCACCACGTCACTGTGAAGGCATTAACCGTCAAAGGCCTTTTAATTCAGTGACATGCCCTTAAACGAATTGTTTTATTTTAGGTTTTCTTTTGGCAGTAGACCTAAGTTGTTTGACACTCTAGTCAAACACTGGACAATGACAATGACTTCTTCAGGTGACTTCCTGCTCTTTAAATGTATTATTTTTTTTTTTTTCTTCTTCTTTTTTTTTTTTTTTCTTCTTCTCTCTTGGGGCTCATCAGTTTACTTTGGACATGCATCCTCAACGCAGTTGAGTCAAAGTCCCACATCATCTGAGCCCAACATTTTTTTGATTTTGATTTTGATTTTTTTTAAGTTATCCCCCGTGAAGGTGATAGTGTCCCACACCAATCCTCCCAACAGTTTGTTATTTAACTTTGTTAAACTGGAATTCTGTCAAAGAGGACTAACAAACACAAACAGTAAAGTGCAAAGAGAAGAAACAAGAAGGCAGTGTTGGCTGTTGTGTGTTATTGATTATTCAATGATGTGTGTGTGTGTGTGTGTGTGTGTGTGTGTGTGTGTAGTGTGGACGACAGCATGTTGTTGTGTTGGATGTAACACCCCAAGATGACCAGGAGCTGAGAGATTCAGAGTTCTGCTCTTTAAATTTAAAATCCTTGTGAAAGAACTCATGGTCCATGATGACCCTTCTGTTATCAATCTCTTCAAAAACAAAAAAAGTACAAAACCAAGGAGAAATGTTAAATAGGATTCAAATAAGAAAACCTTAATTTTTTTCCTTCAATGGGGAAATATATATGCATACGATATATATTGTATATATTAAATATATCATACATATACACAATAAGTTAAGTAAATAAAATAAAGGCATGTACAATTGAAAACATTAACTTGAGAATTCTGGGGATTATTTTGATGTGAAATAGATGGGTTGTAGATGTGTACTGTAGAGTCAAACAGCAGCAGGAAGGACAGATATTCAAAATCTTTCCTTCATACAAGGATGGTAGATTAGTCTGTCAGTGAAGCTACTCTCCAGGACAAACTGGATGTCCTCCAGTGGGTGGGACTTGTGGTCCAGCATGTTAAGCCAGGACTCTTCTGTCTCCCACCTTCCTGACTGATTATATGGGGCAACTTAGTACAGATGTCTTGATGACTTTGTTCAAGCATCTTCCCTCTATATGTTGCTCCAGCAGGCGGCGCCATACAGGATGTGGTCATTGACATGTCCACAGCAGCACAGTCATGCAGTTGTTCAATTAATAAAAAACATACTAATTGGGATGGATACCTTGAAAAATATACAAGTAGGGCTGCCACAGCTCTCAATCCAATACTGAACCATATGTTACACCATCCTTTTTTTTAATCCATTATATCCATTTTTGGGGTCACAGGGTAGCTGGAGCCTGTTGGGCAAAGACAGGGTACACACTGGACAGGTCGCCAGTCTTTTGCAGGACCATATTCTACAGCATCAAACTAAATCGTAAGAAAAGTGAATTATTGCAGCTCCTCTGCATATCAGTAAGTTTACACCGAAAGTATCAATCTGCTACATTTAAGAAGGACTTAGGGTTTATTGTTTTATTACATTACCTTAGGCTTGGAAGCCAACCAAAAGTTTGTTGGGTGCCAAAACTTGACTTAAAAATTGAGGTTTGAACCAAATAATGGGGAAAATTGCATCTCTTTAAAGAAAGATCACCTTTAGAAAAACTTTATTTGATCCACTACTGAATGATGAAAATTAAGAATGGACTTTAAGTATATTTAAATTCTTCCACATGAAAGATGTATTGTAACAACCCGAATTTTGTTGGAATTACTGAAACCATAAAATTTTCTGCCTTATGTGATGATGAAGGATGTTAAGGATAACAATAGATTAACACAGTTCCACTTTCATTCCTTATTCTTCTGCAGTTATCTTCTTTGCACTAAAGCACATTCATCTCATAGTCCTTTCCTTTAATAAAGCAACATGATAGCTGTCTGCTCTCATCATGTAACACATATTGTGTGTTGTTGCTTGTGCAGAAAACTAAGGTGTCACCATGTATCTTGAGGCTATGCTTCAGACCTTGTTAACAATTTGTTTTTCAGTGTAATAATTAGATTTAGTAATGCACTTAAAATATATATCAATTTTTTCAATAATATTAAAATGGTTTTGTCAAAACGCACCAGTTATGATTCCAGAGGAATGAACAAAATAGTGCATCTACATCACTGACTTTGAAGAAAATAAGATAAATCAGTATTTGGGAGAACACTAGATTGTTCTTTCATCTTTTAATGTCTTTTGACTTTGTCTTTGCTTTTAAAACGAATCATTTCATGTGTCTATCAAGATCATTGTTGAAACATAAATATATATTATTATGAGATACACACACACACAGACACACACACATAAATATATTATAATTGTTAATGTAATAATTATAATTAATTATTAAATACATATTTATTAAAACAATTTCTTTAAATAAACACAATATTTTTATTGCAGTTTGTAATGTAACTCAATTGAATTACATAATGTATAGCTAAAAATTAAGGATTTAAAAACGAGTATTTAATGCCATCTACTGGATTGTTAGTGTAATAGCATTGGCCTGTGTTTTTATTTATTATGCTTTAGTCATGATCAGGAACATATTACATGTCAGAATTTAAAAAGAAACACTTGAAAGTAAATGGAATATGTCCTCTTCTCAAATATGGATGTGAAATGAGAATGTAAAAAAAAATAACCATGCAAACTAGTAAATGAACAAAAAAAAAGTCAAAATAACTGTCTGTCAGTAGGTAGCATAAAGGATAAGGAAGATCACCTGTGATACTTGCTGTAAGTTTCAGAGTCTTGGAGTTAAACAGCTCTGTGGGAGAAGGCTGCACTTGATCTCTACAGATAAGATGACAGCTTCTGTTGTTTGGTTTTCAGCTTCAGCGAACCCAATTCTTGCTCAGGATTTTATGATAAATTCACATGTAGATGTGATTACCTGGATCTTCACATAAAGGGGAAACTTCTTCAGTTGCTGTGTGAATTACAGTCTCTAATGAGTCACCTGAGTTAGGAAGATGATATTTTGCTTCTATCTGAGCTCCTTGGTGATGGAAGAGAATTAAAGCCATCAAAGTTGTACTAAAAAAAAGGTTGAGGGAAGAGGGACTTGGTTTTCCTGAAGTGCGCAGTCATTTCATTTGTTCTGGGATCATTTAGCTCAGGGGTCTGCAAACTTTAATACGAAAAGAGCCATTTGAGTTGCAAGTTCTCATTGACCAAAACCTACTGAGCCACAAAACCTCACTTTATTATTGAGAAAAACACACTTTGTTTGTTTTTGTAGCATTTAATTAATTACTTTATACAGTGTAGCTCTGATTATTTACCATAACGGAGTTATTACAGTAGGTTTTTTTTCTGTATAAAACAAATTTCATGTAGTTTTACTTTAGATGGCAGTGCATATAGGTAAGTTCCTTTCAAAATAAAAGACATAGTGTCAATTAAGATCCACCTGCTACAACAGATTTACTTAAATTAAAAGTGCTGGATAGTCATGTCAAACATCACACTATATATGATTATTACTATGGTGCACAGTATTTTTTTGCTTCATTTTACTATTGAATATAAACATGTCAACGCATTTACTACCTTAGACACTGAACAGCAACTAGATGTGTTATGCAGAAAATATATTTGCTTTATTTTTTTTCTAATAATGAACCTCTCTGACAGTAGAATAAACTATTTACCTTCATTTTGCTCAGTTATCTGACATGTTTGTCTGACATGTTATGAGAAGTGGAAAAACACACAAGACCTCTTGAATTTAGTGTAATGTCAACAGTGATACCAAAAAAATGTTATTTTATTAACATAAGATCAGCTCAGTTTAAAAAGCTAAACAAAAATGACAAAGTCTGAATAATCTGTTATTTTTTAAAGCATTAGCATTTTTCTTTTCAAGCTAAAAGAGCCACAATAGGGGGATAAAAGAGCAACATGTGGCTCCACGGCCTCAGGTTGTACACCCCTGATTTAGCTCCAAGTTGTTTGTGCTGCATCAGGGCAAGACATATTTTGTCTTGCTTCGAAAATGTGGCTCGTCCTCAGATATGAGGCAAACAAGGGTGGTGTTCTCCGTAAACGTGAGAAGTTGACTGACAAGTTAAGATGTGCTCCTGTGCAGGGAAAGTCATCAAAAGACAAAGGGAGAATGCAGTGCTGATGGTCTGTTAGACATACTTCCCCAGAACTGACAGAACTGCATGTCAGAAAGTCCATGACCCACCTGCACAAAGAATCAGGAACATTCAGCTGGGAAGATGGTCTCTTATGCAATCAAACTTGAAAAATAAAAATAATAAAATAAAAAATAAACTTTTTTTGCCTTTATGTAAGCAAGGACAGTGATCTTGCACAATGATAATCAATTTCTCATTTTGGATAGAAAGAACTTGAGCTAATCTTGGAAGTTTTTCAACTAAGTTTATTTTTAGTTTATTTAAATGCAGGAAAGTCCCATTTACTTGCTTTCTCTGCTTGTTGATGATCCCAGTTTGTACCCTTTTATGAGAGGTCATTTGAGACATATCTTTTTTGTTTGTTGTAGAAAAGCACTTGATAACCTTGAGGGGAAAAAAACAAATATGTACATTATAATTGTGAAGGTCCTTTTTTTAAATGGCTTCTATTCTATTCTGTTTATTAAGCATAAAAAAGGTTCCTTGTATCTTTAGAATGGGTCCCTGCAATTGCTTGTTGTATTTACTTGCGTATTTAAACAGTTTTATATGTCTGATCTGTCAGCAAAAGTGACGCTTCGGATCTCTCCTTCTCTCGATAAAAAAACTCGAATCTGACACGAATATAAGAAGTTTCCATTTTTTCTTCAATATTAAGTAAATTACAGCTATTTTTTGAAATACGGAGCGTTTGAGGTAAAATACATCACAAGAAATTCCGCGTGTTCACCTGTTCACTACACCTGCTGTGCAAGAATTCACCTCTTCCGGGTCTTGCCGCGCCCACAACAATTTTAAACCCCTCCCTCTGAACGACTACCTCATTTGATTGGTCCGCTTTGACAGGCTAATCCTAGATCTAGATGTAACAGAAAATATATTGTAATCAAGGACTGACAACACCAATGTTTCTGTCAAAAGAAATTATTTTGTTTCTTTTTTTAATTTAAAACACGTTTCTACTCTAAGGACAAGAAAATTACCCAGTGTCACAAACGTAAAAAAACAGACTAAAGGAAATCATTTACGCACATTTGGTTTTTGCATATTTATGTTAAGTGTAAATATAAATTGTGTGCAAAAGCATTTACTTTTCAAAAAAAAAAAAAAAAAAAAAACGAAATGGAAATGAACAAAAAAGAAAATAATAACTGAAGACATCGATATTTTTCAAAATAACATTTTTTATGGCATAAAAACTCGTCACGAATTGAGATGCAGCAGTGTGCTTTTCTAGTTGGTCTTTTTCTATAGCGGAAGTTGCTCTGAGAGGTCATTGCCCAGGAGTAACCTGGCTGTGCATCATCACATCACACCACTCGGCTGTTGCGGTGTCCGTTGGAGCCGTGTGCGTGACCTCATCGTGATGTGATCTCTTTTTCACCCCATCACCCCCGTGAATCCTCATATCAGATGGACTCGATTAAATTATCTGTTTAATTTGGTTTTGCAACCGTTCCAGTATTACGTGTCAGTTTATCTCCACCGGTAAGTCTCGTGTCTAAGTCTTCATCACAGATTGAACTTGAGCCGGTAACCCGTTCAGAAAGAAAAGACAATCATAGTCATAAACTGCAGCACATTACATCAAGTCAATAGTTACAGAAAACGCGTCCATTTAAAGCCATCATACCGGTATTAGCCTCTGCCTGGTATTAGCATCTCCGTTTCTTTTTAGACTCTAGAGTGGTAGCATCATTGGAACACCGGGGAGTGCTGCGTAAGCTGAAGTTGTGATTAATAACGACAGAACTTGCTCTCAACTCGGTTCGTTAGCAAACGAAACCTAGCTAGCATTGGGTAATGCTATCTTGGTTCACATTTGCTGCTTGCCTGGCGCTCGTGCTCGGCTTGTTTTACTGGTCCCGCAAGCAACAGTCCATAGGTAAGGTGTGTCTGATTTAAAAGCTGTTCTCTTCTACGGAGTTCTGATGGGTGAACGGTGGCTGCAGAGGTGGACTAGCATGAGAACTTTCCTCACCGTCAGACTCCATAGAAGTGGGGCGCCTTAAATAACTTAGCAACTTTCCTAGCTAAAATGTAAGTACGTTCTTGTTAAATGAAGTATATACTTTGTAAAGCGTAGAATATTAGTGTTAGCCTTAGCTGGTCTTGTATCACATGATTGATGAGGGTTAGCATAAACCTGGGGTCTGCAACCTTTACTCTAAAAAAAAAAAAAAAAAAGCCATGTGTTCCAGCGAAGTCCCAGTATGTATGTTTTTTAAGGCCATTCATTTGTAAAATACCGTTTATGTTTGCAATGATTAATTTGTAACAGTGTTGTGTTTTACTATGGTTTCTATGGCACAATTTTGACTTATTTTACTTTTGCTTCGGCATTCCTTTCAAAATAAAATACATCTTGCGTCAAATCAGATCCTCCTGCTGCAGAAGATTCAGACTTCATTTAAGAATGCAAGAAAATAGTCCAACATGGCATTTTCAGTCATTTTGACTTTGGTGCGCCTTCCATATTTTTTCTACTATGAACATGACAATAGGCTGTAAAATGCAATACAAAAGTTATACATAAATGTAATTATGTGCTTAAATAAATTGACTGTTTAATAGCAATGGCTGTGCATAAGAATAATAATAATCTTCCTCTGATAGCAGATTCAATCTTTTACCATCATTTTGCATTTTGTTTTTCAATGTCTAGAAGTGAATGACAACTTTGTTAGCCAAAACCAACGTCAAAACCCTTATTTGAAGTCATTTCCATGTTTTTTTAAAACCGTGTGGCTCTGCAGACTTTGGTTGCAGACCCCTAGTCTAGCCTTTTTAACAGTTATGGCTAAAATAAGCCATTTGTCGTTCTAGTTTAATACATTTGAAAACCCTCAATGTGCAATACAAGTGAAAATCCTTTTTGTGTGTGTGTGTGTGTGTTATTTTGATGGGCTTCCATGAGCATGATATTTCAGCCCACTCCTTTTTGGTTAGTGTTGATTATTGTTTAAAAACAGTGGAAAAAGTTATGTTTAATGAACCACACGAACTTCAGTCTTGCGATTGTAATCCACATTTTACTTTATCATTTGGCAAAAAGTTCTGCTTATGCAATCTACTTTTGCAATATGACAAATAGCATCATGGTCCAGTCTAAAGGTGCCAAAATGTACACTGACAGGTGACCTCTGGTCTTTATGCTGCCACTGATCAGTCTGTCGTTTCTTTCAGAGTCTGCAGCCTGCTCGTGTCGTCCAGCCATGGCACATGAGGACCGTGCTGCCAAGAAGAGCTCTGGCGTTTCCCACTTTCTGGTTGGGTCTGTGTCAGAGGAGAACTCGGAGGATGAAATACAGGGAAAGACAGATGTTCAACTGGAGGAGAAAGAGTCTCGTTCCGTTTCCCCATCCTCAGGGAGCTCTGACAGCACTTATGAGATGGGCTTCGATAACATTGAAGGTCCCATGCACAATCTCAGGTTAGAAAAAATATTATATTAAAAGATACTGTATTTTTTGCCAGTAGAAGTTAAGTTTTTTTCATGTTAAAGCTGTTATACAAACTTTTTATTTGATTTGTCTTTGAAAATTATGCTTAATGAGATTCAGCTGCATCTTAACACATCTTTTGTAAGATGATGCACTTTATTTTATTTGTAATTTTCTTTTTACTTTTGGGAATTCTCCTCTTTGGGCTTGCCACCCTGAAGGATTTACTTAGCCTTAAAAAAGCTGCTGCAGAATTCAAAATGTTGGTTTAGGAAAGTGTTGACACAGTCCACACGGAGAAGCCTCTTGTATAACAGCTTGAAGGAGATTTTAACACTTGTTTGACTTTTTTGGGAAGTCTGTGAGTCTTTTTTCAACGTCTTGAGTTTAATTGGACTAACTGGAATTTTCTTTAAAAGTTTTATATAACATTTTAGTGTCAATGATAAAGCAATTTTTAGTAAAATATTTCATGTTTTTTGTTTTTCAGGTGACTTTAAGTCCCACACTGATAATCTTTTGATCTATTGCAAAAGTATTCGCAGTGGGTTTTTTTTTTTTTTTTTGTTACAAGTTGGCCTTTTTTAGCCATTAACAGTCATCAAAACCAGTCAAAAATCTTTCTTGGACATTCAGTTTTTGCTGTAGTTGTAGGCTGAACTGTTGGTGTGGAGTAAGCTTTCCCCTACTTCCTGTCATCCATCTGTTTCGCATGCTCTCCCGCTGGCTAACAGCCCCTCACAACCCCAACCAAACATTACTGGTGCCACAAAAATGGCAAGCAATATTGGAACTATACAGTTTTGAGCCAGATGCCAGCTCAGATGAGGAAAGTGAAGATGTACATGAATCTATTTGTCTACAAGTGGATGTAACAGAATGGAGCGGAGCGGGAAGCTTGTGGCGTGCCGATTGTGGTTTCTACGAAACAACTGCAAGCTTTTTCCAACAACATATTTTATCTGCTCCTGATTCACAATGATTTGAAAAAAGGAGTACTCATAAAAACAGTTTTAGTATGACTTTTCTTTGTACATGTCCTCTATCTTCAAATGCCACAAGAACATGTTAAAACACCAAAATCACAGTTTTCATTGGAGTGGGTCTTTAAATAGAAATATTCTCTGAAACTTCTCTTGTGCTAAATTTCATTCATTTATTTATTTTCTATACCCGTTTTGTCTCTTTTCGGGTCACGGGGCTGCCGGAGCCTAACATGCCCAATTATGGCCGAAAGCAGCAGTCCAGGCGACCCCTGGACAGGTCGCTAGACTGTCGCAAGGGTCACAATCACACACCCATGCACACTCTCATCCACACCTAGGGACAATTTTAAAGTGACCAATTAACTTATGAAGCATGTTTTTGGATGGTGGGAGGAAGCCGAGTCCCCGGAGAAAACCCACGCATGCACGGGGAGAACATGCAAACTCCACACAGAAAGGTCCCCCAGCCGGGGGCCTTCTTGCTGTGAGGCAAGAGCGCTAACCACTGCACCACTGTGCAGCCTATGCTAAATTTAAGAACGTATATCTTTAAAACAGATTAGGCTTCTGAATCATTTTCACTGTAATGTAATATGGTTGAAAGAGGCTGTAAACATAAGGCTTAACTTCACTTATTCTTTGCCTGCTGTGGCAAGATTTTGGTTCTCATGGTTTCTGTTTTATTTAAATTAGTAAAATTAGTTTCACATACCAGTAGGTTACGTGGGGGAGAAGTAGGTGGCAGGCTCACAAACTGGAAATACGTGAAAGATTAAAATCAGCTTATAATCAGAGTTCGCATACCTTGAAGGGACGCTGCATATTTGCATAAAGTTACCTATGTCGTTTAAGTAATCTCATTACTGATGCAACATTTCACCATAAATCCACAGAGACAGCAGCCAGCAAAGAACGGTCTGTCCCACACCTACCCGTCTGTCAGTTACCCGTCTCCCCAGCAGCTGGAATTCTGGTGGAGCTGCTTTCACGGAACTCTGTGAATCCTGTTGTGGCACTTCCATAAATATGTCAGCATGTTGAATGACTTTTGCACGTTCCCTGTTTAATACATTTTACATTCAGACATTGTTAACTTTTTGCCAAGTTGTGTTTATTATCCATTCACAGTTGTATGTTTTGTCTTGGTATTCTTAGCATATTAAAGACTCCATGTATGTAAAATAAAGCGGTCAAGCCTTTTGTTGCTCTGTGTATATCTTTGTGCTGCCGTGTTAGTTCCTCTTGTTTTTAGTCTTATTTTGTTTTTTTATATTTGTCAAACAGACCAAGCATGTCTGGGCTGCATTTGGGGAAACAGGGGCGAGATCGCAGGAGGATCGATCTCCAAAGGGACTTCACGGTCGCATCTCCAGCTGAGTTTGTCACCCGCTTTGGGGGCAACAAGGTCATCGAAAAGGTAACATTTTCTCTGCTGGATCTCAGACGTCATTTGTAATCTATCAATTCACCAAAACTCTTTTTTTTTTGGGAAAAGAGGTTGTTTCTTTAGTGTACCATGGATGGAAATTTTGTTAAAAAAGGGATAAATACCTTGAACCCTGGAAGCATTTGAAACCATGCAACGGAGATCTCAAAATCCACATCAGTAACTCACGTTTGGCTTCCATAGGTGCTCATCGCCAACAATGGCATTGCAGCTGTCAAATGCATGCGCTCCATCAGACGGTGGGCCTATGAGATGTTCCGCAATGAAAGGGCAATTCGTTTTGTTGTCATGGTGACCCCAGAAGACCTGAAGGCCAATGCAGGTGAGCTTTTGACTGATGTTAGCATGAAAACATTATAGTTTGAGCTCTTCAGCCTTTGTTTCGTGCATAAAATGATTAAGTGGTAACTTTTCAAAATACCAAAATCATATTTACTCAACAATCTGTCTAGGTTTGCTGGTTTATTTGTGCTGTAAAAATGCTGCAGCAAACTATTCTTAAAAAAAACTTGGCTCCAGGTCAACAGAACTACACTTTTCTAAGGTTCCACTCAGTTTTTTTCCCTCCTTGTTGTTTCATAGAATACATCAAAATGGCAGATCACTATGTACCTGTGCCAGGAGGCACCAATAACAACAATTACGCCAATGTTGAACTTATTCTGGACATTGCTAAACGCATACCTGTGCAGGTACAGAAATGTTTGTCCTCTGTTTTGGTTCGTTGAATGTTTGTACTTTTTATTAGCAGTAACCCATCTCATCTCTGGTTTCTTTTGGATGTTGTAGGCAGTGTGGGCTGGATGGGGCCATGCCTCTGAGAACCCCAAGCTCCCAGAACTCCTTCATAAGCATGGCATTGCTTTCATGGGTACACACACTTTGTTTACCTTAAAAACCTTATTATGTTAGTTTCCCTTCATTTTTACTATATATGTGATTGTCCTTTTTTTTAGGTCCTCCAAGTCAGGCCATGTGGGCTCTTGGAGACAAGATTGCCTCCTCCATTGTGGCTCAGACAGCTGGTATTCCAACTCTTCCCTGGAGTGGAACAGGTAGCTTTGTATTCTGTTTGGTATTTCCCATGATCGGTTTAAAAAAGCAAGTAAAAAAACATAAACAACACTTTTAGTATAGTCATTTACTTGTGCACATAACACTGTTTTAAATCCTCTGTGTATGTCTAGCTGCTGATTTATTTATGTATTATTAGATTTGATCGTTGAATGGACAGAGAACAACCAGAAGAAGAAAGTCATCAATGTTCCTCCCGACTTGTATGAGCTGGGCTGCATCCATGATGTGGAAAGTGGTCTCAAAGTAAGCACTTTAACTACAAACGGAGTCATTTTGACCAGAACTATCTTTAAAAAAAAAAAAAAAAAAAACTTCTGTCATGCAGAATGTTGTCTTTCTTTAGTTCTTTTCATTACATTAAAAGAAGCACAATGCTGTAATATTTTTGTTCTATCAATTTGTCAAAGTATATGTATTTATTTCAGTAAACAGCTAGAACCATAAGTTAAAGATAGGAGGTGCTAAATTACATATTTGGAATTATATCGATGTTTTGAATTTAGCTGTGCTATCAAGTGAAAAAGTCTCTAAAGTTTGCATTTTCAGCTCACAGACAGGCTGCAGCTGCTCCTCTGCAGGAAACCTGACTTATCTTGCTCACTTGGTTGTTTTGACGACAGTCTTTTGTGGAATTTGGCAAAAGTTTGTCCAGCGTGCTCCTACTTTTACCAGCAACTGCTTTTATTTTTACACAAAAGGTGTACAAACCCTTGTAGTTTTGGGGACTGCAAATTTGTCACTCACAAATGTTAAATTCAGACCATCAGCAGCTTGATTATAAAAAAAAGTATGAAAAAAAAAAAGCCCTTAAAATGAGCGTTTTCAAGTTTATATTGATAATTACAAATATAACGCTACTATAACTGTCAAATTCTGGGTTTTTGTGTAAATTTCTGCTTTTATTTACAGGCTGCAGAGAAGATTGGTTTCCCGGTGATGGTGAAAGCTTCAGAAGGTGGAGGAGGTAAAGGGATCCGGAAGGTCAACACTGCTGAAGACTTCCCTAACCTCTTCAGACAGGTAACTACGACGTGGCACATTTAATGTGCAGCACAAAAGGTTTCGCATTCAGTTATGAAAAGGTTTTGCTCTGTCTTTCATGCTTAGGTCCAGGCAGAAGTTCCAGGATCTCCCATTTTTGTCATGCAGTTGGCCAAGCACGCCCGCCACTTGGAGGTTCAGATTTTGGCTGATCAGTATGGAAACGCCATTTCCCTTTTTGGCAGAGACTGCTCTGTGCAGCGACGTCATCAGAAGATCATAGAGGAGGCCCCTGCTACCATAGCCACTTCAGATGTGTTTGAAAACATGGAAAAGGTATCACTTATCAATCTTAGTTTTGTATTTGAGTTCCATTTAAAACTTAATCTAAATGGAACTTTTTCCTTCTTTAGTGTGCCGTGAAACTGGCAAAGATGGTTGGCTATGTCAGTGCAGGAACAGTGGAGTACCTTTACAGCCAGGACGGCAGTTTTTACTTCTTGGAGCTCAACCCTCGTCTGCAGGTGGAACACCCCTGTACTGAGATGGTGGCTGATGTCAATCTGCCCACTGCTCAGTTGCAGGTGAGTGTCAGTCCAATTGGAACAAAAACCACGGTGTCGTTGCAAAAAACATGCAAAGTGTTTGAATCCATTGCCCTGAAATGTACACAACCAGCTCCACTCCCCCTTCTTGTCTCCTTAGTATGTTGTCATGTTCTTTGGCTGACACGGCTGTCTATTCTGTCAGATTGCTATGGGAATCCCTCTTCATCGGATCAAGGACATCAGGGTCCTTTATGGGCTCCAGCCCTGGGGAGATTGCCCTATTGACTTTGAGTGCCTGTCTAATACCCCCAGCCCACGAGGCCATGTCATTGCTGCACGCATCACCAGTGAAAACCCTGATGAGGTATGAGCAATTTCTAGATAAGTGTTTTACAGATGCAGCTATAGTCGTTTTTATTGATTTGCTGTAGATTAATTAAAAGAAAACACTTATTTTATTGTCAGAGTTTGTCTCTGTTACAACAGAGACTTAGGGCCACCATAATAATAATAAAAAAACATATACGAGAATAAAGTAATAAAAAATAAGAGAGTCAAATATTTACAAGAATAAATTCATAAAATTATGTGAGAGAAATCAACACTTTCAAAGAATAAACTCAAAAATAAACAAATGGCATCACTATAAATGGCTGCATTGATGGATTTAGTCTGCACATAATGTGGATGGAAGCTTACAGAACCAACTTTATTTTCTTTGGCTCTGTCTTCATAAAATTATTTATTATTTTTTTTCCCCTCATCATTTTACAACTTAACTTTAATAAAATTTAGGGTTGTCAACATTAACAGTCGTTAATGCTTGTGATTAATAAAAAAAAAAAAAAAAAAAAAAAAAAATCAATGCATTAATATATGTTAACGCAACTTTATTAGATTTGAGTATTTAACCGGACCATTAAAGATGCAGAAACACAATGTTTGTTTCCTATGGCTGTACATCAGCATCTTTATTTTCTTTGAGTTATACTGCAGACATAAAAGTCTTTATGGTTCTACTTTGTTGATGCGTTTTGTACACACAAATTAAACTTCTGAGTTAACACTATTATTGGAAACATTTCCGACAACAAAATGAAAGGAAGCTTTTTTTTTTTTCAAAAGCTGCATATTGTCGTATAAAATGTAACTCGTAAAATATTGTGATTAATCGTGATTAATCACAATCCATAATAATTTATAATAATACTTTTTTTTTTCCTAATTTTACAAGTTTATTTTTATTCAATGACAACTTTTTCTCATTTTACAACGTTTTTCTCGTAAAATTACAACTTTTGTCACATAATTGTGCGACTTTATTCTCATAAATCTATGTATATGTTTTTTTTATTTGTATGGTGGCCCTAATTCCCTGTTCTACTTTGTTCTAATAGCAAAACAACCTTCTTTTTTTTTTTTTCTTTTTAGCAAGCAAGAAATGAAATAAGATGCATTTTTCGCTCTCTGTGTTAATGGTAGGGGTTCAAGCCAAGCTCTGGAACAGTGCAAGAGCTGAACTTTCGCAGCAACAAAAACGTGTGGGGCTACTTTAGTGTTGCAGCAGCTGGAGGGCTCCACGAGTTTGCAGACTCCCAGTTTGGACACTGCTTTTCTTGGGGGGAGAACCGTGAAGAAGCTATCTCGTGAGAAACCTTCCCTTCACAAAGATTACAAGAGATTGTTGTTCTGTGCTTGTCTGATGGATCCCTCTCTTTCTAGAAACATGGTGGTGGCTCTAAAGGAGCTGTCTATAAGGGGGGACTTCAGAACTACAGTGGAATACCTCATCAAGCTGCTAGAGACTGAAAGCTTTCAGCATAACAGTATTGATACAGGATGGCTGGATAGACTCATTGCAGAGAAGATGCAGGTAAGCAGCTTCTCTGTTGTTTGCTATTGGAAGCAATTTAAAAAAAAAACATGAATTTCATTGGTTTGTGAATCAGTTTGTGGGCATTTAGACTTTAAGCTGAAACTGCAAAGTGAAATTACTAAGATTTTCATAAAAAAAAAAAACAACAGATTTCTTTCTATCTCACCTACACTCATGTTGTGCTTAAAACCTCTCTGGGTGATATTTGTGTAGGCGGAGCGCCCTGATACCATGCTGGGAATCGTGAGTGGTGCTCTGCATGTGGCGGATGTCAATCTGAGAAATAGCGTGTCCAACTTCCTGCATTCTCTGGAAAGGTAAGATCTGGCAAATCCCAACGAAAGAAGAACAGCAGTGTTTTACTGGAAAATAAAGACTCCTCTGTTTGTGAACGTAGAGGTCAGGTTCTACCCGCGCACACACTACTCAACACTGTGGACGTTGAGTTGATATACGAAGGCACTAAGTATGTCCTGACAGTCACTCGTCAGTCTCCCAACTCGTACGTGGTCATCATGAACAGCTCTTTGGCTGAGGTTGATGTCCATCGGCTCAGTGATGGAGGACTTTTGTTGTCTTATGATGGAAGCAGCTACACTACATACATGAAGGAAGAAGTGGACAGGTATGTAAAAAGCAAAGCTTAAACACGTTCTGATACTTTTTTCAAATCGTGCCACTTCATTGAGAAAAAAAAAATTATTTTCTTCTGTAGGTATCGGATTACAATTGGGAACAAGACTTGTGTTTTTGAGAAGGAGAACGATCCCTCCCTGTTACGATCTCCTTCAGCAGGGAAGCTCATTCAGTACACGGTGGAGGATGGTGGCCATTTGTTTGCTGGCCAGTGTTATGCTGAAATAGAGGTACAACTTTTTGGTGTTAAAGCTGCATTCCAGTCAGACTTAGTTTTTCAGACTTTTAAATTGTAGTTGTGAATTCCAGGTCATGAAGATGGTGATGACCCTCACTACGTCTGAGTCTGGATGCATTCACTACGTGAAGCGAGCTGGAGCAGCGTTGGAGCCTGGCTGCGTCATTGCCAAACTACAACTGGATGACCCAAGCAGAGTGCAGCAGGCATGTCAATTTAAAGGAATGTGTTCATGCATATGCTGCATATGAGTGGAATTCCCTGAACGTTCCACACGATGAACAAGGTTACACTCTAAAAGACCCACTGCAATCATCTTTTTGAACTATTTTTAAAGCATTCCCAGTGGTCTGTCAGTTATAATTATGCAGGTTTTAGTCTAAATCAAGAACTTGTTTCTGTTTTCTAGGACTTAGTTTCTCTAGAGCGGCAGCAGTTCTTTAGAAATTAACCACTCACTTGTGGGAGAGACTGTTGGCGTGGAGAAACCCCACCCCCTTCCCATCCATGTTACTGAGAACTCTAAGCAGGGAGCTTCTGGCCGGCCCTGTGTATTTTTTTTACATCACAAAAAAGCTTGTTTTCAAACTGCAGTTTTTTCGTTTGCTCCTGATTCACAACCATTTGAATAAAAAAATGCTCAGAAATACAATTTTAAGCTTAATTTTCTTTACACATGTCCTCCATCATCAGAAAAAGGCCACAAGAACATGTGAATTACATCAAAAACACAATTTTCAGTGGGTCTTTAATTCAAACAAAATAATCCTTTTTTGCAAGATTCTGGACTAATTTTCCGACCCAAAAAATTCAAGCAACTTTCGCACATTCCAAAAAATGTGGAATGTAAATTTCATGTATCATCTTTGTCACATGGCTGATTTTAATCTTAACACTTTGGTTCTGCCACATTCTTTGGAATGCTTAAACTGTTTTTAAAGACATTTGAAAAGTCAATTATTTGTGTTCTCCCCACAGGCAGAGCTGTACACCGGGACGCTTCCTTCCATCCAAGCTGTGGCTCTTAGAGGGGAGAAGCTTCACAGGGTCTTTCACAGCACACTGGATCATCTCGCTCATGTAATGAATGGCTACTGCCTTCCGGAGCCTTTCTTCAGTGCAAAGGTAAGAGTCCCTGAGCACACGAGTTTGCGCTAGCCTTAGCTGGACGTCACCTGACAGACATGTGCTGTGTCAGTTGAAAGAGTGGGTGGAGCGTCTCATGAAAACCATGCGGGATCCATCTTTGCCTCTGTTGGAGCTTCAAGACATCATGACGAGTGTCTCGGGCCGTATCCCCCCTGCTGTGGAAAAGGCTATCAAGAAGGAGATGGCCCAGTATGCCAGCAACATCACCTCCGTGCTCTGCCAGTTCCCCAGCCAGCAGGTACCTCAGTGATGTGGGAACACAAGACCAAGAAAACTGCAAATTAGTTGTAGTTTAAAAAAAAAACTGACTATTAAACATTTTTTGTAAAAAAAAAAAAAAAAAAAAAAGATAGATCAATGGAATTTTAATCATTTTTTATAGTTCTGTTATGAAATGTTACTTCCTTTCAACTTTATTATCAAAGAAGCAATTCACATTTTTTTAAATCAAAGGAGTCCTCCATTTCCCACCTAGTAGCCCACACTTTCCTGTAAATACGATGCAAACCCAAAAGAAAGGGCTCTCTTGTGCCACTGGCATTTTTGTGGGAATTAAATGCTCATTCAGTTATCTTTCTTGTTCCAGATTGCAAACATCCTGGACAGCCATGCTGCAACGCTCAACAAGAAGTCAGAGAGAGAAGTGTTCTTCATGAACACACAAAGCATTGTCCAGCTGGTGCAGAAGTGAGCCTCACACAAATCTGAATACTACAATTCCTTATTCATTGTCCACTGTATTCTCCCTGCCATATTACTACAATCATCTTTTTTTTTTTTATTCTTCATTCGCCAGGTACCGCAGTGGCATACGGGGTCACATGAAAGCTGTGGTGATGGACTTACTGAGGCAATATTTGAAAGTTGAGATTCAGTTCCAGAATGGTACAGCAGATTTACTACTTTTTGCAGCACTGAGCTATAACTGTTTGCATACTAGTTGCACTGACCTTTTAGCGCCACAAGATGGAGCCATACCATTAAAGTTCTCTTTTTAATCGAGCCTTCTGTGTTCTTTGTCAACAGGACATTATGACAAATGTGTGTTTGCACTGCGTGAGGAAAACAAAGTAGACTTGGCCAATGTCCTCAACTACATCTTCTCTCATGCTCAAGTCACCAAAAAAAACCTGCTGGTTACCATGTTGATTGTAAGTGGTTTGTTTTAGCAGTCCAAAAAAAGGGTTAAATTCACATTTTCTGTGTAAATAATTTTTCCAGCCAACTTTTTGACTTTGTATATGGGTTTTTTTTCAACACCAAACATTTTTCTTTGATAATTAACATGAAGACAAATATGGGCATACTTTTGAAAGTGATCATGTGTATTATTCCTTTTTAGTTGAAATTAATCCAACAACAACAGGATCGAATCAACACTTTGTTTTTAAATCTACTTGGACACCAACAATTTGAAAATGTACTAAAAAAATGTACTTAAAACACTTCAATAGAACTTAAATCTTTAAGATTGAACATTTTTATGTTATGTGATGTTTACAGGACCACCTCTGTGGCCGTGAGCCCACCCTGACTGATGAACTGATGACCATTTTGACTGAACTCACCCAACTTAGCAAGACGACTAATGCTAAAGTGGCACTGCGGGCTCGCCAGGTCAGAATTCTCTTCTTTACTTTGCATTGATATGATGGAGAGATTCAAATAGAAGCCAAAACATGCAATAACCAAAATGTTCCAGTATGAAAATGGTTTGTTTCTTAACATACACCTTTTTTTAAGGTACGGCATAAAAAATCTTTGGTTACAGTTACATATGGAAAAATACTTTCTTTTTTAAAGTTTTGAAGTTGAAAACTTATTGGAGCACATACTCTTGTGAACTGTAATTAAAGGAGATCATTTGTGCCAACCTGCAGTTTAAGTACACCATTAATCTTCCTTATTCAGGTGCTTATAGCTTCCCACCTTCCTTCCTATGAGCTGCGGCACAATCAGGTAGAGTCCATTTTCCTCTCTGCCATTGACATGTATGGACACCAGTTCTGCATTGAGAACCTGCAGGTAAGCACTAACAGTAAAGAGGAATGTTGTGGTTCCATCTCTTACTGAGAAATGGAAAAAGTTCTGAAAAGCTAATTATTCCTTCTTTTTCTTTTTTAAATAGAAACTCATCCTTTCAGAGACATCCATCTTCGATGTTCTACCCAACTTCTTCTATCACAGTAATCAGGTAGTAAGGATGGCTGCCCTCGAGGTGAGAAGATTAATGATCTTTGAAAGTGTAATTTAACATCCTCATAGGTGCTTAACGCGTCTCACCTTTGCTGTTACTTTTATCTGGGATGATCTCAGGTATATGTTCGCAGAGCATATATCGCCTATGAGCTCAACAGCGTACAGCACAGACAGCTGAAGGACAACACGTGTGTGGTGGAGTTCCAGTTCATGCTTCCATCCTCTCATCCCAACAGGTAGCACTCATGCCTTCGATGCTCCTTCCCTGTGCATTTCTTCCCATCCGTGTCCCTTCTCTCTTCTTAAGAGGCACAGTGAAGTTTGTATTTTTTTCTCCTGTTTTTTTCTATAAACTGCGTCATGATGGCACTGTCGTTCTCCCATTCAAGTCCCACTCTGATCATCTTTGGATCAGCCTTCCCAGTGGTCTTTTATTATGATTATGCCTTTTTTAGGCAAAATGAACAAAGAAATGTGGTTTTCTAGGACATAGTTTCTGCAGAGCGGCAGGAGTTCATTAGAATTTTGCCTTGAGTTGTGGACGGGACTGTTGGTGAGAAGTAAGCCCGCCCCTGTTTTCCATCATCAATCTGTATACACTGTCCTATTAGCTTACAGCTCCTCACAACCCCAACCTAACATTAATGGTGCAACAGAAATGGCGAGCAATATTGGAGCTGTCCAGCCATACAGTTTTGAGCCAGATTCCAGCTCAGACGAGGAAAGCAAAGACGCTCGTGGATCTATTTGTCTTCAAGCAGATGCATCAGAATGGAGTGGAGCAGGGAGCTTGTGGCTTGCCTTAGTGGGTACTACGTCACAGCTATTAGCCTTTTGAAACTTCATTTTTTTCATCTGCTCCTTCACAACAATTTGATTAAAGAAATACTCATGTAATTTTAAGCTTAATTTACTTGATTTTTCTTCATCATTAGAAAATTGCCACAAGATTATGTTTAAACACCAAAAACACAATTTTCATCAGGACCGGTCATGTATTTAGTGCTGTGAGCCCTCCCTCACTTTTTTTAATCTTGTGATTTTGAATTTTATTTTTTCCCCAAAATAGTCTCATATAATGAGCTTTTATCTTCCCAGCCTCTGGTTTTAGGACATCTACTTTTACTTTTAAGTTCCCATAAAACCCTAATGAAACTTTTATTCAATGCCAAAGTAAAAACAAAATATAAGAAATAATGCAAAATACATTTTTTATCATGTTATTGCTAATTTTAAGAAGCTTATAGGTGCTTAAGTGTGGCAAAACATTGGACTCACTCAATGAATTTTATTTGCATGAATACGTTTGTTTGGTCTGTTTGTGCATGTTTGGTTTGGCTTCTTGTCTTGCTCAGTTTTGGGTTTTCTTTTTTTTTTCCAGCTTGTTGACCATTTTTGTTAAAAAAAAAAAAAAGAAAGAGGGAATGTCATCATTTTTGTCAATTGCTTACTTCTAATGTGTCGTGGCAAAATCAACCTCCATGTTTGGCTCAGTTGACCAAAGATGAGAGCGGGGAATGATTCTGCTTAGTGTCTGAGGGAATGGAGACCTGTGGGTCCCCTTTTGCATGTCTGAAAGGACGCAGTCAGGAAGTGAAATGGTGTGTGTTTGTAACTGACAAACAACCTTTGTTTTGTCATTTATAAATGTATTAGATTCAATTAGATTTTTCCCAAAAGCACACATTTCTCAGCTTGACTGACTTCCTCTTGTGTTGCCTGATACTAACCACCAAGTAATCAATGTTGTTTAATTGCAGAGGGAACATCCCCACTCTAAACAGGTATAGTAACCTCTTTTTATTGCAGACTACTAATGGCTGTAGACTAGCTAGCAGCATGATCAGGTTCAAATTGTAGTTTTTATTCAATTTAATAATGTTTTTTGTTTTTGCACTGCACCTTTTTGATAATTTAAAATGTAATTAAAAAGAAGCACATTTAGTTTAGTGATAATGTAATTAGTACCAGCATGGCCCATGGCATTCAACTTTTGGGTCAAAAACAGCCGTCTTTAAAATGTATTAAAAGTATTTGCAACTATGTGTAAATGCTTCAAATTTGTGGAGGTCTAAATATGTAGTGATTTGAAAAAGGAAATATCATTTTGAGATGAACATAGAAAGAAATGTTCAGAACTGAAACCTCTTACTGCCTCACTAGGAAAATGTCTGCTCCAGTCCTGGGCAGAAAAAAAACCAAGGACACTAAAGTGCAGAAAACAAAACTGCTGGACCTTATAGCACAGGATAGTGAGTCTCAGGATGGTAATACGGAGAAGAATAATACCTCAGATTTGGAGTCTACAGACAGGTTTGACACACAATACCTCTAATATTTACACTGGGTTCAAATTCTGGGACATTTTTCCTTTTTTGTGTTAATTTTACCACCAAATGACTAACACACAATAAAATGAAACATCAAAATGGTGAGTTTTCTGGTGAGTTTGTTTTTCTGAAAGGAATAATTTATCTTTTTATAACTTGACTAACACCCTGTCACAAGACTATTCCTGATGGTCTTACTGTCACGAACCTCATTATGTTTTTGTTCCGAATGTACCGATATTTTGAATATTATCCCTTAATCAATCCATATTATGTCAGTTATTCAAATTCAATACTTTAATTTATTCATGTTTTGCTTTTTTTATGTTTAATTGTTATGGAAGCTGGAAAACTGTAATGAGGTTCTTTAAGGTGGATGGTGGAAAGTTTCCCAGTTGATCTTGTAACGTTATAGATTTTCATTGCAGTTGCTGTTTGTCTTTCCTTCAGGATGTCTTTTTCATCTAACCTGAACCACTATGGGATGGTTCATGTGGCCAGCGTGAGTGATGTCCTGCTTGACACATCTTTCACACCACCTTGCCAGCGCATGGGAGCCATGGTGTCTTTCCGCTCCTTCCAGGAGTTTATGCGGTCAGTTCTTTATGTGTCTGGTTAAAAATATATTTTTTAAAAACATCTCTTGTTAAATAACATTTTTTATTCAAAAATCAAATATTTCTGCTGTTTTTTTTTTTCCAAAAATCTTCAGAAACATAACAGATGTGTTGAGCTGCTTCTCCGAAACTCCTCCTCCAAGTCCAACTTTCCCAGATGGAGCCAATCCCGTCCTGTATGGTGAAGATGACAACAAGGTAAACCTCTGAACCCCTAACTGCTCTGTAAGGCCTACTGGTAGTTAACTGTTAAAATGAGCTCGAGTTTGTCATCCAGAGTGTTCAGGACGAGCCCATCCACATCCTCAATGTGGCCATAAAGACTGACTCCGACATGGAAGATGATGGACTGGCAGCCATGTTTCGGGAGTTCACTCAATCAAAGGTGGCTACAATTCACAGCTATTTAGAATTGAAATTATGATCCCTCAGTTGTCAGAAAGATGATGGCAAATTTTGTAATTTTCCAGAAATCGCTGTTGTTTGAACACGGCATTCGAAGGCTGACTTTCCTTGTTGCTCAAAAGGTGAGGGATGTTTAAAATGTTTTGCCTAAACGACAATCTGTCTGCACATATTGCTTCCTTGCATGTTACTAGTTTCACCGTTCTTAACTGTCTGTGCCCATTATGACTGAAAAAGTCTCTTTCTTGTTAGAATGACTAATAATATCGTCGGTATGTTATTTCATTGTGTGTTTTAATTGCACTAATCAATTAAAATGTAGTTTGTTTTCCCGTTTTTCTCCACTTCTTTCTGCATGCCTTGCTTTTCACGCAATTATGATGACAGGATTTCAGGAAGCAAATCAACTGTGAGGTGGACCAAAGGTTTCATGTAAGTACTGAAAATAAATCCAACAATAATCAATAATACTACCAAGACGGTTCCTAACTCATAACTGCGGCAGCCCTGATGCAGTATTAATCTGTCTGAGTTCATTAGTACTTAAAAGAAAGCAGCCACAAAGACTCAAATAACAAAGAATGATATTTTTCTTTCATGACATTTTCAAAGCAACTTTTGATTTTCTTTGTATTTTCTAATGAGGGATTCTCATGCAAACTGTTTTTGTTACGTGAGTGTTTTTGCATTGCATCACCATGCATGTGCAGCTCCTTTCCTGAAAACAAATGATGACAGCTCTCAGTAAATTGCAATCACGATATAGAATCGGAGTCATTTAATTGCTAAATCACCCTCATGTAAGGTTGGGAATTCTAAGATCTTCTGCTTGTCTGTCATTGTGAGACATTTTATCGGGTAATGTCAATCAGAAATAACAGTGATAATGGAAAGACTATGTTTTATTCATTAGCGTAGAACTTGTATGTGTAACCTATTTTCATTATGATGCTAATTTTCTGCATTAGTGAACACTAAGATTGTTTTGACAACCATGTTACTTTGTAGTAATAGGGTGCAGAGCCAGATGTACTAAAACAGTGAGCTCTTTACCACTTTAGATCATTTTTATTGCAGGAAAATAAGTATTTTGAATATATTTGTTTGATCTTTTTCATTTGTACAGAGAGAATTTCCAAAATTCTTCACATTCCGTGCAAGAGACAAGGTAGGTATTGATGTACACAGCGCCAAATCCCATTGTTAGTTCAAATGTCCTTGTATGAACTATCAAACCAGTTGAAAGCTTTAAGTAGATGATGAACTCGCCCCTCATTATTGCCACATTTATAATAGTCCAATATGAAAACATGTGTTCTATCTTCCCTCTCCTCAGCACAATTTTTTCCCTACCACTCATAGCTTCTGTCCACTGGCAGAGCTGGAGCTCGTTATAATAATGAACTCTTTAATTATGTTCCCCATTTAAGAGAAATGATCCCCATTAGCAGCTTTCTGACATCAGGACCTGCTCAGAATTTCATTTACTTAATGGAGTTTATGGCTTGCAGCAGATATACTCCCTGCTTTCTCCTATTGCTACCGCTTTCTGCAAATATTTGAAAAAAATGGTCTGATAAGTTTTGATTTCATAAATGGAATTTGTTTTGTTTTTCTAAACAGTTTGAAGAGGACAGGATCTATCGACACCTGGAGCCGGCATTAGCTTTCCAGCTGGAGCTCAACCGGATGCGCAATTTTGCCCTAACAGCTATCCCATGTGCCAATCACAAGATGCATCTGTACCTGGGTGCTGCTCGTGTGGAGGTGGGCACAGAGGTTACAGATTATCGCTTCTTCGTTCGAGCCATTATCCGCCACTCTGATCTAGTTACGAAGGTGAGAAGCAAGAATGTATTTATTTCATTTTACTATTCATTTTACACTTACACTTTTATGGTGCGTCTGTTTAACAGGAGGCTTCCTTTGAATACCTGCACAATGAAGCAGAGCGCCTCCTGCTGGAAGCCATGGATGAACTGGAAGTGGCTTTTAACAACACAAACGTACGAACCGACTGTAACCACATCTTCCTTAACTTTGTCCCTACAGTCATCATGGACCCATCGAAGGTTTGCAATGCACTTAAATTAACTCCTTATGCAATATGGATGAAGCTATTCTTGTCCATAACATCATTTGCTTTTCAACTACAGATAGAGGAGTCTGTGCGCTCCATGGTTATGCGTTACGGCAGCCGTTTGTGGAAGCTGCGTGTCCTGCAGGCTGAGCTGAAAATTAACATCCGCCTGACTCCAACTGGAAAACAAATTCCCATCCGCTTGTTTCTGACCAACGAATCGGGCTACTACCTGGACATCAGCTTGTACAAGGAGGTCACTGATTCCCGAACGGGACAGGTGGGGCCCAAAGACCGGCAGGTGGGGCGCTCACACATTTTCCATTTCATTCATTTGTTTTCCATTCTGGGTGGGAAAGTCACTGTTCCTATTTAGAAATCCTTTAAATTTAGTGTTTTTGGAGATCTATTTAAAATGTCAAAGTTTTGTGCCCCTTGTCTGCTGACAGTTCTTTTAGATACATGTTTCATCTTTCAGCAGATCAGGTAAGGTTCACATCATCCAGCCACCTCATAATTCATAACTACCATCTTTTTGATTTAATAAGTCACTGATGGATGAGTTCATAAGAAATCAAGAACAGGACAGTTTTCTTAGGGAATCTTTTTTTTTTTTTTTGCATAGATTTATGACCAAGTAGATATGAGACAAGTACAAATCTACTAAAGCGCTGGCTGAAAAAGAACCTGCAGTATTCTACTTTTTTAAAAGGAGTTCATGTGTTTTCATGCATGCAAGAGCTCCCTTAGCACATCTATATCATAAAAAAAAATCATATCAGCATTCATAATGCTTTTTTTTACATTGTAGTTTGGAGCTTGGTAAAAGTTGATGTTCCATCAATGTTTTGGTTTACAGATAATGTTCCAGGCATACGGAGACAAACAAGGCCCCTTGCACGGCATGCTCATCAATACACCATATGTCACCAAGGACCTGTTACAGTCCAAACGCTTCCAGGCACAATCTCTGGGCACCACCTATGTGTATGACTTTCCTGAGATGTTCAGACAGGTACATGTTCTAAATATGCAGCTAAATCGGATTCAATGTACAGTATTCCTTCGATTATCACGGAGGGTTAGAAATAACCTAAGATAGGTTTGGATTGCAGCTGTTTTGAGGCTTTAAAACCTCTCACGACACAGTTTATACACTTTTGTCAGACAGACATGAACATTTTCACACTTTTCTCTCTTGTTTAAACTCACAAAGTTCAAACCTTCAGTAAGTCCAATATTACAGAATGAAAACAAAGATCTGCTATCAATTAAAGAGTTATTTAGTCAGCGAGCTGAACACATTCTGTACAGAAGACAACGCATGGGGGAGATTGATTTACATGGTCAACAGTCAATCAGGATGCAGAACATTCAAAGCACAGTGCACTGTTTAAAAAAAAAAAAAAAAGCATTCAAAATCGCACATTCATTTGCCAAAGGTGAACTGCCATTTTGCGAGGAAACATTGTACTGGATTTTATATGCTATTTTATTTATGTTTTGTTTGCTGCTTTGTATTTAGGCTCTGAAAAAGATTTGGCACTCAAGTGAGGCTTATGCTGACCTGCCCAAAAGCCCTCCTCCCTCAGAGCTTCTCACCTTCACTGAACTGGTTCTGGATGCTCAGGACCAGATGGTGCAGATGAACCGACTGCCAGGTGGTAACGAGGTCAGGTTTGTTTTATTCTGACTTTACATTCATATACAGCCATTAAAATCATTAAATTACTGCCAGATACCTTCTCTTCTGCCCAACTATGTAATTCTTGTTTTGCTCTCTAGGTGTCTCTGTGTTTCTTTGGCTGAGTTGTGAACTTTTTTCTTGAATTTCCTTGCTTTTGTTGTGAAGTAAACTTTGTCAAATAATGAGATACTTTAATTAATTTTACAAAGTACAATTTGAAAGGTTTAAATAGTATCACAAATTCCCTTTTTGTTTATCATAACATTAATAAAATAAAACTACTTCCCATTTGAAACTGTTAAATTATTGTGTGTTCAGATTGGAATGGTGGCGTGGAGGATGACCCTGAGAACTCCAGAGTACCCAGCAGGAAGGGAGATCATAGTCATAAGCAACGACATCACACACAAGATTGGCTCGTTTGGGCCGCAGGAAGACATGTTGTTCCTGCGGGCCTCAGAGATGGCTCGGGAGAGCGGCATCCCACGCATTTACATTGCAGCCAACAGCGGGGCCCGCATCGGCCTGGCGGAGGAGATCAGACACATGTTCCACGTGGCGTGGCAGGATCCGTCCGACCCCTACAAGGTCAGACAGAATTTTTAAACAAAAATCTGTCTGCTTTGAGGGTTTTTCTTCATTAGTATTTTCAATTCTTAACTGTTCTCAAAATGTTTTTGACATAAGTTTTCAAATTTAAAAGAGTCGATTTTTGGGGTGACAGATTTTTTTGGTGATGATGTACTTGTGATATTGTAACATGTGCCAGTGTACAGCTTGTGTATTTTATTTTGCTTTAAGTTTTTGCATGTGCATTCTCATCATTAAATCATAACCCTTCTATCCCTGCAGGGTTTCAGATACCTGTACCTCACACCTCAGGATTACAAAAAGGTCTCTGCTCTTAACTCTGTTCATTGTGAACACATAGAAGATGAGGGAGAATCCAGGTACTTTTTTTTTTAAATACAAAAAATGTGTAAATTAAGTATTTTTTTTTTAAGTCTTCATTATTCTTTTTCGTGCATAACATTTTAAGAGAAAAGTTGTTAGGGTCATGTGTATTTGGTTGAACGTGTGTTGTCCTACAGGTACAAGATTACGGATATTATTGGAAAGGAGGAAGGTCTGGGGGTGGAGAATCTGAGGGGATCAGGGATGATTGCTGGAGAATCCTCTCTGGCTTATGAGGAGATCATCACAATGAATCTGGTAATCTAATCGTTTACAGAAGCACATTCATACAAGATATCAGCCTTTCAGTAATCACAGCCTCAGCGTCGGTTGAACATAGTGCACACTGTTTAGATCCTTCTCCTATCTTGCAGGTAACATGTCGAGCCATAGGCATCGGGGCATACTTGGTACGACTCGGACAGAGAACCATTCAAGTGGACAACTCTCACATTATCCTGACTGGAGCTGGAGCACTAAATAAGGTAACGTTTTCAATAGAATCCTTTTCAATACACAAAGCAGTTTGCCTGTATGAGTATTAATGATAACGCACAAAAATCACCATTGATGTAGTGAACCTGCATTTTGAATATGAAAATACATACTTTTTTTCAGGAAATCTTTTGTTTTAAACAAGTCTACTGTTTTGAGGATCACAATAAGAATATTGTAGGTGTACTGTGTGGCAGGACATCAGGGAGGTGTGTGTGTATCAAAACAGAAAATTAGAAAAGTCTTCAGTGATTTCGTGGCTTGTTCCAATTCGCTGATCGGGCAATTTGAAGGCTCCCTTTTTTCTCGCCCCTCTCTGTTCTACAAGGATTCCCTTTCCGATGCTTGCTGCAGACCTGCCTGCCACTCAGCGTGGAATAATTGAAAGCAAACCATGAAGTTGTATTTGCATAGAAATAGAGTGACATGCCTGAGGCTGCAGTGCAGGACACCCATATCATTTGTTTTTAATCAAAATGAGAAGTTTTGCTGATGCAGATTTTTTTTTCTCCACATACACTCAATTGCCATGTTTGTCTGTGCGTATCTGCATGCTTCACTGCTGCTTCCAGTCTTGCTTTCCATTCTATGTCCTTGTCGGTGCATTAGGATGACTCCATTTCGAATTAAATGACGGATCGCAACACGGTAAACTGTAGAAACGGCCCATAGATAGAAGACGTTTTTTATTTTTATTTCCCCCCTGAAAGCTCTGTGTCTGGATGGCCTCATTGTTCATATCCATTTATCCAATATCCATGCATCCAGCATTATGGATTTGTTTTGCAATCTACATTTAGCTGTGTAATTTTAACACTTCCCCAGTTTAACTGTTGACTTGCAAGAGAGGAGAAAAGTATCTTTTTTCCTCATCTTTCACGATTTTGTGACTATTAACTGAAACTTAATAAGGAGCAGCAGGAGGCCACCCAGAGATCATCACTTCATTAGCTGCTGGGAAGCTCTCACACTTTCATGGGGACTGGATAGTAACTACTAGGACAAATACCCCAGTGAGCAGTTCAGTCAGTTGGCTTATTCTTTTCTTCCTCCCAGTCATCTCAGCCTGTTCTTCCTCCAGTATCTCCTCCTCTTCTCTCTGCCATGGAATCTTAATGAAGCTGGCAATGGCCGGAGGCGCAGGGGTTTTGTATATGTCAAGGTGACTGTAATGTTTCTTGGGGCTGCTGCCTCTCCTGACAGCTTTAGTAGAGTGCCCTAGATTTGTAGCCAGATACATAACCATTAATGGTAATAAAGAAAGTAAATGATGGCTGAAAAGGTGAGAGCTGAGGGTAGGGATTGAACTCCTCTCTGATTTTTATGGAACCATGTCAGCTCCCAGCCACCTGTTCTTAGCTGCTTATGAAAATAGGGTGGGCTGAGAGTGGCGTTTTATGGCTTCAGGTTAGGACCAGGGCAATGTGGGGAAAAAAAGAAGAAGTTTTGTGGCTTTCAATTTCCACAACAGTCTGCAATGGAAGTTATGACTGCATGATTTGTGCAACAGAACAAAAAAGTTGTAACACATTGATTTGAAGTTAGAAAGTTTTGATGTATCAAGATTCATTCATTTCTATAATCTAATATTTAAAATAATTTAGAAAGACAGGTTTTTCTTTTTCTTATTTTATATGTGCCGTCAATTCAAGTCATGTATCGATTAATCCACTTAATCAATGAATTGATTTATAGTCCTACAATCCAACCACATCGATCTGTCTTAGGTAGTTGTTAATCAAATCCACCTATACCATTATAAAATCATTTCAAAATGAAATAAATTGATTATATTGATATTGGAAAATACTGTTTGGATTGAGAATTATTTTGCCATAATGTAAAAACGACAAGTGCCATCACAGCAGACAACACACGTGATGGCAGCAAAACATGATGAAGCCATCAGTACAGTCCAATGAGTAGAAACACTGAATTTTGCAAACACGTGAACATACAGTTCTAAAAATTTTCTGTTTGTATTATTTTCAAGTGGAAAAACAACAGTGGCCATAAATTCTTGTTTACTTATTTTTTGGTCACATATTTCATTTACACTGGATTATCTTGCAAGAAATGCAAGGAACCTGGGAAACTTCTCCTATGCTGTTCAGTACCAGGTATTTATCTCTGAGTAACATTGGTTGAAGTTTTGGCTGAAGATGTCCTGAATGGATTTTACGTCAATAAATCAGATTGTTCAAAATGAACCAATATCAATTATTAGTTGTTTCAACAACCACAAATTATGATAGGAATCGAATCATTGTTAAAATAAATTGTAAACACCCCTAGTCAAATCTATAATAAACACTTTATTTAATGAACTACAATTAAACCACCTTATGTTTGCTTACATACTTTAATCACCTTTTTCTGCTCAAGGTTAATGGATCTCAACTCATACAAAGGCGTCTTTCTCCCTCTGATTTACTTCTCTAAATGAGAATAAAACGTAAAACATCGGAACGGATTGTGGTGTATGTGTAAGAGAGAAATCCATCAGCTTCTCAGTAGGCCTTAAAAACAGGAAAGTCGCCTCTACACATTAAGTTTGCCAAATCAACATGTCTTCGATCATGAGCAGATTTTTGTTTTCATCCTACAGTTTATTTTCTGTAAAATGTAAAAGAGTTTAAACAAGAGAAAAAGGTGTGAAAATGTTTATGTCCCTCTGTTAAGTGTCTAAAGTGTGTAGTGAGAGTTTTACAGCCTTTAAACATCTATAAAAAGTGTAAAAAATAAAGATGACTACTTCACCCAATTCAAATCACAAGTTTATTTTAAGAAACTAACTCTTGATATAATTGAGAGAACCTAGTTGTTCCTTTTTGTATCACAACGTTACCTTAAAACCCCTTTCGAAGCACCTTCGAATGGAAAAAAAAAATCTAAACTTGTGTATTCTTGTGTGCATTAGGTGCTGGGCAGAGAGGTTTACACGTCTAACAACCAGCTGGGTGGAGTTCAGATAATGCACAACAATGGCGTGACCCATTGCACTGTTTGTGACGACTTCGAGGGAGTTTTTACTTTGTTGCAGTGGTTGTCCTACATGCCCAAGGTGACTTTTACCTATAGGAATAACTCTATTCCTTTATGTTATTTGAAGTTAAATAACAAGTTTTCTCTTTTTAGTTTAAATCAAGTCCAGTGCCAATCCTGTCTGCAAAGGATCCCATAGATCGGCTTATAGAGTTTGTTCCTACCAAGACCCCTTATGATCCCCGCTGGATGCTGGCTGGACGTCCCAGTCAGAGTGAGTACGACGAATCCCTACACATCAAATTTTTAAGTTTTCTTGTTGTTTTTTTATTTAAAAAACGTAAAAAATTTATTACTAAATCCTAGTACTATCTTGTTATTTGAAATCAATATATTGTAATGAACTTTGTGGCATCAAGCTGCTTATACAATTAAAAAGAAGTAAATGGATCAAAAAAACAGTCAGGTCACAGATGAGTTTTGACTTGTTTATTTGTATTTCACATTTTTGTTATTAAAATAACAGTGTAAGGAAAGTTGAAATGAATTGAATTTATAGTACGGTAAGCTTAAAGAAAAAGTGTAAATAAAAACTAATCAAATTCACTTGAGAATAGGTGCATGAAAATTTTTTTCTAGAAGAATTGTAAATAAAAAAGTGACAGCTTATTAAAAATGTCATAAAGGGTAATTAATGTTCTTTGTCCTACATTTAAAACAAACAAGCATATTCTTAATGTCTTTTTTAATACAATAGCTATGGTTTGAGCCCATCCAACTTTCTAATACCTCACTAATGTTCTTCCAGACAAATTGTTTTCCTTTGACTTAATTATCTTGATCATTTATAAAACGACATTTCCGTTAATAATTAACAATGCTTCCTCAGCAGTCCTTAAAAGTCACACCCTTTCTCTGTTTGTGTGTTATTTAAATATAAAGATTTATTATTTTAGCCTGATGTCCTAAGAACTAAAGGTTGAGATAAATCATTACAAGAGAGGGGCTATTAACAAAGTAAGAAAGGCACAATGAACCCTTAACATCGTGTTGTTAAAGTCATCAGCACCAACGTTTGATGAAGTGTGTTCTACGCTTCAGGTCAAGACTGAGCAGGTTCCACTTCAGTTACAGTTTAGGATAGCAAAGAGGTCAGAAAACAGTCTGGTAGGCCACTTGATGTCTCTGGTAGTTAAGAGGGGGCAGGCTAAACTGAAAGGTAGCTGCTATTGTTGACTGTGGTTTCTGGCTTTTTAGCAGAGAAAGCACTAAGAAAAACTCCTTTGAAAGCCTTATGTCGTAGCTGCTAACATCACACATTTGGGAGAACAGCATAAATGAGCCTTAGATTTCATGCAGACTGCAAATACATACTGTAGACAAAAGAAAGCGTGTTCTTTACTCTTTAAAAACAACCATACACTCTCACATCCACACCTAGGGACAATTTAGAGTTACTAGTGAACCTATGAAGCATGTTTTTGGACGGTGAGAGGAAGCTGGAGTCCCCAGAGAAAACCCACGCATGCACAGGGGGGACATGCAAACTCCACCCAGAAAGATCCCCTGTTGGTGATGCTGTTTCAGGTCCCCCAGCCGGGACTTGAACCGGGGGGCTTCTTGCTTTGAGGCAAGAGCGCTAACCACAGCGTCACCGTGCAGTCGGTCGTTTCTAAACCATTAATTGAAATGGTTGCTCTGAATGAACATTGTTTTTGTGCAGCTCCAAAGGGGTCCTGGCAGAGTGGTTTCTTTGATCATGGTTCCTTCATGGAGATCATGCAGCCATGGGCCCAGAGTGTGGTGGTGGGCAGAGCCAGGTAAGTCTCCAAAAAAAAGACTCACTCCGATCATATTTAGAACTATTTGAGAAGTGGTTTTTCAATATGATTACCGTATGATTTAAAAAAAAAAAAGTTATCTTTTTTCACATTTGTTTATGCTCTCAGTATACCGTATTTTTCGGAGTATAAGTCTGGGTTTTTGCATAGTTTGGGGTGCAGCTCAAGCTCAGGTGTGACTTGTTAAAAACGCCTATTTCATCAGAGCGGGTCTTTAACCTGGTAATATGTTACAAACAACTCTGTGGAGTTTTAAAACTTGCAGAATAATATCATCCTGTAGATTACATAACAGCACCTCTCCTTACAGGCTTGGTGGAATACCTACTGGAGTGGTTGCCGTGGAAACCAGGTCAGTGGAGCTGTCCATCCCAGCTGACCCAGCTAATTTAGACTCGGAGGCAAAGGTAAGCGCCCCACAGCGTGAAGAGGCCAAAGAGCAAGGTATTTAGACATGCTGAGGTGTCAAAGGTGGTAATTTTCTGTCTGCTCCATTTAGATCATCCAGCAGGCCGGACAAGTGTGGTTCCCAGATTCTGCTTTTAAAACAGCCCAGGCCATTAAGGACCTGAACAGGGAGGGCTTACCTCTCATAGTTTTTTCCAACTGGAGGGGCTTTTCTGGAGGGATGAAAGGTACTTTGGTTTCTTAGGTTTAAGTTTTTGCTGAATTGAACTGTCTGTAACTTGAAAAAACCGTTTTGTTTCTAGATATGTATGACCAGGTGCTGAAGTTTGGAGCCTATATTGTAGACGGTCTGCGGGAGTACAAGCAGCCAGTTCTGGTTTACATCCCCCCACAGGCCGAGCTGAGAGGAGGCTCCTGGGTGGTTATAGATCCCACCATCAACCCCCGTCACATGGAGATGTACGCTGACAAAGACAGCCGGTGGGTTTGAGCTGAACAAAGGAACGTTGGGTGTCTTGAAAACCAGCTTTGTTCAATTTAATCGCTTTTTTTTTTTTTTGCAGAGGTGGAGTGTTGGAGCCTGAGGGAACGGTGGAGATTAAGTTCAGGAAGAAAGACTTGGTGAAAACCATGAGAAGAGTCGATCCAGTCTACATGAGCCTGGCTGAAAGATTGGGTGAGTCCTCCCTTTTCTCTTCTAATCATAGCTCTTTAAAGGTGTCTCGAAGTTTTTGAAGGGGGAGCAGCCAATCATTGCGCCTTCACTGGCTTTGGTTCTGTGTTGATTGTATCATTTTCACCACATTCCCCTGGGAAACATGTCAGTCACATCCTGCATGGATCAATCAGCAGCTTTCCTGTGCAGAGTATGGATTTTTGTATGGTCCAGTGCTACATTGGTTTGGTGCTTTGAGTGAAATGATAGTTAAATATAGAGCTCTGGAAAGAAAGTATTCGCTTAGTTTAAAGAGCCACTTCAATGAAAATGTAGTGTTTTGAACATCTTCTTGTAGCATTTTTCTCATATTGAAGTGTATATGTAAAATAATTTAAGATAGAAGAGAAGTAAGAATATTTCTTAGTTATTTAATATTTCTTAATATTTCGTATTTAAATCGAGATGAATGAGGAGCAGATAAAAAAAATACAGTTGGAAAAAGTTCTCTTTTGTGACGCAGCAAGTGAAATGGGCAGGCAAAATGTTGGGGTTGTGAGGGGCTGTAAGCTAGCCAGAGAGAGTGTAAGAGATAACTGCATATCTGCAGTGGCTAACTTAAGTGCTGACAATTCAGAGGCAAATTTCTGATGAACTCCAGTCGTGATGCACAAACTTTGTCCTAGAAAACGACACAAGTCTTCTGATTTTTCCTAAAAACAACATAATCATAATTAAAAGACTACTAGTAACACTCAGACAAAAGATCAAATATGATTGGAGTGGGTTTTGAAGCATCAAGATGAAATATGTTTTTTAATAGTGAATGAAGTAACGTATTACATTTATACATAGTTTGTAGTCGACGCCCCCATGGACGTTTCTGTTTTTGCTCCTAACCATTTAAAGGAACCCCAGAGTTGAGCCCCCCTGACCGTAAAGAATTGGAGACCAAGTTAAAGGAACGTGAGGAGTTTCTGCTGCCTATCTACCATCAAGTGGCCGTGCAGTTTGCAGACCTTCACGACACCCCGGGTCGCATGCAAGAAAAGGGCGTCATCACGGTGAGAGTCGGTGCTATCCGGTGCGCGTGTATTCCTTCGATATGGATTCGCAGAACGTGAATAACCCCTAAAGGCCGTAAGGCATTATCAGTCTAGCTGCTACTGCACCTGCTTAGTGAATAATGTTTGGTCTCACTAGGCCTCAAGACTTGTCCTCATAATTATCTTCTGATGACCGTGGTCAATCACCTTAGCAACTACAGAGCAGCCTCAGGCGCTCTGTAGTTGCTGCACCTCCACAGTCCATCTTTCATACACAAACACACATTCTGCTCAAAACAGACAAAAAAACTGCTTTTTATTATTATTATCTTAAGAGGAACATCCTTAGTGGTGCAGGACTTAATGTCCATCTAAGATATAACACCAAAGCGATCTGATAGTTGAGAATGTCCTTCACATCCATATGTTTGGGTTGGAATAATTAAAAAGGGCACATTTGTTTTTTTTTACCTGTTAGTGATTTCAACAAGTGTTAACATGTATCCCTAAATTGAAGCTAAAACAGATTAATTTGGGTAGAAATCACTGATAATGAGCAAACTAAAAAGGAGGAAGAACAGAAGTTTGAGAAAAGTTAAAGTATGGAAGTCTTGTTCTGTAATGCTTTATACTGTAGTTTCATTTTTTCAAGTAACAAATGAGATGCAACAGTTTGTAAAATGGACAAAAAAACTCCCTTTTATCTGAGAAGTATCCTGATTACACATAAACTCCTCCACTGTAAATGGAGGAAAATACTGAAAGCTTTTGTTTAACTAGCACTGCCGTTCCTCAGTGTTTACACCTTCTGTCTCTGTGCAAGATGCAAAATCCAAAATGTGTTTTTCCAGTCACAATACAATAAAGCCCTGTTGAATCCCCACCCTTACGTTGTACTCTTATCTGTTACATCCTAATAAGATTTTACATTTTATGTCCCTTTTATTGCCACTTCCTGTGATAGACATCATATATCCAGCCAATTTTCCTTGAGTGGGTTTTAAATCTTGCTTTTACTTTGAAAATCTGGATCAACCAGATATGATCATGTACACGTTTCTATTATCAGGTTTTTTTTTACAACTTAAAAAAATGTGAAAAAACTTAAATTGCATAGTACTTAGCTGGCTTTCAAGTCGAGCATAAAATACCTTTTTTTTTTAAGTAATTGAGTTTAAGAAATCTGCACCTTAATATTATTTTCATATTTTTTTTCTTTTTCCTACTCAGGATATCTTGGAATGGCAGACCTCCCGTCTGTTCTTCTACTGGCGTCTGCGGCGGCTGCTGCTCGAGGACACGGTAAAGAAGAAAATTCAAGCCGCCAACAGTGAGCTGACAGACGGCCAGATCCAGGCGATGCTGCGCCGCTGGTTTGTAGAGGCGGAGGGAACTGTTAAGGTAAAAGAAACTGTTCCACTTTCTTCATTCAGGGGCTCTTAAGTGCAGGAAAAGACTCTAAATTAGGTATTTTCATGGAAAAAATACATTCAGATCTTGAAAAATTACACATTTTCCTTTTTTTTTTTTTTTTTTTATTTAAATAATTCATCCTTCATTCAAGTCCACATGGTTTCATAACTTTTCCTGGTCTTTTCTGTTTGATGTTTGCCTGCATGTAGATCAATGAGGTTGTTGTTTGACACTCCCTGATGTCATTCTGCTGCTTTTCCCATGAGCCTCTTATTCCCTGAATGCAGCCCGCTGTCATCTTTCTTGTTCGGCAGCTGCTGACAGACGTCCTTGTTCTGCTATCTATACTCAAGGGGTTGGTAGCAGCACAGGAAGCAGATGTCCACAAGGTACAGGGTGAGAGATTCAGTGGGAAGGCAGGTGAATCACATCCATATCAGCCACACTAGTGCTGACCTGCCAGGAAGAAAACAAAAAAAAGTTGGATCTGACTTGTTAGCACTGAGTAAGGATTCAAAAGGAGCAGTCGGTGCTCATGGATGAATGTAATTTCTTCCTGGCCCAGTTTGGAGTTCAGAGGACCAAAAGAGTGACAAAAGCCAGCTCAGTTTTTTTGAAATGCCCCTTCTTGTTAGCTCCAATCAGGACTTGCTGCTTTAAGCCTCAATTAATCACAGCCCTGGCACGTGCAGATAGAAGGGCAACACACTGTTTCTTAATTAAAAGCAAACAGATTAAAAATGATTAATAAGGGCATTAAATGTTCTTGTGGACCTCAAGCAGGACTGCTCAGAAAAAGGCGGGCAGCCCATTAAACTCCTCCACCCCTAAATTTTTGCTAAGCCCTGTAGCCTGGCTTTGTTTGGAATCAGAAATGCTGGACTCATGAATACAAATTTTTCCAGTTAGGTTCAGTCAACAAAGCTCAAAGCGCTCCCTTCTGCCCGTCTATGTATTTATTCAAAAAGGGGGCTTTTTTGAATGCACTTAAAGTCCCACGCCGATCATCTGTTCATCTAACCTAAAAGCATTCCCAACTGTCTTTTAATTATGATTTATGCCGTTTTTAGCATAAGAATCTGTCATTTTTAAAGACATAGTTTCTGCAGAGCAGCAGTTCATTAGAAATTCAACTCTGAGTTGTGAAAGAAAAAATAAATACTCAGAAATGTAATTTTCAGCCTAATTTTCTTTATAAATGTCCTCATGAGAAAAACGTCACAAGAACATGTTAAAAAAAAACACACAATTTTCATTGGATTGGGTCTTTAGTGGTACAAATTGAAGGAGTTAAAATGACCTGCACTTTTTTTAAGGCGTATCTGTGGGACAACAATGAAGAGGTGGTGGGATGGCTAGAGAAGCAACTGGCAGAAGAAGAAGGGGCAAGATCCATCATTGATGAGAACATCAAGTATATTCGCAGAGATCACATCCTGAAGCAGATTCGCAGGTGGGTCATATTTAAATGATGCAGATTTATTTCATAAAGACTTAAAAGACTAAATATATATATTTTTTACTACTTCCAGCCTTGTTCAAGCCAATCCTGAAATTGCAATGGATTCCATCGTTCACATGACCCAGCACATCTCACCCACGCAGAGAGCTGAGGTGGTGCGCATTTTGTCCACCATGGAGACGTCGGCCTCATCTTAGGGTTGGCTCTCCGGAGTCTCCCCACATCTGCTTGCACCGGCCGGCTCTGCTCCTGAGTTGGACAAGTGCCGAACTGACACTGGAGGAGCCAACGCGATGGCACTTGGTAGCTGCCAGGTTACTGATGAGTCGTTGGCAGTGATTCTCTCTGACAGTTGAATATCATTAATCAGAACCTTTTGTCTAACAAGCTGTTCACTTTCGAATTCAGTTTTTTAAAAGTGCAATTTTTTTTGTTATTGTAAAAACATCTGCAGATTGATATTTAAAAGATAACTTTAGAGTTTTCTCTGGATTATTAAAAGGGTGTTAATGCTTCTATGACATGCAGTTAATATTTGAGGAAAAGTGTTTACAAACTTAAGAAACTTCCCATGTTGCTGAAAAACTGCACCTTAGTGAGTGACGTATGAATTCAGTGATGATGTTTTGCTTGAGGAATAAGCCAGAGGAGTTTTTTTTTTTTTTTTTTGTACTTTGAATCACTTGGTTACTGAACAAAGACGGAGTCTGCTATGACAGATTTGGACAGGAAAGCTCAGCAGGGAGCAGGGACAGGGCCCCTTTTAAACCCTGACTGTTTCACAGTCACCCTGCAGTGTGGAGAGGGCAGCCCGCCTCACAACAAAACGCACAGCTGCCCCTTCTGTTCTCACCCACACATGCTGCTTCACAGGCACTTTAGTGCTTTCTGTTCCCCTGGACTCAGATTTAAACCTCCACCAAGTGTGGAAACACACTGACAAGACTAAAGAGACACTGGTAGTTGGTTTTTTTGTTTGTTTTTTTGTGTAGCACAAAAGCTTTGGTTATTAACCAAAGTGTCACAAGGTGTAGTATGTTCACTTGATGTTTGTTACATGTGACATCTCACTTTCTTTTTAATCCACAGAAACTTTTCTACTTAAGAATTGTCATTATTCATACTAATTCATTTTGGTTTCACAAATTTTGTTTGCAAAGAAAAAAGGGAGGGTTGGTATTTATAGCTAAACAAATTGTTGACTGGACTTTTACATGATTGTGATTGTTTTTTCAGCAGCTCTTCCAGCTTCACAGTCTAAGCTGCACCGTGTCTCTGTCCAAATTGACACGCTGGTCCATTGCTTTATAAGTAATTGGCCATTTCCTTCATAGAAGCAGCTCTAAACGTGTCTGCAAATTTAATAAAAGCTTACCGACCAGCAGCAAAAGCAGAAACATGTCGGTGTGTTTTTTTTGTGCCACAACTTTTGAAATGTTTGTTTGGTTTCTTACAAAAATTTCGGTTTCTAAGAATTTTCTCTAATTTAATTTGTCAGTTATTTCTTTCTGCAGCGGCGATGCATGCGACAGATAATCACATCACAAGAAGCCTCATTAATTTCAGCAGTCAGAACAAAGTCTGTCACTTTGGAGAGTTATTTTCCGATGACTTGAAAATGATAGTGTAGCCATCCCTCAATCCAAAGATTATTAACGAGGCATTTTCTTTCTGGGTTTAAAACTTCAAGAGTATTAAGGAGGATGAAGCAGATCAAACAAACATTGAGGGATCAAACTATGGTTTTTTTGTTTCATATCATCCCCCTGGCTCTGTCAACTCTATTACCATCATACCAACAAATATGTAAGACAAATTGAGTTGCCTTCACCCAATACCCACCACAATTATTGAAGACCCAATAAGAAAATGAGTCATTTGGAAGTATAATTGGAAATGTGCCTAGTTTGGTCTCTGGTCTCCCAAAGGGTTTGGCTCATTTGTGGTGGCATGCTAGGCTGGCTAATTCTGCTCTTAATCACTGACAAACTGCAGAGTTAAGTTCTTCTACAGCCACTAGAAAAGAGGAAGGAAAAGTTGTTGGAAACTACAAGATTTTAAAAAATAGTTTGTATTCAAATCCGCTGCCTTGATTAGCCTTTTCTGAGTTTAAGTCTTCAAGGATTTACTGTCACTTTTTGGATTTCTCTATTCATCAGTCGGAGATTTCTGGTTCCAAACAGGACCGTAAAAACAAAAAAAAAAGGAAATTCAACATATTGTGATGGAGTAGAAATGGAGGCATTAATGTGGCACAGAGGAGAGACACAATCAGGCATCTGAGGCAACCATAATTCAGCATTCACGCGTCTCAATGACTTGACAGCACTTGAGAGACAAAGCCGGTGACCCAGTTGCAGGATTCCAATTAGCGGCGTGTATGCAACAGTTGAGATGAAAAGAGAACAGGGTCTTACAGAGCCCCGGGGCTGTCTGATTACTGCCTGGAAACATGAGTCTTTTGCCTGTGACAAAGAGTGGAGCGACACAGAGGGAGTGCCAGGCCTCAGCTGCTCTTCCTCTCTCTGGGCCAAGGATTCAGAAGAGCTCATCTCTTCGGCGCCTGCCTGCCAGCCATTTTACATGCTACATTCTTTAAGTGTCTCGCAGCATCTCTGCCTCACTTAGATACTTATCAGACGTGTCCAAGTAGCTGAGTAGCTGGCTGTTATTCTTGCCAGTCTTGGGGAGGAAGTAGCGGCCACGGGGTCAGAAGGCTGAATCCGTCACTTCAAGACGGATTACATTTTTGACCCTTAATGACGCTTAGTCCTCAATTTTTGAAAATCATTTTATCATCACTGCTGCTAGTTTATGTCTAGTGAATTGTTTTCATGGTGAATTATCTTTTTAATTGATCTTAATTAGGAATTTTTCACTGTTTCATTTTAGCACACATTCCTATTTTTGTTGCTCACTCTTCCAAATTTGACAACTTCATGTAAAGTTCTTTTAACATTGAATTTATTATGTAAAGTGTTTGCTTTATCCAAAAAGATACATAATTTGTAGTCTTACAACAGAAAGAGAGATGGATGAGTGCAGCGCCTTTATAAATGTAGCTAGTTTATGAATATTTGGGCAAAGTTCTTTCTTTCAATCAGCTTCAAATGTTAGATTCAACATTTTTAGATGTTTTTTCTTTGACATATATGTATAAGGTGGTCAAAAAAGAACAACACTGATGCTGAAAATTGAAAAAATAATATTTGTTTTCATCATCTTTGACATACAGACCCTTTCCCAAAAATATTGGAACATTAAGTGTTTTTTTTATTTTCATTTTTCTATTTTAAAAAGTTAAACATTCAGGCTATAGATTCAGGGCCCATTGGGGTTCCACCTCGTAAAGCCCACAAAAATTAAAAATCTCCATATACTTCTCAGGGTTCGCAAAAATGATCAACTCAGATATTTTAAAGAGCACTGTGTTGTATGTGCAGGAGTGTAGGGGTGCAGCGCGGGCAGAAAATCCCTCTGGGGGCAAGAAGACAGCATGTCAGCCAGATGCAGGGGTCAAAGATTACAACACCAAACAATCGTCACCATATAATGCTCACATTCTGATTCTGCAGGAGTTCTGTAAATATTGACTGATTGCTGGGATGTCAAAGACGAGAACAAACCACAGGACCAGAAACATCTTGTGGGCTAAAGCAGAGGAAGGTTTAATATTTTAGGGGAATAATGCAGGTTTCTATAGAAAATTTTCATCTTTTGTTTTCCTTTTTTTAATTGCTCTAACACTTCATGTTAAAGTTCAAAACAAAAACTGTCCTTTTTATATATTTTTTTGTACTTTGTGGTATCATGTGGCATTATTTTCCCCACCATATTGAATGTGGTCCATTTGTGGAAAAGGCTCCTGGTTGTTTCAGACCAGGTGAAGCTGCTCCTTGGGTCATGCTGCCCCCCGCCTCCTCTTGCCTCCTCTTGCCTCCCCTTCCTGCATTAACATTCATGGAGCCAGTGAAGTGTGGCGAGCCGGCGTATATCAAGCCAACCTCAAGATGCAGTCAGAAGGTGGGGGAGTGGGGGTGGAGGATGGAGAGAACCCCCCTCTCCTCCTTTAAAAGGGTTGAGGGCTAGAGGAGGAGCAGGGTGTAGCGGGGAAGGTTGCCTTGTGTGGGAGCGTGGAAAACCAAGCCGCCTCACCTTTGGTCATACATCACAATTATTGCTGTGGGTCAATGACTGTTACAGAGATGATGGGAGCAGGTCGCTGGAAGAGTGGACAGGGCCAGGTTAGAAACTGAGTCTGGAGGTAAATGTCAGCAAATATATGATTCAAGCAACTCTGTGGGGAGGGTGGGGGGACTACAAGGAATGAAAAGTCTGCTCAGTAGTTTGTTGTACTCAGAAGTATGCAGACACATCTCTGAAGTCCTCGGAAGCAAGAGACTGGGAATTTTCCTTTAAATCCACAGTGAGATTGACACTTAGGATGCTGATATTAAAAGCTGTACATTATATTGTATTAAACTGACATAAGAAGATATTTAAAATGAAATGTGAATATATTTGTTGTAGTTTTTATTGTATTCATTTATTTTCTGATGTTCATCACAAACAGCAGTGCAGAGAATGTGTTGGTAGGCTATTATTCATGATAGGACAACTCATCTCCACTTGTTTTAGGCCTTGTTCATGCAGACAGAAATATCAAGATAACATGTCATCAAATGTAGGTTTAAAACTATCTAAAAACACCATGGTGCAAAGGGGAAATAAAAAGGAAAAGAAGCTAGAACAAAAAGTATTAAAGAAATGAAGACAATTTGGAAATAAAAGAATTTAGTTTTAGGATCCATGAGGACATGAAAAAATGCCGGAAAAGATTTTTTAATGAATAAACAGTAGGTGCGGAAAGTATTCAGACCCCCTTACATTTTTCCCTATTTGTTATATTGCTGCCATTTGTTAAAATCATTTAATAGTTTAAAATAAATTACTTAAATTTAATTTAATCTTAAATAAGTGAGCTAATAATTGATGTGCAGGTTGTCCAGTGTTTAAACTCTCCAGTTGATAACCTGAACTCTGTTTCATCCATTCATCTTCAGAACCTGCTGGGGTCATGGGGCTGCTGGAGCCTAACCCAGCTGTTGGGCAAGGGTGGTGTATATTCTGAGTAGGTCACACACTCACATGCACACCTAGGGACAATTTAGAGACACCAATTACCCTGTGACACACATTTATGGACCATGGGAGGAGGTTGGAGTGCCCAGGGACAACTGCATGGGGAGAACGTTATACACAGAAAAGTCCCAGTTGAGATTTAAACTAAGGCCTTCTTCCTGTGCGGCAATAGAATCACCCGCTACGCTACCGTATTAGCCCTTGAATTCTGATGTAATTTATTAATTGAAAACTTAAGCTTTTTATTTGAATTGAGAATTAAAGACCCACTCCAATGATGATGGTGTTTTTTGTTTTTTTAATTTGTTCTTGTAGTATTTTTCTCATGATGGACGACATGTTTAAAATTAAGATTAAAACTGCATTTCTGAGCATTTCTTTATTCCAGTTGTGTTGGATCAAGAGCAGATAAAACTTGTAGTTTGAAAAAGCTCAGGTTTGACCTGAGGCTGCTGCGTTGCTGTCATGGATGGGCCAAAGTCTCCCTGCTCCACTACAATTCTGAAGTGTCCACTTGCAAGGGGATGTTTTCTTCATTTCAAAGCATCACTAAACCCTTCATGTAGCAGGTGATGATATAAAATGTTTGACTATATTTTTTGTCTAACTTCACACAGACCTTTTTACTTGGTTTGTGACAAAGTAACAATATTTTTTGTATCTTTTTTGGGACCCTGTTTGCTGTTGCTTCATAGTCAAGAACATAAACTTGTATTTGAAAATGATTTCGTTGACCCTCTCCAGTCCTCTCACCTCAATTGTTCTCATCTCTCCAGTATTACTGATACTTACAGAGATTCCTGAATTTCAAACTAATCATGTAATTTATCTTCACTTAATGTGAGAAACAGACTTTAATTGCTTTTATGTTCTTCAAATAAAAAATAATTCAGAACTTTATGGAGGATGTTACTTGACACAAGTTACATTTTTGTCAAATAGTCTTCTATTTTTAGAAGTTTTCTGTTTATTGGGGTCAAGAGTCTTTTATCTCTATAATACTACTTTCTGTTTCACCTAACGTTTCACTTTTCAAATCGTTTCCCCAGCGATGCATATTTTGTTTAAACTTCCATGTGTGTCAGATGGAGAAAACTCTAAAGATGGAAACATTTGTTTTAAACTTGTCTGATCTACACTCACATGAGAAAAAGTCTTAGCTAAAGAGTCATTATCTGGTTATAATCTTATTGCTTTTAATTTTTTTTAATGTTTTTATCATATAAAAAATAAAGAAACAATCTTATTACTTGATGAATTCTTATTGATTTTTTAAATGACTGGACGCGCAGGCTTGATTCAATTAAGTATGAGGTCATCGTCTGTCCAAAAGTGACTTATTTAGTTAGCTTTGTCACATTTCAATGCAGGTCTTCGTGGCACATAAGTGGGGCGGGGAAAGCTGACTCCACCTGAACGGTTGGCGTAGCGTGGAATGGAAGGATTTGGGAGCGGTGTCCTCTTGTTCTGAAGGACAGAGGCAGCCAGCTGAAGCGATCGCAGAGCCTGACAGTACACAGGCAAGATAGTGTCTTGTCACATTATTAGTTTTACTCGTGCACATCTGTCTGAACATACCACCAGGTTCTTATGGATTCCAGTTTAAGAAGGACTTGGAAAAATAGAATTTTTTGCAACATTTATGACAAAAGATGCAAGTTGTGAACAGCGTTGTTGAGCTGTACTTGAATGATGCTGGTGTATTTACTAATTTTGCTTTATTTGTTTCTAATAGTAGTATCTCTGAACTCAAACGCAAAACTCATTGCAAAAACAAATTAAAAAAAAATTAAGGTCGAAATATTTTAAAGAACTTGCAGCTTTCTCAATATCTTTCAGGAAACATTTTGTGATTTTCTTTTTTTTTATGTCAGTAAGTGCAGGTTTTGTTGTTTAAAAAATTTTTGAATTTTTTTGAAAATGTTAAAAATTAATTTAAATTCTTATACTTGTGGCCATCCCAGAAACAACCTGTGAATTTTTCCACAGTTCAGGAGGTCATGGTAGCATTAATATACCAGTCCAAACGTCCAAATGGAAAAAAATATATATAAATTTTTTGAAGTTCATGGATCTTGCAAAATGTCATGCTGCCAGATGTAATCCAGCCTAATGGCTGTCACAAACAACACATTGTAAATGTACAATGTTTTTTTAATTGATGATGATGGTAGAAAAAGTAGAAGCAAAGAAAAGTGCTGATCACAAGTTCAGGTCTTCACCTCCATCCTTTTCACATGTGCATTTTAAAGAGTGATTTTGTGCTTGAACACAACTGACATGAAAGAAAGGTTCATGAGGTTTAAGCTCACTTTTGTATTTATATTTTCCTACCATACTTTGTCAAAGCCAAAGACCTCATTTATTTGTAAAGTACATGTACAACAGCCAAATTGTCCAACATTTTTACAATCTAAACGAAGAAAAAACAAGATGACATAAAAATAAAAAACAAATTAAAGTACATAAAATAAAAAATAAAGAATATCAGGTATTGAGGCAGAAAATCCTTGCATAATTAAGCATAAAAAAGGGAAAATTACAAAAATACACTGTATATTTCAAATAGTCAACTTTTTCAAATAATTCTTCAGTTTATTTGTTTGCTTCATATAGTAACCCTGTAAAGCCTGAACCAATAAATAATTGACAGAAAATTTAAATTCTTTGGATTTGGAGCCTTTATAGGTCCCTCTGAACAAACAAAAAAAACAAAAAAAATTTATGTATACATTTCGTTTTGTATCATATCTGATACATCAGGTCACACAGCTCAAAGATAACTTTTTTCCTGAGCTAACAAAAACATTCTAAGACAAAAAAAAAAGAAATCAAGAAATGTGTATTTCCATTCCATTGCTCTTGCGGAGTGCTGACAGACTCATGTATCAAATGATACGTTCGGCTTTAAAGGGTTAAGTGCAAGAAAAAGATCTTCAACAGCTGAATAGTGCCAAAAAATGTTCTTTAATTTCTGCAAAGCAATTTATCAAAAGATTTAGAGACAAAACAAAAACAAAGAAACTAAGTTTAAAAAAATAATTATCTGTAATCTGTCATAGGAGCATTATGTATTGTTTTATTGGGGTGCTACCATTAATTGACCCGATTGATAACTTAATTTATATTCCTACGATCAAACCAGACCAATCTGTCTAAGGCAAGCTGTCGATCAAATTGACCTATACCATCATGAAATCATTTTAAAATGAAATTAATCGATTATATCGATATTGGCACAGTAGGTTTATTTGACTATTTCACTAAGCATGAATAGTCAGTAGTCTTTGGTGGTTAAGGCCAGACACAAAAGCTAGGGGGAGAACTGGGCAAAGGATGGCCAGCGAAAACTTCTAGAATGTGGCTAAACAAACTTCTATGAATTTAATGGCAGGGATTTGGTTGTGATTGGCTGTTAAGAAAGTGAGCACTTTAGCTACTGGCTCAGAGTGAAGACTGATGAGTGACCTTATTTTCAGTATCCAGGTATTTATCTCTGAGTCACACTGGTTGAATTTTTGGTCAAAGATGCTCTGGATTAATTTCTGATCAGTGAATTGGATTGTTCAACCAGTAATTAAGATTTGAATTGTTGTTATAGTGTATCGCCACACCCCTAATTTTATGCAGAAGTAGAGTTTAGTTTATGATTCTGGATTGCGGAACTTCATTATGTATAAATGTAGATAAAAATCTTCAAATTGACCACATTATTCAGTGATCTTACGAGGAATCGTTCATTAATAGTTTCCATCATTATTGCAAGAAGTTGCTCCTTCATCAAGTTAAGAAAAAAATGTGTGAAAAGAAAAGAAAAAGATCCCAAAACACAAACGTTAGATTAGATGAAATGAATCGAGATTATGCTGAAAGTTGGTGAAATTACAACCCAACAAAGAAGCTTTTGTTGTTGTGAGCGAATCAACAGCATCTTGGGTTGAAATCTGCTCTCAGGGCGTACAGATTAAGCACTTTGAAGAAAGAACACATAATTCTGTCCTCTTCAACTTTAATAAGGAGTACACTGACATGCTGCAGCCCCCTCCATGTCTTTCATAATAATGTGCCGCTAAAAATTCAGGAGGCAGGCTCCACATCAATCACTTGGCAGATTTGAGTCCAATGCAATAAATATGTAAATGAGGAGAAGCCAATGCCTCGTAGCTTTGAGATCTGCACAAGGAGGGGGGAAAAAAGGGAAAACTGTATTAATTGCCCATGGCCAGAGGAATCCTATTACTGTGGGCATTGATTATAAAATTGTATGTGTGAATGATTTTCATGCAGAAAGTGGACGGCCAAGCCTGGAGCAGAAAGTGGGGGAAAAAGAGAGTTGAATTGTGGTGTGTTTGACTAGATTGTGCAGAGGACTAAAAAGACAAAATAATGACAAATGGAGGGTCCAACTGGAGAGTCAGGGAATGATAAGCATCAGTCTTGGATTGCAGCAACATTTCAACTGGTCACTGCTTTTTTTTGTTTGTTTTTTTGTTTGTTTCTTTTTGCATCTTCACAGACTTTAGGTTTCATTTATGGAGCAAACCAAGAGCTTTGGTTTTCCCTTGAAATGTAATTAATAAACCTGGTCTCATTATGATAACATGAGATTGGATTGCTTGCAGGAGCAAACTCGTACCTTTCAAACCAGCTGTGAACTCCAAACAGAAACAGTTCCGGAGCAGCTTATCTGATAACTAAAATGCTGTTTCCGAAAAAGCTGAGACCAGAAATAAAAGCATCCCTAAAAAGACAGTTAGTTCTGCAGGGTTTTTTTATTTATTTTCTCAGATTTCAATACTAAAAATAAAAGAATTTAATGCTCTCACACACTAATTACTTCCTTTATTTTTCTTTGATATTAATGTCCTCCAATTCCTGATAATAGACAGTAAATCCCTCATCAGCGAACAAGCGGTTCTTAGTTTCGTTTGTTTATTTAACCGTTTGCTATAATCAGCTGGATTTAGACTGATGTTCTGGTCTCACGTTGGATTTACAAATCTCTCTCTTCATGAAGGCATGCTCAGATAAACAGGGATTAAGCCAACAAGAAGAATTATCTCCAATAAAGGAGTGAATTTTTCAACTCTACTCAAAACCGACATAAGGCCAGACCATTATTCTAAATGGGAGATTTTTAGCATTTGTTTTTTTTAAAATGTACATTAGTTTTTCATCTTCTTTACACATCCCTGTTTTGGTGAACAGAAGCTGGATTATTAGTATATACCATTAAACTGAGAAAAAAAAAAAAAAAACTTTAGCAAATAAGTGTGCAGCCAAAGATTATAGAGGAAAGAAAATAACCTTGACATAAAATTGAAGTCATCTGTCACCCCTCATCTTTTTTTGCATTTACTTAATGTAAATAAATATTTTTTTTTGCATAATCGACCACTTTTGTGTCCTGCTACATTAAAAAACACCAAAGACACATTCCATAACTTACACATATTAAGTTTAAAAGAGCACATTCATATTTTAATAATTCCAATGAGGAAACATATTAAATTGATGGCTGCATTGATTTACTTTTGACCATGAACTTTTTTCCATTTAGTTTTGATCTTCTGTAATATGTGAACGTTCCTCTAAAATGGTGTCAACCACAGTAGCCTGCTCCTTCTGAATTTAAACCTATCTGCTTGCCCCCGTTTCCCTAAATAGTCGTTTGTAATCAATAAGACATCAGGAATACAGTCATGCAGCATCCTCTGAGCATCTCCTTTCTTCCTCAGCTTCACCACACTCACAGTTTCATGCTTGGCTGCTCAGTGACCCCATAATAAGCATTTTCTGCTGGCCTCTTTTGTGCTGTTCTCACCTTTAGCTCTACGAAGGTCGCGCTGCCATCAGTCTCTTTTCCTTTTCCAGCATGAATTCTTCAACACTGACATTTCAGAAAGGCCTGTTGCTCACAAATTCAAATAGTGTACTTAAAAAAGATTACAGGTATTTAGAAAACTATTCTGTAATTTTTACATTGATTGATGTATTTTTTTCTTAAAAACCTCACAATAATCTCACAAAAATCTCACAATAGCAATTCAGCTTAATTCCCTTTTAAACATCACCTAAACTGATAGAAATGTGTATAATGATCATGCTTTTGACTGATCAAAATACATTAACTTTAATTGTTTTTGGACACACAAAGAAGACAAAAACTAGAAGAAAAAAATGAAGAGGTTCTAAACAGAGGACAACTGTGCTTTTGTTTTTCAAGGACTGGAAGGTAACAGACACTACAATTTTCCAGAAACTCTTTTGGTTTTTGTAAAACTGTATTTTTATTTCATCTTGTTTCTTCAATCGTTTTTCAACTTCTGATTATTTAGATTCCGTCATTTCCTGAATCAGGGAGTGATGGAATCTAAATCAGGAAATATATCCGAATCAGGTTAAATCAAAATGATTTAACCAATTGTAACAAATGCAGTTGATATAATAAAGTAGTGACAGTAAAAAAGACATTTAAAATGCAATATTTCACTTTTAGGGAAGTAAATATTAAGTACCATCAAACCTATTTGCATTAGAAAATTTAAAATAAAAAGCTCCCTTTTCAAAATGCAGCTGTTTTTGACCATATTTGATCCCGATGACTGTACTTAGGAACACTTTATCACACAAAAGCTTCTGAAATTGTCAAAGTCAAAAAAGTCAAATTAATATTTATGCTTTCATATAAAAATGTATACATTAAAAGGACTGAAAAAACGTTTACACTAATTGAAATAATAACTGCAAAAATCAATATGTCTTTCTCAAAAATAAAAACACTCATTTGCTTTTTTGTTTATTTTTAATGTTAGGATCTTAATTGCAAAAATCTGATACAATGCATGGAAAAAGCTATGTTTGATATTAAATAAAATGATCAATTGTCAAATTTTACATGATGGTAAAAAATAAAACAAAACTCAACAACCTTATAGTGCTTGAAGGAAATAGAAGACCCGAATGATAAATTGTTTTGCACGGCTAAAAGTGCAGGTTTGGATTGTGCTTTTATTTTGGCAAGAACAAACCCACCATTCTGTTTTTTTAACGGGTACCTAAACCAAGCCAGCACAGTACACCAACTGTACAGTTAAAAAAAAATTTGGTTTGTGTGAATAATTTGTCCATCAAAAACACAACTGACTCCAGTAGCAAGACTTTAAGTAAACAATCAACTGTTCTGCTTACTGGCCTTTAGACTGCATTGAGTTAGACTCCGGTTAAGGTTTTTTTTTCTCTTTTATCCATATAAAATTACCAGATTTACAAAGATATTTTTTCTGAAAGGAGGATGACATACAAAATTCTTTTTCTGGTCCTGAGAGGCTTCCGTTGTGATGTTGAGCATTTGGGGTAATAATTTGCCACCAGTGACTAAATCCTGCCAAATAAATAACAAGAAAAATACAACAGTGCACTTTAATATCATCTTCAAAAACAATCAGTGCAAAAACATGTAAGCACTGCAAATGAGACGGCTCTGAAACAATACTATGAGGAGATTTTTGTACATCAATCAGCTTAATTAAATGCACTGAAGAGAAATGCACTTCTGTTGTGCCCATTCTTTGGCTGGAAAAGAATGAATAAATAAAAATACAATAAATAAGATTGCTCGGGAATTCCTGTTATATACAACTGTAGAACAAAGTTCTAAAAATGCCTCTGACAGCCTCATATCACTTAAAAATGTTTAGGGATCTTCTTTCTTTGAGCTTGTTTGTCTTTTTCTCAGGGATCATACCTTGTTGAGGCTTTGCCAAATGGAAAGTCAGGCTGGGTAGGGCGGTACCATGATGGAGATCCAAACACAGACAGGAGCGAATGATGCTTTCGTACCACTCTGACGACAACGGAGAGCATTTTTGTAAACAGTGGAAAAAACTTTTTGCAGCCTTTAAAAGTGTGTTGGAGGGGTTTTTGCTGGATCAAAGCTGTGAATATCACCCACTCAAATTCACACCCATCATTGTAAAGCTACTATGAGGAGGCCAGTTTGATAAAGCAATCACATAATAAATAAATAAATAAATAAATAAATAAATAAATAAATAAATCCAGGGTTTGGGGTTGACTGGGTTACCAGGCGGTGCCTTCGCTCATTTCTGAGGAGGGCTGTGACAGCTGGGCGGTGTATCCGTTGTCGCTGAGTGACACTGTGGTAAAAGGGGTGCTGGGGCCACACATTTCGCTGGAGATGCTGTGAATGGAGCCCGGTCCACTGGGCTCTGGGCTGGGTGAGTTTGCGGGATGGTGGGACCCCGGGTCAGGGAAGCACTGCGCCTCTCCGGTGCACGGGTGCCCTGTGTGGTGGTGGTGGTGGTGGTCCATGCTGCCTCCTAATGGGGTGCCGGCTGGGACTGTTGAGGGCACAAAGCCCAGATCTGCTGGAGTCTGAGCCTGGGATGATGGTGGGCCTTGGAAGTATTCATAATTCCCTCCTGGGCCGTAGTATTCACCGGGATAATCTGCATACATATGAGCATGGGATTACAGGATTTAGTCTGAGTAGACCTTTGAAGAAAAACAATCAGTAGGATTTCAACTGGCTTGCTTTTGTACATTTTACTGCTTCATCCATACATACATGCATATATATTTATATCAACATTACTGCCAAATGCTAAATTTGTTTGCCTCACCAGCATAGTAGGAAAAGTGGCCAAGCTCTCCTGGCTCCAGTCTTTCCCCCATTGCTCTCATCCTCCTCGGGCTCCGAAAAAACACGTGTCTCCGCGCGCTCAGAGCGCTCAGTTGCTTCATCCGCCTTTCTTTGGACCTTCGATTTTGGAACCAAACCTTTTGGGAGGAAAAAGATTTGAAACCAAACCAAAACAAAGTGAAAAAAAAAAGAAAAAAGAAAAAAAAGATGAGCAAATTTGACAAATTGTTGCTTAGACTAATAATAAAAAAACGAATTAATATTTAGAATAAACCAAAAAAAAAACATGGTTTTTGTCACATTTTTATTTATTTAAGTTGTGGTGTAACAAATCATTTACATAATAGATGAACAAATATGATAGAGAAAAAAAAAACATAAATCAAGTTGAGTTGAATGTCGATTTCCTATAATATTTCCCCAACATAAAATAAAATGAAGCAAATCATTTTTAAAAATATGAGAGTAAAAACGTGCAAAAATTTGAAAATATATGGGCTTGGTGTTTTCTATGATTATTTGAATTATTTTATTTTGCAGAACAAACTACTTTTCATTAAGTGTGTCCGATAATGGATGCGTCTGAAAGATATTGCGCACACAATTCGTATTCTATTACTTCGCGCCTCGTACCTGGATCACTCTCATGTTGAGGCCGGTCTCTCGTGACAGCTGCTCCCTGATGTGTCTGGTGGGTTTCGGCGTGGCCGCAAAAGCCGCTTTCAGGGTCTCCAGCTGCTTGGCTTTGATGGTGGTCCGCGGCCCGCGTCGCTTACCGACCGCGCTCTGCTCGTCGTTGTCGTTGCCGCATGCGTCTTTGTCGGACAGATGACCGCTCTCCGAGTCCTTCCCGTCATCCTGCGGGTCCTGGGAGTCCGGGGACAAACTGGGATCACTGCATGTTGTCACTGTCAGGAAAAATGAACTCAGATTCAAGCTTTTGCATGAAGGAAGGGGCGATTACGAAAAATTATACAGATGCGTAAAAATCACCTGAAAGAAGGATTGTGTCTTTTCCGTTGGAGTTCTGATAATCCTCTTTGCAAACAAACTTGAATTCGTCCAGGATGTACAGCTCCTCTCCTGTAGACAACTGCTTGTTACACATCACACAGGTGAAGCAGTTCAGGTGGAACACTTTGCTTTTGGCTCTGCGGACAAGATCACTGGGTAAAATCCCCTGCGAGCAGCCTCCACACTTGGTCCCAAATCTCCTGTTAAAGAAGGACAGCAGCAGTCAGGAGGAGGGAAAGTTTAAGGACATGTCATATTTTGGCCCACAAAGAAATCAGGAACTTCTTAAAAAAAAACAACCTGTTTTTTGTTTTTTTATTTAGGGAACAGAGTTGCGCTGCGTAATTACGCAGCAAAAATACGAAAAAGTCTGATAGAACACATTTTAAATGGCATACATATAAATGTATTTTTCACTGTCAATTACCAAGCATTATTTTAAATCAAAATGCATTCGTCAAAGTCACGTTGTTTGCTTACCTAAAGAAATCATTCTTACAATATAGTCTCCCATCTCGGGAAAAGCACTTCTCCGTCAAACTGCATTTACACTCGCAGCACTGAACGCATTTGACGTGCCAGGGTCTGTCCAGAACTTTGAGTAAGAACCTATCAAGAATAGGTTTCTCACAGCTGGTACAGTGGAGCATTGTATGGACTTTTTTTGCCCAGTCAAAAGTCTTTCTCCTGCGTCCCGGCCCGCTTCTGAAGCTGACTCCCAGGTGCGTCCTGGCACGCTTTATGATCCAGAAAATCCACTAGAATCCCAAATTCTCCTGGTGACTAAGGCATAAAAGAGAAACAAAAATCCACATCCAAATTCAGCGGATCCACCCGAGATGTTATTTCGGATCTAGAACAAGCTTCCAGACAACATTTCAGATCACAGAGGGCGCGTCAAGATCATCCCAGCTTTTGGTGGCTTGTGGAGGAGCGGCGGAAGAACTGGAAGCCCACGGGTGTCTCTAAACTCACCACGCAGCAGCATCCTCACTGTCGACTAGAAAAGCAGGAGGAAAAAATTCCGTCATCTGATCTGCGCTCGTTTACTGAGGCGCGTGAGAGGATGGCTGTGAGGAGCGCACCTCCTGAAGCTCAGCCCTGCGCCTATTATTACAAGGCGTGTGACGTCATTTCCACGGAAACGCACTTTTTTCCTCCACTCACAGATTTTGTAAAGCAATATAAACTATTTGAATGATTATTATTATATTAGAACATGTGAAACAAATAAACCAATAAACTAGTATAAAAAGCAAGTTTTTTGTTGTAAAAAAATAGGCTAAATGCGATTAAAATTTCACACTTTTTAGGAATTTCCTGATGATGTCATGAATGATTCCCCTCACAAAGGTTGTAGGATGAAGACAGGTGAAAAATTACCCGCAGGTCTTCCCTCCACAGAGGCCAGATGAACCTCCTGCACACTTTTCCCGTAGATTAATGTTGTGGCCCCGCATTAATCCTCATTTCTGAGTGCGGGACAAGGATCACTAATGGGCCATAATCTCTGGCGATAGGCGGTCCTCTTCCAGATGCTATCGGATCATGTTCCTGCGCTGGAGACTCAGATAGCGCTTCTCCCCAAACAAGCTCCAGGCTCTGTTGGTCTCTGATAGCCAAGGTCCCGGCTGTGGGCCTGGAATGAAAGAGCTGATATCTTTCTTATAATGAAAGGGTGAAAAAAAAATCTTTACCCTCAGTTTTTTTTTTTTTTTTTTTTTTTTTTGCTTTGTTGCCCTTATCTAAAAAAAAAAGCATATTTTTACAAATTTACATATTTAAAAAAGAAAAAAAACTTTGAATTGTAAAGCTGCATAACAAAATATCACATTGCAAAAATTATTTATCAAGTAGAGTGATTTATTTCTGAGTGCATTACAATTATTTTAAGAATTAAAAGCCTCTAGAAATATTTAGACACTTAAAATGCTGTTTACTTTTAATAAACAACACATTTATTTGACACATTTTGTACGAGCATTTGTGCCCCTTTTTATTATTCCCATCATTTGTCTATATATATTTGTTGAACTAAAACTTGCAAGACTTGGTCAAATCATTGGAATACACGTTTAAATAAAAAGAGGATTGTTCTGGTGTAATGAGAGAAAAAAGTGTGAAAAGTTTATCCATAATAATCTTTGCAAGGCTAAAATAATTCAACTATTTTATTAAAAAAAGATTTAATCAGTTTTGTAAAGAAAAAACAGTATTTTTCTTAATTCAGTTACTCATTTTAATACTAAAATTGAAAAAAAAATGACATTAGGGCAAGGAAACAAAAACAAAAAGAAAATCGCTTCCCTTTTTTTTAGTGTAATTTTTGGAGTGACTTGAAAACATATTTTCAAGCAGAAACCCAAAGAAAGCTGATGTGCACTGACGATTTCTCTTGCAGATCACTGATAATAATCAGGAAACATATTTATTTTTGCTCTTTCTGTTCATAACCCTGATCCCAGTTTTGTAAATGTAACAGAGTGACAATGACAAGGCGAGAAGGTGAGACCTCCAGTGAATAAATGGAATAAATTGATGCAAGGTGGACATGCATGTATGTTAAATGTGTCGCTGATCCTCCCATCCCTCAGCAGACATTCACACAAATGAAGAGGCCTCTGCTCAGCTCTGGAATCTGGCAGGGACACTGTTTGTTTTGGATTGAAGAAAGCGTGTCATTAGTGTTTGTTAATTGCAGCTAATTGGCTCTAACAAGATGAACAAGGCCACCCACTGGGACCAGTCACAGAAATAATTTGTTGAAAACAAAATTAATTACTAAATGCTAATTAAAGTCAGTCAGGCAGGAGTGGAGTGGGAAAGTTTTAGACAAAGGGAAAGTACCTGGCAGCATCCAGCATGGCACGACAGGCAAGTTTCTGGAGCTCTTTGATAGAAAAACAGGAAGACTTTTGTTTTGTTTTCTGTCTTCAGACTAAAACCAACAAGGGTGTTAAACATGACAAACTACCTTTTTGTTCTTATTTTTGTTTATTCTCATTAACATTTTTTTTCTCATTTTGATCAAGATTTATGAGTTGGGATGTTAAATAAATCCATTATTTAACAGGCTTTTATGTTCTTAATTGTGAGCTAAAAATAGTTTTGACTGGTCTGACCTGACAAGGACTATCTGCCTTGTTGTCTAGTTCTTGTTGCAAATGGACGGGCAGCCTTAATGTTTACTTTACTGTTGTGGAAGTGCATAAAGAACACTTCTTTCTTTTAAAAATAGCAGAAAGTTTAAAGACGTGTGAATAAAAATATACAGTGGTCTGGAATTTTCTGCTTAAGTGTCAGCAGTTCATATCGGTACTGAGAACAGACAAGTTCTCCTCATTGATAATTTAACAGCCATGTTAATCTAGTAAAATAAACTTCTTCAGAACTCTAAAACGTATGGATTAATTCTAGTAATAGATTTACCCAGGCATGTCCAAAGTCCGGGACAAGTTCAAATTACTGCAGGCCCACAGGCTCCTGTCATAAAAGCAATAATATTCTGTCCCCAGCACTCTCTAAGCACTATGATTTCTTCATTGTGATTGGCCATATGACGTTATAAGCCGTTGTAAACCTGGACCTGCAAAAGTTTGGACACATGACACACTTTATTAGTACAAGAATCACTGCGAGTAAAGAGAAAATCCCTTTAACTTTATTTGTAAATGTTATAATAGTCTGTATGCAATCAATGTATAAGTACTCAAGTGGATTAAACAGATTTCCTGCATTGATTCTTTTGATGATGTGCTTTTCTGTTACAATGCAAGAATAAAGAAATCTCAGTGGATGCTTGATGCTCAGTACAGGTAACAGTGTGACACTGTCCGCATGTGAGGCTCTGAGGCTTCAGAACCCCTTCCTCATCTGAGGGCTGCAGCCCCAGGGGCTTCTGAGCGACAGGGCCCCAGGGACAGGGAGCCCACAGCCCCACGGTGACGATGGTGATTGATGCAGGCACAATTCAGATAGCCCAGACGCTGCAGCAAATTAAAAGGCTATTTTGTAAAGTTGTAAAGGAGCTGAATGGCAAAGGGGAGGGATGAGACTCCGGCGTACTCCCCAGTCTTCTGTCATGCCATTAACTTCTGTTAGGTTTCCTGTGTCCCCCCTCCCCACATTCCCTCTCAGGAAGGGGAGCTGTCACAAGCCTTTTCCTCTCACTCATTCCGTTTTGCTGATGCTGCTTACGCACATTTGGGATTATGGATGAAGGCAAATGATCGGTCTTTAAAACTCATTCATGATAATAAGGACTCCACAAAATACTGTATCTGACTATTTTGAAATGTCATTTGTCATTGTTAGTGTTTTTTGTGCACTAGTGAGCACCGTATTTAAAAAGTGTTCAGCTTTTTAAACCAATAAGAACTATGCTCACTGCTTGAACGTAATTCACAAATCGTTAATCCTCAGTTTGAAATGAATTAACCTGGCTGACCTGAGGATGCCCCCCTCATGGAGCATTTGTCCTGCCGGGAGCAGCGTGCGTGGAGAAAGGAGATGGAAAAGCAGACTGCGTCAGGCTACAGGCAGCATTCGGGGAGGACTGCTCACATGCCTGAGGTCAAACCGATGTCAAGTGGGGAGTGAAGCCAGCTGAGCTGCCTGGGACTCTCATTGTGCTCATCAATGCAGCTGCTGTCAGTTATCATGAGTGCAAGCCAGCCGTGGGGGAGCGGGCAGCTTGGACAGAATGGAGTGTGCCTGTGTGTACGTTTAGAGGACAATTGATGGGAAATTGTGGACATCAGGGGCATATGGACCTGTTTTAGGAAAAGGACGTAGACCAGGACTACAAAAATAAACCCACAAATATTTATTGTTATGTTTATTATTGTGCATTAATTTGTGCAGAAACGGTCTGTATGAGTTCTAATCGAGCATTACAACAAAATCAACAATTCATTGACATGTTTTACTAGCAAAATAGCCCCAACTGAATGTTTTTTTTTTAATTTTCTGATGAAGTGGGACTTGTAGAAAATTCTTCCAAAAATTAAAAAATATATTATCTGTATAAAAAAATATCACGTAGATGCCATAGATTATAAGTCGCCTGCAACCACACCAGCTGTCAGCTAAAAGCAAAAACCTGAAGGCACAAAGTCCATAAGAAGATTTTTAACATTTTGTTCAGACTAAGACATCCTAACATCTGCAAATTTCAGCCTGTGTTTCGGGCTTCCACGTTCAAATCTCTTATTTTCACGCATATCTGCACAAGTTTCTACAAGAGTTTTCAGGCTCCATGTACAAAACGTGTGTACAATGATTGTGCGTTGAAAGTGGCTGAACTTTGACCAATCAGGGACTAGGATTTTGTAGAGCTCTACGGATTGCATCCCTTTCAATTCACTGAAGTGCTAACTGTTTGAAAATTGATCATGGAGGAGAAATGAATAATTGGGGTTTGTGCCTGGCTGGAATGTATGACATCAAGTCTTTCATAGAGAATAGAGCTGTGAAAGAAAAAATCTGGAGTAAGATTCACCAGATTTTCACCGCTTTTGACATTTCACACCAAGCTTCTTCCAACATGCAGTAGTAAACAGTTGAAAGAGGAAAACACGAAAATGCCGCTCCCGCTCCTTTCTTGTTCGGTGTGAACATCCTATGCTGAAAGTGCGTTCAAGGTCAAATGCCCCGAGTGAACGTAGCACGAGAGCTTTAGCAGATCATCCTGACAATGCTGATGAGCAAACATGTGATTAGATTTGACACAGTAGTGATTATATGTATCTCTTTGTGCATGTATGGATCCTTCTTTTTGCTTTTTTTTCCTGTCTGGAAATAGACACATTAGAAAAAAATAAGTTAAAATCCAATTTTGTGTTTGTTAAAAAATGAACTACGTTGGTTTGGTGAAAAAAATGTTCAACAAACAAAAGTAAGAAGTAAATGAAAACAACTGACTTTGAAATACTTGGCTTTTTAAGGCAAAATACAAATCTAAACCTAATTTCCACTTTGTACTCTTGCCAATATAACTCCCTGTGTGGCTGCTGTGATCTCAGTCAGGGGTGATCTATGTCAGGCTGTTTCCAGGGAGTTTGATTCCCAGCCCGAGCAGTCCTGTGTCAGATTTAATCAGGCCGTCTGCGGTAAGGTCATGACTTCAGCTGAAATGGTTTGACCAGCCTATAGCAGCTTATCACCTGCTCCAATCCTGTCCAACCACTGAACACTAACAGCGATATGGGAGCCCGCTATATCAAGCAGTCTGAGGGGGATTTCTGGCAAAGGGGGACACCTAGAATGGGTAATATGCACACTGTCAAGTCAATAGGAAAATATTAGCTGAAAAGCTTAAGAGGGAGAGAACACAGACGCTGCATGCATGAAAGGAGAGGATGGTTTCGGCGTCAGACACGGCGGTCTGCTTCCCGTGGTGCATCTGTCAGGCTCTGATCTCTGCATCGTATGCAAGCAGGGGAGTCATGGATGCTGCATTAGAATAAGAGTGGACGGCAGGAGTGCCTCTGAGGCTTGATGCAGCCGCCCACCCTTGTCTTTTCAGCTGGGCCTTCCCATACCTCCTTCTTTCATTCCTGCAGCTCTCTGGGACCGTGATCATCCCAATGCACTAAGCAGATGGGAGTCTCACAAAGGGCCCTGCTTCGTCACAAGCTGGTGTACTACATGGCTGATTACACCTAAACACTAAACGCTGAATTGATACAGTTGCTCGTGCTCACATTATGCAATGGGCGTAAAGAGAAGACAATCAAAAGAAAGTTATGTGTCTGTTGCGTGCTGGTTTCAACCGTCTTTGTTGGATTTGCAAAAGATAGCTTGGTGAATACAAATAAAACTGAAGGAAAAACTGAACTTTTTTTGCATTTAACTTCATTTTTAAACATCAGATCAAAGCAAATTTCCGAGCTTCCAAAGATTTAATTTGCTCATCATAAGTTTGATAAACGTACCAGTGAATAAATATCAGATAGAAATCTCCTGTGCATTTGTAACAATATTGAAAAGATGGAAAGAAATCCCCAATTCATGTCTAAATTAGTAATTACACAATCAGCCACTACAAATTAAATAACTGAAAATGACCTTGCCACTACCGTTACTTTTTTAGCACGAATTACTGCATGATAAAATCATCTTTTACAGCAGAACATGCATTCTTTTGTTGTTGTTTGTATTATTATCATATGTTGATGTAAAAGGAAACTGTAAAACTGACATGTATGAAGATTTGCAATTTAAAGCTTGATTTAAAAAATTAAAGAATATGTCTTCATTTTAGGACTTATGTAGTCGTAGTCCCAAACCCCTCCTTTTGAAAATCAAGCTGAGCACCATATTTATGTACATTTATTTCCATCTGTCCACACAAGTCAAAGAGGAATGGAGTAGATGTCTATGGCCAGACTATCCACTTTTTCATCGACATACAAAAATAAAATAAAATAAAATAAAATTGGGCTTCTTATCAGCACCTGTGTCCTTTCCTTCCTCTCAGACTGCCCTCCCATCCCTGTCTGGCCTCCCAGATATGCTAATCACTATGTAAGAATATCCTGTTGGATAATTACCATACATTACCCCGTGCTCATCTCCGGATTAATTCTTCATGTGCATAATCGCATTTGGGCTATTTTTTCCAGCCCAATGTTAAAGGTGAAACCTGGGTAAATACAATTTACTCTGGCTTGAACATTATTGTTTGCAGTGTGTTGGCAGCTCTTACCTCCAGGACATTGTCTGCAGACTGAGATGGCTGAATGAGAAGGATTATCTCCTCAGCTATAAACTATCTGGGTTGCCAGATCTCAGGGAGTTGTGATGCCAGCACCTAAGGCTGCTTTTTTTCACATGGTGGATAATGCTTGCATTAATCTTAGTGTTTTAGCCAGCGTATAGATTTTTAATGCATTTTTGTTTGTATTATTCTTTTACAGCATTATACAAATGTAAATATAATTTAGCATAGTTTGAATACTTATTGAAATGGCTGCCTTTTTTCTCTCTGTTTTATTTTGAAGAGCATTTCTATATTTTCGATAATCATTTCTCTCACAAAGGTAAATTTGAATTGAGAACCCACAATTTTGAACCACATTAAAACAGAAAATATTGCACCATTTTAATGTTTAAAAAAACAACATATGGTTTTTGATAACCATATGTGTTGTTATCAGGTTGATCACAAAATTGTCGTCACACAAAAACACAACCACTGTCACCCCCTTCACTGACAGCCCACCCCCTATCTGTATGTGTCATTTAAATATATTGAGCGGGCCATCTGTAATCCATTTATCTACATCAAAGCCGTTAGATTTGCCCACTCCTCCCACAGGCCCTGCTTTGGCTCCAGCGGACGCAGACGGATTAAAACAAAAAAATTGCGCACTCTCAAACAATCCAATTCTGTGCATGCTGATGGAAACAAAGGTATCTAAAACTATAGAATGCTGCAGTGAATGGATATTGCAGAACATAATTCAATGCTTTTGTGATTGCTAAAGAAAAAACATTTCTTAAAGAAAACAACATTTATGAATACAAATAAAATACCAACTCCAACGAAAATTGAGTTTTTGGTGTTTTAACATGTTCTTGTAGCATTTTTCTTATGATGGAGAACATATAAAGGACATATATGAAGAAAAGTAAGATTAAAATTGCATTTCGAAGTATTTTTTGATTCAAATTGTTGTAAAACAGGAGCAGTTGAAAAAATGTTGCTGAAAAAAAGCCTGTATTTGTTAGGCAAGATCTGTTATTGGCAAGGCACAAGCTCCCTAGGTTGCTCCTTCTCGATGCATCCACTTGTAGGTGACTACATTCATTGCATGATTGGATAGCTCCAAGGCTAATCGTGGACATTTTTGTTACACTGGTTCTGTTTGGTTGGGGGTGTGAGGGGCTGCAAGAATTCGGTCCCACATACCAAAATATGACTTAAATGCTAATTTTTCAGCGAATTTGGCAGGTGGCTACGCGGTGGCATTTGTAATCGAGAGTCGCATTTTTACACGGTGTGTTTCTTATTAAGAAAAAGTTCAAACTTTACGGGGACAGGACAATTTTTCTCTAAGAGTTGACAGTGCCGCCCAGGAACATTTCAAGGTCGCGTGGCGGCAGTCCAGAGATAGCTGGGGATAATTCCATTATGAAATCTGTCAACAACCTAGCGGTCACAGGGTGGATCGCCGGCCGGCAGCAGCTCTGACAGGATGATGTGTAAATTTCTCCGGACAGCCGTCCGCTAGCAAGAAAAAGTGGTACATTCTGCACGTCTGTTGGTTGCCCGACTGCCACCATCTACGTTATGATGAAAAAATTTAAAAAATTGGGCGGAAGCACAAAATCGTGAAGATTCTGCCAATGCGACCCCAATGCACGGTGGCAGTTGTATTTGTGACCACATAAACATGTGGATGTCGGGAAAGAAGGGCGGGCTTACTCCTCGTCAACAGTCACACCCATAACTCAGAGGCAAATTTGTAATGAATTACTGCTGCTCTGTAAAAACGATGTTTTTTAAATTACAGGATTTTTTTTTATGTTAGGCAAAATCGACATAATCCTAATTGAAAGATCACTCGAAACACTTAAATAGATCAAAAGAGGATTGCAGTGGGAATTTAATAGGTTTTAGTTCAGCAAATGAGCCTCAAGGTTGCAACATCTTTTTTTCAGACTATATTTTGAGCAAATGTTTCAGTCCATTGCCTGTTTTCCTAAACATTTTTCATGTTACAAAGAGCTTTGCAGGTCTTTGCCTGACAGGGGCACAGGAACCAGTTTTAATTTGACTCTTCTGACAGTTGATGAGTATGTCTCTCTCTGTCAACCTTTGAGGAAAGCCCTGTTGTGCCACTTGCACATGTGACCCGTATGAACAAATCATAAAAGGACTATAGAAGAGTAATGACCAAATTTACCAGTTTGCTTCAGCACACCTGGGTTCCAGACGAGGACTGTATATTTCCTCTGACAGTCTTAGCATTTCGACGCAGCCAAGCAGAACATAACTGGCAAGGTCAATATCCCCGGAGAGCAACAGAGGAGTGGAGTAAAAATGAGCTGCATTTGAAGTTTCTTATTTGTGGCAGTGGGAAAAGCTCAGATCAGGATACAGCGCAGCTGAGAGAGCTCTCTGGTAATTCCTGCTACTTTACAATGAGATTGCAAACAGTGGAGGGAGTAGAAGTTTTATGCCAATCAGTACAAATAATGCATGTTATTTTGTGAAGTTTTAAAATACTTTTGACAGTTTTATTTTAATTTGGATCAGTTATTTTATTTTGTAATAAAGGTAATATATGTTCACATAAATTCATTTATAACCCAAATATCTGTTACAAAAAAAAAAAAAAAAATCATCCTGAGAATGCACAAGAGGACACGGGAGCTGAATGTTCTGGATGTTAATGACGTTTCGGCAAAAGCTGGTCTGAACAAGTAAAAACAGAAAAAAATATTATAATAAGATAATAACAACAATTTAAAAAAAGTACTCTGGGTTCATCAGTCATGAATTAAAAATAAAGGGTTAACAACTGTAATAAAAAAGAGCCACCAAAACAAACAAACGAACACACAAATAAATAAATACCAGTAAATAAATAAAAAAAGTGACAAGAAATTTCTTGGAATTTTTTTTTCCATCAACCTAGTTTAGGCTGTCCATCTTTTGTCTTTAGAAATGATTGAGTTTTCCTTGTTATCCTGCTTAAAACACCAAATTCATTTCATCATCAAGCTCTGCAGAGACCTTATAATTACAATAAAGGCTGGTGTGTTTAAGCAGGGAAACATGGAAAACAGGTAATTGTACGTCGGCACAAAGACAGAGGGAACTATCAAGGGAATAGTGACTGGGAAGATACTTGAGAAAAGGTTTACAAAAGAGATAGTTGTTTCTTATAAGATAGAAGATTAAAAAAGTCTTCTGTTTGTAACAAAGCGATAACTGGCCATATGTGTGCTGTTTGATATGACAGCACGCTGTCACTTACCTGTACAAATAGGTGTCTGACAACAGGCTTTATGGAGAAGCTGTAACTTAAACCATATGTGACCAATCAGTGCAAAGATATGGGTCGCATCAGCAGAGAAATTATTTTCATTAAGAACTCACTTCTCTATATTAGGCTGATCGGTTTTCCAAATACTTTTGATATTTGAGCTTTGACCTGTCTTGGGGACTTTGTTCTTTACATCTCAAGAATCTACACACAAAAGAATATTGTTATTTATAACTGTCACGATCCAGTTTACTTCCAAGATTTTTCCAAAAATGCTGTCATTGAAAACAGTTTGGTGTGCTTTTCTTTACTCTGCATGCCATTTGGCAACTGCTTACCAACTGCCTCGTGCCGTATCTGGTGTTTTGGTCTTTCAGTATCCAAAATGCCCCCTGGCTAAACTCCATGTTCTCAGTAATATTGTCCACCATGAAGCCTGTCGGGAGCTTGCATGCTGTGTGAAGTAAGGCGGCTGATCATTATTGGTCATCATTGAATGAAACTGCCCCCCGCCCACCCTTTTATGATCAGGACTCTTTGCAGCCTTGGGTTAACTACTCTAAGTGGGTTCCATCTACGCTAAATGTGCACTATTAAGACAGTCAGTAAACAAGCTGTCAGTTTCTTTAGCTTTTAATTTTTGATTTTTTAGTTGGTGCTCTAATCTACTTCAAAATACTTGAGACTTTTAGGTTTATGGAACTGATAGGCTTGTGTTTCATTCTGGGAGTGACCTCTGAGACTTGTGAGCCACTAAAGTCTGTACATCTAATATTATTGTCTCATTAAAATCTACTATTAAGTAGAAAGTTGTGTTGCCTTTTAGTCTTTTCGAGTGCTTTGCTGCACCTGCGAGTCTCTGTTTGGCAGCCAGCAGTGAAGAGGTTGTTGTAATGTTTTTTCTTCATCAGATCTTTCTGTTGTTCTGATGGGTGCCTTACCATTTTCTGCTTGGCGTGATTTTGGTTTCCCAGTCAGTCCTCCTTTGGGGATACTGTTCCTGATGTATTGAGGCATTAATCCATTGTAAAAGCATGCAGCAAAGGGGCAGCAGGTAGTGAAACAGGGAGGGGGAGCAGAGGAAATAGTTAATAGATCTGCATGGTATGAAGCAAAGGATCACAGGTTATACATACTTTTCCACTGTGGTTCATGTTTGATTCAAAGCTTAAAGTCTATTTGTGCAACTGTCTCTGTACTGGAACCAACACACTTTCCTTTGCTAATAAAACAACCATATCTAAATATGCAAGTGGCTCTCATTTCTCTGAATTTTAAATGATATACCTAACAATGTTATTTTGAAATAAACATAAAAAAACGTGTGATTAAATTGGGATTGATCAAAAATCATGCATTCAAGTCCCACTCCTGTCATTTTTGGATCCATTTTAAAGTGTTGCCAGGTGTCTTTTAATTATGATTATTCAATTTTCTGTCAAAATAAAAAAACATGTCATTTTCTAGGACATTATTTATGCAGAGCGGCAGAAGTTCATTAGAAATTCGCCTCTGAGTTGTGGGCGGGACTGCTAGTGCGGAGCAAGACTGCTCTTACTTCCCATCATCCCTTTGCCGATACCCTCTTCCTCTAGCTTAAGGGGCCCTCACAACCCCAACCTATTGTTAATGTGCAACCAAAATAGATATTGTAGTTTATCCAGACTTACAATTCGGAGCCATATGCCAGCTTTAATGATCAAACAAAATACATTGATCTCATTATCTGCAACTGGATGCATCTACAATGGAGTGGAACAAGCATCTAGTGGCCCGCCTACTGTAGCGCATACTGCTACAGTCACTGCTACAGACTATTTCCAACTGTATTTTTTCATATGCTCTTGATTCACAGCGATTTGAATTAAGAAAAACTTAGAGATGCATCTTCATTTTTTTAATATATGTCCTCCATCATGAAAAAAAAAATGCTACGAGAACATGATAAAAACACCAAAAACACAGTTTTCATCAGAGTGAGTTTTTAAAGATTTTTTGATTAACTCGTCGTGTTTTCAATTTCAAGAAAGTGTAATAACTCTTTACTGCCCATAAAACCTCCTGAAGTATATTTTTCTGTTTTATGAACTCATTAGCTTGATAATTAATAAAACCCTCATTACTTCAGCTACAACACTGAGTCAATGGGTATGAACTCACATCTGTTCTGGACATGCTTTCTGTCAGTTTCCAATACTATGTTTTTTTGCCTATTATTCGTCTACGAAGTTTCATCAATACTCATGTCAATAAAAAGGGTTAAAAGCCAATGATCACCTGCAACAATAATGTCAACCACGGGGAAAGAGTAGGAACTGAATAAGGATGGAGAGGTTTGACCTGTGATTGGCTACATGATGCAGTACGGCGGCACTGGTCATATTTGCCACAGCTCAGTCAAAAGCTGATGGAGCGTTTGATCCACTCAACGTGTTTTCCATGGAACTGCACTCTTCTGGAATGCCTTTGGGCATCACCAACGAGAGAAGTATTGGTAAAATCAATACATATTTTTTACTGTTCGAGCAGACATAATCAAGCCTATGTGACTGTTATCCCCTCGGCAGAGATAAAGGAACAATAACAAAAGAAAAAAAAAATCAGCATCAGCTGATTTAAAAAGAAAACTTTTGCTTTTAGTGCTTTGTGTATTGATTTTGCTTTACTCTTTTCCTTAAGATCCTGGCTCGAGAAAACTTCAGTATGGAAATCAAAGACTTAGAGGACTTTAAAATAAATTAAAAAAGAGAGATATTAGGAATATGAGAACATATCTAGTTGTGTTACAGAAAAATGTGAATGAATGAAGTCAATATTAATTGGTGGTTAGGCTCTGGGCCAATGATGTCTTGCATGCTTGGGATGAACTTAAATAGATGAATAAACTCCAGAGCCTTGATGCTAGAGGTGGTTAGAGGCCAGACCAAGGATGGGAAACTCCAGGCCTTCATTCCTGCATGTTTTCCAACATACCATGATCTGGCATTTTCTTATTGGCTGGACACACCTGAAGCAGGTAATCAGTCATGAGTACGGCTTGGATATCTGTAAATCATGCAGACACTGCAGCCCTTGAGGCCTGGAGTGGCCCATCCCTGGGCCAGACCTTTGATAAAGCAGCACTCTAGATAAAGAACCGCATAGAGGAGGATGGGCGAACCATCTAGAATGTAGAAAAACAATCATTCATGAATTTAAAGGCAAAAATATGATTGTGATTACCGTAATAAAAATGTCGGGCCACTTATCTATCGGTTCAAAGCAAAGGCCTAATTGGCAATGGTATGTTAGGTGAGGTTACAACCTAACATACATGCGAGCGAGGTATTGTAGAAGCTAATTTTATTTTGAAATTCATTTGATCTAATTGTGTCAATATAAAATCAATGCAAACATCATTTCCTCACCTTAAGGATTAGTCTCAAACTCCTCTGTCTTTGTTGTCTACTTTGATTTGACACTGAAACTGAAAGCATTTAACCTTTTCACTTCAAATCCAACATAATCCATGATGAACATGTTGTGATCCCTTTAAACTGTTATTATCGTGTAATTAGGGAGGAGTTTGGATTTGAGTGATTCTCCTTGTATAGATTATTTGTACAGCTTTCATCTTTCTTCATTAATACATATGAAGTAATTAATTTTTGAAAACACATAGGTCCACTTCTGCCAAACCATGAACAAAGCTGTCCCTGGCTAAACACTGGCACTGCATCAGAGACGCTGATACTTTGTTATTTTGCCTCTAAATCAGGGAGGACAGGCCTGTAATTGCCAAAGAATTCCAATACCGAGTCAGTATTGAAAAATGCACACGTCATGGAAGTCTTGTTTGAGGAGATAATTGAGTTTTCACTTAGTGACATAGCACGATCGGTGCTTCAGCATCAGCATGTAAGCAGCCTGCTATTTTCACTGGTATATTTATGTGATACACACATATATGTTTTGTCATTTTTCTACATTTGTATATACATGGTAGTCATATTGATGTTGGTGTGACAGCTAAACCAAGACTTTATTGTTACTTTATGCCACTAATATTACCAGTGCATAAAAACAATATGTGGAACTTATCAAGACATTAATAACAATATAACAAGAGTGTAATGAAAAAAAATATATACTTAACTGTGGATGCACCTGTGGTGCAGAAGTAGAGCGGTCGGCATCTGATTGGAAGATTGCAGGTTCAGCTCCTGCCCCTACCCACCAAAGTGTCGAAGTGTCCTTGGGTAAGACACTGAACTAGACCCCACATTGTTCCTGAAGATTGTAGGTCGGTGCCCGTGTAATGCTACAGTTACAAATGCAACTGCTGATGGGGAGGCATCAGCAGAATCTTCAAGATTCCATGCCGATGCCCGATTTTTTTTTTAAATTGTTGGTGTGGCGATGAATGTAGACAGTTGTGCAGAATGGCCCGCTTTTTGTACATCCCTGGGCTACAGGGCCGCCGGTGGGATTTGACATAGAGGTATTTACACATCGTCTAGTCAGAGCTTCTACTGGCCTGCGGGCTGACTGTGGCCAGCAAGCTGTTGCCCGATTTTGTAATGACATCATCCTCGCCTGTCAATGGATTGCCACCACATGGCCTCCAAATGTGCTCGGTTGACCACTTTACTGTTTCTTAAAACCTCCTCGGCCACTGTGCGGCGTGTTAAAATGCAACTCATGCAAATGCTGAAAAAGTTTCATTAAGGTCGCCGCGCGTTGGCATTTTGGGATATGTGACTGCAGTCTAAGGGAGCGGAGCTACCATCAGTGAGCGAATGTGTGTGTGCGTGGGTTAATGGGACTGTAACTGTAAACCACTTTGGGCCTTCCAAGAAGGTAATGAAGCTCTATAAAAGTATACACCATTTACCCCACCCTTCTCACAGCACATATCACCTCTGCTGTTCTACTTCATCATACATACATATTATGTTGCAATAATTATTGAAAATAAACACTTTTTTCCTCGAAGAGATATTACACCGGTATCAACAAGAGTTGATAAGCACCTTTGTTGCTTTAATTGAAAACTGCCAGTAAGAAAAGAGTTTCACTCCCCAAAATCTTTTCTTTTCTAGTTTTAAAAGAATAATAGGTATCTAGATTGTTTCTATTTTGGTAAAGTGCAGTTAATTAAGCTTTTTAGCTGTTGATAATATACTTGTTGACATTATGCTCTTTACAGCTCTCTTTGAGCAATTTAGATTTGATGCAACCTTTAAGTGCACATGCTGTTTCCTCAAGAGGTGGTGAGCGCTGACATCAAAAAGAGAGTAAATCAACCTGGGGAGGATGTAGAGCATTAATGAGCTGAGGGACGTACTCCAGAAAGATGGAAAATGAGAACTGGGACCATCTGTCAGTACTTGTGACAAATAGAAATAGACCTCTCTCCTCCACTCTCAGAGCAGCAGTATTTCCTACCACGGTGGATGACATTTTTTCTCATCAGTCATGTTTTTCACAGACTAAATGGCCCAAAATAACTTGGACAAATAGCACCTGTCTATCTCAGAAGGAGGAAAGTTGATTTTTCACTGACAACTGACTGACAAAAATCAAATAGAAGCAGAAATGGGATGGAAAAAACTGGAGAAAAGCCATTGGTCTCTTTGAACATGAACTCACTTTGGTAAAGCAGCATCAGTTAACCAGGGGCATACGTGTCTTTAAATTTTGAAGACCAGCAACTGTTTTTGGAGTTGGTTACTCTTTTAAACAACATTTAAATGATATGCTTAAATCATATTAATCATCTGTAACAAAAATATTTTGCCTTTCTTCTTTAAAAATTCAAAAAAAGAAAGGAAAGAAGAAATAAAGTATTTGTTTAAAAAAATGTTTCTACGGTGGCCCTGAAGTGCCACTTACACTAACAATTCACTCAGCATAAAAACATGTTAAAGATCACAACAATTAAAAAGCATCACAAATAATACAAAAAAATTACATTTTAGAAATAAAAAATGTCAAATGTCAAAAAACCAAAACACAATTCAGAAACAAAATAAAAATGGTACTTTTCATTTCATTTTCATTTGCTTTTGTTTCCCAAAATGGTAAATTTCATTTTTTTGGAATTATCTTTTGGTTTGTGGAATTTAGTTTCGATTTCTAAAATATAATGTTTTTTTATTATTTGTTGTGCTTTTTTTAAATGTGATCTTTTATAAATATTTGGGTTGAGTGATTTGTTGATGTGATTTGCCCTTCGGTGCCACCATAGGTTTCAACAGAGGATCAATTATCAGATCAAATATATAAAAACAATAACAAAGAGGTTTCTAATTTTTGCACTGGTTTTTCTGACAGCCAAAAAAGAGGCAAAAATAAATAAAGAAAAGAGGAGTAGTTCATTGGCAGAGCAATGGTGCTTGTCAGTCACAGCAGGCAGGTTGAAAAGTAGAGCAGATGGTGACGTTGGGGTTCTGTGTGGAGTGCATAATGTGCCCTAGGGTCTTAGAAAGCAATGTCTACATTAATATGATTTGTCCACCTTTGATATCTAAGAGGATTATACCTTCTGCTAAAACACATGTTTATGAATGGACTTAGTTGAAAAGTGACACAAAACAGAATAGAATTAGAGACTTCTGAACGACTTCCTCATTTGTTCTTAACTTCTAGCCTAATCCTCCTTAGGATGTACAGGTCTGAGGGAGCAGGCCGTGGCTAAGGGGACATGAGCCCCCATTGTGTGTCTGATGGTTAATTGTCCTGTCATGGCAGGAGGAGGGGAAGCAAATGAAAAGAGGACGAGGGATAAAAAGAATGCATAAAGGACCCCTGCTTTTTATGGGCTGTATTCAGTCTGGCTTAAGTTTGAAGTGCAGAACACAGTCATCAGTCCCAGCATGTGCACATATCCCACATGTGCTCACACACAATTCTTTTGAAATTGAAAGCAGAAAAGCAAAAACTGCAGAATTGAAGCATCAACAAGACAGTCGTAAAACAGCACCAGCTTCACTCGTCAATCTTATTTCTGATTTCAGGTCTAGTCCATAAAACATTAACATCTTCTACATAATTAGTTTGTAGGGAAAACGCAGCTGCTTTCAATTTGCTTTTGACTGGCTCTCCATGCAGGATTCAGTTGGACAGATCCCTTTACAATTCCTTTTTGCTTGAGTGCTGTTATTTTCTATGTAAAATTTAGCTTCTTTCCAACTTCTTAACTTAAATTTTCAAAATACACAGATGGAGTGCAATAATTGTAATATGACTTGAGCCTTTAAGTCCCAATCTGATCATAGTTTTATGTATTTTAAAAGCGTTCCCAGTGGTCTTATAAATTTGATTATGCAGATTTTAGTCAAAATAATAAAAAAAAAATCTGTCAATTCCTAGGACACGGTTTCTGCAGAGCGGCAATAGTTCATCAAAAATTCACCTCCAGTTCCCTTCTCATCATCGCTTTGGTTGTACACTCTCCCACTAGCTTACAGTCCCTCACAAACCACTGGTGCGACAAAAATAGTGAGTTATATCAGAGCTTTCCAGCTGTACAGTTTGGAGCCAGATGCCAGCTCAACTGAGGAAAATGAAAACGATATATAGTCATCTAGAGGTGGAGTGGAGCAGGGACCTTGTGGCTTGTGTTGTAGCTTCTACATCACAGCTACACACTTTTGTAAACTGTTTTTTTCAGTTTTTTCATGATTCACCACCATTTGAATAAAGAAATACTCATATGTGTAATTTTTTAGCTTAATTAGTATCAGATGCCACAATCACTAAAAACATGATTTCCTCAGAGTGGGTCTGTAAATAACTTCTTACAATGAAATGAAATGAAATAAGGATGTTTTATTTTATTATTTCTGTAATCCCCTGCTTAGGGTAAATGGACTAAAATAGCAATTCCCCATCTTTAAATTTCCCATGCACAGAATAAAAAATAGCTAACATTCCCATACCAAGACCTGCAAGTGTCTTTAATACACGATGACATGGAACGGATCCAAGCAGAAACATTGGAGCAAAATATGTAAATTAAATCAGGATTATTTTCTCTTACGTTAAAAGACAGGTAGTTCATTTGAAGCGAGCTTCGCACAGGTATTCGGTCACTCAAGCCACATTTAAGGGACCGCTTTAGACCTCGAGGCATCATAGTCTGAGCCAGTCCAGGGCTAAAAGCAGTATTACAGCGTGAGTGACAGAAAAAGTGAGGATGACTGCTTGATCAATGCAAAATAACCATAAAGACACCCTTTAGTAAATGATTTTCCCTTAATGACCCCTTCACAAGTCAACCTGCTTCTTTTGTTTTTGCAGGACACCACCAGGGAACTCTCCTTTCTGAAAGAGTAGAACAATTCCTACAGGGACCATGACAACAGGTCATAAATACTGTAAACACCAACAGCAAATAGGAACAAAATTATTTCAGAGACCACATTGTTCACATCTGTGATATGATCAAATCAAACTTTATTTCTGAACTGCAAAAAGGAAACTCAAAGTGCAGAAGAAAAAGCGTGCAATAGTTCACTAGAAGGCATTATTTTGGCTCACTAGTGATCTAGTTACAATCTAAAAAGGCCACTAGTTAACTAGTTACATTCAATTTTTCTACTAGTTCACTAGTAAGGGTCCTTACTGGTGACATGCAAAATTTTAACTATTTGACTAGTGAGGCATATGTAAATTGTACTAGTTAACTAGTGGGACAGAAACATTGCACTCGTTAACTAGTGCACTTCAAAAAGCCCCCCAGTGAACTAGTTGGCACAATATTTTCTTCCTTTAGTTAACTAGTGCATCCCTGTAAAAGTCACTTGCTAACTAATGAAAAAATAAATGTTAGCTAGTTAGTGTTTCAGTAAACTGCATTAAAATGTATGCTGATGTAAAGAAATTGGGTTATTCAGAGAAAGCCCTCCAACTGGCTTTACAGCAAAGCTCCAACCCTCTCAACTCCAACAGGATTAACTCTTTCAGTCCCAGCGTGCTTTTACTGTTAATATTTGTAGCCCTGTGTTTTTTTATTATTCTTTCAGAATAAAGAGAAGTATGTGAAGATTGCATCATCATAAAAAATAACCTGTGCATAATGTCCTTGTGGCCAGATAGAAAAAGAGGAGGAGAAATCCTTTAAAAAACCCTGGATCTGCAAAGTGATGATGGATCACTCACAAAATAATAAATTTTTCTTCTACCTATTCATAGCATATTCTGAACATTTGGTGAAATTGTGTCCAAAACTTCTAGCGACAAGTTGCCAACAGACAAACAGACCCTGGTGAAAACAAAATCTTCTTGGCATAGGTCAGTGTTTTTTCAAGTGGTGGGGTGCGATGCCAGGGGGAGCGTGGGACATACAGTTAGGAGTTGATGGTTAACAGTTGGCCGGAAGACATCGTCAGCTATGCAAACCTAAATAATTAGAAAATGACAAACCCAGGGTTGGCGAGCGTCTCTCCTGTTGCGTTCACTGAGGTCCAGACATCCGTAGCAAAAAAAAGCAGTTGATCATAGAAAATGTCAAACACCAGAAGAACTGTTCAATTTTAACTGATTGATTTAATTTTTTCAACATTCTTTCTGACAAAATGCTTTGTTTTGATGCAGATTGCATAAACATGAAAATAAATACTCTAGCGGACCGAATTAGGCTGTGTCTTTTTGGGCACGCCAAGGTTCGAAGCTCAGTGTTAGTATAAAATGATTCAATTAGTCAGCCAAAAGTGCTCTGAGTCTATATAACTATAACAATATCTTTTTTGGAAATTACAGGCAAATATGTCAATTTTTTTCCTATCTAATCTAAAAAAGTGTAGTAAAGTATTTTTTTTTTTTATAAGTTGATCAAAGTAATTTTGTTATTCTGTATCAAATGGTTCAACAGCCAGCCAAAAATGTTCAGAGTTTACATAAGAATTACAATTTATTTTTGGGAAATGCAGACAAATGTGTCTATTATTTTTATATAAAAATGTTCATAAATTATAGATTTTTCCTTTTTTGTATTATTTAATGATAATAAGAATACAATGTGTTGCAAATTTACTTTTAATTTGAGCAACTGGACTAATGATAGTTGCAGCAGAAAGTTGTAGGGGTGGCGTGGAAGGTTCTTAGGGGGGTGGGGGTAAAGAGAAAAAAAATTAAGAGGCACTGACATTGATGAAAGGGGTTTTCTATAAAACATTAATACATGCATTAACAATTATTTTACTAGAAAAAAAGACTGTCAACTTACAACTAGTGAACTAGTGGCCCTTTCTGATTGTCACAAGTTCACCAGTGAGCACAAATATTGAACTAGTGCACACTTTTAAACATACTAGTTCACTAGTTCACATTTTTTGCTGTGACTTTTTATCTAGTATGATTTTTTTTTTTGGCCTTGCAAGTTCACATGTACAGCTCAAAATGCTTTAACTAGTAAACTAGCACACATTTTTCAAAAAAATAGTTAACTAATAAGATTTTTAGGTCTCACTAGCTACCTAGTGATGCAGTTGTATTTTCACTTGTTCACTAGAAGGCTTTTTAGCTCTTACTAGTTCACTAGTGGCAATTTTTTAGGGGCTAACTAGTATACTAGCTGCCATTCTGGCTCATTCATGCTCACTAGTGGGCATTTTTGAAGTCAGCTAGCTAGCTAGTAACAATTTACAAATCAAACTAGTTAATTAGTACCAACAAGTAAGCTAGTGACACGTTGAATTCAAATGAAGGGGCGGGACTGGAATCCTAATTGGTCTGTTCCAAAGCCCAAATTGGGCCTCTTAAAGGGGCAGTGATCCTTTCGTGTTTGTTTTCTACAGAGGAACAGTCTTTTTTTTTATTCGGCCATTATGCTGATGAATGCAGGCAGATGTGAAAGTAGCCTAACTGTTTTAGAAAACAAGACAGCTTTTTTTTTTTGCTTTTTTAAACTTGTCCTGTCCAACAGCCGAGCAATCAGATATGAGCTGAGAGCCTCTTGTGTTTGACAGATCTTAGTGTTACAATCGGAGGTTATAAACCCCTTTTGTAATTTAAACTAGATTTTATTTATATTGATTTGTTTTGTATCCTTTTTTGTTGGAACGTACGGAAAAGAAGAAGGGGGGAGATGACACACGGAGGGTAATGGCACATAAGACAGGGGAAGAAGGGTGGGTTAAAGAAATTGGAGAATGATAACAGAGGAGGAGGGTAGAATCATAAAACAACAGGCAAACACAATGCTAGAAGTTTGGAATCAGGTGTGAATGTTTGTCTAAAAAGGGTGGGGTCTGTCCACACACTCAGATGTGACAAACATACCTGTTGATCCAAGAGTCTTCACATACAAACCTGTCAACATGTACACAACACAACCACAGGTCACACACACACTTATGCTTACAAACCAACACATGTAAAGCATTTCATCCTGTCACGTGAACCAATGGTGAAGAGGTAAGTCGAGACTTGTGCTCAGGTGAATGTTTGTATTAAGCTAAGATGGATGATGGAATGTAAAAATTAAAAAAAAGGATGGAGAGATACCAGCCATCCCCACACCATGACCCCCAACAAAGCAGCAGTGGCGACCAGGGTCCCCCCACACTTGTAATGTGGGGCCGACTATGGAAATCCGCATTCTCGGCAGACCGGCCAAGCACCCAGACCAGAGCCCGCAGGACCACCACACACAACCGTTAACACCCGAGAGCAGTCAGGCACGGTAGTGCAAAGTGCAAGCCCTACCCAGAAAAACAGTCCTCCAACCGCGCTAGGGGGGCCAGCACAGGGCCCTGCTCCCAGAGAGACCCCCACCCCAGACCAGCCACCCACCACCCCCACCCAGGGGTTCCAAGCATCAGTTCACCCCAGCCCCGGGTGCAAGCCAGGGCACCCCAAGGGAGACACGTGCCCAATCTCTAGGCAGATACAGTAGAGAGCACGACAGGGGCCTGCCACCCCCACCTAGAGGAGGGACGACCAAAACAAGTGGGGGTCCCTGAAGAGTGTTGAAAACATAACCCGACAAGGTTCACCCAATGTTGGAACTTTAGAGAGGCACACCCAAGGGCAATGACCGGAACCATAAAACACAGACAACCCACTCAGACAGAATGTGATCCCCAGCTTATGGTCTTGCTAGTGAACTAAGGGATCTCTGTCCCGTGTGAAGAGGGGGCTGCCAGGCCCAGGAGGCCAGCACCCAAGAGACGCTGTTGAGGGCCTTGTTCCCTCCGTTAGGGATGGGGTAGGGAACAGAAGATTAGAGTTCCCATCTTTCTTGTGTAATGTATTTGTGTGTGTGTTTGGGTGTATTTGTTGAGACGCCCGCATGGCGTCCAACTCAGGCTGGGATCGCGGGAACACCCTTCCTCTGGCAGGCATAGCTCATGGCAGGAGGTCAATGGCATAATTGTAGGACCGATGCAGAGGAAGCTGTGTGGCACGCTGCTTGTTGAAGGCCTCCCGCAGATCCTCACATTGATGCTCTACCTCCCTTGTCAACCAAGATGGTCTAAAGTCATTGGGCCTTTCCGTGGTCCGCAGGCAATGACGCTGGCCATGTGAAGATGTAAACGTCAGCCTGCGATCTGACCAGACAATGCTGGGATCGTGCCTCTCCAACCAAGCCAGACCGAGGATGATTGAGCAATGATGATGGAGGCCTTGATAGCGAAGAAACGAAGGGCTTTGTAGTGTCGAGCTGGAGCGATGAGTGTAATGTCCTAAGTCAGGAATTGGACTCAACCTGACCCTAGCGGATGTTCATCGAGGGCAGAGACAGCCACTTGTGTGGTGCAGGCAAGCAAAGGGACATGATGAGTGCAGGAAAAAGCCAAGTCAATAAAGTTCCCTGCTGCCCCAGAATCAATCGTGGCCCATGTTTTCACTACACGGCCGTCAAAATGCAGAGTAGCAGGCAGTGTAAAGGTGAGAATGGGTTCACTTTGGCTTCCTAGAGCATCGTGGAGGGCGATCTGGGCAGGTGTTACGTATGCGGCCTGGTTTACCACAGTAAAGGCAGAGGTCTTCACAGATAAGTTTTATTCAAATTGTTGTGAATCAGTAGCAGACCATTATTTTAATCATTTTATTTATAACACCATTATTTTGTTTTCTGTTATTTTGAAAGGGTAAATGATGGATTAAGCGTAGTTTTGACAAATTAAAAGAATGTCTTATCTGTAAACAGATGCCTTTAGGAGATTTTTCAATCTTTCCTTGGGTTTCTTATGCACAATTACACAACATTTTTCCTGGGGTGCCCAAACTTTCGATCCCCACTGTTTGTAGTGGAGGCAGATGAATAAATCTACATGCATTTTAAAACCTAACATCCATTATGTTCACATTTGCAGAAAAGAACTTTTGAAACTATGTTCCCACCGCCCTCAGGAACGTGGCAACCACTTTCAATGAAAAGTCTTTGTAAAAGCACGTTTTTTTTTTTTTTGAATTAGACAATGTTTTCTATTTTAAATCTTGCACTTATAGGTCTGGCTTTTCCTGACATGATAAAAAAAGTGTGCATTTGATCCATGGATGACTGAGGATTGCAAAAAATAAGCTTTATTATTTCTGTAAAATATTTTACACATAAAGACTTTGAAGTTATACATTCAATTTTAATAGTTCGCCATTATGTTAAACCAAACAGAAAAGTGGAGAAAATAACTGAAATCAATGTCTCATTTAGTTCTCAGCAATGACTACCCATTACAAAAGATAGGCTGTCCTGCAAATAAAAAAGCAGCACGAACAAACAAGTTTTTTTCAGAACTACAGTGAGCAGTGAAATGTTTTAATTCTTGTTGTATAAACTGTTGTGGATGGTAACTCCCAGATAAATAAAAAGCTTTGTAGTTTTCAAAAGCTGCATTACTTTTTCCTGAGCAAGCAGTGAAGATTTTAACCCCTCAGTCACTTCTGAAAATGACTTTTGCTCAAATGTCGATACTTTTTGCAATAATCAGTTTTCGTGGTCTGTGGCTTCTCTTTACCTGCTTGCCGATGGCTTTTGTCAGGAAAGAAACATTTGGCCTGCTCTTTGTTTGCACACACAATTTTGAGGTCGCCCCCATGCTTTACGCCAAGTCTAACAAGAGTTCAGCCACAGCCTTTGTTCAACAACCATTACGAGTTGTAATGAGAGATATTGTTGCTGTCATTTGTAATACTGTAAGTCCCAAAAGATAAATAAATAACTAAGTGACATAATTGTAGTAGTTAGAGCAAATTATGACACTTACAGTTGTGGGTAAACGCTCTGTAAACTGCCATTAGAGGTGAGGAGGCTTTCTGCGCACTATAAAACAGCACAGCGAGCAGGTGGAGAGGCAACACGCTTTAGCCTCTGCAATCTGCCATAATAACCCCTCCATTTACTTTACAACACCTCCTTTCTCCCATTCTTTTCTGTGATTGATGTACTTCGACAGTTGCAGCTTGCTTGTCCTCTTAAATCAGACACATTATTTGTGTGTATGCTTTGCCGTGCGGCATCATGAACGCCTTTTAAAACATTGTTAGTAAAACTCTTTAATTTTGAAATTACAATGACTGTGAAAGCCCATTAGCCAATTAAAATAGTTTTATAAATTTGTCATTAAATATGATTTTCAAATTTAAAAAATGTTTACACATGCTGATTCATAAACTTGATTTATACTTAAAAGTGCAGATCATTAAATAGAGACAGAATGACACAGAACCAAGCAAGACAATTCCTAATGATTGGTAAGTGGTTAGTACAGCTCCCACATAGAATGGTACACATATTTTGTGAAAAGTAATAAACAAGTACATAAATCTAGACTGAGGAGGATTACAGAATAGGGCCCTGAGGGAAATATAAAACCATTCATTCATTTTCTGAACTGCTTTATCCCTTTTGGGGTCACGGGGCTGCTGGAGCCTAACCTGGCTACTCATGGGCAAAGGTGGGGGACACCCCTGGACTGGTTGCCAGTCTGTTGCAGGGGCCCCAGTCACACACTCATCCACACAATTTAGGGCAATTTAGAGTAACCAATTAACCTATGAAGCATGTTTTTGGATGGTGGGAGGAAGCCGGAGTCCCTGGAGAAAACCCACGCATGCATGAGGAGAACATGCAAACTCCACACAGAAAAGTCCCCCATTGGCGACACTGTTTCAAGGCCCCCAGCCAGGACTTGAACCAGGAACCTTCTTGCCGTGAGGCAAGAGCGCTAACCACTGCGCCACCGTGCAGCCCAAAATATGTATTTTATACAAATATAAAACCACCCTCTAAAAGGAAAAAAAAAAGCAAAAACAAAAAACAACTGACTCACTTAATAGTATTTCATAAAATAAAAGCAGATATTATTATAGAATAGCCACAAAAGCACCAACCAGAAGACACTAACAAATATCTATGCTTAAGAAAACAGCAGTCATTGATTGCTACATAAATTTTCTGGTGATAAAAAAGCTGAAGCAGATTCCTTTTCATAGACTAAAACTGAAATAAGAGGCCTATTTTCATGTCTTCTTTTAATTGTTTTTTCAGGTCAATCCTTTTAGATATTGTAAAACTATTGGATAGAGATTGATATGATGTGGGACAATCTAGTGTGAGAACTAATGGGGACACCATAAAAGAAAAAAAAATATTTTTGTTTTTTTTTTATTGAGATTTGAGATGAGATTAAGGTTATAAAACAACAAGGGTATAAAAGTAGGAGAAAAAAAACGTAAATATTTACCAGAATACAGTTGTAAAATTACAGGAGAAAAAATTAACATTTTACAAGAACAAAATAAAAAAAATGCAAAAAAAAGTTCTAATTTTAGAAGGAAAAGCCACACTTTTTCAAAAATAGAGTTGGCTGTGTAAGCCTCCATCCACATTGCAAGCCGATTAAATCCATCAATGCAGCCATTTATAGTGATGCCATAAAGCTTTAGTTTATCATACGTGTGCCATAATGCACTTGGACTACCATACTGTCGACAAAGTAAACGGCACTTCTTCTAAAGAGACCCCTACAAATGCTTTTCAATGTCCTTATCATAGGTCATTGTTGATTCACTTAAAGACTTGGTATTTCTTTCAGAATCCAATATGCTCTAATACTGAAACTTGATATTGGTTTGCTTTGTTGTTGTTTGCATTTTCTTAGAAATATCCTTTTTTCCCAATAAATGTATGACTTTCATCTCATAAGTTTTCAATTTATAACTTGTGAAATTTTAGCTTTATTCTAGTAAAATATTGACTTTTTTTGCCCATAATTTAACGATTGTATTCTTGTAAAATATGACTTTTTCCTTTTCGTTTTACAACTTTATTCTTGTAAAGTGTTTACTTTTTTCATTGTTTTATTTATGTATTCTTGTACATTTTTTACTTTATTCTCATATATTTATTTTGTTTTGTATTTTTTAGGTTGCCCCTTACTTTGTTGTCATCTAGTTTCTTGGATGATGTATAAAATATAAACATAAAAATTCAAAAGAAAATGGTTCAAATGCAATGCATTGTAGTGCATATTTGCTAATCTAGTGAACATTGATACCTACTAGTTTTTCACACAGACTTCTGGGAAAGTATTAAGTAACTTTATTTTGAAATTGTAGATTCGGACAGCCCGACAAAATGGAAAATTCCCTTTATAGCACATTAAGTAGAAAGTAGTGAAGGAAAACCCAATGGAAAATGGAGAATGAAGCTCCCTGTCTTATGAAATTTGCCTAGTCGGAATGAAGGAAGTGTAGCAACTAGTGTTGCTAAAGTGATAAACATGCACGTTTGTCAATCAGGGATGCATCCATTGCAAAAATTTTGCATGGATTTTGCAAACACGAATGCTTTTTATTCTTTCAGGCAAGTGAAGTATTTCACTAAAATGATTCAAACATCACGTGACTACACTTCGACAGTGTGTGTATTATTCACAGTCAAAGCAGTAATGAACTAAATCCCTCTGTTGTCTCTGCAGCATCTGCTGCACACCATTTTCAGTACCAATTCATTAACTCCTGGCTGAACATCAGCTCATCTGCCCCCAGTGGCCTTTGTTTGACACAGATTTGATTTGAGTGTTGCACATGCCAGCTTTCTAACATCTCTGTTTATGCAGGATTAGGTGTCAGGAAGGCCTGTTTGTTTTCTTGAACAAAACATCGAAGAATAAATACATTTCTGCCTCTTTCTGTCCACATTCAAGGCCCGTATTTCTTTTCTCCTTGTTTTGTGTGACACAGCTTTCTTTTGTTTTGGGCATTGACATAGAAATAAATAGCTGACCACAAAACATTTTAAGTGTTGCAATTGTCTGGTTGAAACTGCAAAGATGTGTAATTTTGGAGGCAGGAAAAGTTTGGCGGCGGAAAGCAAATATTTTCCATTGATCCTTCTACTTTGTAATCTAACTTTTTCCATGAATTATATCAACCATTTGGTGTGGTTTTTTTTTTTTTTATTTATAGTTAAGTAAGAACTGGCTTAGGAAAAGTTTTGTGCTTGCATGCCACACAAATCAGTTAAAGAAATAACATTTGTTGCAGAAACTTTAAGAGATCCCTAATTTCCATGGAAAGAACAAGATAAAAAGCATCGTCATGAGGTTCTTCAATCGAAATATTTAATTTTGGTCTTTATATCCTGCTAAGATACACTATTTAGATGATAATAATGCAGGTAGTGTTAAAGGAACAATAGTTTATAGTGTTAAAAAAAAGAAAGTTGATATTGTAGCAGGATCACAAGATAATTTTTTTGTTTGTTTTAATTCCGTTTAAGACAACAAATAAATGAATTAGATGATAATTGTGATACAATTGCTTGTTGAAATTCTTATATTTAGTTTGTTTTTAATTATAATTTAACATATATGTATATTATGTCATTTTCAAATGCATGATCAATCAATCAGTAAAGCTAAAATAGCCCCAAAGAGGAGAAAAAAATAGTCTTGGGTCTCAAAAAATAAAAGGCAATTCTATCTTTTGTTGTGGTCTGGCTACTGGGGAAAATGTGTTTCTTCCTTAGGGTTTCCCAAACCATTGCCCACAATCCCATGTCATAATTATATTCATGGAAATATATCTAATAACTATGCTAATTATTAAACAAAAGAGAGAATTTTTCTTCTGCTTGGATTATCTCGGAAAGACCTGTGGTATCAAACGAAGTGTGTAAATCTGGGATTTTGAAGGCAGAGACAAAAGGGCACTCAGAGTGAATTTAACGAGGAGCTCATGCTTTATCATTAGAGCAATACAGTCCATTACCCAAAGCTTAGAACACTGCAATTAACCCTGCAATCATTTATTTAGGCGTTATATGTATGGGCCCCATAATTAATCCCCTCATATGTAGTTAAACCCCGGCATCATCTACTAAGCCTGTCAAAAAAGTTAGTGCTCTTCATCTTTTTGGCATCTGAAGTTCATCCCCAAAGCAAATGAAAGTTCTGTTTTTAAGTTTTTTTTTTTTTTTTGGACATATTATTAGACCTGTGTTACACTTCTTTCAGCAGTTGCTCATAAAAATTGCAACAGTTTAGCAAATTTGTATACATTTAAGAAAAAAATAGTAAGCTTTGGCTAAAATATTATTTTGAGGGCAAAAAGAAAAAGGTTGAACAAAATAAAATAAGTAGAATAGTTGGGACAATTTGTGTATGAAAAGTACTTTATAAATAAAGTTTTATTTGAAATAAAATGTATTCAAAAATACATGCTGAAGTCTAAATTTAGTTTCATACCATGCTTTAGAAAAAATAAAATTGATTGTTAAAATAACCAAAACTGATTACTTAAAGTCCGGCTCCAACTTTTTGTTTTCTATTTAATAAGTGTTACAAGTGGTCTTTTAATTAAGATTAGGCTATTCCACTAAAAAAAATTTCTTTTCCAATTTTTCATTAATTTGTCATTTTTTAAGACAACAGTCATTTTTTCAATCCACAGAGCAGCAGGAGTTCATTAGAAATTCGCCTCTTGGTTATGGGTGGGACAGTTGGCGCAAAAGTTAGCTTCAGTTAATATCCCATCAACTCCTTGTTTACACTCTCTCCCGCTAGCTTTTGGCCCAAGCTAACATGCAGTAAGCATAGCAAAAAGAAGAGCAATATCCAGCCGTACAGTTTTACACCAGATGTCAGCTCAGACGAGGAATACAAAGACATACATGGATCTATTTGTCTGCAAGTAGATACATCAAAATTGAAGCGGAGCAGAGAGACTTTGGCACACCTGTGGCAGGTGTTTCGTCACAAACCTGAGCTTTTTCCAGAGGCTTGTATTTGCTCCAGATACATCACGAATTAAATAAAAAGTTACTTAGAAATGCAGTTTGATTCTTAAATTATTTTTATATGTCCTCCCTCATGAGAAAAATTCTACAAGAACATGTTAAAAACACCAAAAACCCCATTGTGATCGGAGTGGGTCTTTAATAAATAATGTGTAGATTTCTTTCAGTGGATCCTACTTGATTTGAATACTCATTACAACGATGACATTTAAAGGAGTTGTGCATTATGTAAACAGCAGTATAAAAGTTAAAAATACCTCTTGCAATCTTGTCTATGTATTAATGTTTTTGTTCGCAAAGATGAAAACTGCCTTCAGCCACCATTGAAAGATGAAGTGACTAATAATAGCACAACTTGAAAGTGCATTTCCCACTGAGTGATTAATCAAGACACCTACAATGCACCCTGTCCTGATTAACATATTAAGGAAAGCATGAAAGTTTAATGTTTAATTATAAAAAAAAAAGACCTCCGATAAAGAATGATTCAAGTGCTGATTTTCTTTTCATTATATTTTTGATTTAAAAATCAAACACATGAATCTCTGCTGCAGCAGAATTAATATGTTGAAAGAGGGAATCCAACCTCCAACCTTTTCTTGCGTGGTATCATCAATGTCTCCTTACAGCCTTTGTATTAGCCGTAGCTCTCAGTTTTATCTCTACCATCTGTTGTTTTTTTTTTTTCTTTTTTTTGGGGGGGTGGGTTCAGTTGAATCTGTTGATGTGGAGACGTGTTGTTGCCCACGATGGATTCCAATGATCCAGCACTTCAGGGAACACTGACTGAAGCAGTCACCTTTAAGCTGTGGCTGAGCAATCTGTCTTTGTCACACATCTTTACTGCAAGCAAGATGGGCCAGGGAGTGAATCTGGAGAAATGTTATGATCAACCAGGATAAAATCATATTTAACCTCAAAAGCTGTTTTATTCCATGTCATAATTTGAAAATATTGTGTTCTGTACATTTAAAGGTGACATATACTGCATGTTGCCCTGATTAACATACGTGTAAATCTATATGACTTCTCTCTGACTATTGGCTTCTCCCTCAAAATCGTATGTAATAGAATGATAGATGATTAAGTGAGTAAATGGATATCTGTATTTAAGATATCCCAGAGTGTTTTCAGTAGATGCATCACTAGATCGCCTTCATTTTTTGGCGGCAAGAGGCCATAAGGCAGCAAGTGTGTAATTGATGACGACGAATAGCAGTCAGATGTGATTAGTTCCAGCTTGGTAAGCAGTCCATTGCTGGCATGGACAACAAAAAGGTGGAGGGACAGTTTGGTAGTCGAGAAAATCGTCTAGATATTATGAATAGCTATGAAGGTTTTTCTCAATTACAACATTTTGCTTCGGGGGCAAACTCACCAGATACTGTATGTGCTTTATTTCACTTTTGCCTGAAACATTTCACTTCCTCAAATCACATAGTTAATTTGTTATCTTGTACATGCCTAAGTTATTAGGTTTCTATATTTGGAAAGCTTCTAAAGTGAAAAAGATCACTAGTTTCTCTGAAGTAACATAAAAAGTATAAAAAAGCAATACAGTATTTTCTATTTAAAGACTCACTCAGAGGAAAATTGTGTTTTTTATGTTTTTAATATGATTTTTTCATGATGGAGAACCTTTATAAAGAAAATTAAGCTTAAATTGCATTTCTGGGATTTCTTTGTAGAAATGTGAATCAGGAGCAGACAAAAAATGTTTAGAAAAAGCTTGTAAGTGTGATGTAGAAGCTACTACGGCAAGCCACAAACTCCCTGTTCCACTCTATTCTGATACATCCACTTGCAGACAACTAAATTCATGTACGTCTTCGTTATCCGTCTGAAACATTGCTAGCTATTTTTGTTGCACCTGTAAGGTTTGGTTGGGGATGTGAGGGATGATAGAAAGGGGGCGGGGTTACTCCAAACCTACAGTCCCGCCAACAACTTAGAAATGAATTTCTAATGAATGACTACTGCTTTTTTTTTTTTTTGGATTTAAATGACATAATCATGATGAAAAGACCATGAGAAACACCTACAATAGATCAAAAAATGATTTGAGTGACTTTTTAAACAACCGAATACAAATGAAATCACTTGTTTACAATTCTTTATGTCATTAGTATAAAATGCAAAATGCAGGAGAATAGTTTTGCTTTGTTTTCTTATTTCATTGTTTTAATGTAATAGCATCAAACTGTTGATCTTTGGATCCAAATGACAGCTCAGATGAGGAAAATGAAGACGTTAACGGATGTATTTACCTGCAGGCGGCTGCATTCTGAGAGGAGCAGAGAGCTTGTGACCTTTGGCTTTTTCAAATGGCTTTTTGTTCATCTGCTCCTAATTTACAACAATTTATATAAATAAATACTTAGAAAGGCCATTTTAATCTTAAAACACCAAAAACTCAATTTTCATTGGAGTGAGTCTCTAAGGCTCTGTAAATGTGATGGTATTGTAAAGTCGGTGGTGAAGCAAAGCAGGGGTACTGGTGCACAAACAGCTGACAGAATGATTCTGCTGCAGAAACATGATCTAAATACTAATCAAACATCATTTACAGCTGGCTTTATTTGAGGCTCCTGAGAGACTGTCCTGTCCCGCTTCTTTGCCATGGTAACCAGGGATTCATTTCAGAGGTGTCATGCTGCATTATCATCTCACCAGCTCATCCGCACCCCTCCCGCCCTCTGGCTCTCATGCTTTTGTCCCCTCTCTGTTCAGACCCCCTCAATCTCAGACCTGCCGAGCATCCTGAAAGGACGACATCTTCTATCTCGCTCCAGCCCTGATAATACACTGATGCAATTTCTCTGCCTCACGCTCATTCACAGACACACAAAAGCCCACTAGGTGGGCACCTGTGCATAGCCACACTAGAACGGAAACTTACAATCAGCAAGTCCATCCTTTGTTGATTGGTCTTGTTGTTCTATTTATACTCGTCAAACCAAACCTTTCCTGTTGGATTAATTTTTCCTTGCATGCAAATGTTCCACGATTTTGTCTTTTTCATTCTTTGAGAATCTATAAAGCAGATAAAGGCAAAAATACATCTCCTGCTTTCATCACCAGAATATTTCTGTATTGCAAATGCAATTAAATTAGAAATTCTGATACAAACTGCAAATCTTTACAAATGTTACTCACATTTTGACATAAATAACCTTTATTCCTCAATTGAAACCTGAATTTCTTGCTCATGATTTTTGAAAGTCTTAGCCCAATAGAGGTGTCAAAACAAATATGATGAATAAAATGTGATTTAAAAAAATTTTTTTTTGACAGAACACAACAATTTCACATGCTCAGAAACCACAAAAGCTTGACTTGTTTAACTCTTTACTTGTGTGAAGCTGTCTAAAGAAGACATCAAATCTGGAATAAAATCTTTTCTTACTGTATTTTTAAATGTCAAAAGGATAATATGAAAATGGTTTTTCATTACTGCAGTCACAGGTTTTCTCATGATTTAATTGTTTGTGACTACAATAGCCAGTAAAATTCTGCCATCAAGACTGTTTCACGCCTCAATTTAGTCTGAAAATTAAAAAAATAAAATATTAATTGCAAAATGTATTTAAGGTTAAGTTTTCCGAAATAAAAAATGAATTGTTACAATTATACAATTTCCAGCAATAAATCTGTTTAACTTTAAGCTTCTATTTGTTTACTTTCCTGCCAAACAGGGCAATTTAAGGTGAAAAACGAGGAAATGATTCATTTTTTACAGGTTACAGTCAAAAATTGCTCATATTTTCTATTATAAGTAAAACGACTGGTGAAGAGGATTTAGTATGGGTTTCAATCATGTGACTCCCGTTCCATTAACTCCATGTTACAGGTGTCAGTATAAGTGGCAGCAGTAGGGAAGCTCAGACTCTGGCACACACTGGCGTATACGATTTGGCATCCTGTCACATCAAGCACCAGCAGAGGTCTGCCAAGAGTTTACCCTTTGTTTTCAGCAAAATGGCTTCCTGAGGCCACAGTTAATAACAAAGACAGTGAGCCCTGTTTGTGCAATATGACATGGCAGTGTGGATACGCTCCTCGGGGACTTCACAACTATTTCAGAGCAGCTGCATTTTATTTAGATGAAAACTGAAGCTGGTGAGTTAAAGGATAAAAGCACAAAGATGTGCTTAAGCGACTTTCAGAAGTAATGTAACATTATTGCAAACAATATAATTTTTTTCCAATTTTTTTATCACTTCATGAATTATTACATTATTTTAGAATACATTTAGATGTAAAGTGAAAAACTAAAAGGAGTTTTTACATATATTATCCTGCTAAAATAGTTTGATATGTGTAAGTTACTTATTTCAAGTTTTAAAAATCTTTGATGAAAATAAAATAAAATAAACTTAAATTAGGGCATGTTCTTGTCCTTAAATATGGCCTGCAAAGCTTTTTTGCATACAGAATTTTTTTAGATTTACAAACTAAAAAAGGAGAAAAAAAACATCTTCTTAAAACAACCTTACACATTCTGTTAATAATACCTAAAATCACAATCAAAAATATTTTACATCTTGGTAAGAGGAAGAATCTTTAATCAATTGATTACATTTTCTGTGTAGCTTGAGGTTCAGAATGGTCGACTGCATGTCATTTAGATGGATTTTCAATTCCTATCTTGACAGTTGATGTCTTTTTAAGCAAAACAAGCCATAGAGATACAGCCTGTTGCTATCCTACTAATAAAAAAATCATTTAATCATTCAATATGTTTTGAATAATTATTCATTTGCGAAATCTGACAAAAAGGATTCACTAATTCCAAATAACCTGAAAAATCAAACAAATCGATGTATTGATTTTTTTTTATTTGATCAAATTAAGTACAATTGATTTTTAGTCTAACTGTATGTGAAAAAAGTTATCACCTGGATGTGCAAAGCCATTGGTGCAACATGTCCCTTTCAACAAATTTTAAATAATAAATACATGTCTTCCATATCAAGGGACAGCTATTTTGTGTAACAACCTAAGATTAAAAACACGGAAAATAATCGAATCTGTGCCAAATCTGATCAAATGTAAATGTGAAGCAGCAACCAACAGGCATGAGACCCTTTAATTCACAAGGATTTAAAAAAATGAAATATCTATCTGAGTGGATTCCAGAGGAAACAGAATCTAATATTAGTTTGTCTTCAGACTCTCATTAAACACAAAAATGTGGCATTTTTGAAATGTGTCATTTATAAAATCGTCTCTGTTCCGTTACATTTATCACTTTTTTGTCGTTACCAGCATACAGCATGGCTTTTTAAAAATGTTCTTGGTAGATCAAGTATTTGAGGACTTTTGAATGGGTCATCATATTAAACTACATCTACCCCTGAGTCCTGTGGTGAGTGCGCTGCCCTGGAGCTGCCGGCACAGTGAGGGAAGTCTAATAGTCTTCTGTGTTAGTGGGTCAATTGCCATGTCTCGGTCTCTGCTGAATTGTGAGTGGAGCATTTTAATTTAAGTGTGAACCATCCGCGGCAGCCTGCCACCAGTGTGTTCTGTGAGTGTATTAAGTGCTGGAGATGGTCTTGATAATGCACAGCTGACCCCTGACAAAACAGACTGAGGTGTACACTGCCACCTGCTGGCACTACCTTGTAAATGCTACGAACAATAGAGACTACACAATGGGGTCTTTACAAAATGGAAATATTTGCGTAATTGATTAGACACATACCTTGTTTTTATCAAAATATAAAAGTTATAAAAACCTCGTTTTAAAAATGTCTTCACCTGAAGCATTTAGGATAAAGTTGTTGCGTTTAGTGAAAAAAAGAAAAAAAAAACACTTAACTAGCAAACACATTCATAAATAACAATGATATCTATATATCTACATAGATATAGATATATTGTTTTGCATTTTGAAGTCATTATTTTTTTATTCTTAAAGCAACATACCTTAACTCAAAAAAATATATATATACAGAAAACAAGTAAAGATGCAGATTCATTCCCAAGTTGTGGAAGTCTGCTCAGGTAATTTGCATTTTAATGGCACAAGCTGCTCAATGTCCCTTGCATCAGTGTTGAGAGCTCAGCTGAAATCATGGGTCGCTGCCTCCAAATATTCCACTGAGACAAACCAGCTCCCACATAAACACGGGGGAAAAAAACAAAAACCATGAAATGATCATAAAGCCCACTGGCTGGATGCACCTCATATACACCGGATCAGTTCAAAGGACACAGTCAGTCCAATTATGATTAAACTACAGGAGCTGACTATGAAAACAACCTGAAGTAACAGACGATAAAATGTTTTTCCAAAAAAAAGATTACGACAACCAAATTATTAAAACGATTTTTTTTTTGTTAGCTGGTCGTCACATAAAATTGTCACAGTACCCAACTTTTTACTTTCACAATACATAAATAAATAAAATTAATGAGACTAATATCTGGTGCATGCTGTGTTTGCCTAACAGCAAGAAGGTCCTGGTTCAAATGCGGGCTGGGGAGTTTGCCTATTTTCCTGTGCATGTGTGGGTTCTGTCCAGGCAAAAAAAAAACATGCTTTATAGGTTAACTGGTGACTGAATTCTTATTAGATGTGAATCTGAATGCGGTGTGTGGCTCTGCACAGACTGGTGACCTGTTTAGGGTTTATTCCACCTTCACTCAAAAGTAGCCGGGATGGAATGTAATTGAGGGTTTGGTTCCCAACTGACTTTCCTGCTTCAAAAAAGGATTTTATATTTGCTATAAATGAGAAAATCTTTTTTTTCTTTATCATTTTTCAGGTAAGTCCTTCAATGTGCACGTAAGAAAACTCTTGAAAACCAAATTAGAACAACAGAATAAAAAATGGTATTTGAACATGAGTTTTGGTCTGTTGTCATGCTTTCACGCTAATACTTTAGTCATATCTGGATTTACTGGGTTTCTGCTTTCAGGTTAAAAAGCTTATTTCCTTATCTGCTTTTTTAGTCGTAGATGTTTGAATGTTTTTAAAGTGTTTTACTTTTTTAAAGCTGCCTCTTTTCTCTGCTTCATTCCTTTTCGTGCATCCTGACATCCAGTACATTTATTATGTTCATGTGGTTTGCATGTGTCTATTGTCATTTTGTTGGATCCAAACACACTAGAAGATCATTATAGTTCATCAACGTAACAACAGTTCTGCCTTTTTTTTTTAATTCAAACATGTCATTTTACTTACAATTATAAATTACAATCTCATCTGTAGTTACACATTTGACCATGAGCCCAATATACATTACAATATGTTTGAAAGGAAGCAGGCAGATGCATAGCTTATTAAAGCCTGCCCCTTAATTCTTTAAAGATAAATTATGAAAATGGTGGCAACTTTTAAGAATATCAATCACAGCTTAGGTATATCACAACATTCCCTATCAACAGAATAATGACCACAGTATTTGTTGTTCATTTCTAAATATATACTTTCACACTTTCACTATTCTTTTGTCTCTTTTTGTATATATACAATGCATGTTGTCGTACTACACATGTCACAAGCCTTTCAACCGATGTCACAAATCACACTTTTGGATCATTTGCTTTAGAATATGCTGTAAAAATTGAATCTTAAGAAAGTAAAAAGACTTTTGTTTTAAGAATAAAATTCTTATTTTGTGCCTTGCAAGAAAAATGATATAATTAAAATAGTTTTTCGATTGCAAAACAATCATAGCTTAAGAAAATGTTTTAGTGGTTTAAATTTTTTTCTTAAAATAAGAATAACCCCCTTTTTTCTTACCCCACTGGCTGATTCTTTTTGAATATTTAAAGAAATGCTTTCAATTTTTAGCAAATTTTGACTTCCTTCCTGGGGTTAATCAATTCCACAGCCACAGTTTGCAAAATAGATCCTTAATTTGAGATCTATCACGTCTGGACAACAGCTTCTTCCTCTCTGACATCTCTGCATGTTCTCGCCACCTTCAGAGTACACAGAGTTTAGGTTTATTCTCTGCTTTCTCAAACTCTAATATTCATTGGAGACTTTGCAATCTGCCAGTAGTTGTCAGTCTGAAACACTTATCAATTCAGGCTTTGTCTACTAGAAATGAGGAAGACTTCAACAATTTGTGTTTAAGAAACATTAGTATTTTACTTAAACTACTTAAAGTTAACCTTGAATTTTAAATTTAAAATAAAATGTAAAAATTGCTTGGTATCTTGTATTTTGCATTGTTTCAAAGGAGTTTTTTTCTTTTCATCAATCTTTTGTTGCTATGTGTTGTTACTCAGATTGAAATCTTCATGCTTTTCATGCTGCATTTGTTAGTTCCCTGACTTTTTTATTTCAAAATGCATCAATTTTCCTCATGTTCTAACTAGTGACCTGGATACATTTAATTTGTTGTAAAACTGAGGATTTTTAACTATTTTAAATGTTGATTTATTTCTCCATCTACCAACTGAAATAGTCCATGTATTAAAATGCACCAGAAATGGAAATGTCATGGGTGATGTTTTGACATAGAAGCAGATTTTCAGTGATTTGAATATAAATTGTTTGGGGAGTTGGTTTCCCTTCTGACTGCCTTGGGCACAAAACCGCCATCAAATAATTCTGGCTACCAAACAAAACCACACAAAAAGCATGTACATTAATTGGATTTGTTCATTTTAGCTCTGAAAGATCAATATAGGTAAATATCAAATTAATAAAAAAGAAAAACTTGTGGTTCTCGTTAAGGGGCTTCTTAAGATCTAGTCTGAGCTCTTAATCTACACTAAAACCATTATTTCCAGTCTCTTTTTATTGCATTATCCTGTAAAAACCTTTATGTTCAAGTTTAATACAATTCAACAGTCATTTATCATCCTGCCACATGATTTTTGTGTTTAAGTTAAAACAGCTGCTTTCTTTTTACTCAGTTCACAAAAGAATATTGTCTGAGCATTCCGCTTGGTTCCCTTACAAAATTTATTCAAGAGTTTAAAATGGACATTCTTGATTATTGTGCTTTTGTAGGTTCAGACTTTGGTTTGTTGTCTCACTCTGCCATCTAGAGCTCAAAATCTGCCAGTGGTCATCATTGCATCCTTGCCTCTTGTTGAAGGAAGTCGCTTTTGGGTCAGTTTCTGAGGTGCACATCCACTAAAACAGAGGTCTGGAACCATTAAAGAGCCAATCAGGTCAATTTCTCACTAACAACAAGCCAGTAGGAACCACAAAGTATTACTCCACCCTTTAGAAAAATAAGGAACTAATTTATATTTATGTTATTGTTACTATTATGACTAACGTAAATTCACTGTTTTATGTTTTTTGTTTTTTTTTAATAAAGCATTAACATCAAGAGGAAAAAGCTCTTTTTTCAAAATATTACATAATTGATGACTTTTTGCAGAGGTTCACAAGAAACTTATTAAAAAAAAGAAAAAAAAGAAAATATGACTTATAATGTCTGTGTGTCTAAATTCTGGATGTGCTGACTGACTTCTAGTTGATTTTCTGAAGATGGCGCACAAAAATCTGTTGTTTTAGTTCAACTTGTGATACGTGCCGTTTGTGTTTGACTTGAACAAAGTTTAAATTAGTTTACTTTTCTGCTTATGCAATATACAGTTTCTTTTTTAAAATAAAAAAACCCTTTATTAAAATGTTTTTACTTACTTATTTGGAAATGTATTTGAGGAGCAGCAAGGATTAAACATTTTTTTCTTAAATTTTGAGCTGAGTAGTTGCTAAGTTGGGCTGTGCGATGTAGTGGTTAGCACTCTAGCCTCACAGCAAGAAGGCCCTGGTTCAAATCCCAGCTGGGGCCTGTATCTACAGAGTTTACATGTTCTCCTCATGAATGAGTGGCTTTTCTCCAGGACTCTGGCTTCCTCCCACACTGCAATAAACATGCTTCATAGGTTAACTTGTATCTCTAAATTCCCCCTAGATGTGCATGTCAGTGTGTGAGGCCCTGCAATTAATTGGTGACCCACTCAGGGTGTACCTCACCTTTGCCCAACAGTAGCTGGGTCAGCACCAGAAACCCCAAAACGGATACTGCAAATTCTGAAGATGGACAGTTGTCAGGTTTTTCATGAACCTTTTATTTTGTGAAGAGGCTGAGATTTTTATGTGTTTATTACAACCAAAACTATTTTTTCCTTAATACATCTATGACAACTTTATTGTGTGAATGCTGTGTCAGCATTGACACTATTGTGATCATGTTTGTCTTAATTATATATTTTTTCTTCCGTTCACTTTTTGACACTTAAAAACTCAAGCACACTTTCAAAAATTTCTGCAATTTTGGTATTGTAACATTCAGCATGTTCAGGACATTACTGCTCGTATTTTTGGTATTTGTAAATTTTACTGTTTTTAGGATATTAGGCAGTGCATGCTATTTTTAGCCCCATGGAAAATAGGGATTTTACTTTTTACTTTTGAAACTAATGCAATGTTGGTATCAATATGTTCAGAGCGTTAAGAACATTCATGTTTGTACTTTTGGTATTCATACCCCTCACGCATTTTAAAATTGTACACATTTTTTTTTTATTTATTTATTTTTTGGATGAAACTTTTCAAGTTCTTTCTGCACTTTAAAAACCTATGCAATTTTGGCATCAAAACTTTCACGTTAAGAACATTCGGGCTTGTACTTTTGGTGATCGTACATTTTGTGCATTTTACAATTTTATGCAAATCTTTACGATTTTTTTTTTGTCACAAAATTCTTCAAATTCGTTGTGCACTTTTAAAACGTATGCAATACTGGTATCAAAATGTTCAGCACGTCCAAGACATTTGTGCTTGTAGTTTAGATATTCATACCTTTTGCGCATTGCAATTTTTATGATTTTTTTTTTCACTGAATTTTTCCAATTCTTTGGACACTTTCACAACCTACGCAATATTGGACTCTAAACGTTCAGCACGTTAAGGACATTTCTCAGCAATTACAAATTTGCTTCATCATCTTCAGCAAAAACATGTAGCAAACAGCATTCACACTAGCGTAATAGCAGGTAATGCAACTTTTCTAGTTTCATTTTATTTGATTGCTTATGGATTTGGGAGTGAGGAACAGGTGTGCCTGAAAAAAGCAATGAATTCGACAAACCCAAAACACACAAACTCACAAAACTCAATAAATATTCAATCTTGTTGGTTTTGTATGTATTTATTTTACACACTGCATGATTAAAATAGTCTCATAACATAGTTATGCTGACGCTTGATTCAATAACCCACATCAGTATATTAAATCCTGTCACCGCTGATCCTTGGGGAACTCAGGTCTTATTCCTGGATCTGCTAATGATGCACAACCACAATCTGGAACAAATGAAGGTATAAATAATACTTTGAAGCAGGCTTTATAGTGCAACATGATATTTATAATTAATATGTCCTAAATGAAACAAAAAACTAAATAAATAAAATCCTGTGAGGACATATGTCTTTAGAGCCATACATCAGCTGGTGGGAAAACATTTGTCAGATTAAGACAAGAAATGAGAAATTGAGCGTAACACTGGTACAATAATGCTAAAATCTAAAAAAAATCTATGATAAAGCAATAAGTTAAAAACATTTTCACAGGTGATTTCTCTGTTTATCATCAGTCGTGAGGCACTCATATTGGACAGGCAGTTTATCTACAATTAGCAGTCCCATACGAACGCAGAGAAAGCAAATAAACATGAGCGGATTTCTTCAAAGGAGGATGGGAGGTTGATCTCAAAAAAATGGAACAGCATTTTCCTCAGTTCCCTTCCCTCAGTCAAGATGTATTCAAAAACATACAGTCACCAGTAGTCATCAGCATATGACTTTATAAAAATATCACCACGGTGTTGCACAGATTCACAGATTTGACCGTGGAAATAAAGATATATTTACACTAATACAAACGGAGGAGAAACTTAAATTAACTAACAATAGAAGATGGGAAGAAAAGTTGAGAAGTGCAGAGAGGGTTCCAAAAGGCAAAGCTTGAGCAATTCTTGTTTTTAAGGTCTTTAAACGGACACCTCGTAATCTTTTTCATTTCTCCTGCAAAGGTGAGACATACCATCAGTTCAAAACAGATTGATAATGATAGCGGATCACACAGTTTGGCAAAAAAATAAATAAATAAAAGAATAACTAACAAATGATGCTCTTGGATATAACATGCAGCATGCACTCCTCAAATATGAACAAGAGAGTTTGTCATTTATTAAATACTTGCAAAATCCTCATGTCACTATTTGAGGTTTCATTTTGTTTTATTCGCTTATCAGAGGATTTGTTGTCAGTTTCATGTTTCAGTTTTATGTATGCATAAGACAAAAGCAAAAAGGCAACACCATCGATGAGAGTTAACCTTCAGAATAAAACTAAGCCAAAACAGAACATTTAAAAAAAGAAATTAAAGGAAAAACACAGAACAAATAAATAAATAGAACTGATAACAAACAATAAAACAAGCAGGCAAAAACACTAAAGTTTAAGGATTATTTCATGAAACTGAAAGTATCAAAGAAAAATCTCACCTTATATTTGTACTGCAGTGGCACCATAGCGGACATACTGCTTTAATATCTACAACGGGTTTGCCGGTGCTGATGGAGCAGAATAACAATTAAGAATAACAAATTAATGTACATATTTTCAGCAGAATTTGTTTGGAAACTATAAGCAAACAGTTCAAATTGTACTTCTACATTTCAGATGAGCAGCTTAAATTATTATTTCTATAAATAAGGTTAATTGGTAGTACTGGAAAACATTTAAATGAAATGAATATTTAAAAACTTAAACGTGATTGAAATGTGTGCTGTAATCACAGAATGCAGCATACAATGTAAACTGACTATAACATGAGAAACAATGGAAGTGAACATGATGGAAACGACCTCTGACATCATGATAGGGCGAAGCAAAAGGTCGTTTCAATCAGAACATGATGTGCTCTGTTATCATCAGTTCAGTGCCGCAGCGTTATCTGATGATAAGCGTGGTGGTGGTGGTGAGGGGGAGGATGAGGTGGTGAAGTTGAGTGTGCCCTCTGCTGGTGAAACATGAGAAAACGACAGGATGACAGCCGGGCTGGAGATGATCAGGACAGCACGCTGGTGTTCCGGGAGTCCACATCCTGCATGCTTATGACATCAGTACTTACTCCGCTCTCATATATAGGGTTGTCAAAAGCTGACTCCTCTGTCATGTTGTCATATGGTGGGGAGGATGTTTGCATTCTGAAAGACTTTCCTTGGAGCCTGACCGAGGTGCAAACACACAGATCATCTCTTAAATCCTCTTTTGAGTCAAACCACATTGAAATGTTAAAGTTTTTACTCACTTTGCAAAGTAGATATAAATCCCAATAACAATCACCAAGACGATTGAAGTTGGAATTAAAACCGCAAGGGTTATATTGGTTCCCTCCATAGCGTAATCCATATTAACAGCTAAGAAAAAGGAAAGCAAGACAGCGATGCGTATTATTTCCGTAACATCCTGAGAAAAATCAATGTAATAGACTTTAGGATGTTTGGAAACAGGACTCACCTTCAAGTCTGCGCTCATTCACATATTGTGCTGAAGATGCTGAAAAGAAAGAATAGTTGTTTATTTAAAAAATCTGTTTATAACAATGCAAAGTGCTTTTGTGTAAATGTCATTACATTTTTTTTTGAGGCTGTCACATATTTGAAAGATTCTTTTTTTACAACTATTAACACTTGTCATCTCACCTTTACAGGAGGGAGGTGTGTTATTCCACTGTGATGGGTGTCCAGGGATGCAGTAGATGATGCCCCCTCCCTGCAGCTCAAAGCCAGCAGGGCAAGAGTAGGTCAGAGTCTCTCCTGCTTGGTAAAAGGTCTTTTCAGGGTTTTGCACACTTGTGGACGCAGCACCAGGATTCCTGCAGGGCTCATACTTCTCAGCTAAGGAAGTCAAACGAAGGTCAAATGGTTTTTTTTTCTTCTAAAAGCTCTTTTTTGTTGTCGTATTTAAAATCTAGACAACAGTATAAACACTTACGGACACACTTGGGCAGCTTGTCACTCCATTTGGGCACGGCTGAATCTCTGTTGTAGCAGGTGAGAAGACTGGAGCCAGACAGGACGTAGCCTTTGTTGCAGATGAACTGTAGCGTTGAGCCAACAGCAAAGCGGCTGCCAGTCATCACTTTACGACTGTGCTCCACATTTCCAGGATCCTTACATGTCAAAACTGGTGTGTCATTAAAAAAAACAGATGAGTTATTGCACTAAAATTGACTTTCACAAAAATAAAATGTTCACTTGCTAGTTAAAATATACATATTCGGTGGCTTGCAAAAGTATTCATACCCCTTGAACTTCTCTACATTTTCTCACATTATGGAAATGGAAAGAGGATGGCACAACTGTAAACCTACCTAGACATTTTCCAAACCAAACTCGCTTTTAAATTCTCTAATATTTTCATAAGAAATTAAGAAAATGCTACACATTTAAATGGGTTCCCTTTATTTGGTTTCCTAATACATTTTAATAAGCTTGACTTCATTAAACTTAAGTAATTTTTTTAAGCATCCACAAAATAAACATGTTGGCTTGCTAAGAGAAGAATTTATGGGAGGAATTTTAGATCAGGTTGGGATCATTATAACAGGCCCATTTATGAACTGGCCAGTGAAACGTCTGAGCATAAGAAGCCAAGCTGGAAGAGAAAATCTGTAGACTCAAATAATGAAATGTAACTAATTAAAAAAAGGAAATTTAAACTAATATTGCTATGTACATTAGCCATACAGAAAAACAAAAAAAACTTTACCAAGCAAAACGTATATTTATGCTCTAAAAATAAATAAAAGTTTTAGATTTTTTTTTCACATTTTGTTCTAAAATGAGTCTTTCTCAGGTATACGTTTTTTTGTCACTGTATCAAAGTGAACTACAATTAGGTGCATAAAATCTCGAAAAATACAAACCATTCGCTTAGAAGTAGTAAAAATGCTGTAAAACATTCAAGTTGAAGACATTTTTTGTTTAAAATTTTTTTAAAGAATCAAAAATGTTCCTTAAAAACTGGATAGAAATCAATTTCCATCACAAACTAGAGTTTTGTAAAACGTATGTTTGTTTGCTTCCTGAAGAAACTTTTAATAGAAGGTTATTTTACTGTTTAATCATAGTTCATTTAATGCATGTTTTGAATTGCAGAGCACCAGTTGAGTTTCATGAATATAGAGTAATTTAGGGAAATATCAGTGATAAAAATGTCACTTTTTAAAAAAAGAATATAAAATCTAATTTTGCAGCTTCTGTTTTTATTTAGAACCCCAGCTGGTATGGGTTTATTAAGCATTAGTGACTTCAAACTTAACCTCCTGTGTGCAACATTTTACACTAATGTGCAAAGAACTTTATTGACTATTATATTATTTTCCTGGTTTATGATTTTTTATTTCTAAATTCTATTCAGATATGACTCAAAGGGCTAAAACTGACTAGAAGGTCTATAAATTCTTTATGCAGTTTGTAAATATTATAGTGACTGAATAATTAAGCCGCCTCATGTGAAACCAAACATTTTATAGTGATTGTTCCCTCCATCTTTGTGCATGGACTAGATGTACACTCCCTCTCACCTTCTTCACATCTTGGCACATCCCCGCTCCAGGTGAGATCCCACTGGCACATGAGGATCTCAGAGCCTGTCAGTGTGAACCCGGGGTAACACTGGTAGGTGACAACGGTGCCGTGGATCAGGTCTGGGTGGGACGTACTCTTCCAGCCATTGGGGATCTCTGGCAGTTCTGGACATGTGTCATTCCTTGGCACCTCTGTTGGGGACACAAACGTTGTATTGGTAAAAAAAAAGCAGAAAAGAAAAACAAATTGGATTTTAAAATGACATATGAAATATGATAAATGAAATATGATAAATGAAATATGATTGAGGTGATAAAATTCAGTGGCTCTGCAAATATTTTTCCTATTGTGAAAGTACATTTTTATAGATTGAGGACTCTCAAGGAGATATTAATATGTAACAACTCTGTAGGGGATGAGCACAACTGCAGAATTGAGTGTTCTTTGTTCTGTAAACAGTCACGGCTGGAGAGGAAAATGTAAATAGAGGCTTGTGATGTGTGCTGGAAGGAACACAGCGTGTGCTTTGGCACCAGTCAGTCTGTGAATCTGTAAGTGCTGCATATATGGCCTGAAGCAAAAAATACTGGACAAAAGTCTCTGATTATTGAAAACCCCATTATTGTGTTTGTTTTTTGTAAGCACATCTTGTGCACAGAGAATAAGCTGTAAAAGAATGACAGAAGCAGTGCCAGTAGGACAGAGTTGATTCTGTCTTTTATTATTTTCTTGACTATTCCTTGTTAGGAGATATTTTACATTGATTTACATAGTCATCTTTTGATCCATTGTAAAGGTGTTCCCAGTGCTTGTGATTAAGTTGGGGTTTTTTTAGGTGAAATAAAAAAAAAAAAAAAAAAACTATTGATTTCTAGAACACAGTTTCTGAAGTTCATTGGCAATTCACCTCTGAGTTGTGGGCAGGACTCTTTATTTGTATTCTCTCCCAAGCTAGCTTGCAGCTCCTCACAACCCCATGATAACATTACCGATGCAATATACATGGCGAGCAATATTGCAGCTCTCCGCTGTCGTACAGTTTTGATCCAGATTCCAGCTAAGGCGAATACAAAGATCTATTTATGCAGTAGGTTGTAGGTGTCTTACTTACAAGCTTTTTCTGTTTTTAAATCTTGCTACTACCAAGATCAGCACTTGTGGTAGCTCCAGGCTTCTGTGCGGACCGCAGCGGCCCTCCTACTCGTCGCGGCCAAGTCATTGTGGCTCCCATTGCTAGCAATAGCCAGACATAGGCCCAGTACTCCAGCAGCGTCCATTTACAGGGATAGCTGATTTGGCAGGTGAGTTGTTACACGTTTTTTGGCGGATTCCAACTTCCATGGCCACCGTCCTGCTGTCTATGTCAACCAACAACTTTTTTGGAGTCTTTCTTAGGCGCCTTAACCTGACTTATAGTTCATCATCAGCCTCAGTCCACGCCTTGCTCCAAGCCAGCGAGCCGGGCTGCTTACCCATTTAAAGTTTAAGAATACGTTGAAATCGTTTTGGCTTTATAAGCTTTTTCCAACAGCATTTTATGGTCTACTTCTGATTCACAACGATTTGACTAAAGTAATACTCAGAAATGCAATTATAAGATAAATCGTGTTTATATATGTCCTCCATCGTGAAAAAAAAATCCAAGAACATGTTAAAAACACCAAAAACCCAATTCTCATTGGAGTGAACCGGTATTTAAGCTAGAACTAAAAAGATAAAAACTAGGTCAATGTTAATGCGTTAACACACGCTATTAATTACAATAATTACACATCAGAAACAACAGTCTTTCACTTCATTAGTCCACTTATACCACGGTCTCGTACAAAAGAAATGAATATATTTTTTGTACTTTATTCTTGTAATTTTTTCACAAAAAGCGGACTATATCTTAGATGGTGCGGCCCATCGTCACGGTAACACGAATAAGCGTTGCTGGGCCGGCAGACCGCGACTACAGCGGCAGAGGAAATCAATATATATGCTGGTTCAATAGAGCATCAGATCAGAGAGAAAGTTTACCTCTTACTGCTTGTTTTTTTCCAGAAGATGAAGCAAAAAAGTTTGTTTTAAAGAAACCTGGGGAATGATATAGAACATTTGGGCTATGTGGGCTATCAGATTTGAGAATTCAGACTATTTAAAGTGCAGAAACACAATGTTTGTTTCAGCATTTTTGTTTTCTTTGATGAATACTGTAAACATAAAAGCCTTTGGAGTTCTGATTATCTTACTGTTGATGTGTTTTGTGCACACAAAGTACATATCTGAGATATCTACGTTAACACTTTACAAATTAAAACATTTCAGACTCTAAAAATGAAGGAAAAATGTTCTCTCTGGCTTTTTCTTTTTTGTGTAAAAGCCACACATTATTTTAAAAAATTAAACTCGTAAAACATTGTGATTAATTGTGAGGAATCACAATCCAAAAGTTTGATTACGCTGATTATATTTTTTAATCGATTGACAGCACTAATAAAAGCATGAAGTAACTAGGTAAAGTAAGTCTTACCAAAGAAGTGAACAACAAAGCCATTGTTGTATCCGTAGATGTTGGTGGCCGGGTCTGACTGAAACTGAATAGTGACATCCGCCATCGAGGTGTAGAGCTTAAAGTGTGGCCGTGTGCCGCTATACTGGCCCAGGATGTTGGCTGTCAGATCATCGCCGTCATAGAAGGTCAGCTGGTCGTTTTTACCCAAGTTGAGTCTGTGATGAAACACATAAAATGTCAGAAATTTCTTGGTTCTGTCTGATGTTTTTCAGTCTGTCCTTTACCTATAATGGAAACTGAAGTGTTGTTAGTTAATGAAAGCAAAAGATGAAGACGCAAAGCAATGTCAACGTGAGCATTCTCAATCTTTTCCTATGGAATTGATGTGAAATAAACACTAAATAATTCATGTGTCTCCTAACCCTGTCTGCGCTCGTGAATATGTATTAGGGCATGCATTTACCCATATGATCCTAAACTTTTCATGTTTTTTATTGCAACTAATTGCTTAAAAAAATACCTAAAAGTCTAATTAAGTAATCTAAACATTTAAATGTTAGTCAATAGACTGATGTTTGCCTGCACTGTAAGGTACTAATGCCTCATCGCGATACAATCTCTGCTGTCACAGAGTAACCTGAGAATACATTAACCTTTAACTTATATGTCCTTGCTCTCTTTATAGAGCAACAGTAAAACTTGACATTTAATCACACACAGGGGATAGCGAGTAGGGAGAAAATAATAGGGACAGTACTGATAAAAGGAGAAAGCATGTGCTCTTTTCATGACTGAGGGTGGATGTTAAAATAGCTGAGCTGATTGACTGTGGGACTGCGCTGGATCTTTGTTAGCATCCATCAAATAAGATGCACAACCCCATTCTTCTCGTGTGTTGAAAAGAAAGTGAAAAAGAGCAGTAAGGCTATGTAACACCAAGGACAAAAGCCTGCTTTTTTTTTCCACGTGAAAAGATGCAAATTTAAATTTACAATGCATGAAGAAAATTCCATCTCCTCTCTCTCTAGAAGTGTGATCACAATCTGTCGACAAACAGCCTGTCATTTTTTTTCCCTATCGGTGTATTAGATTTAACTGTGCAAACATAAAGATGGACTGCTTGAAAAGATAATTTTTCAATAAGATATTTTTTAAAAATGCTTTGTTCTTTTACTTTGAGAACTAGAGGGCACAATTTAAAATATAAAAAAAAGAAAGCTCTTGGTTTAAAAAAAATATAGTGGATATGAAGTAAAAAACTGAAAAAAACAAGAGAAGAATATGGCCGGAAAACAAATGGTTTTTCAGTAAAGAGTTCATCAATTTTTTCCAAGAATTATCTGCCAATGACAAACTTTGCATATTGAAATCAGCATATAATACTGCTTTATTAACCCCAGACGTAAAATGCAATATGACACCAGGTCATCTAAAAAACAATTAGTGTTGCACAACTCATACAGTCAGTTTCCTGTATTGCTGTCAATAATAATTTCAAATCTTTAGGAGCAATAAAGTAGACCAGTGTGCAGCTGTTAATTTCTTTTTTTTTCTATGTAACATTTACTGCTAAAGTACACAATCTCAGCAGGTATTTTTGTCTAGTTTCTAATTTAAATATCTTTTTGTACTTGATATAAAACAAATCTAACTTCCTAACGACTTTTCATTCAAATGTAATGACTTGTTTTAGGAATACATTTTATTTTAATCAATATCACGAAAGAATCATGCTTTTTCACTCTACATATTTTTATGCAGATGTTTTTTTCTTTGTGGAAGATGAGTTGTGTTGTTTCAAACAGATTTTCTTGATTTAGACAAACAGAAAAGTTTGATTTAACTTTCCTGACTAATTTACAAATAAGTTTTAAAACAAGTTTATCTTAAAAACATAATTCTAGTCTTTATGATGATTACTATGGTTTACAAATGAGAACAGTTGGATCGGTTTAATGCTTACAAGGATGTATTAGGGTGAAAAAAGTAAATAGATATGTGCCTCGCTTAAATAGTTTAATAAATATTTTTTTAGCAATACATCCTTTTTTTCAATTTCAAACTCAATGTGATTGTTTATAGCTAATTTCATGATTTCATTTAATCTTCAAAGAGCAACATGTTGCAAGTTATTTTAAGAAATCTTACTAACAATTATTAAACTAGTTCCACTGGCAGAAGTTTTCAGTTTTAACAAGCAAGAATCATCTTATATCCAATATATTTTAACCAATTATAAAAAAGCTGCGTTTTTATGAAACGAACTAAATACATGTTTAAATATTTAAATCAAAATAAAATGTTAAAAGCAGTCACCCGAATTTATCTCCAGCTTTGAAAAAAATCACTTATTTTTGCTTTCAAGTAGATTCTAAATTAAAGTAAGTTAGGAGCAGAGGTAGTTTGATGCATTTGCATCAATAGGCATCATGGGGTTAATCAATAAAAACCATTTACAGCAAAAAGGTGAAAAAGTGGGTTATTATTGGAAGTACAGGTGTTTAATAGAGAAAATGTGCTTAATCGTTAAGGTTGAAACAACTATTGCTTTCCCACTAAAAGCACGAATCAGGACCAGCTGAAAATGTCACGTCATTACAACAAACACTTTTGCAACCAGGTTTAGCAGAGATACAACAAAAAAGTGGAATAAGTGTGCAGCTTCATCTCAAATGTTTGTTTGAAAAAATATCCAGGCTTTTGCTGAAGAACATAAACAAAATAAAAGCCATATTTCAGAGTAACAAAAGTCAAGAGCATTATTGAACAAAGAGAAAATCCCTCTTAAACACAACAGCTTTATGGAGAAAAAAAACATGTATTTCTTGAAATTAGTTGCCTGTTTTTAAACTCTTTAAATTATAATTTTGTTGAACAAAGTTCAGCTTTTCTTTCCACTGCAGTTTAAAAAATGTGACCACGCAAAGCTGGAAGTGCATGTGAGCTGGCAGCCATGCGGCATGATGGCTCAGTCCGCTTGCCAGTGATTGCTTTTGTTTCCACCCTTATAGGACATGCAGCATGTGTGCAGTGTTTTCAGCATCAGCTGTTGTGAAGCACAGCCATACTTGTGTGGGGGTTTACTGTTGACAAATTGCTACACCACATGCAGCATGCCAACTCCGGCAAATTAATTTGTGCCAAAAAAAAACTTCTAAAAAAAGACGAGAAAAAGGGGAACTGGACTAGCTGACCACTCAAGCCATGTAATCACTCCATCAGTGACAAACACATTTGTTCGGAAACACTCTCAAACTTAGTGTGACAAACGTGATTTAAAATGAACACGATAGTTGTAAAAGCCCAAAGATTTATGATTTCATTGTTGAAAAAGTTGAATATGGATTTAGATTGACCATAGGAAAGAAGATGGATACATCTTTCCAACGCAATTGTGTAAAAAATACTGAATTCTGAGGGACAAATTTGGAAAACTGCTGGGTTTTAGGACAATAAGGTAGTGCAGAATTGCAAAAAGGTTTAACCCATAATGAGCTAAATTGTTCCTCTTCCAATCTCCAGGAAACAGCAGCTGTAAGCTGAAGTAACAGAAAATGGCTAAACCTCAGTAAGTAAGAAAATATTCGGCCAGAAAACAATTACCAGCTTTAGTGAATGAGAAGCTGCAATGGCGTCTCTGGTTTTTTTTTTTGTTTGTTGTTACTCAATTTTGATGCAGGTGTAGAACTGCGAAACAGGCCAGGAGGATCTCATTATGTCACAAGAAAACCTGTACATTTATCAGTGAGATCCACAAAAGAACAGCACATGCAGCTGGTTTCTTCACTATCCATACATTAATATCAAAACATTCCAAGAACTTTCCACTGCATCGCACTTTAACACTTTCCAGGATATTAAAACTTTGCATTTGTGTCTGTCAGCTGTCAATCATGAATGTGATTACTTCCTGTGACTACGTTTTGTCATTCACAACACAAAATGCAGACAGTTTTTCCCATTTTAGTACAGCTGACCAAGATTTCTGTGCACAAAATTATTCTAACGGAGTCAATCTATCTATTCTGCTGTCAGCTTGAGCTGTTCCTTAAAATGCAGACTGAGACATACTGACTTTGGGTACACTTTTACACCTCTCTGGATGGTAGGTTACATCAGACTCCACAGCTTTCTCCTCTGTAGGAATCCTTCAATCACAGCACCCAAACGTCAATCAATCTGGTTCCTTTGGCTGCACATACAAGTTTAAAAAAAACCCTGCATTTTAAACAAAATGTCCTTTTAGACATTAAAGTTAATCTAAACACTGACAACCATAAGAAATACAAAATCTTTAGCAATTCTTATTAAAAATCCTGATTCTGTGCAAAACACGAATTTAAGGGTCGTAATTAGCTTTCACAAATTTGCATATTTGGTCAGTTTTTTTCATGCTATATGCCCTTTCTGACACAGCCCAGTTTTTTTTTCAGGCTGGGGACCAGCACAGGGAGACCCAGACTTTGGTCAGCAGCGTCAAGGGTTTTGCCCAAGGACACACTCTGGATTAAGCTCAAATATGCATTTACTAAACATAACAATTGTCTAACACCCCCCACCCTCCAAAAAAAAAAAAAAAAAAAAAAACGTCTTTCATTAAAATGCCTCTTGGTCTATTTAAACAGGAATTTTAAATACATTTCTGAATGATCTTCAACATACAAATGTCCTTTTTTCTGACTGGTTAGTTTAAAATACAACAGAATTAATTTCCCATGACTAAAAAAGAACACAATTATTGTAGAATCCTGCTTCTATAGTTACATTTATAACCACTTGAAGCCTGACTTTTTTTTTCCAGTAATGAAAAAAGAATTCAATTATGTTTTTTTTTCCTTTAAGCAGATGCTAAATTAAGGTAATTGTGGAACCTAAATGGTTTGATGCGTATTTGCATAAATAGGCATCAAGAGGCTTAGTTCTTGTGAAAGAAGTTAACTTTATTTTTCAATGCTTTTATGTATTTACGATGCAATTTTAGAAGTTTCCACCAGAGGGCTCTATATATCCAACCTAAAAAGCGTTCAGTCCTGATCAGTAGATGTGCAAAAGCCTTCTGTGGAGAATCTGCACTGTTTTTATTTAATTATGGCATTAAAAAAAATCTAGATATAACAAACACTGAATATAAATCCATATGGGAACCTTTTTACCTGAGCATGCGCCACAGGTGGCGATATCAGCTGTAAACTCTTGTTTCTGGCTCTTGCTCTAGTCATGCTCCATGCTAATTACTAAAGAGCCAGCCCTCCTGTTTGGCCTAAATTAATTAATCAGTCCTAATTATGCACACTGCTCCTCTGTAATTGCCAACACAGGCACAGTGATGAATGATAACACAGAAAACATTCTCATTAATGTGGGGAAGTGTATGCCCACCCCTATAACGAGACAGCTCTTATCCACAAGAGCCTTTAGCGCAGAAACACACTTTGACACAAATTACATGTTGACCAAACCTCAAGGAATGCTATTTTCAAGTTAAACGGACCGGACACAGAGGTAATGGTAGGATCCGCATGGATCACCAGGATGTTCCAGCTGCTGTGACAGTCAAGCCCTACCAACTTGGAGATCAACTAAAGATGGACGCAGTAACATTAATTTACTGTGAGCAGCCTCATGTGGCCTGGATTAAAACAAACTTAAGGCTGACAGAATTTTAAAAAAAGAGCTCGCCGACTTAAAATGAAGCTACCTCTAATCAAACTTGTTTACTTCTGCATGGAAAAATCCCCTCTGATCTTTTCTACCTTAGGTGTGCCGGTTCTGCATCACACAAGAATCACCAAGTCTTAATCTTCATGTAAAGAGAACCGTGATGGGTCACATAAAGCTCTCTGTGGTATTTAACTGTGTGTGTTTTTGTTAGTATCTGCTGATGCTATTATTCCTTTTGGTCTTTTTTGGCAATGAATGATTTCTCAGTGCCTGTAACCCTGAGATATAAGGTCTGGGAAAATTGATGGTTTGAAGGAGCATGGTGGTGTGGTAGTAAGTACAGAAAAATGACGGCAAGAAGGCCCTGGTTCAAATCTCAGGTGTGCCGAGCTGTGTAGAGTTTGCATGTTCTCTCCACATATTTTTACGTTTTCTCCAGGGACTCCAGCCCCCTCACACAGTCCAAAAACACATTTTATAGATATATTGCTGTTTCTGAATTGTCCCTTAGGACTGTATGTGTGTGTCTGTGTGTGGCTCTGACCTGTCAAGAGTGTATCCTGCATCTGCCCTACCATATCTAGGATAGGATAGGATCCAGCAACCCACGTGGCCCCACACCAAACAAAGATGGATGCAATTTGCAAATCTATATAGAGCAGAATATGTTCTCTAAATTTCACACCTACATTTTGGTTGTGTCCAAATTCCATTGCAACTCAGTATTTAGTGCACTATAAAAAAAATTGCCACTTTTTCAGGATAAATAGTCTTGAAATTGTCATATTTATTAGGTTTTTACTTTGACAAATGTGTGGCGTCATAAAAAAAAATAGTGAGCATGGCGTGACGTTAACATCTAGGACACTAGATAGTCTCGCACTACTGTATATCCGGTAGTTTTTTAGTAGTTAGGGAGTAGGGAGGGAATTCGGTCATAGGCTGAGTCTCTGTATGTTTTGCAGTTTATATCTTGCAGAAGCAAATACCATTTTTAGAGTACAAGTCACATTTTTTTTTTTTTTGCATAGTATGGCTGAGGGTGTGACTTATATGTGATTTTAAATAAATAAACAACAACCGATAGAGGGCCCTGTAGGTGCGTGTATCAGAATTTGCAGCTGAAAACAAGTCAGTCCTTCGCCGGGCTAAACAGGATTGCTCCACAGTAACACAGAGGACAACAAATTAACTGGATTTAGTGATTTAAAGTGATACAAAGAGTTTAGTTGACTTGTTAGCATGTTCTTTATGCTATGGTTATCTGAATAATTGTTCATGTATGGCACTGATATACTAGACACCTTTTCAAATCTTGCTATGTTTCATGAAGCTAAACCAGATGCGATCAATACGTTACGGTAGTGAAGCGTGCACATTGTCATTTGTTTATCTATTTGGTTATCACGATTAGCCTTTCAAGATGAAATGTTCGTTCTTGTTCCTGTAATTTGCTAAATAAATTTCTCCTGATAGTGCGGCTTATACTTATATATTATCTTTTACTTTTTTGTAGGCATCTCTTGGCTGCTGAGATTAGGGGCGGAGCTATGGCACCCCCCCCCCCCCCCCCTTTTGTGTCAATATTTGTTTTATTATGACTACGTTTAAGAAATCATAAACACAAGATTCTTTGAGCTTTGCAGAAAAAAAACCAAAGCAATTTTTATAAATAATAATAAAAAAACAATAACAATATTAAAACTGTTTAAAATATGCATTTTTGATCCTTTCGTTTGAAATGGCTTTCCACTGCTGTTCTCGTTTGCTACCCTTCCAAAGTTTTCTGCCACCATTCCACACCAAACATATACAAAATGTTCTAGCTCTGCTCTTGGCTGCAACTTACACTGAAATTGCTTATTATTGCACGATAATTTCTGTAACTTGTTACAAAAATACCTAAAAAACATTTAACCTCTGCCTTGTGAAGTCTAATCCACATCTATTTTGTCCTTGTAAAAATGTTTTATTTATTTATCACTGCATTATAGTCTGGATTTTTTTATACTTTGGAGTTTTATTATTTTTGGACTTAATTTCTTTTTTGTCCAACTTTTTTTTGTCTTTTCTTTTTAACTGTGCAAAATATTTAAATCAAAACAAAATTCGGCTGAGTGACTTATAGTCTGAAAATGAGATGAAAGAAAGAATCCAATGAGCTTCTTATTTTTCAAAAACAAAATGTATTTGTAGTTGACTTCTTAACTGACTTCCCTGATTCATTCACTCTGTCTAGATGATGGTTTCTCGAAATCTCGCCTCAGAATGTTGGAGAGTGTCAATCTTGAGCTCAGTTATGACTAATACCGTTATTTTCCTATTAAAAGCATCTTTTTCTGACAGCAGACCCACAATGCATCAGTCACATACATGATTCGTTCTTGAATAGCAGCTCTCCGCAGTCTTTTCCCTGTAGTGGCGTGTTGGCTTCAGTGCTGAAATGCAGAGGTTGGACTCAACGCATGGTTGGCACTAAATCGGAGCCGCATGTTGGGCTTCATGATCTCTGATGCGCTCATATATTATGGTGGGTATTGAAGTGTATTTGACACATGAATCTTTGGACTAATGAAGTGATTCAAATCAGCTGTGATTCATCACGTCTGCCTCCACATGCTCGGGTCCACAAGAGATGCATAGTAATGATGGCGATAATGATTTGATTTGTTTTGTAGGTGGTTTATTACTATGGAGGATTGCAATCTGTCTGCAGTGCATCTAGACCTGGTGTCATAATTAGATTTTAATTCCATCAGACTATCCAGAAAGAATTATGGACATGGAAAATATCGAACGTGCACACATAAATGACCGCCCCGATGCTTTCAACAGTCACTGTTTCAGTGACTGTTTGTTCAAACCTCAGGCGCTTTTCCTACTGGATTAATTTTAACCTATTGTTGCCCTCTTCCCTGCAAGTGCCTCAGGCAACAACACAAATCACTTATGCTGTATTGCTTTTGTGCTCACTTTGGTATGGATGTGCATGGTAATATTGCGGGAATCACTCAGCCGAGGTAAACAGATAAATCTATATGAGATAACAAGACAGTGATGGAGATCCACATGCACGCATTTGAGTCATTTTGGTTTCAGAGGAATGCTCCATTTACCATAAAGAAGTAAAGGTGGCACAGTTGCTTTCTCTTAATTTGAGGGCAATAATTGATGGAGAAAGCAGAAGGGAAATGTATTCAAATTGATGAGTGAAGGTAAACCAGAGTCTGCATGTGACTAATTTGACATCTATGCATGTGTGCTGAGTTACAGTTGGATAAGTGGCTCAGAGTAGTTCACTGCCAGAGCAGATTCGTTTCAAAGCCAACTCTGAGGCAGACATGGGGAAGAGAGAGCAGGGAGGCTTACTGGCTAATCTGGTCAGAGAGCGATCTGAAAGCAGCAGGGAATTCTTAATGTAGCAGATGGAAAAAATACAAAATTAAAAGAAGCCTTCCCCATGTACAGATAAGCTTGCTTCTATCACATCAGACAAAGAAAAAAAAAAGAATGTGTGTTTATGTCTGTGCTCTAAAGCAGTAGGTCAATCTGACCTACTGCCTGACTTCCCTCTGTGATTTCTCCTTTTACGCATGACTGTGGTCTCTTACACTTGGATGTCAAGCATGATCCTTTTGTCCTCTTCCACATGGACACCCCAGATGCAGTCCTGCCCCTTGTCATAGGCCTCGGGCCAATTAGGGGACAACACCACACCAGCCGAGTCTGTGATTTCCCCGCTGCACACAGCTGTAACAAACACACACAAAATGTACAGTCCAGGTTAACTCTGACAAACAAAATATAATCCATTTAAAAATACAACAAACAAAGAGGCAGCGAGAGTAAAAACTGATCAAACACAGCTTTGGGAGGTTGTTAAAATTGAATCTGTTCACTAACAGAAACTATAATTTGCTTCTTCTTAAAGAAAAAAAAACACTGAGAGCTTTTCAGTTTTACCGTGAAGAAACAACACATTTTGATTCCTTGCTTGTTGTTTACTGATGCGCTGTCTAGGGCTCTTTGCATCATTTTTTGGTTGCACATTTGTCATCGCTTTCAGACATGCGGCAAACTCCTCTACAGCTGAATATTGCTAGTAATCCCTCACTTTCTGAGCAATAGTACTGCTGACAGAAAAATATGATTCTAAAGCTTGGAAGCAGTCAAAAAGAATCCTGTCAGAGGACAGGAGTCACATACAACAAGCCCATGTTTAAGACAAGAAAAGCAATGTGGTTTTTCTCTATTGTTTTTTTCTTGAATTGGTCTTTTCTTGAAGAAAAGAGAAAGAAACTTACAATACTTATTAGGGGTGTAACAAGTAATCGACTTCATTGATTTATATTTCCTTCAATCCAACCAGATCGATCTGCCTGAGATAAGTTGTTAACCGGATGGACCTGTACCATCATATAACCATTTCAAAATGAAACAAATTAATTATTTGGATAGTGGAAAATACCACTTGGATTGATTCAATACGTTCCATTTCACTAAAATGTAAAAACGACCAAGTGACATCACAGCGAACAAAATGATCAAGAAACGTGAGGATACACTTTGAACTTTGCACAGACGTGACCATACAGTGTGGTATAATAAAATCAATTTTATAAAATCAAGCAATTTCTGGATCAATTTTAGGTCAGTGAATCAGATCGAATTGAATTGTTCTAAATGAACCATTTATATTGACTATGAATCAATCGTATCAGCAACCACAAACTATAATATGAATCAAATCGTAGTTAAAGTGAGTTGTTACACCCCCTACTACTTAGAAATGACACACAAGCATATGGTGCCTACAACTAGTAAGCTTTGCCAGATTTGAAGTATTCAGATAAAAATATGACAAGGATCCTGACGAGGGGTTTAAGTACAGTTCAAAGCTTCTTCAGTCTTCCCTTTCACCAAAGGTAATGCATCATGAAACTGTCAAACATCACAGACATTTTTGCACATCCAAGAAGAAGGCATTGGGTGCATCACATGGGTTTAAAAGTGATGCAGCTAGCTCCTGACCAAGCTCAGCTTGTGACAAGTTGGAAGTGAGAACTGGCCGGTTGGAATGATGCCGTCGGCATTAAAAATAAAGAGTGAAGTCAGCACGCTGTGTTTGTATGTATGTGCACGTGGGGAGAGGGTGATAGATGGGAGTGGGTTTTGCAGGCTGTTATTAAATTTTGTGCATAGTGTGTGCACTGTAGCAGTGTTCATGTCGGGGCATCAATGTCTTTAATCTTTAGAACTTCTAAAATCTGCCCTCCAAGCAAACATATCAAAGTAAATCATTGTTACATTTTAAAAGGAAGTTTATCATGGATCAGAGCAAAGCAGCTTATAGTAAAATGTAATTAATAGTCTGTGAAATTTAATATTTGAACAAAAAGACTTAACCAACCCCTGAAATGATCACACAGACATAATGAAAGCCTTAAAGACTGAAGTCCCCCACATCTGACCACGATCTCCAGTGAAAGGTCTTTTCATTTTCTAAAGACTTAATGCTCCAAAACTGTTTAAGTAGATTAAATCTTTAACTCACCCCTGCAGGCTGGTTCTGTCTCATTCCACTGTGGATTTTCAGTGTCCACACACTCTATCACTACAGAACCTTGCTCGAGCGTGTAGCCGGGGTCGCATGAGAATTCAACCACTGCTCCCAAACGATAGCTGGAGTCGCTGCTGCTGAAGTTGCCATACTTCACGAAGGGCTCATAGCACATTCCTTTTGCAAAAGCTGTGGTCACAAAGCAGATTTGAGGACACAGGTGGGCTAAAGTGTACAGGATGCTTTTAGAAAATTGCCCAGTGTGATCTGCCTGCCTTCGTATCTGATGGCTGCTCCAGTTGAAGTCATCGATCCGTCCGTGGTGAACTCGACAAAGAGGTAACGTCCAGTACTGAGCACCCCTTCATTGGGCAAATACTCCACCTCAAAGGAGTCATATATTGGAGGAGAGTCGATGTTGTTGCCATTTTTAATTAACAATCTGGATAAAAAAAATTGAAAAGACACATCATAGATGTTTACAGGTATTAAAACATTCCCAAAAGCCTCTAAAAGCTAATATTAAACGTCAAATACAACAGCACAGAATGTAATAAAGTCATAACATTGTTTTTAAAGCATTTTAGTAAAAAAGGTGGAAAAAAATTATAAATTAATCTGTTCTTATTCAGTTTTGGTGATTTCTGGTTTCTGACTTTTCCCTCTTTTTTCAACAACAACATGAGTTTAATACTTCAAATTTCTCTCACTCTACTGCTGTAAATTCACTTTCGGGCTTAGTGTGATTTCAAAATTGGCAGCATGCATAAACCACCTGTCATCATCTTCTGCCAGAGCAACTTTCTCAAAGTGAATGTGAAGCCGATGCCCTTCAGGTGCCTCCAATACCCAGTGGCAGGTCAAATTGTTGCTGTAGTTGCCAGGGAAACCAGGAGAGACGATGCGTCCATAAGTGGCATTTTTTATCATTCCCCCACAGGATGCTATATGAAAAGGAACAGAGTTATAAGGGGCGGGGGAGGGCAAAGTTTTAGAAGGGGAAAACTTGATAAAGTAAGTACTGAAACCAAGTATAAAAGTTGCATTCTATTGAACTGACTCCTATCAAAAGTTAAAAAGTCTTCTGCAGGCTTTGACTTTTCTTACAGCTTCTTTAAAGTGATCCTAGTAGTAGTGTGGTCAATCTACAGTTCATTTTAAGAGAACATATTACCTGTGTATAAATCAACATATCTATACATATTTGCATATTTTTTTTAATTTTGTGGAACTTCCTTCATTTTATTAGCAATTTTTGGATTTATTGGATTCATTGAAAATTTCTAGCTTGATTAAAAAAAAAAGGTAAACAATAATAAATAATAAATAAACAATAATTGTCACGGCACACATTTCTTTTAACCTCTGTTGTACCAGTGACATTAATTCAACAGTGCAGAAACAACGTATTTCAAGTTCCCAGTATGGTCTGCTTAAACCTGAAACACACTGAAAATAAATGGCTTTTTTTTTACACAAATTTAATTAAATAGTGTAAATTTAGCCTTTTCAATGTATTTTTAAAACAGTTTGATCTATAACAGACATTTTATTGTAAAATGTGAGCGTGTTTCTTTATTTTCTGCAACATGACAACAACGTATACATATAAAATGGATATGCCCCTCTGAAAAAAAAAAAATCCATTCTAAATAGAGGTATTGCTGCTCTATTTTCTTCCTGCATTTTTCTGGATTATTGCTACCAGCAGACACCTTAAACCCATAAATCATCATTAAAAAGAAAAAGAGAGGCTGTTTCATTGAATCATAAATTAATAAATGAAGGCTCAAGGCTATCTAAAATCCAATGAGTTCCATCTTTGGTAAAAACCCTTGTCCTTAAGATCTTAGTTTCTTTATTCACTTGATATGATGTCTGAGTGTACTGTGGTGTAGTGTTTAGCAATCTCGCCTAGTAATGCCAAGTTCGAATCCTTGTTGAGACTATTATGTGTGAAGTTTGCATGCTTTCTTTACTCTGTCACAATCCCATGGGTGTTTTGGTTACTGTAAAAACAGGTCCTCATGTGTGAATGCGTGTGGTTGTTTGTCTCATTGTGGACCTGTGATGGACTGCCAAATTCTCCAGGGTGTAACCTGCCTTCCCCCAGCAGTAACTGGGTTAGGCTCTAACAACCTTGTGACCCCAAAAGGGATTAAGCTGCTTTAGAAAATGAATATTGATATGTGTATGCAAGATTTTTTTTTAGATAAATACCATCCTCCCCACATGAGTTACTCATTTCAAACAAACACTTTTTTTTCCTACAAATTTTCTTTTCCATTTTATTTTTTTACAAGATTATCTATAAATGAATTGGCTTTAGATAATCCTATATATTTATATATACACTTTTTGCCTAATAATAACCTTCCTTTTTTGCCGTTGCAAGATCATTCTTGATTTTTGTACTTGTTCTAATCCTTGTCATTATCATTTGCAGTGCAATACTTCACTTTATTAATGCACCCCCCCCATAAAGTTAATGATACAAAATTCTACTCAATGTTGTTTCAAAAACAGCTATGAACAAATTGTTTTCCGTAAAAACTTACCCACGCATAGGGGCTCTTTTCCGCTCCAGTACGGTGTGGTTGCGTTGCGACAGGTTAGCGTTTTGGGACCCTGCAGCTTGTATCCAGTCAAACACGTGAAGTAAGCTTCTCCACCTGCATGGAGGTGTGTCACAGAAACTTCTCCCCCAGAAGGCTCTTTGGGAAATGCACAGCTGAGGACAAAGGCTGGAGAGAAAAGAATGGAAAAAAATGTTACCTACTGAAATTCAACCATGACATTTTTTAAATTGCCTAGTAAGGCTTACATGTCCTCTGATTAAAATGCCTGTATAAAAATGTTTTCTAAAACTTACAGCATGAGGAATGGGAAAGTGGTGCTAATTCAACACCAATGGAGAAACAGCACAGCTGATGCAGTAAGGCAATGAACCGAAAAACCTTTGTAATCGTTTTTTTTTTTTTTTCTAAAAAAAGAAAGATGATACACTTTCTGCAGTTGAAACAGAATGAGGAGTTTTTAAGGAGCTTGCCTTTCAAAGAGGCCCACATTTTAGTCCTGTCATCATTTACACACCTGCACAATATCTCGCAAAGGTCAGGAATAATGTCTGCAAAGTGAGCTGGTGGTGCCCTTCTTGAAAACGATTTCTTCCTACAACCATTTTATCATTCTACATGCCAAAAACGCAGGAAAAAGAGAATTAAAACTAAAGTTCAGCCGACAGCTGAATTGAGGTGAAACTGATATTTATGGAGGACAACCATGTTATTGTGAGAGATTGACTAGTAGATTAGGACTAGCCTGTTGTGGTGAAGAGCGAGCTGAGCCAAAAGCCAAAGTCATCTGCTCATTTGTCAATTTGCACTCAAACTTTAACCTCTACTGTGGGCTGGGGCCAACAAAAAACCAAAAAAACATTCTTGCTAACAAAAGTAATAAAAAAAAAAAAAAATCTATTTTTTTAGAGTAGTTTGGCCCAGTGTTATTCCCATGTGAAAAAAAAACATATAAGAAATGTACATCGCCTGCAGCACTAAATCTTTGTTTCACATGTATAGTCAATCTTGTAAGACTTGTAACTCCCTTCTCTTGAAAATGGCCACTTTCTCATTCTTTTCAAATATTCCTTTTAAAAGAATTATGTATTTAACTAAAAACAAATGTCTATGTGGAATATAAGAAATTTGAAAGGCAACTACATTTTCCACACATGGGTCATATAACTTTTTTTTAAACTTTTTTTCTGACATATCCCTTTTCCAGACATATGCTTTTCATATATGAAAATAAAACATTACATGTAGGTTTTATGCAACTAAAATATATGTTCTTCAGAGGGAACTTCTGTTTTCTTTATGTGAGGCTTAGGAGTTGGGGTTTGACATTTCTGTCTCAAGTATTATCAATGTAACTGAAATGAAATATCACCTATCAGGACAAAGATAAATTACACATGTATTCTTATGCAAGACATTTTGTACTTCATGTTTTTATAGTCTTGTACAAAAGTAAATACGCCTTTTTCTAGCAACACTTAAAAGAATGCGTGAGTCTTCTATCGCTTTGCTTCATGATGATTACTTCCCATGTGTATTTTGAATCTCTGCTCTGTGGATACAATACCATGTTGCCATTTTTATCAGGAATAGTTGGTCCCAAAATCCTAAATAACAGGCATTACTCCAGAAATCCTGTTAGCAACATCCATTAGTTGAGAGACGATACGGAGCTGCCTGGTTTGTAGAAAGGCTAACAACAGTCCAATGTTTTGTGTCGAAACACCATTTTTTTCAAGTCTTATAAATGTTTTCTACAATTATTCTAAGACTGCAGTTTCACTTAAAGTTGTTCCTCTAATATACATTTTATATTATACATATCCAATAGGGAAAAAATATGTGGAATACTATAATTTACTTTTCTTATATATTACCAAAACGTGGACGTTTCATATTGTACAGTTTAACTATGGCTTTTTAAAAAATAATTTTAGTAACAATTTTACTAATTTTACCTGAAGCTCAGTTTCAGTTGAAAGTGTCAGCAGCATAAATAACAGCACATACTGTGTTCTGCAAAACCTCAGATATTCATTGTTTGCCATGTCCCTCCTTACAACCTCTGGTACGCACCCATCCAAATGGCCAATAACAGACTTTCTTACTAGTAGAATAAATCAAGAAGAGCACTGCAGCAGTCTGTCTGTCCAACACAAGCACAAACAAAGTCTTTCCAATGTTGCTTCATGTTCTGCTCAAAACACTTGATAAATAAAAAATGTACTTTGCACATTTTCTTTAGACATTTTTTTGAAGTTTCTCTTAACTACTAGACAAGGAAATTTTGCTTCAGCTGACATGTTTGTTAAACCGCAGCAACACATAATGATGTGTGGTTCATCATACTCAGAATGCTTCAACAGAAAAAGCATTGCTGATCTGCTGAAAACCACACTGAGTCTGGGTGTAAAAGCTGGAGAGAGAATTGCCTGTGTAGTGGTTGTCAAGGACCTAGGATTACCGTAGGGTAAGATCAATGTTCCCAGGCTTGCTCCGCATTATTGTGCTGTCCCTATTTTTAAATAAATGGAGTACAATGGGATGGGGTTGATGTAGATAATGAAGTAAGCTAAGCAAGTCTTTAATGGAAGCTATTAAACAACCTTCTCCTCCTGTCTAATAAGTGCATTGTTCTACCTCATTAGTGCAGGCTCTTTAATGACCAGAGTAAAACTTTTAAACATTTGGAAATGTGGGAACAGCAGAAAGCAACATAAAAGGACCCTTCATGGTTTGTTCTACAAAAACAGTGTGATTGTAAAGCTTCCTAAAATAGAAATCTTTTCAAAGTTTCAACTTTGCTTAAAAGCTGCCTGTCATATTCCAGTTCAATAAATTAGAAGGGTTGAAAACAGTAATAGCGAAGAGAAAGAGGCTTATAAAGATTACAATACTGTAGTTTTAAAATAAATTAGTATCATCAAATTGTAATGGGGATTAATATATCTCTTTCATTCACCCTTCACTCCTGCTGTTCAGGGACTGTGCAGCTCAACACAGGTTACAAGAGAAAGTCTAATACCACGAATGCAATGCCAAAGATGCCAGGGGCGCAGATTAGTAGATTATAGCTAAGAGCTCATGGATTTGCAGAACAAGGAATAAGTCCTGTGAGCAGTCACAAGGAAGAACTGATGAACAAAGTGCATGTAAGCCAAAGTGATTGCTAAACTCAAAGTCAAAAGTGTCTGAATAACTTTTGTTCCTTTCAAAACTCGGCATTTTTCTGAGGAACATGTACCCGCTGTGAAGATTCACGTGGAAAACTCACACATGCAAAGAATCGTGAACAGGAAGCTGAGACGCTCTTTTACAAAATAGAGAAAACAGTAAAGTAAGCCATCAAAATGCAAACATGATTTCATTTAAGAAGAGAAAAAAAGAATCAAATAAACAAATTTGACTTTTTTTACAATAACATTTTTTCAATTAAACCAAATTTTCTTTCTTTGCTAAAATCTATGCATCTGGAGGATTATCAAAAAGTTTTCAAAATACAACAAAACGTTGGTGTCTTTATCCTTCCAAGTACATTAAATATCATGCTGCGAGAACTGCTTACATATAATAAATAATACATAAATAAATGTAAATATATTAAAGCTGCGAGTGCTGAATGGCCTCCAGGTGCTACCCACCTGAGTGGCTGCTACACGCCCCTCACTCTATAGAACCAGGTCTATGTAATTTTCTGAAAAATCGCAAAAATAACGTTTAGAATTTTCTTGGCAACTGAGGTTTTTGTTAACCACGCCCATATTCCTGATATGTTTATTTTGTTTTGTCCATCTTAAGCCAGGGATTCGTGTACCGTATTAAGTTTTCACAGTATTCCGGTAAAAAATGTGAGAGCAACAAGGGCCACTTCTGCAAGCTCACCTCGCTAACACCATTTAAAATGTACAACTTCTAAATCCAACATTTTTTTTTCCAAGTGGCTGCCTAGAGATGCTCAAGAAGTTAGGAGGCGATGGATCGAAATCCCTAATCGGTTTAAATTTTTAGCTGGTACTAAAGGTGATTCAAGATGATGCCCTCTTCCCAAGAGGGAAGAGGGAAAGAGGCAGTGTGTGTGAAATTTTGTGAGGATTGCTAAAATAAAGTTTCTTGTGGAAAAATGGGAAAATTGTCAAATTTTCCATTGTGCCACAAAAAGGCTGCCAAGCCGTAAATTCTTTGGCCATCCCATAATTTTAAGACTTGTTTCGGATACTCCCAAAATGTGTTTTAGGTTTCATTAGGGGATTTTGAAATATTTTTGGAGCTCCATGAGAGATTTTTTTAGCTAATTCTTGCTTAAATGCTCAGTAGGAAAGGAGCATTGAGAAAATAATAAAGTCTTTCAGTCGAGGACTGCTGTGGGCCATAATATTAATCATCATAATCAGTTACTTTTAACAAATTAATCTAACTTCAAACTAAAAGCTTGCTAAAAAATCTCACCTCAAATTTCAAATTCTCTCTTTTGTTCCCACTTGTATTCCCACTATACAACTGCTTTTTTTTTTCTTTTGTGGTTCCACATAGATAATCCCGAATGACATTGGAGCCTAGAGTTAAGGCTTTTTATTATTGCATTGGCAGGTGTGTCAGGGAAGCAATGCCAAAGGACACCAAAAACTTCAGGGGCTTTGGCATAATTTGATACTCAGGAATGAAAATGCGTTTCCTGCACAATTTCTGGACAAGTCAAGGTTAAACATGAAAAAAAGACAAAGAGTTAGCTTTGAAGAGCTTTTATTGCAGCCTGTCAGGATGAAAACAACTCTTTAGGAGCCTTGTCCTCCATCACCTTAAAGCTAAGTTGTCTATTCAAAAGTGTCCATCTGTCTGTCTTCAAACTTGAACACAAAGAAAAATAACTCTAAATGCATGATGCCCATCATTTTTTACATTTTCAACAAATCACCACACCACAGGGACAGGAAATACTGCCCCTGGGTCACCCATTCCATTCCTAGTTTATCACTAGCTCCAATGAACCTAGTTATTGCCATTATCATAGCAGCATTTAAATCCCTATTGAGCATACAATTGGGGAGCCAGAGGGAAAAATTGTGGAGCCAATTCCTGAAGTATTAAACTGCGTGCTGCTTCCATTCCAGTAGATGTGGTGCTGGGCCATAAAGTCTGATTGTATTGCCATTAGAAATAATAGATCCACAGACAGCCAGCAAGATTAGCTGCTGGTACTGCAGAGCCACAGGAAACAGACATGAAGCTTAGATCTCGCATTAGAGGGGAAAGAGTGACATATGTGCTATTTACAGTAGGTTAACCAGTGATCAACAAGTTTAGACATATTTTAACATTTTTGAATATTTAGTAAAGGGTATTACTTTCAAATAATATTAAATGTGATTGTTGTTACATTTTGTACTGTGGAATAAACAAATGTTAAAAACATTTTTTTTATTATTAAAAATGTTAATTATGCTAGAGATACATGTCAGATTTAAACTATTGCACAAAAGAAGAACTAAAATAGACTAACTTTGCCACAACATATTGTGTCACCATCTATTATTAAGAGTTACTTTTAATGTCAAATTCCATTATGTACACTGTTTATAAAAAATAAAAAATAAGGGCAAAAAAAGCAGGAAGTTTCTAGTATACATATAAATATAAAACACTGTTTGAAGCTATTGTTGTTTTGTATTCTTACTGTCACAACACATTTTCTCTATTCAGGTAACACAACACAACCAAACTAATGTATTTCTTTGCTTTTCATTTACTTACATTTTTCACAACACCATGTTGTCTTTTTTCATGTGTTAAAGTGGAATTTAATTACAGTCTTGACATCTTTCTGTTTTTCTCTTTGTTCTTTGTGCTGCTCCCACGTGAAAAGCACGTTATAAATAATGTTTGATTTGATCGGATGTAGGGCAAAAAAATGTATAATTATATATGTATATATAAAATTTTCTATAAATGTTCTATATCACTGTGCAAATTTCTTTAAAAACAAACTTATTGCTTCATCTTTTGGACAAAAACAAGCAGTGAGAAAGCAGTCTAAACAAAAACAAAAAAAAAAAAAACAAGAATAAAGTACTAAAAATGGATTAAATATTTATTCCTTTGGTAAATAATCATGTTATAAGTGCTATAGTGCCACACAGTGTGTGCATTTACAGAAATTGATGCACGCCGTGGAAACCTGAACCGTTTGACGCAAAGCAGAAGACTGCGCTTCTAATGTATAATTAACTGCGTTAATAAATAATAACATGCATTTTATAAATATATATATATATATATATATATATATATATATATATATATATATATATATATAAAATGCATTTATACTATACTATACAATGCATTTATACTATATATATCAGGAGAAAGACTTTGAGAGTTTGTAGTTACTTATTCTTCTGTTTATCTGTGAGTATGTTTCATAAGGCATTTGACTGTTCAAACAATATTGGACAAATATGAATCTGTGAGGAATAGATGAGCTGAGAAATCCAAGAATAGCAAGTTAATAAGTGTATGTGAACAAGCAAATGAAAGGCTTTTCTGCAAACGGCCTAATAACTGTTGTGTGGATGTGTGTCCCTGTGTGTCTAGCCTCAGTGAAGCCCTCCAGGTAAAGAGCTGAAATTGTATCAAGTTTTGCAAGGTGAGGATGTGAGATAATGAAATAGAGAAGCAGAAAACATCAGGAACAATGACTGTAGTGTAGATTGTTATTAGATGTAATAGCAGTTTATTTGGAGAATATTAGCCAGGAGATAGAATCCTGTTCCAATGTCATCTCCTGTCAGTTATTGTTGTAATTTAGACACACAGCTGTCCCTTGGTAGGTAACTTGTGGGAGGGTTTGAGTGTCATTGGAGCTGATTCTCCTGTCCTGGCTGTGCATCAAAGCATTGCCTTTTACAGAAAGATCAATAGTGTTGTCTTTGGGAAAGCGATTCAGTTGTAGAAAGTCAGACCATAGTTCTGTGCTGATATGGCCTATTGATTTTTATGTGGTTGGGTTAAATCCTGGATTTTAATGGCCGTTTACTCAATTAAGGTTATTTAAGAGAAATAACAATAGACTAAAGGAAGAATCTAATCAATCCTTTTTACAACTTGTGCCAAATTGTACATCAACTTGCCAACACAGAGTGTCCTCTGGCCTTCCAATGCATTTTCTTTACAAGACAGAAAAATGCTATTTGTTGTACAAAAATAAACAAATACAACATTTTTTATGAGTTTAGCTAACCTTCAAAAGTCAAACTATTTTCCAAGTAATTGTGTTAATGCAATAAAAAAACTGAATTGAACAGAATATAAATGAAAAAAACAATATGTACCTTGCAGACAGGACCCCTGCTGCTGCAGGCCATAATAATTGGAACAGGCTCATTTTTTGTTTGTTTTTGCTGGTATCATGATTTAAATTCATAAAATGAAACAGCTGTTTTTAGCCAAAATCTAAAAATGTGTTGTTTTCTAGGACATACTAGCTGCGTTTCCATTACACAGATACGCACAACTAAATCAACATTTTAGAAATGTGGAAAAACCACAATTCTGCAATTACACTGTTTCCATTAAATCATAATTGTGCGAATGAACACAAACCAACTCGCGTGATAAGTCATTCAAAACCATGGGAATGGTTGAGAACAAGTATTGTTTTAAGTTGATTCACAAAAAGGTCGTATTTGGGTGACGTCACGGCTACACACGCAGCGTAGCTAGATCATTGATAATCTATTTAAATGTAAATGAGCCAGACACAGATGCAGAGCATCATGTCCAGCGGTATTAAAAAATAATCTTTCTAACAAGTAAGAAGTAGGACATTTTTTTTTCTGTTTGATAACATAAGATCCATTCAGATTTCTGTCACGGCACTAGAAATTTGCCTCCAAGTTGTGGGCAGAACTGTTGCCACAGAGTGAGCCTGATTCCTGACATCCATCTGTTTAAACACTCTCCCCACTAGCTTACAGCCCCTCGCACACACAAACTAGCATTACCAGTGCAACAAAAATGGCAAGCAAGACTGGAGTTATGCAGCCATACAGTTGTAGAGGCAGATGCCAGCTCAGATGAGGAAAATGAAGACGTACATGGAGTAAGACGCGGCAGAGCAGGAAGCTTGTGGCCTGCCAATCATATCACCTAGGTCAATGATACTTGCTTTTTCAAATGACATTTTTTCGTCTGCTCCTGATTCGCCACGATTTGAACAAAGAAACACTCAGAAATCCAATTTAGGTGAAAATGCCACAGGAATATGTTAAAAACACCAATTTCATTGGAGTGCTCTTTAACGGGTCCTGCAACGATATACATTTATGTGTTTAACTCAGTGTATTCCCAAGGCGTTCAAGACGAACATTAGGAAAATTCTAAAAATTCTCAGATAGAAGCATATTTTCAAATATTTAGACTGTAGATCTTTTTCTCTTATGTTTAATGTGTAATATAGTTTCTTAATAAACAAAAACAAAACATGTATAAATTTAATATAATATACATTATAATATAATACATATAATATAATATACATTATTTAGACAACATAAAACTCTTTCTTGGATTTAGAGTGACGTGTGACTGTTTACATTTTCTAGAACTTACTGCAGCTATTACATGTGTGTTTGTTACAATGTTACAACAGTTTTTTTTCGTTTCAATTTTTTAAACACTTACAAAACTGGTATTGTATCAAACATATTTTCAATTTTATTTCAGGTTGTTGTTTTTTAACTTCTATAATGTTTTGATAGTGGCACAAAGTGCACATATGTGCGCTGTGATACAACGGAACAACTTCCACGCTTGTGCATGCTTCCTCTGCTTTTCCTAAAACATTAAATAAACCTTTAATCATGTTCTAAGTATCAGCAACATTGTTGATGTTATAGAGGCATCCATCAGTCTGCCATCAAAGGACAAGCAAAGCCTGAAACAAATTTTAATTATCCCGAGCTGAGATGGGCCTCTCCACAGTTCTGTTTGCTCTCCACGCTTGTCCAGTCACATAACTCACGACTCATTATAAACGACAAGGTGATATCTGCTTACGAAGCAAAGGAACACAAATTGAAATATCTTCTGTCTCCCGTGTGTCTTTTTTTTCTTTCCAGAAACTGCTTAGAGCTTTTTTTCCCATTAGATCAATATAATTTGCTCTGCCAACCTGATGTTGCAGCATATTTTATTTGTGAAAATTGTTGCAAGGAAAAAAACTGCAATGCAGAGTTGTTTATGCGACATTGCTTTGAAGGTTTACAACAAATGAGTGCTTGGAACTAATCACAGAAACGTTCGTGGGACAGCAGTATGACTTACAGTATAGAGCATAGAATATGACTTCACATAACAAAAAAAAATCCAAAGTTAGTTAAACTACTACTTCAATTTTACAAGTAACAAAATATTGTTTTGGCTTAATCAAGGGATAGCTCAGAGCTGACAAAATGACAAAAATGATTTGTTTGTTTAATTTTTTTGACAGCTCATAACAATCTAAATGCATTCGTAGTAGTGTTCTCATGAAGCAATTTTCTCAAAATCATTTCAAAATAAGCTGCTTTGTTGGTTGCTAAGTACTTTTATCTTTTACTTCTATGATATTTTGCTTTTGCTGTGTCTAGAAATTTAATGTGTCCACTTATAGGTGTTTTGCATCGAAACGATATGTTTAATACTTTTAATTTAACAAGTTTCAAACTGTTTTAGTATGGATTTTTAATGAGTCATTTAATTTACTTGAAACAGCTGTACAGAATCCCACGGCAAACATCTGTAAGCTCTTATGCACTTTATATCTTCAATCTGAGTGGATGTTGTTTATTTTTCATTATCATTTTTATAGATCCAAATGTCTCAGTATGAGTTGACAAGGCACTTACTTGTGGTTCTGCAATGTTTTGTCCCTACATTTGAATGTTTAACCTCTTAAGTCCCGAGCTAATATTTCAGCTAATCCTTTGCACATGTCGTCGCACGGCTCCAGTTAAACAGATTTAACTGCTGTGGTGATATAACTCGAAATGTGATGTCCACACGTGTGGATGCCATGTCTTAAGAGGTTAAACAAGGGCAACTGAATAAGACAACAAGAGTGCAGTGTCAAGTTTCCGTTTGTCCCATGTCAAACAAATTGTCTCACATTTTGATTGCTTTTATATTCAGTTCACTGTTCAGAGCTCCCACCACCCAGGTTATTATTGAGGCTTAATGATGCATCTTGCAAATTAAGTCGTATCTTATTTCTGCCTGCTGCTCTCAAAAAGGGTTAATTCTGGCTTCAGTCAAAGAACGCAACAATTTAACACCAAACTCGGCGCTTCGGCTTAAAACCACGAATCAGCAGCTGATGTTACAATGGCTGCATCTGTGGTAATACATTTTCACACTTGAAAAAATGGAAATTCTCGCAAGAATGTGAGGAGAATTGTTTCTGGACATTATCTGCAGCTCCTCGGATGTGTGTGTCAGATCTGGAGATTATCGGTCAAACTGGAATAAATGGGATTAAAACAAAATGTCAAAAGAGGAAGTATCCAAGAAAAATATGGACTTTAATGGCAGTTATTTTATAATACACTGTATTATTCAGAATTTGTGTTAGAAAATTAAATATTTATAAGACAAATTTTGCTATCTCCAGCTGCATTCACCCATGACTACCAATATGCGACCTGACTGTGATGATATTCATAAATACAACAGAGATGGACAGATTTTATCTGACATTAGTAGCCCAGTCTTTACATTTACCAGCTCACCAAAGAGTCCCAGTAATGTGGTGGAATGAATGTTTTGTCCACTAACTTCCACCAGCAGCTAAAATCGATGGGGCATGTAATTGGTGGCTGCTTTGTGTTATTGCTAAGATAAACAGACATTGTTAGCAGCATGGGAGATCAATGTCATGCACAAAGCATGTGAAGGAGAGAGGAAGAAATAATAGACCATCATATTCACTTGATGAAGTGGTTGCAATTTTTTTTCATGCTCTTGTAACTGTCATGCATTTGTCATGATGCTTGATCACATCTTATGATTTCTTTTTCAGATGCTTTAATTTCTCCAATGGCAAATGAAGATTCTGTCCTGAAAAGATTAGGTTGAACGAGAATGTGAAAGTTTTAAATTTAAAACGCTTGTACACATCATTGGCTGTTTCATCATGAATTGCTGAATGGCTCTAGTAATTAAACTGAAATAAATTGCAAAGCAGTGAAGAGTCAATCTCATGGAAAAAAGCATAATGTAAGTAATTAATCATTGTCGTACCTGTTTTTGTTTTGCATCTCCTTTCCACCCATCTTTGATTGTATCCAGAACAATGAACCCCTGCACTTGTGTCTCTGCAAATTAAGCTAGCATCGTGGCAGTTGTACAAAAAAAGAACTTATTTTGGGCAGGACTTCTGAGTCACTTATTTTTTACGTCTTGGCCAACACAACTTTCAGTGTTTTAATACCGTATTTTCCGCACTACAAGGCACACCTAAAAGCTTTACATAAAAAAAAAAACAAACTGATTAATTCTGGTTGTCCTTTCTGACATTGCAGTGATTTTATAAGATACACAGCTGTCTGTTTAGCAAGAAGCTCTCTTTTTGCTAATCCAATTTATTCAAGTTATAAACTGACCTATCAGATGCCACTATCAAAGTAGGTGGCCTCACGTCCAACATTCAAAGCTTTTGATTGATAGATTCTCCTGAGTCCACTTTCAGTGGAAGAGGTGTGGCCTTCTAACATGCGCACTACTGACTGGAAAGAGTGGATGCCAAAGAAATGAAGACTAAAACCAGCATGGACGACATACTGAAAACATCAGGGAATTGACTTCATTTGATTGGAACAGGAAGTAAGTCATTTTCTATGGCTAACGCCTCATACTGTCCAGTTTTATATATACAGTCAATGCTTCAAACATGGCTAACGGGTAGAATGTTAGTAATGAGTTCTAGAGTTACTGGGAACGCAGGTAATAAAATCTGACTGACTGATTATAACTGACTCTTCTGTCTCGTCTAATGCGTCTTTTCACTCAATGTACATTGTGGCAAAAGTTCAAAAATAGACCATTCATTGACGATACGTCTTATAATCTGGTGCATCCTGTAGTAAGAAAGAAAAATGACTTGAAAAGCCTGTTGGTTTTGAGTTTCTTTTTTAAACTCAGGCAACAACTTGTTTCTTAGTTAAACGTAAAAACCCCAAACTTTTAAAGTTATCAGGTACAAATCATCTAGGTTGACTCTCAGTATCCCAAAGATCTTAATTTAAACCCAACTAGATTTCTTTTCTTAGTTCTTGACGACGTGGTATTTTAGTACTTTTCTAATAACCCAGCCAAGTGTTGGAAGTCAGAGGATTTACGAAGGCTGGAACTCCCCACAAATCAGTTACACCTCTGGAAGCCCTTTGGATGAGAGATCAAACTTGTAGAAGAGAAACAGTTGCCCTTCGTTTAATTTCTATGGAAGTTTCTGTGAAGTTTGCTCACCTTGATAATGAAGCAGGAGGAATCCTGAGTTGAGTCGTTGGTCGCTACGGAGACGGATCGAGATCTGGTTGCTCCAGCTGCGCAGAATGAGGCCCCTCATTAGGACTGACTCATTGGCGAGGATGAAAGGTTCTTGACCCCCTGTGTCCTCCACAATCACCTGCTCTCCCTCCAACACGCTCACATTCAGGACCTGAAACGGAGACGATGCAGAGAAGAGCCTATTTTTTAGCATGGGTTCATTACTAATTGACTTTTGCTGACTTGAAGACAAAGTATCAAAGCCTCAAAAAGTGCATGAGGTACAATTTCAGCAGAAGAATTCCCCCTTATGTTTTTCTCATCATCATGAGCTTTACAGCTCAAACATTGACCACAAAAAAGCTGTTTTCCACATAAATGTGAAGAAAAACAAAGCCACAGCCACCACCGACAAGTTTAGCTGCAGCATTCTTGTGTTTACAGCCAACTTTATTCTTTTTAATGTTGCTGAAAAACTGGGTCACCTGCTGTGGTGCTTTGCCCACTTGTGTACCAGCACAATTACAGGAAGATATATTTGGTTTAGTTATTTCTTTGTTAGCTTGCCGCTGGACGACACGTGTGTTTCTGAGTAATTATGGTGTGTTACACAAATGATTCATTCCCTTCCTGTGTTCTCATTGTGCCTGTTAGCAACTCTGTCAACAGTGCTTTACTTTTCTCAACAGGTTGAACGACATCTGCAGCTAAATCTGGCAAAGGAATCTCAGGAGTACTGTGTGTGGTTTTAGCTGTCTGGATAATGGAATACTGACACACTTTGCAACTACATCTGATTGATTCTCTGGAGAACTATAAAGTAGGACTGCTAATCCAACAGCAGGTCATGATTATTATTCTGCTTGAAAATGGAAAATGCTTTCACCTTGACTTTATAAGGTTAACCTGAATTAGGCATGTGGGATTTGATTTTTTTACTAAATGCAATCCTGCCTTGTTTTTGTTTTTATCAAATATACATTTTGCAGCTTTGTTTGCCAAATAAAAATCCAATTTACATTTTGCATTTGAATTAGCAAGTTTATACCAGCAGATTCATTACTTTTATTTGTAATAGGTTTTGACTGAAATATGTTGAGAATTTAACAAATGCAAGAAAAAAAAACAACTGTAAGTTGATTCAATTTGATGATTTTTTAAAATGTTTTTGGCACCCTTACTGGAAAAAAAACTAACATTTTAATATATAAATACTTGTCTGTGCAGGATAGCAAACCACTTCAAGAACTTAAGCACAGTGAGTTTCCTTTCAACTAAACAAGAACTAGAGTGAAGCTATTACTACAGCATTTGCAGGTCACTTAAAAAGTAGGGTTATTCTGTGCATAAAGTCTGCCTGGCAACAAGTATTTTTACATTTTAGCACATGTGATTTTTTTACCTTGGACCATGTTAGCATAATTATTTGTTTGAAATGATTCATCATAAATTCATAACACTCAAAAGAATTTTGAAACATATTTAAAATCTGATTATTTAGTTCACATAGGGGCAATACTGCATGAAACCACACACATTTTCTTAACTAATTACACCAGCATTTAAACCTCTGTCTGAACCTGGTCCTTTAACAAGTCAAAATAGGGCTAACAAGGTTATATGATTAGAAATACAAACATGACATGTGTGCTGAAGATTTAAGATGGCTTTTATAATAGGAAAGAACTTTCTAACAGTTCATTAAACAAGACAGGTTTACTAGCCATACCACTCCTGACATCATGCACTTTCCATGTAATCTCACTTCTTTAGGTGGCAGAAGCATCTGCCACACCAGCTCTTGTCTTTTGTTCTGCTTGACAAAGGAAAATGCTTTCAAGTTGATTCAGTAGGGTTTTTAACCTGAATTTGGCATTAGGATTTCGTAGGCTTTCATTGAAAAGTATCTGGCCATAGCTCTAATCAAATCACCTTATCACATTCAAAATCCTTCCTTGCATCATTCAATTTTTACTTTAATTTTGCGAATAAATAATATATTTCTTTAAATAAATGCAGTCATTTTTTTTAGCAAGCAGCTCAAAACCATTTATGCAAACCATTTCCATAAATAGTAAGTAGAATATGAAGACTTTTGAAACACATAAAATGCATCTTCACTGTCTCCAGCTTCTGGACTTTAATTGGTCTAAGCCAGCATTTAAGCAGATGGGAAATTGACCCGTTCTGAGAGGCAGGTGTGTGCCACAAGGCAGAAAAAAAGGGCTGTCCTCCATGCGCTGGTGTCTCTAATGTAACTCGCGTGAAGGAGTGTAGGAACATTAGCCTGGAAAAGCATAGACGGTGGGCAGGATGACTACTCACAATGTTGGCAGCCAAGTGAATTTGGTCATGTTGACTAACCGTCACTCAGTCAAATGGGAGCTGTCAGGAAGAGCAGTGAGGCTAATGGACAATGTGAGACTGAGCTTGGAGGTGACTTCTTCTGGGAGGATGCATGAGATCAGCGCTTTTGATTGATTTAATTCTAACTTCTATGTTTTTTTCTACACACTTGAACACAAAGCCACTCTTACGGTTTTGTCACAAACATGACACATGAGAGAAAGCAGTCGAACGCATAGGTACAATATATTTCTCTACTTTCAGAAATAATCCCTATGTTGTTATAAAATTCAGCAATGTGGTGAATAATAAATGAAAGTTGCATGACTTAAGAATCCCAGATTCCCCATTCCTCAAGGGCAACAGCAATGACACATCCTGAGGCACTTTCTTTTCCCTTTTTTCTCAGAGTTAATATAGAGAACTTGAACATTTTGAAAATCCAGTTACATCAGTTCGACTTAGAACTTCAGAATCCTTTCCATTGAACGGAACAGTAATTATCCGTCATACTTTACATTTATAGTCATTCATTTAAGGAATTAGAGTTAAGGGCAGGTCATTTGCAATTGCAATTTAATCTTCTTGAATTTAATCTTAAATTTAGAAACTGAATGTCCTGAATAATAACTGTGAATTATGCTTTTTAAATTCATTTATTTTTAACCTGTTACTATGTTACTATGGGAACCTCAGATTGTACTACATTACCCCTGCACTAAATGTATAGTGGAATCTCTTGATTTGTTTAACTTGTTTTTACCCATCATTTTGAGTGTAGCAATTAAACAAAATATCCAAAAGGCTTTCAGGCTTTTAGTTATTTTCTCAAAAAACACTGTCATGGATTCTTGTAGCATTTTTTTTTTAATTGAACTAGCAGTCAAGGCTTGATGATGATCTGCCATAACTCCTTTTATCCATTGCCTCTTTTGCATTCAAACAAAATCAAACTGACTTGTACCTTAAACACAAACTCTGTGTCATAACTGTAGTGCACAGATCCACCATTGTGAGTTGTATTCCAGAGTCAAATGGTCTACTTTATGCACTAGTGACTCATAAACAGGTCTAGACTTATTTAAAAGGGAATTCTTGGACTACATCTTCCATACCTGAGTGTGCATCTTCAACATAAGCCTGATGGACCCCATGTATTGCATTCCCTGGATGTTCACACATTGATTGTTCACACTGTCAGAACAAAGATGGGAAAACTGTCCTTTCAGCATCATATTCTGGAATAATTGACAGGGTTTTTAAATCCCAAACTCCTGACTCTTTTTAGCATTATTTTGACAGACCTGAAAATGCAAGCATTTGCTTGTCTCTGTTTTTACTTTAACTTTTGTTTTAGCATTTTATCTATCAGTTTATATGAACGTGTTATTCTTATGAATTGTAGTTCTCTTGTTGCCTCTTAGTCACGAAAATTAAGTCTTCAAATCTCAGTGTGACTTACTGGTTCAAAAAAGAGAAATAAATGTAAATATGTCTTTTATGTCAAGTTCTGCACGTGTTAATGACATAAATGCTCTCTACAAATAAAGCGATTGATTGATTGGTACATTTGTTGAGATGATTTGCTGTGCTTTGTTTTGTACTTGTTTCAATGTCAGTGTTAGTGGGTTTCATGTTTCAAAGTCCCATAGAAGTCTGTTGCATTTAATCAAAATAAACCAAATATACTGCCTGAATCTCTTTTGATTGAGCTGGATTACAGCAAAATCAATATAACAACTGTAGATGTTTTTGGGGTTTTAATGAGTTGCACATCCCATTTTCATACTCTGCACTCCACTCCCCAAAGCAAAAAGAAAAACAGATAAAGGAAGTTACTATGAGAATGTATGGAAGTTAGCCCAGCCAAAATTCACCAATATCCAGATTAAGTCATGAATAATCTCTTCCATTCCTTTTTTTTTTATTGCTTTTTGATTTAAATGTTGTTTTTTCATGGGGATTTTAAGTCTTTTTGTTTATTTTTATTATCTGTTTTTGTTCATTGGACAGGCAATTAGTATCAATAGTATCCATTTCCAAGATTTTTGTTTACAGTAATCTATCACTTAATGCAGCTGAAATAAATGATATTTCTAATTATTATTACTATATTTTAAATTAACATTACAAATTACTTCCTTTTTTATTCTACTTAAAACATATTTAAAAGATTTTTTCAAGAAATTAAAAAAAGTGGTTCAAAAATTCTTGTATAAAATTAATTATGTCAAAAAAGAGTTTTTAGATTATAGAGCTATAAATTTAAAAAAATGCAAGTTTTAGGCTTGACAGACAACAGTATTGTATTAAAATTCTGAAGAAAATCCCTTTTGGCGAGTAACTTCATAAATCAACAACTGAAACCATACTGGTCATGTATTGGCTTTACTTTCTGCCACAACACAAGGCTTGGAAATCTAAAAACCCCAAATTTGGCAAGTCACTAAAATCTGAAATCTGACAAATTCACTCCATTTGTTTCCCTTGCAGGAAAAAAATCTCTCAATATTACATGTGTTCAACAATTCTTAATCTGATTAAATAATTGCCTCAATTCTCTCCTCTGCACTTATTCATGAATGTATTTAACAGTTTTTAAATGTTTTACCCACCTAACTATTGCACTTATTTCTAAGTAAATGAATTATATAAATAATTAGAAGATTCACTCTGTCCTGACTTTTTATACGTTCATTTACTTTTAATGCTGTTTTTCCTTCAGATTTTTTCGACTTTATTGTTCGATTCATGTTTCGATTTTTTTCTCCTTGTTGAGTTGCGTTTGCTTAGAGGGGGTCCTTCAAAACTTTTCCAAACCTCCGGTGGCAAAACATGAATATGAATTAAGGTCAGGCAGATTTGAAGTTTTAAATGATGCAATTCTTTCAAAAGGTGTGCTAAAACTAGCCTTTTTTTTCTTTTGCAGCCTCTTTGCTTGCAGTAAATCTTAATGAAGGCTTGGACACCCTTTCATACTTTCACAAACTGATTTATTTGTTTGGTTCTTGCACACTAGAACATTTCTGCAGCATTACCAAGCAACGTGCAATCCTTGAAGAGGCTCCTATATTCAGTGAGCTCCATCAGATTGCAGATCTGTGACCATGTAGTTTACATATAGCAGTGAGGCTTATGAGGGATGGGTGAGCAGATAGTGGACAGTGAACATTTGGACTGATAGATAGTTCAGCACCGGAGGGCTCAATCATCTGTCATCCACCATGGGACCCGTCAGTGCAGCCAGCAACAGCTGTCCTGCCTCAATTATGAATCATTGGCCTTGTCAGGAGACCTCAGACTACCTTATCTTCACCAGTGCTGCTGCCAAATGCCCAGAGGGGCCTTTTTCACAATGCAAAAAAAAAGAAAAAACTCTCCTACACAGACACACAGGTGTGCATGTATAGTGGAGTATGCAGTTGTATGTAACTGCACACCCATGCATGTTGTTATGGACTGTTATGAAAGCAGACTTATTTTAAATCCTAGCTGAAATTTCTGCCTCAGCATAATCATTTGTGGGACTGAGGTTTTGGCTGACCAAGCAAACTCCTGCACCAACCACAACTTTATCAGAAGATCTGTGCACTGTGCGGTTTCAGTTTGAGACCTGGGTTGAGGAAAAAGAAACTGAAAAAAATCAAAACTAAAGAGCTTCAAACGATACAAGAAACCCAACGCTGTCGTTGGTGTCAAAGCACTTTCCTTATAAGTGTTCCCTTTTTCACAGCAACTCTTGCAATAACTCTTTTTTTTCCCAGAGACTAATCAAAACGAGAGGACCAAAGAAGGTCATCTCTTTCCTAAAGCCACTGCCTTTTCAATCAAGCTACTGTAATGAACACCCTTCAAGGCTGCAGCACAACTGACAGACACACAACTGCACATTGAATGCAAACAATGAAAGAAAATTTCTCAAATATTGTTACTGAAGACCGCAGTATTGGATGGAATGAGCTGTGTTATCAGCGACCTTTGTAGAACAGAGAGTTCTTGTGAGCTGCAGTGCCGAACAATGTCAGCGAACAGTGAGGAGAGATAAAGATCTGTCTCATCACACCAAACACAAGGGTACCTCTCTTAATCTGTGACCACCGTCACCCCTGGTATCGCTGCCAGTCCCACACAAGAAACGAACCAAATAATTTCCTTCAAGCAATTAGCAACTAACTGTCCACTGTTGAATATATAATGACAGCAAAGTTTCTCCTGAGGCTCGGAAATATAAAATCTGTCAAGAAAGGCCAACTTTCTGCACCTGGCACGCCATCTTTATTTGCTTATGTTTTTGTTTATCATACTGGTACTATGCACAAGATGAGTGAGCCGTCCACTGAGACTGACTCTGACTGATGTTTATTGCTGAAAACATCTGGTGGTGCTCTAAAACGAACATTTACATCGACTCACAGGAGCCATTGCAAAAGCCGGAAATGAACCATGCGTAATCAAAATGACACAGTAACACAATACATGGAAAATAAATGACCCAGCTGTTGGGGGCAATGAATCAACTTCCACTGGACTCAACAGCTGCAGTGTCATCATTACTGTGATAAAACCCACTAGATTGCACTGTGCAACATACTGGTAATGTGCCCTCTTCGTAGCCACTCTATCTCCAGCATGCATTTGAATAATCTCTGTACACCAGATTGAGGTGCTGTTTTTTGTATCTTTCCTAATATATTCATAAAAACAGGAGAAAAAAATACATTACTTACAGGATTCATTACAGGAGAAATGTTATCTTGCTTGAACATTCACCTCCATATACATAAAGAGCCAAGGCCATATTCTGTTCTCTCTGCTTCCGAAACAATGGATTTTAACCAATCAGCAAAAGCTGAACGTTAATGGGAACACACAGAAGCCAGAAGGTGAGCACAATCCTCACTTGCTTATTGTCACTTACATCCCTTTGAGTGAAAGACCAGCCTAATTTTCTGAGACCACTAAGCTTAAGCACCTTGTACTGATCTCCAGTTTTGCTTCCTCCAGAGATGGGATTCTTGCTTTCAGATAAATCAAACCTACTTTGTGTGGTTCCTCCTGGGCCTGACAGCTATATTTATTTGCTGCAGTCTGCATTTCTGCATAGATTTAAATTCATCCGTTGCTCGTAACTCCTTATATTTTTCAACCTTTTTTTTTTTTTGCTCCTACAAATCATTATGATTCTGGAAGACCTGGAGAGCACTTAGCCTTCCACCAGGCAGGTTTCTTTTTCTATGACAGCGAGCTGGATGGAGGAGCAATTAGCGTCACCTGAAAGCATTCCTCTCAGGATAGCTGGGGTCCATGAAAACTCATCTCAGCAAAGCCAGACACCCTAAAGAGCTCATCACAATCAGACTGGCCATCTTTATGTCCTGGCTTACTCGCCCAAAGCACAAAATAATGAAAGTTTCCTTTTGCCTCATTTCAAGTTGATTAAAGGCAGTAAACCTGCTCTGGTTTTCATTACTCACTGTGGCCTGTGTGCCACATCCTGCATTGTTTGTGTCGCAAACAATTTGGGTCACTGAGCATTTAGAAGAATCATGTTCACATATTTTAAAGAGGAGCTATGCTTTTGCAAAAATGTCAGCCTCTGCTTTTCTTATAATTGTAACACTTCTTGTGGCCGTTTCATCCGATCGGAGCCGTAGCTGCCGCTAAACACCAACAAAACAAACTTAATTTCTTTGCTCATCAGAAACCCTCAGCCAGGGTCAGAGCCTTGAGCATTTTCCTTCTTTTGTAAGAAATACAGGAATTAAAATTAGAGTGCAAGGATCAATGCAGCAATTGAGGCAGCACTGAGAGGGGCCTATTTGCCAAGTATTGGTGCCGCTTATTAACATGACTATTGATTGGAGTCAGAGGAGCGTGGTCCGAGAGGCAGCATCAAATACCAATCGTTAACCCTCAAGTCAGGATTAGCTGTAAACACTTGGCATGCTCTGTAACATCTCAATCCTCAGAGAAGCATTTCATTGATGATCCTCCTCCAAAAGGTCTCACGTTAGGTGTAATTCATTTGCACTTCAAGCCTTGAGCTCATCATAGATTCTTCCATTCTATTTGCTTTGTTTTGAATTGTAGGAAACAGAAATCTTTTGACAAAGTTCAAAACAGCTTGAAAGCAATATTTTTTTGCACTCACTTTTTGGTATTACACATAATTGGCAAACAGAGACAAAATTTTGATTGTTGATGCAGTTTCATATTCTATAATTTTGATGTTTAAACTTTCTACTGAAATGTGTAAATCAGTACTATAGTACTACTATTCTACATGTACGGTATTTAAAATCCGATATCTAAATACATTAGAATTAAAAATAAATGTTAACACACAAAATACCAAATAAGGAACGGAAAAAAACCTGAATTTAGTCTCAACAAAATACAAGTTACCATTGGTGAGTCTTCCTCCTGCTCAAACTATGCAATGCCAATTTGATTGCACATCTATAATCTAAATTATGCATTTTAATTAAAAAAAAAAACCTGTCAGAAAAAACATTAGACAACTTTCAACCAAGCAATACCATTTGATTTTAACCATCTGTAGCTCTATCCTTTTCCATCTGAGTTAAATTCAGAATGCAATGATCATGTTGTGAGTGTGAAACGCAACAGTATGTTAAAATATGAAGTTTGCCACAAAACCATTGTGACCACTGAAACAATTTATTTGATGCTTATTTGAGGAAGAAACTACCACTAATTCAAAGTTGGAAGAGAAAATTCAAGTTTTGATGTTAAAGTCGTACTCCGATCATTGTTTGATCCATTTTAAAAGTGTTCCCAGTGGTCTTTCAATTATAATTTTGTCATTTTTAGCCAAAGTTTAAAAAAAAAGGTCTTGTTTTTTTAGGACACAGTTTCTGCAGAGTGGCAGTAGTTCATCAGAAAATCTGAGTTGCAGGCAGGATTGCTGGTCTGCCCTCATTTCCCATGATCCTTCTGTTTACAAGCTCTTATCAAGCCCCTCACACTCCCAACCCAACATTACTGATTCAGCAAAAATAGCGAGCAACATCAAAGTTATCCAGCCATGCAATTTAGAGCTAGATGCCAGGTCGGACGAGGAAAACACCTACACAAATCTATTTGTCAGCAAGTGGATGCATCAACATGGAGTGGAGCAGGGAGCTTGTGGCTCCCTGATTGTGGCTTGTATGCAACAACTAAAATCTTTTTCAAACAATAGTTTATCTTCAGCTCCTGATTCACCATTATTTGACTAAAGACATATGTAAAAATGCTATTTCAGTCTGAATTTTCTTTACATATGTCCTCCATCATCAGAAAAAGACACAAGAACGTATTAAACCACCAAAAAACACAATTTTCATTGGAGCGGATCTTTAAGTACCAAAACATTTTCAAAAAGAGAACAAAAGATGTTTAATCTAAAAAGCAGTTTAAACTGTTGTTTTGTCATTTTAATAATTTATTGAATTCAACTTTCTCTTTAAATTTGTATCAAATAATGTGGAATCTAAACTGATACCCAACAGGTATTGCACAACAATCCAACATTTTCTGATAATGAATACTGAGTTTTAAGACTACATGGTGATGTCACGGTTGGCGCTCTCACCCCATTGCAAGAAGGCCCTGGCTGAAATCATAGCCGTATCCTTTGTTCCTGTCCATGTGACTGTCATAGGCACTCCTTTTCTCTCACAATCAACTCGCTTCATTGGCTGATTGTTGTCAGTAAATTGTCTCACAAGTGTATTTCCGGCTGTTACAGGAGGAAATGTGTCTATAGTAGGGGTATGGTAAAACAAGAAAGGCCATGATATCCATGATATCTAGCCAGGAGCTGAAGTTCAGAAGCATCTGCTGTACTTTACGTAAATAGGCCAAAAAACACATAAATATCAATGTTGATGACATAGACAAGACGTCACTTGTCTAGCAGCTGACAGAAAAAAATAAAGACATGATGAAGGCACCTGTGTAAAGTTTCTTTGAATGACAAGGTACAGAGCAGATGCCTGTATGGAGGCCTGCATCTATCCTGTTGTTTTTGTTTCTATTCTTAATACTGACAAATAGAAATTTCACACTGATATCATTCACAGTTTGTGAGCTGTTCTCTTCATATTCAAACATTCAGGCCTTTATTTACAAGTCTATTGCTTTGGTCGAGATAATTTTTTGGAATGTATGTTCATAGAATAATCACAGAAAAATTGTACCTGGAACTACCGGCTAAACGTATCTTCCAGCTTCCCTGGGGTTTGGAAACTGCTTGTGATGCTATAAAAATGATGCAAACTCATTTTTACATCTTAAGGGGAAATCTAAAGGAAAAAAAATAATAAAGGTTTACAAAAGTGTGATAACATAAAATGTCAAAAAATCCACTACAATCATTTTTGATAATGATTGTCAATTTAAGGCTGCTAGCAGATGGAAATGCTGCTGCGTTTAGCCTTTGTGGTGGTGACTGAACACCTAAGTGCTCTTCTGTCCTCAGGAGTGCAGAATGTTCCATTCAACAGACCAGTCGGAACTTGTGCAGAACCTGTAATAAAACACCCAAAGGGGAGCAAAGTCAGCGTGGTGAGAAATAGGGAGAAACCAGACGGCAGACAGATGGCCTGGAAGGAGTCGATATCTAGAGTTTCCATCAGATTTATTTGATCAAACATGAAATCTCCAAAAAAAACGAAGTCATGGATGGACTTGGAACAATCTCTGTCTCTGTCAACAAATCTCTCTGTCAAGATATCAATTTACCAGATCTACTATTGTATTGGCTGCATAATCAAACAGCGCAATTGCTTCAAATGAACTAATATAAGTCCAACATTTGTGGCCTGGTGGGAGTTTAAATTGTCAAAATCCTTTTTTATACTGAGCAGACTCACACCCATCAGTCCTCACATAAGAAAAGAAAAAGTAAGCGTTTTAGTTTGTCAGACTAAAGCATAATACAGTGTTTAATTATTTTTAAAACCTTTAAAATATTCCAGGGATTAAGATAGAAGTATAAATTAAAATAGATCTAACTCTAATCTGATCACACTGCAAAAACTGAATCTTAAGAGAATACAAAAGATTCTTAAGAAAAATTGTCTAGTAAGAAAATCGTTCTATCAATAAAGATTTTTTATTGTAAAATACTCTTAGTTTAAGAAAACATGTCTCAGTGCAGTGTTTCCCAACCCTGGTCCACATGGAACTCTATCCTGCATTTTTTAATCCTACCTTGCTCTAACATACCTGCCTTTGATGGCTGCCATTATCAGCTTTCTGCAGAGTTCCACGATGAGCTGAAGCAGCTGCGCTCAAGCAGGGCCACATGGAAAACATGCAGGACACTGTGCCCCCAGGTCCAGGGTTGGGAAACACTGTCTTAGTGACTAGAATTTTATTTCTTAAAATAAGAATTTTTGATAGAACCATTTTTTTTACTCCATGGGCAATTTTTTTTTTTGTTTATTGAAAGAAAATGTTTTTTATTTTAAGAATACTTGACTTATTTCTAGGGTGTCTGTTTTAACAGTGCAACAACATCAACCTATTTTTATAAAGAGATCATTGTTTCTGGACACATATCTGCATCAGAACGTGTAATCAATCTAAAAGTCTAAACATCTCACTCAGTTTTAAACTCTCCAGGGGACTCATTATGCAGGACAGAGGATGTTCAAGACGGATCTTAGAGGCACCCTCTGCCTTGGTGGGGCATTGCCTCTACCCAATGCTGGATCTGGTGGAATGCTCAGGGCTCTGTGTGAACCTTCTAGATAACGTTAGTCTGCTTTCAGGTGCAGTGGTGGAGGGTGATCAGAACTCCCAGGTGGTATTAAGCCCCTCATCTGGGCTGGTGGGGTCTTTGGGAGTAAGGGATTTTGGACTAGATCTCAGGTATCTGGGGGAACGATCTCTGTCCGAGATGGGGCTTGTGGTCTCTGAGCTCCTGTTGTTATGTCCCTCTCAGGTGCCAGGGGCTTTTGTAGCAGTCCCTCTGGTCCTGTTTCAGAGTGGCTGGCTTTGTGAATGTCCTCAAGCAATTTCCCCATCCCCGCAGTGGACCCAGTGGATCTGGGGCTTTTCCCTTCTTTTTCTCATTTAGTAAAGTCATCACACATTCTAATAAGCGCTCATTCACCTGAACACCCCTGTTTGCTTGTGCTTGTATGTGTGCAGCTTTGCCTTTTTTATTTGTATATATGTACATACATTGATATGTTTATGCATCATGTGTATGTTGGTATGCTCATAGTAAGCTAGTTTGTATTCTACAGTTAAATGTGTGGAGTTGCATGAATATGAGTGTGTGTCACTAAATAGTTGTGTGTGCTTATTGGTTTTTGTGTGGTTGTGTGTGTAGATGTGTTTGGTGAAAATTATTTTAATGACACTGACAACATTAAGGTTGAGTTGATTTAGCCATCAATTGTTTCCACTTGGATGTGTTTTTATTCCAGGCTCCCAGTACCTGTTGTTAGTTGTGTTTGTCCGGGGCAGACACTGCTTCTAGAATGAGACCGTGCGGTGGCACATGGAACTGTGTTTTGCTGCATAGAGTAAAGCTTCAGAACTCAATTATCCTCTTTGTTTCTACAGACTGGGTTTCTCCACGTTAGCCGAAGCTAACAATAAACCAGCATCTTCAGTTTACCTTAAAACTTGGGGCTACATGGCCTAACCAAGTAAAACATTAAAATGTACACATAGTGATATTGAACACTAAAATCGTCACTTATTTTCTTATTCGTTTTCAAATTCCTATTTCAGTTCTTTCCTTTGCATGGGCAAAAAGAATCCCTGATAATCCACTTCTATTGTGGCGTTTTTATTTGGACTATGCCAAAGCCTGAGGAAGAAGATTTAAAAACCACAACTCCACCACCCTCTTTTAACATGGCACTTTTTCATGTTCAATCTATATCTAACAAAAATTTTATTATAAATGATTTTATCCTAGACTAGAATATTAATAGTCTCTTTTTAAGTAAAACAAGGCTGCATCTACTGTTCTCACAGAGGCCTCCCCACCTAATTATACTTTTGTTTTTTTTCAACCAGGGAGGGCAAAAAGGGTGGTAGTACTGCATCTATAATGTCGAACTCCTTTGCAGTAAAGCAGATTTCCTTAGATCAGTATCCCAGCTTTGGACATCATGCCTTTGTTTTTAACAGCCATCCAGTTTTATGCATCACAGCATACAAACCACCAAAACCAAACACTGGGTTTATTGAGAAGTTTTCTGAGTTCTTAGCAACTGTCCACACTTTTTTTAGCATGGTTTTAATAACTGGGAATTTTAACTTGCATATAGACAAGGAGTCGGACTATTGCACTACTCGGTTTATGGACCTGCTTGCGTCTCTGGATTTTAAGCAACATGTAATGAAGCCAACTCACAACAGGGAGCACACTCTTAGCATTGTCATCAGTCATGGTTTACTTACTAGTGTGTCAACTGTTATGGACCTGGCTATACCTGATTGTGTGCTTTTTAACATCACCGCTATTATAAAAAAAGAGACATCTGTGAGAATGGTGAAGAAACACAACTTGAGTTTGGGGTAAGATAACTTTAAAAAAGAAACATATTCATAAAGGCAAAGTTCTATTTAAAAAAAACAAAAAACAAACGTTCTAGCAGTGGGCTCCAGCCCCTGGACCTGTCCAGATGTACCCTTGCCTTAGCCCATTAGTACCCAGGACAGGCTCTGGCAGCACAGTGACTCCAAAAGGCATAGCAGTTTAAGAAAATTGATGGAATTAACAAAAACAACTAAAGTAACTTGGAGCTAAAGTATGCTAACTGGCAGTCGATCGGAGAGATAGTTAAAAACGAAGAAAGAAAAATCTGAAACAGAAACAAAATTGGGTATTCTGATCCTACTGACCTTTTTTTGTTTAGTTTTTGTTTTTACTGCCGCAACAGAGTTAGCTTAGCTGTTTTTGATTTGTAATAAAATCAAACAATTTTGACAGATATATTTGATATTTTATTTTTTTTACATCTAATTGGTAAAGTGAAAGGTCTGCTACTCCCTTTCAGGCTGTTTCCCACATCTTCTAAAACAATCCACTGCAGCCCCGTTTACACGATCGGCTGTTGTAGCTTTACAACCACATAATCCAGTCGGACATCGCTGAATTTTTTATTCAATTTTCAACAGAGCTATGGCAATCGAGATAATTTCCCATTTTGGGATCAAAAACATTCTTTAAAGTTCTATTTTATTTTAGTTTAATAGAACTATGTGCAGTTTGAACAATCATTGTTCCAGGACTCTATGAACATGCCTGTGACCCTGTGACATATTTTTGACAGTTTGTTAACAGGTGAAATTCCTATCCAAGACAAAGAAAAGTCATATTAAAAAGAGACATGTTAAACATATTACTAAATGTTGTATTAATATTCTTTGTGCAAAGTTGTGCACAAAATATACATTTGTGTACAACTTTTTCTTTAAGAATACTTTTCATATTGACAGCTATCTTACCCCATTCTTGACTCCTTAAGTGGTTGAAAAATGTATTTAATCTGTTCGCTTTAACTCTCCAATTGTCCTACCAGCCCCCTACGATTTACTTGTAGAAAGCTTGAAAAGTAAGATCCAGTCTTGACTCAGTTGCTCTAATAAAATATAAAAAGATACGAATCAATCCCACACCCCCTTGGAGAACAGAGGAAATTAAAAACTGAAGAGACAGTCCAGGGCAGCTGAAAGACTTTGGAGAAAACATAAGCTCGAAATGAACTATCAACTATACCAAAATCAACTATACAACCAGACTATAAAACAGACCAGGAACTCATACTTCACAAAGATCATATCTGAAAACAAAAATATTCCCAGGGTCTTCTTCACCACAATAAAATCTTTGATCAACTCTGACGTGAATAAAAACCCAATGCCAGCTACTGATTCATTGTGTAAGGACTTTGCACACCACTTCAGGACCAAAATTGATTCTGTCCGATCTAGCATCATGAATGAACAGAAAAGTCTTTTTATTACAAATGATGGCTTGATCTTACCTGAGGAAGCACTGGACAGTGTTGACCTGCATGAAGCTGCAACACTTGGTCAAAGATTCTCTCTAGTCAATCCAATGACCTGTTTTTTAAATCCTATCCCCACATCACTTTTTAAATCATTTTATGGATCTTACAAAAATGAGATTTAAACATCATGAACCGCTCTCGGGCTCATATCACCCCAATTTTAAAATCCTTCCATTGGTTCCCCATCTGCTTCAGGATTGATTTTAAAATACTTTTAATGGTTTTTAAATGACATAACAGTCTTGCACTTTCTTATCTGTCAGATCTTCTATTTAAATATGAACCCTCGTGGACCCTAAAATCCTCTGGCACTGGTCTTCTAACAATTCCAGCCGTGAGAACGAAAACGTATGGAGAGGTGTCTTTTCAGCACTATGGTCCTTGCCTGTGGAACGGTCTGCCAGAGGACCTCAGAGGTGCGGATTACATAGATGCTTTAAAGAAAAGGCTCAAGACCCATCATTTTAACCTGACTTTTGAATAATTTTACTACTTTTATTATGTTTTTATTTATTACTCAATTTATTCATCTATTTTTTCATGTTTTATGAATTCAGACTAAATTAATAATAAATTATTTAAATATTCCTCATGTCAATGCCTTTTTGTTTATTTGTTTATTGCTATGTTTACTTCTTCTATAATAAATATTTTCATTATTTATTTATTTGTTTTTTATTTCCATTGCTTCCGCATTTGGGTCCCCCCACCCTCTGGATCGGCTGTTGTTCAGCTGCTGTGGCTCTGGATGGGGACCTGCATCGACAGCTAGCTATGGTGAGGTGGGTCCCCATCTATGATGCTGCATTTGGCTTGCTCTGCAACTATTCACAGAAAGTGAGGCTCCACTATTAACGCTTCCAAAAACCAATTTATGTGCTGAGCCTATTTCCCACTATCTATCTCCATCAGTTAGGGGTGGGAGGTGTAAAATGGGGTATTGGGTAGTGCGGGTCTGGGGGAGGGGACTCTATTTTAATTTTGTGCTTGTTTCGTATTCATTTGTTTATTTTGTTTTGGTGTAAGGCACTTTCTGTTGTTTTAAAATGAAAAGTGATATATAAATAAAAATTGATTTGATTTGCAGTGTTTCTTTTATTTGCAACATCAATTTTTTTTTTTTTTGCAGCATTGCTTTTTTTATTTGCAGCAGCGTTTCTTATTGCTGCAACATTTCTTTTTATTTGCAATTTCTTTTTTTTTTTGTTTGCAAAGTTATTTATTTATTTAGTATTTTCTTGTTGCAACAGTTGGACTCGACAACTGTTTTCTCCCCTTTTAATCTATAACTTTTTTTTTTTTTCTATAATGAAAAATTCCTAAGATAAAGTGAGCAAAAAGCAGTTGAGGTGTATTCAGTTACCTTAAATACTAAAGTTTCTGTGATTTATCTAGCTAGTTAAATGGTTGTAAAATAACAAAACACTTGTATATAATAAGTCTTTTATTAAGAGCAAGTGTTAATTTCCCTTTTTAGGTGCCGTTTAAGGATTCAGCAAAAAAAAAAAAAAAAAAAAAAAGAAAAGAAAGAAAAGATCTGGTAGAATAACTGCATCACCTCATTATGGCAACCTTGATATCATAGTTTGACAAAAATCTGCTTTTTCTTTGCTTATTTTTAAAGGTCTTAACGTGCTTTCCCTGGATACACCTTCTATGATGATCTTATTGATGAAGCGCAGTAAGTAATAAAGTGCACTGCCTTTAAAAAGTGCTTTACTTGTTTATTTTTGTCCTAAAAGTGAGACATATATTGGTTTCTTAATCCTCCTGAAATTATTTCGCAAATAAATCATAGCACGGTCAGAATCACCAGCTGGGGCAATGCATTACATGCTGCTGAACAGTAAAACTGGGTGCAGTAAATTTCCCTGAAACATCCCACCCCATGCCCCCACCCCCTCGTCTCTACAAGCTTTTCAGCTGCTAAAAATTGTATAAACTAAATACAAAAAAAATAGAAAGCCCCTTTCTTTGCCATATTTCCTGACAGTATTTGGTGCCAGAACTGACACAAAATCTCTGACCTTTCATAGAACTGTTGGCATGCAAAATCAACAGATATTTATTTCAGTCCTCACATCTGCCTTCTGGATCATTCATCTCATTTAATTACCAAGCTTTGCCCTTGCAAACTGCTGCGCTGTCAGCTGTAATGAAAACTCCCTTCCATAAAGAAGGCTGGCTGCCAAAGTACGAGCATGCACTTCAACCGAAACGTCTTTTCTACAGCCTATCAACTCAAACTTTCAGGGAAGTGTCAGATTGTGGTGGGAGCAACAAATTATATCAGTGTCTGGGCAATCAAAATGAACACCCTTAAGTCAGATTGGTTGTTTGTTTACGTGTTTGTTCTGATTGGTGAGAACAAGAAGGAAGAAACACAAAAATTCTTCTGTTCAGAAAAAATGCAGTTTTACAAAAAAATCATTTTTTAAAATAGTAAAAGTGATGTTATTTGTTTGTCTGATTTTGCTTTAATACCACTATAGTGCTCTTTCTTTTAATCACATCTTATGCATTTCTGAGACTTTACATGTGAGAAAAAAAATCTTTTTGTACAAATGTAATTGTTTTTATGAATGATAAAATTGCGGATGAGATAAAAAAAACTGTATTTTTTATTTGTCATCGTTTAAATTTTATCAGGTAATAAAAAGTTATCTGGTTGCAAAGAGAACAATAGCAGAGGCAGCAAATGGAAAAGAAAAAATGGCACATATTGAAATTAACCAAAAGTCAAATGTACTTAAATATTATTCTTTTTTATTATTATTATTGCTTGAAAGCCTAAAACAGACAGAACTTTGACTTTATTTTTGCAAACTGTTTTTTCAATAATAACTTCTTGGGTCAAGCACAGGGTAATTTGGCAAAATAACATAGAGTCCCCACAAGGGAGATGCAGATGCAATAAACCATAAGTTGCTTTACTTTTCTGATCGTGTCAAATGCCAACAGATTTAGAAGGTCCACCTTTAACTTTAATTAAATCAATCCCAAATTATTGACTTTTTTTTTTTGTATTTTGGTAAGACATTTTTTCTGATGAAACAATGCCATCAAATGGAACTTAACGTCCTTGACAATATGGCCAATCAATTTCCAATATGAAGGCTAAATTAAAAATGCAAATTGTGACAGTTTATTCATAAACAAAAAACGTGTGTGCAAATGCTTGGCTGGAACCCAGATGTCAAATATTTCATAGAACTCAACCATGGAAAATGCTCTTATGTTCTATAAAGTAGATGCTTCTCTCCACTTGATTTAAACTCATTTTGTTCAAATTGGTTTATGTCTTTTTTAAGACACAGGAAATAAAGACAGAACAAACATGTATGGATGCATTTGTTTTTGACGTACAACAAAATTTGACAACAAAAGAAAGTGTTTTCACAGTTAGAACATTTCCCACCACGCATTAAAGCTGCACGTTTCCTGTCACTATTTAAGTGCAGCATTTAATTGCAGCACCTCTTTGTCACAGTTCACTGCTAATCTAGAGTGTAAAGCTGCATAATAAAGTATAAAGTATTTTTCTAATGGCATAACATTGTTTGAGCACAATGCTACACCATATTGTCATCATCTTCAATTAGTAAAATATTGAAATCGGATTGCCTTCAGTAAGAAACACTGCTATAAGGAGCGTTTAAGAATCTGGACTGTTCTGAATTTTTTGTCTCTTGTGTTCTGATAGTCTAGATGTTTCCATGGAATTTAGACCTTGGCATATCAGTCTGTATCGTTTGCCATCAAATAACCAGTAAAACTGTTGGGGGGTGGTGGCACCCATCTGTTCGCATTGAAACGAATGGCATCCTTCTGGTTATTCATCCAACCAGACTGCAGTTTCTAAAGTCATTAAAAAAAAATCCAGTCCAACTCCATGAGTGAAGCTGTGAACGCCAACTGATACATCAAATGCATGCACGTGTGTGTGTGTGCATGCAGGTGAGTGTGTCCCCTTATAACTGCTTCAAGATTTGCTTAAGTTACCCAGAGGCACATTTTAAAGCATATACTCTGTCAAGACTTATCTTAACCCTCCAGAAGCAGCGAGACAAAGCTCGCACATTTGAAAGTCTCCAGCGGTAAATGAGGCGTTTGAGGAATAGCAAATGCCAGGGAACATGCTGACATTGACAGCTAATTTTTACAACCTTTTGTGAAGAGACTCACCAAACAAACATTAAACCTGAGAAAGACCGCCCTTTTTTTTGCCCCATCCACTCACTTAAACTAGGACTTCACTGGCCCATCTCGTCAAGCTGTTGCAGCAATGTATTAGTTCTAAATGTGTTTCATAAAGCATGACACAGCATGGTAAAATTGCTGTAATCATTATTTTTTAAAATAAACTATAAATTAGCTTTCTCTATATTCTTAAAGAGATGATTATCCACTTTTACTTTACTTCACAGAATTTAAAATCTTTTCTGATCATCTCTCTTTGTTTGTCTCCCACATCTTAAACAGCCTCATTTAAGTCAAAAGGTACTCTTACAGATAAGTGTGAAATAATTAAAGTGTTGTGTGTGCACCACATGTGTATGGTGGCCCTGAAGTGCAAATCACATCAACAAATCACATAACGCAAAAACAGAATAAAGATCACAACGACTGATTAAAAAGCAAAGCTAATAACAAAAAAAGCGACATTGTATTTTAGAAGTCAAAACAAAATTACAAAACCAAACCAGAATTACAAAAAAGTTAAACAAAATTAAAATATAACATTTCAGAAAACAAACAGTAATTTCCAGAAATTAAAATGAAATGTTAAAAAATGAAACACAATGTCAAATTGGAGCAGGTAGGTACTATGGCACATTGCTACTTGGATCAAAATGTTTGCTTTTTAAAGTCTTCAATGTCTGCTTACTGATAAAAACGTTATGTTTAGCTTGGAGCAAATCCAATATCTTTTAAATCAAAATACATTCCAATTAAAATAATGGACAAACGTCATCCTCCAATCAGAGATATCCCATAGTGCCTACCTTTTCCAGTTTCTTCTTGTGTTTCATTCTTCATTTTGATTTCTGGAAATGACTTTTGTTTTCCAAAACGATTAGCTTTTATTTCCTTTTGTTTTTAGGGAATTGTGTTTGTTTTCTTTTATTTTTTTATTATTTGTTGAGCTTTTTAATTGTCGTTGTGTTCTATGATATGTCTCTTTGAGTGGTCTGTGGATGTGATTTGCACACCATACCAACAAAACCAGAGTAATGCAGTTTAACAAATTGCAGTAAAAAAAAACAAAAAAAACAGGGGCATATCCCAGTTGTCTTCACACCAATCTTCTACATATCAGTCTAGATGCATGAAAGTAAAACAAAATAACTATTTTTTGCATTGAAAATGTCATAAAAGACATGAACAGAACGTGTTTTTACGTGGATGACAAACTGGGATTTATGTTTTTAAAAACAAATTTTTACATCTTTAGAATCCCATACTTTTTCAGATCACACATACAATCAACAAGTTCCATAATTATAAGTAAACAAAAATGTTAATATATTCAAAACATAGAATCTTAGGCAAGTAACTGGGAACAAGTGTAGTTCTCATTTCTTGCAGCTAGATGGAAGACTTATCTCCCAGAAGAGTAACTTTTTACTAAGCTCAAACAGGTTGTTTTTTATCACAGATTTTTATGTATAAGTTGCAGCTGGAATAACATGTTGATGACTTCATGTTTCTCCTCCCAAAAAATAACAGTGACTCCTGTTAATTTCTCAGTTGAGCAAAGAAAACTTGAGATGCAGTGGACATATTGATTACTTATCACAGTTCCACTCTATTTAAGCAATGTGGCAGTAAGAGCAAAAAAAAAAAACTGCTTGCAACAAGTAGGCTTTTATTTGCAAATTTGTGCAAAGCAGTAATGCAGAACAGAAGCAGCAGCAACCAGATAGAACCATAAGAGAGGCGGCTGCGCTGCTCGTTAGAGCCAGTGACAGGAAAAAATGGATTGTGTGGAGGTGTTCTTTGTGCTTTGGAACATAATCGCTGTTAATCAATTGAGGAAATGAGGTGTTACTTTATAATTTAGGGCTTTGATCTGAATTGCATGCTGTGACTTCTGATAGACCTCTATAATAAACACTGTTGAAGATGTGAAAAGTTAAGTGTCATGGTGGAGCTCCTGTCTACTTTAACCCCTGCTGATAATTCACCTCTTTCTTGCTGCACAGCATCAGACAACCGAAAAGCTTAACAATTAACTTGTAAGCCCAGTGAGGCTTTGAAAACATCTCCTCTCCAGTAAACTTTAGCAATTTCTTCATGTAAATATAAAATGAGAACATTCTGCATTTTATTCATCGGTCCTTAAATTTAGCAATAGAATGAAGGAACTGCGTACCATGTGATGAGGGAGCACAGTTTTAAAAGGACGGGTGCTGAACGGAACATTCTTAACATTATATTTCTTCTTGGATCAACTTTATTTGAAAAATAATTAAATTGTCAATATTTTGGCATTATTCAATATTTCAAGTTGACCTTTACTTTTATTTAAACATTTCAGCTAAATTTGACTTAAAACTAAAAAATAAACCAAACACATTTTGTGCTGTCTTTTAACCTCATTCAAAATGAAGAGGTACATTTAAAATTAGTTGGCAAATGCTAAATTTTAACATAAAATTGAGTACAACCTAGTGTTGGAAGAGTTCAAGCTAAAAGAAAATATCTGGGGTTTCTTTCGTTCTTAGAGCAACTTGGAGAAATTTGCTTTTTTTTGCATTATTTTACAAAAAGGTCTTATCCAGAGTTACTGTTTGGTTACTGATACCTGCTGAGCTTTTTTACATACTGAGATGCTGTTTTACTCTAATGTACTTGCATAGTTTTTGCCTGTTTAATCCGTGGGGAAGGATCTTTTTCCAAAGCAGGAGTTGAATAACTTCCAGTCATCTTTGATGTGGGGCACGGATGAGCAGATGTCAAGTTCTGCTGTTCCGCTCGATCCGTTGAGGCAAAAACACGCACAAATGAATCTGCTACTTAGTCCTAGTATTCATGATGCAGCAGTAAGAATGTCTGACATACTGTATATTTTCCAACATGTAAGCTGTACGCTGGATATGGTTTTTAAACATAATTATGAGCCCTCAGGTGATGCTTATTTGTTTGTCTATTTCTGGGCTTGATATCACTTGCAGTGCTAGCTTCCACCTATCATACATTCATAGTGTGTTTCATCAAACAGTAAAACCAATTTAGATGCATCAATTGTCCTGCACAATTCATAGTTTGGTTTGCTCAACCTGAGTAACTAAATCACTTCCACTCTGAGTAGCTGCCATTAAAGGAAGTGAATTGTCTAATAAATGTGTGCGTGGCACTAAAATACATGACTAGTTACAACATTTTTTGTATTTAATATCCCAATTTAGTTTTTCTTTCAATCAAGTATTCATTTATAAATGTGTTTTCACACACATGTATTGTATGTGGACAGTATGCACACAATCATGCCACAGCTTAGAAAAATAAAAAAAACTAAAGTTTCAGTGGTAGCCCAATATTTCTTTACATACAAAAATACTATATCTTTTAAGGATCTATATCATGCTGTTCTAAGCCTTTCGGAGTAAACTATATACATATTTATGATAATATATTACCTTTTGCACACTAAAATAAAAAATGAGTTATTTTTGTAAGCTCCTTTTCCTATCTGGAAGAAAGATCTCTCAATCTCTGGGGCACTGTCTTTTGCTCCTTGTGGCTATTTCCTGGGTTCAACCTAGAGCCGGCCTCGGCTGTTGTTGTATCTGCACATCAGGGGCAAGAGGAACCACTTCTTCCCACAGTCTAAAATGAAAGCGTTTTGCAGATCACAATTAGCTAACTACCCTTGGTTGCTGTTTGCTGACCGAGGCGTGCCTAAACGCTGGCAGGGTTAAACGAGTTGCGCTCTGCCCGTTGTCTGTGATTCTTCTTTTTCAATGCAATTGTTGCCTTTTTCTTCACATTTTACAAGTTTCGACATGCAATATTGCCACCTACTGGATTCAGGTGATGGTATCCTGAGCTGATTAAATTAAAGCTCGCCATGTACATTTTTGTATAATTTGGGAGAAGATAAGCTGTTGTATTTTATAAAGACAGTATAGATATGTGTTACTTCGGGTTCACACTGCATGGGGTCTGGCTCGGTGAGGACGCCTGAGTCTTTACATAACTTGAAAAGTGCGAGAGGCACTCACAATGCATCCGGTCTGGTTCGGCCTCTGCGGTTCGGCTTCTCTGGCGCTCCATATCCATTCTGTTGGCTTCAAATTTTTTTCAGATGCCGGAGCCGAGCCGGAGAACTTTTTGTGATGTTAGAGCAAATGAAATGATCTACATCGGAAATCAGCGAGTGTAAAGTGTGTGTCAAGTGCAGTGAGTCATCTGTCCTAGCTAGACCACTCCGCAGCCACACCGAAGTCGGACCGCTTGCAGCTCTGGCTTGGCCTCGGGGTGGTGATGCTGGCAACGCAGACTCTTCCTGGAATGGGTTGTTTCCCCTTGTTCAAACATATAAATGTGGGTACAAACTTGCTTTTATGGATTGGGAGGGGCTGGTGTTTAGACAACAGAGTTGGAGAGGAATGCTCATAGATGCACGAATAGAACAAAATACCACTTTGGGTTTTTCATTAGGAATTAACATTATAATACACTTAAAATAAAAAAAAAAAAAAGTTGATTTTGCATATTATATGTTGGTTCTATACTACCTCTTAAGCTACGTTCACACCGGCCTCAGCAAAGTGCTTTTAAATAACCACTTTCAATTAATTGAATGAAATGTTGGGCTTCAGCGTTAAAAACTCTTGCGGTCATGTGTAGCTATGAATGTTTTGGGGTCTAAGATCAAAACATGCGGCCAATGAATCCCGCGCTGAAAGAAAAACCAATTGAACCATGACCAATCAGGGACTCAGATTTGATAGTGATGCCTTTTTTAATCACAAAGAAGATTCCAACACTAAGGGCTAAATGATGGTTGAAGAATGTGTGTTTAGCGTGTTCTAACAAGGGTTCAAAAGAGGTCACTTTGAGTAACAAGACATAAATGATCAAAATGCATTGTTTCATTTAAACTGATCAACATCATAATGAGCCTGTCGCACTGACCTGAACCTCAATGCCATATCCAAGGTAGACTGTAATCAAGTAGTTGCACTCCACGCCAGAATCAAGTTGCTGTAGGATTTCGATGTTACCCTCAGGGTCAGTGAAATTCATGCTGCATGGCTCTGTGGGAGAGAGTAAAAAGAAAAATGATTCCCTTTTTCCCAGACCACTGATCTTTCTGACAGCCCACCTGTGTCTCTCTGCCCTCCATAACCCTCCAACTATCTCTGCAGATATCCTCTCTGATACCGCTTATCTGGGCCTTCAGCCCTCTGTGACCAGTGGAAAATAACAGGCAGGACACATCAGGAAAAATCTGATTGTTTTTGACACATGAGCAACTCCGTTAAACCCAGTAGGGGGAGGATGACTGTGTGCAGAATCCTAAATGAACAGGAGTGATGCTGAGAACTTGATGCTTAATTTCAATTTCCCCTGGGTAGGATGTGTTAAATTTAGAGGGAAGACGCGCCTGATTCTGGACTGCTGTTGGAGAGAAATGTCTGAAATGCTGGAGGCATTTGTCACAGAAAATCATTAAAATGTTCTGCTCTGAACACGTATGAAATTCAAAGAAAAGCATAAACATGCCTACCTGATGTTTGCATTGTGGTGATGGTGGTAGTTGTGATAACAGTTGTGGATGCCGTAGGGGCGCCATCCTCTTCTTGAGAGGATGAAATTGGTTTTGGGAGTGGGCGATCAGGGTTTGTTTTGTTCTTCAGTCCTGTTTTGCTCACCTCCCCTTTCTCAACACTAGCTGAAATGGGAGAAATGGTGGAATCTACAGGAAAATGCATTCCCTCTGTAGACGGCAAAGCTACAGGGCTGTTTTTGCCACCTGAGACTTTGCTGTGCAGCATAACTTGAGTAGTGAGGGAATGTGTCGTTAGCTCCACTTTGTCCAACCCCTTGATCTTCTCCTTGGTTGATTTCTTTTGAGGGAAAGACACGAGTGGTGGCGATGTTGTGGCAGAAAAGGTGGTCAGCGGATAGGTGGAGGCTGCAGTAGCAGTCGAAGCAATGTCAGAGAACGCTGGTGCGTCCTCATGGGGAACGATTTCTGTGGGATCGTATCCAGAATCTGGAGCAGATACAGACCCTGGCATTGTTGGATACAAAGCTACAGATCCATCCTTCTTGAAGAAGTGCTGATCCCCTTGGAAGTTCCTTGTGAGTAGATGTTCATTGAGCAACAACCCCTTGAGGACAGGATGATGGTTGGGCATGTTCACTGGTGAAGCAGTGGTAAAGGAATGGACCTCACTTTCCGTATCCAGTGTCGACATGTGCGTGAAGATGTCTCTGTCTAGCTCTGGTGTCCTCCTACTGATTCCAGTGCTTTCTCTTGAACCTGGAATTGTAAGACCCAACAAAATTGGTTACATATTTTTCAGCATCTTGTAAAAATACTCTGATGACAAAAAACAGTTCAGTGCATTTTGCTCACGTCTTGCATTTGATCTATGTATCTGGATTAGAAAACATCATATATTCCCATTACGATTGCTTTGTTTGATGAAATAACTTTTTTTTAAAATTAACCATTATTTGACATTTTTCAACAGAATAGAAAGATAGATAATTTTAATCTAAACAATATTAGCAATGAGAAGTAGCTGCTTGTACCAAAACAGTGGATCAAAGCTAAATTAAACACTCAACCTAAAGGCCAAAACAGTCAAAAACTCTTTATTTATATGACAACGGTTGATGAATAGCAGCAGAGGGACAATAGGCAGCATTCAGCCTGCAGACATAAATGTTTTCTGAACAGGGCAGGATTTCAAGACAAAAAAAGCCGCTTTAGCCATACATCAAATCCCTGGAAATGATCATGTGATAAGGCGAAACGTTTTCTCTGTATTTCACAGAAGCAGCTTTTGCTCCGCATTACCTGGAACCATAGACTGGTTATGAGTTGCCCATGCTCACTGCTACTGAGCGAGAAGGAGGAAGCTTGCTGTTAGATGTTGGTAGCTTAGTTTTACTGCAGATATTAGAAGATATAGTCAAAAAACAAATGAAAAGAGTTGTTCTTCCTTTATTGTGGCACCTTTTTTATTTATTTTTTGTTTTACATAGTTAATTACTTTTACATTTTAGAGTGTATACTTTAAGATGAATATGTCTTTGAAAAATTCAGTTTTACATTTTCGTTTGCAAACCTATTTCTGCAAGAAGACCAGGCATTCCTACAGAAATACTGAGCAAATTATAGGCAACTGAAAATTAAAAAAATAAAATTCAGAATATTCTTGACATTATTGCTTATTTGCTTCAAATACTACCAAATTAAAAGCTGTTATGTACATTTTTTAACTAAAAGTCAGTCAGTCATAATAATTCCCCAGAATGCTTAATTTAAGATAACCTGGAAAAAATATTAAATTTTAGACCAAAAATTAAATCTGTGGTGGGCCAAAACCCCATTGTTTTAACAATATTGATAAGACGGGAAAAAATCCTTTTAGTGGTCATTAATTTTATATTTTTTTAATTAAGACCTGCTGTGATGAGGAATGTGCTAGAAAAACAGAATTCTTTTAAGATAACTGAACTTGGCAACATAAATAAAACTGAGAATCATGAAGCCACACAGGTGTGCAGTCAGAGGCTTAATGTAGAATATTTTCTTTTAATGCTTTGATTTGATTCTTTTAACATTTTGTTGATACACTTAATTTAGCACAAGCAAAACATTTGAAATAGACTTGTTTATGAAAGAAAAAACGGTGAAAGTAATGTCATTTCATATAATGAAATACTGTCCTAAAGCAAGGATAAAGTTCAAAATAACAGGGAGATGCTCGAAAAAATATGAGCTGGTTTTATCTCTTTTTTTAAGTGTCTGTTACCTTGAGTTCACTTAAAACATATCTGTTTGCTTTGATGAATTCTCTTGTCAGGGTGAAGGCTTCTCTTAATCAAGCAGAACATCCACCAGTAGATTTTCATAAAAGAGAGGATTTTGTTGACATAGACTGCACCTGAATGAGACATCCTGATGTGGTTGATTCAATTGCGGCTCCGAACAAGGCCAAATGACGGAAAGCTTGATTTTTCCAAGGTGGTTTGCATGGTAGCCCAATTTCAAGTGCTGAATGAAATTTTGCTAATCTAAAGTATTGCAATTGTGTGTTCTCTGGAAACATCTGCAATAAAATGAAGCTTGCTTTCATGTTTTGATGATTGGGTGATTTTGAGGATATTTTTGGGGTATTCTAGACATTTGTTGGCATGTTTAACATACATGTGCTAAAATTTCACTTAAATTTATTTGAAAAGCATTTTGTCAATACTGATTCTTTAACAGTACCTAGAATATTCTTTTAATGCCCCACTCTAATCGCCTTTTGATTTATTTCAAAAGTGTTCCAGTGGCCTTTTAATCATGATTATGCTTTTTTTTAGTCTAAATCAAAAAAAACTTGTTGTTTTCTAGGACATATTTTCTGCAGAGCTGGCAGTAGTTCATTAGAAATTTACTTCTGAGTTGTGGGCAGAACTGTTGGCATGGAGTAAGCCTGTCCTTATTTCCCATCATCCATACTATTTACATGCTCTCCTACTAGCTTACGGCCCCTTACAACACCAACATAACATGACCAATGAGCAATGTTATTCTTTCAATAAAGAAATACTCAGAAACATTTGAAGAAATATTTTAGTAAGTATTTATATTCAAGCTCAATAAGTATTTTAAGCTTAATTTCCTTTAGATATATGTCCTCCATCAGGAAAAAAAATGCCTCAAGATTGTGATAAAAACAACAAAAACACAATTTAAAATGTATTGAGTCTTTGTTGTCTGAGCTATAACAATGAAAAACAAATCGCTATATTTGCACTCTGCCTTGCTCAAAAGACTTTGAAAACACATTGCAACATTTTGCTGATGCAGAGTGCTTTTAGCACCATCCAGCATGCTAATAAAAGTTTGATCAGGCTATCCAAGAGGAAGAGTAAATAATTTTGCTGCAAAGCCCATGTTTGGCTGACAGAACTGACACATTGTTTTACGTTTCACACTGACAGACAAGACAACGCCACGTTTATCGTCCTTGATGGCAGAAACCATTCAAAGACTTTTGATGTTTGGTGATGGAATAGAGACGTTTTCTTGTAGCCTTATTCTGTCACAACAAGAGCACTTTAAAGACAAACTAAGCACATTTGACGTGTCCCAGTACCAGAGAGGATAAAGAGAGCAAAAAGAGGTTTTCATAAATGATTGAGGTATATAATACCTCCCCATTTCCTCTCTTTATAAAAGCAAAACTTGACAAATGTTGGAAAAACAATCTACAGTATTTCAAGATTTTTTAAAATCTTTTCCTTATTTTTTAGTCATCCAATGTTACTTTTCAGATATATCTAAATAGTCCAAAAGAAAGTTGGAGGGGGAAAACTTTGACAAATAATGACGTAAAAAGGAATTATTACTAACAGCTGATGTTTGCGCACAACTACGATTGGGAGTTGGAATAAAAGCAGCCTCCATTAAGTCTTTTAGAATCAAAAAGCAGAATACAGGGTTTGTAGTTTGTTAGCAAATCCACAAAAAAACCTAAAAGCAATATTCTTTTAAGAAAGATGGAGAGGGATTTGCATAAATCTTGCTCCACAGTGCACAAAATCAAAAGTGGATTCAAAAAATCTGGAAAGTTTCTTTGAAAAGGAAAGACTACGCTGGACACCTGTCATATCTGATACCTTAAGTTGAATCACATAAAGATATTGCATTTTTTTTGGATGTTTGATACAATACCGTTAAGAGAAACGGTTGTCAAGCTCAAAATGCAAATTTACATTTACTTTGGGAATATTTTTTGAGTAAAATAAGTGTTTTTTTTCTTTTTTTCAGGTATGTAGACCAGAGGCCAGGTTCATTTGATGGTGTAAGGCTCTGGCAATGTTTCTGGTTTCACTAATGCGCATCTAATGTAATGCCTTTGCAGGTTAATATACAGAAGTGTCCCTTCAGCATTTTTTTGAAGGTCTTTTCCACGGACATCTGTGTACTTTCAGCAAAACACATATAAAACATCACTTAGCAAGCAGGTGATATGCATGATAAAGTGGTTAACTTTTTCTTCCTCTGTGGCACCAGAATTAATTTCCCAGACCAAAAAATGTTGTAGCTTGTAAAACAAAACCATTAAGTATTTGAACTAATTAATTATCAATTTCACAAACAAATTGCAAACCTTGGATCCATACTTTCTGCTACAAAGTTGACAAGCTGCCATTTTTTAAATGAATACCACTCCTCCATCATCCTAATTTATCTGGTTTGGGGTTGTTCTATTTTTCCTGTTCTGTGTGCTCTTCCATGTGACAGGTTTTGACCGTCCACTTGCCGTCTCTCAGTCAGCTTAGGGAACGTGGAGAATTAGAATGAAGGACTAGACTGAAGTGGAGTTTCTCATCCACAAATCAATATGAGATCAATGTGTGCAGGTTGGAGACCTCACTGGTGATTACAGCAAAGAGAACCACCAGCGTATTATTCTAAGCTCTGTAGCTCAAATGGGCATTTATAGTAGATATTTAAGGAAAAAAAACAGTTGGCAACTAAGTTTTGACATTTACTAGTTACAGATTTGCATTTGGATTTAAAAATTGACCTGTTTTCTTCAAAAGCTAAATCTAACATAACTACAGATCTTTCATAATTGTCTATATTTAAAATAAAACTTAAGTAGTTGCAACTCATTGCATCACCTGTTGATTAGAAAAATGACTGTTTTGAACTCAGTTGGCTAAAGCTTTGAACAATAAAAAAAAAATAGTGCTAAAAATCCTGTTATAAAGGGGCAGCATGGAAAATATTAATTGTTAAAAAGTGATTACATAATACATAGACAGTTTTTGATCTTCACTGTTTTACTTTGTAATTTAAAAAAATAAAATACAATAAACTGACACCTTCCTCCCCTTTCAATTCAGTCATTGTACTTGAGGATCTCCGATCAGATAGAGCTGTGCTGTGATAGACTGACACAAGCGGGGTACTTTTAGAACAAAGTGATCTTGATGTGCTGTGTCAGGTCTGCAAAATGGGTGTCATGCTATCATAACCCATGACACACTGGCAAGTTACATCAAATCATTTTGTGGCCAGACTTGTGACAAGATTTGTAATAAGTCAAAACGAGGTGGCAGATGGTAACTTTTGTGAAAGCTGTGCACGTCAGTTGGACTCAGTTCAACACTGACACAACAGCTAAAAGGAGAAACCATGGGCTCAACTCAAAAGGCCTGAATATATTTATGACTGTGTTCCAGAAAAAGTTGCTTAATATAGACTAATTTGATGAAAATAAAAACAGCAATAACCTCAAAATAACATTAATGTCAATTGTAATTATATATAAATATATATATATATATATATATATATATATATATATATATATATATATATATATATATATATATATATATATATATATATATATATATATATATTATGTGTATAATATATATATATATGTGTGTGTGTGTGTGTATGTATACATTTTCAAATAGCAATTCTTCAAAGGACTTAGATACAAAAATGCCAATTTACGATCAAAACATACCTCAGGGAATGTCTGAAAAAATAATCAAATTGGGCCAAGAAAGGAGGAAATTGCAGAAAAACCACACAGCAAATGAAGTAAAGTACAGATGAAACCCTTGGAGATAATTAAATGTGCAAGGTTTATAAATTTTACAGTATTTGTTGCAGAGAAAATAAGAATTAATTAAGGGCATAGTGGAAGAAAAAGCAGCATTTTGTTCAATGGTGGTGCACATTTGAAAACAACAGGAAGTTGATTCCAATTTTATGCCGCACAGTCTAGGTCTCACCCAAATCTGCCAAAAGACTGCCTCACAAACACCCCAGAGCCCCACTAGATTTGCAATAAGTAACGATGTCAGTAAATAGATTCTCCTCGCATATTATTAAAGAGGTTTGAAAATTAGGAGCAACACCCTGGAGACTATTCTCCATGGACTGTGTTCTTCCACTGGTCTATGTTTAAGAACAGGAAATATGTATTTGATTCTGCTGGTTGTTGTTACAAAAATAGAATGGTTTAGACTAGGCTAAAGCTGCCTAACTGTTCATATGGATGGACCAAAATGATCATTTGTGCAATAATCAAAATGATACCTGTCAGTCATAGATTTCTTTAGTGAGAAGTATAGTAAATATAGAAAATGTGGGTGAAAACAATCAATGTTAAGGTTAAAGTTAGTTTAAATTAACCTATAAAAAGGTCATGTGGTACATAAGTAAAGAAAAAAATGAAATTAACAAAAGTAGAATAATGTTTCATGATTCTGCAATATGTTTTTCCTCATCGTTTAAGTATTTTGAAATGGCAAAATGGGTCCTTTTGAATCAGTAGTATTGAGTAGCAACAGTCCAATGGGAACACCATATGGTAAATAGTAAATAGTAAGCGCTTGACTATTTTCTAAAAAGGGCCAAAGAGCTGTACAGTCACAGTCCCATACACAAACACAAACACACACATAAACACACACTCTGCTGCCGAACAATGGCGCCAACCTGTCCACTGGGAGCAATGCAGGGTTCAGTGTCTACCTCAAGGACTTCGACTTCGGTGCGCGGACTGGGAACCAAACCAACGATCTTCTGATCAGAGGTCAACCACTCTACCTTTACACCATGGCTACAGCCATATATGCTAAAAGGCCGTTCAAGAGCCCTCATTCTGCTCGTTCTTGAGCACGCAACACGTCTGGTGTGAATGTTGCAGATTGTACTGGAACCTATTAGATCCTAATTACCACTAATGTTTGGAGACTTTTCTAACAACACACTATGAAGTATGCAAAAGCAAAAAGAAAAAAACATAATATTATGGATGCCTTCAGCATTCAACTTTTGGCAAAGCTTACTTGCTCAGGAATACAGTTCCACCTGGTGTCAGCACTGAGATGCAGAAAAAGAAAAGTGTTGATGTGTGTTATGAAGTATCTTATGCTGTTTTTCAAAAAATAGCCAAGGGCCAGGTAAATAGAAAATTTCAGGCTACAGTTAACCTCTAAGCCATAGTTTAAACAAGCTCATTGTAGGGAATTGGGTTCTACAACAAATGAGCCATCTTGTGTTGGTTGTTGATTTTCTATTGGATCAAACAGCATAGTTACTCATAGCCATCCAGAAAGAAGGCAAAACAAAGCAGGAATGTACCAGACGATGTTGTGCTGCAGAATCTCTGCAGATGCTGCGGCTGCAGGTTTGCTTTCTCTGCACTTCTGTTTGTGTATTGCATTTACAGCAAAAGGTGTGGACTTGATGCTGTGCCCCAATATTACATGGGTAACAATCTGCCTGTCTGCTCTGACTATGACAGAGTGAGCAATCACGGCGGAAAGCTCCTCAAGATGACAACAGCAAGCCTCCTCTCTACCCTGCCTGTCCATGAAGTTATCAGTGAGCACTCAGTGCATAGAGATAGTGCTAATAAGAAAGGACAAGCCTCACTTGAGGCAAGCTGCTGATTGACATCAATCTCCTAATATCCAGGGGCTTTATTTCCTTATTATTCCAGAGAGCCACTAGAAAAGCAAATCAATAGGCCACTTCCGATAGGATGAGATACCAGGGCTTCAAGACTACTTCTGTGGCTCTCGCTGGAGGTTTTTTGCTGATTAATTCATTCAAACTTGAAATTTTGTCCTGTTTCCGACCTCTAAGTGTTGTTGATCATGCTTTCTTTTACTGTATAGTATTTCCAGACTATTTAAGTGGTTAACACATGGTACTTTGGTTGTACTAACTAGTTAGTTATGTGGTACTATTTGGTTCACATTACTCAACACGTACGTACCCAGTCCAGGTACCATGTAAAAACGCAGTTGGTACAATAAAAATACCCAGAAGATATTCCATAAATATTCAGTAGATAGCAAGTACATATGAACTAAATCCTGCCACACAAATACACGGCATGTACCACAAAATAATTATCCAGTAGGTTTAATAAAAGAACCATTCGATTACCTCTTAAGTACCCAGGAAGTACCGTACTGTTAAAGACAGCATTACCTGAATGTTGTATGTTTATTGTGATTTTTTTTCCAGATCCAGAGTGGGATTAGGCCAAATTGCTTCCCTGCCCATCTGGCTACTCTCTATTGCTCCAATTTTAGGGGCATTTGAAGCTGTAACTGTGTGCAAAAGTTTTTTTTTTTTTTTTTAAGGAGGAGTCATTGCAACTTAGGACTGGTCATCCATGTTGCGCTTGCATGAAAGAAACACCTTTCTTCACGTGGGTGAAGCACAGAAGTTTACATCTAAATGTAAGTATTGGGTTTTCATTTTTTCATGACTTTTTAAAGTTATAAAACTGAGGCTATGTATTTTCCGAGCGTTGGCAGCTACACATAACATAGATGACCGACAACTGACATCAAGTGGTAGTAATGTCCAAATTTGAAGTCACTATTTTGTCTTCTATCCATTTGGAGAGACAAATGTAGGGATAGAGAGACGCTGTAGGAGAAGGGAAGTAATTCAGATTTGGCCCAATTTTTCAGCTTAAGGAATTTATGTTTCTGTTGAGTGTGACAGGTTCACAAAAGTGAAAGCTAATATTTATATTTCAGAAAATGACACATGGGAGGTAAACAACAAAATGAGCAAAGTGGTAACAATGCACAACACAGTGTAAATTAAGACAGAATGACAAAATTTCAACTCATTTTGTCATCAGATCCTCCGCTCACTCCTTGTCCAGTTTTTAAGACAGAAAAATCACAAGCAAGCTCTTATCTTCCATCTGCCCTTTGACTTCATTGAGCGGAACCATAACTTTTCCTTCCCATTTGTTACGGCCCGCCTATATTCAGGTTCATTGAGTGCTGTCCTTCAAACAGGCGTTAGACAAGCGGTGTCATTACAATGCTCATAAACTCTGACCTTTAAAGTGCAGCAGAACAAAAAGCAGGGCAACCCAACACTGGCATTTGCATCAAATCTGCTTTGAACCATTTAACCTCCAGGGGGTAAACAGGGCAGCCTTTAACAGAATCAGAACTCAATAATGAAAGCTAGATTTTTCTTTTTTTTTTAAATCTGTTATAAATTGTTTAAAATTGGGTTAGTCATTTCATTGCAGTGAACCTCAGCTACATTTGGATGTCCTCTCTCTTTTTCAATTTCGTGTTTTCTTTTTCCCGACAACAGCCGAATAAATGTGTCTTATCCAAGTGCTTGGCTTTGAAATGGCATCATCCTCTGTAATCATGGCAGGATCTGTCATACACAGAAGGCAAACGCTTGTTGTATTTCAATTTACCAGTTCTCTGCATTCTAGAAAATACTAGGAGGAATGTCTCTTTTCACACTTCATTTCCTTCCATTAGAGTAATTCATCTTTTCATTTTCTTCCCATTTACTCCATGGTGGAGTCAATTACTTAGAGGAGCGCTGTGGGTGAAAAAAAGTCCTGCAACTCTAAAATCTGTCATGAATTACAGTAAAGTGTTGTGAGAAATTTGTTTAATGTTTCTTAACAGTTGTGAAGTTGTGGGATTTCTTTGTTGATGAAACAAACTTTTCAGTGTGCCCGCCTTCGGATTAATCCGCGATTTTCCTGGTTAATTGTTTCCAAATTTCTCCAATATTTTTAATTGGTACGGAAAGGAAAATATGTGTTGCTTACACAAGCAAAGGCTGTTGAGAGAGTCCTTTGATATGGCATGCTTTACATCTCTTTCTCCCCCGTAAGCACAAGCATTAGTCTTGAATTTAAAAGCTCCTTGATTTATGCCACGCTCTCCGCCCATTGTCAGATGATTTCCAAGCCCCATAACAAATCCATCAGCTCAAGGAAAACACTGGTAGCAAAATCATGTTTGCAATTTCCAATCCTATCGGTGAACTTGCTATAAAGTGGCAGGCCTGCACTGCCTATTACACTTGTCGATACTCTGAATCTCGCAGGGGGCTCCTGTTATAACGCTGAATTAAACAGAAGGCTTGGCACAAAAACAAGAATGACTCATTGTGGCCTCAAGAGCTACGCCAGGTTATATCTGCAGCAGAGTCCTAAAACTTGAAGTGTTTGCACTTTTTGCTATTGAAAAACAAACACGGTGCTCATGTGGTAGAATTGCTAACAATGGTAGTGGTTTGTGCAATCTTGACACAACACACTAGTGTTGGTTAATGCCTAATGCTATGATCAGAACAGACTTGGAAACAAACATTCAAGCAACCACTTCCAATGAAACTTAATGAATTAATAATTTGAGTTTGTGCCTTAACCGAATTATATGACACTGATATTTCAGATCAGAGCTGTGAAAGAAAAAACCTGAAACAAGATTTGCATTTCTTTGACATTTTGTACCAAGCCTCTTCCAACTGTGAGTACATGGGCTAGAATTGAGTAGGGCTGTCAAATTATCGCATTAATCACGATTAATTAATTACACACATTTTAGTGCATTTTTTTTTTTTGGCTGATTTTATTTTTGGCTGATGTTATTGTGTTATGCTATGTGCTGTACCCTATATGTTATGTGCTCATAAACCAGCACAAAAAGTATGGAAATTAATGTTGGCCAATTGTAATATGTGCGGCCAGTGTGTACATTGCTGGTTTGCCCGCACATGTTTTAGGTGCGTCCATGGCTAAACATTGTTGTTGGTCACACAAATTTAAAATGAATGTTAAACTTTAGTTGTCACGCACATAGATGTGTGAAATTTGTGCTCCACAGTTGAACTATCCCCTACAGGGGGAATGGTGAGCTACAGACACAGCCACACTGGGGAACATTTTGGTGGATTAACCCCAACTATAATCCTAACCATATCCCTTCCTCCGTCTAAGAAAGAAGATCACCACTGAACGCACGTGTTTTGAAAATTACATGTCACTTTCTATTTTTTCATTGCGTTTATCTCTTGCTTCTGTAAAGTCCGTTCACGTTTGAAAATGCACAATTGAAAGAGCATTATCCCACTCAAACTATGGTCATTTACAAAAAAATATTAAATAAATGATTAGAACTTTGGTCCTGTTTTACTTTTCAGTTTAAATAGTTTTTTACCAAAGCTAATTTTTTAAAACATGGTTGACGTGGTAACAGCTCCAGCATGGGCGCAGCACCTGGCTTGGGGCATCGAGTAGGGATACCTGCTGTCGGTGAAACCTAAAAACATTTGTTTGTCTGCTACAAGTTTAAAACTGGTGTGGTTCACCATGTTCACCATGCTGTTGTAGGACATCTGTGTATTCAGGTTATGAGTTTCTGGAGTTTGGTATTGGAGTCTTGTTTCATTGTGTCTTGATATAGCTTTCTAACTGTTGGTAATACATTTTTTGTCTATAGGTGTAATATCTGGACTGGAGAAAGCCTATTTAACTACCCAGACCCATCTAGAATCAAACCAAGCTGTTATAGCTTCTTTACGTGTCTTTTCTTTTGGATGGTAGTGAGTGCTGCTCTTTTTTAGCAATCAAAGATCCTTCCAAAGCGTGCAACTTGTTCATATTGCATGACTTACAGACCCCAACCATCAGTGTTGCTGGCTTTTGAACCGAACGCCTGCAAAATGCTTTCTTACCCATCTGGCTGTTCCAGTCTTCTAGCCCATCACTGTGTAACAGTCTGAGTCACTCTTGTAATCTATAAACCCTTGCATTTTACATGCACACACACCCGGAGGGTACACAAAGACATGCTTTAACCTCAGTTTTATTGCAGCTATTCCCTTTTAAATCAGACAAAGAGCCACTCTCACATTAAACAATATTGTAACATATTACTCAACAGCAGTGACAAACCTTAAGTGTTAGAGCTGTTAAATTAATCATGCTGAGTCATGTTTCAGGATAATGAAGACTTTGGGGAACTTTATAGCACTTTTGTCTTAAAATCAGTCAAACTGTGTTATACACTACACTGTGGTTTTAGTACAGTTTAGTGTATCTGATATCCTTATGCCTCCAGGAGAGGCTTGTTAGCCTATGATCTAATGTGCCATTGGGAGTGTGACAGCCAGCACTAGTACCTGTTTGGGCTCCCTCAAATTGCGCCCTCCCACATCCCAAAATTCTGGATATTGATAAGTAATTAAATGGAGAAGAAAATGTGTTGATTGTTTGTCCCACATGGCTGTGTGTGATGCCCTGATTCCTGTCATGTGGCATGTGGGCCAGTCTCAGACTCACCTTTATTTAGGTTTATAAATATTGTCTATGCCTCTGATCTGGGTACAAGGTTGCCCAAATAAGGACATATTTGTAATATATTTCCATTAACTAATGCAAGCTTTTTAATATTTTTTTTATTTTAATCAATAATGGGTGGCAGAACTATCCCCTAGTTCAATTTCCAGTGGTTGACCCCTGGAAATTGTAGGTGTGGTTCCCACCCATTGACTGCTTGAGAAAACTGGACGGAGTAGATGTGAAATCACTCATAGAAAACTGCTTACTTTTGACTCCAACCAAATAAGGTCAATTTAGTCACCTCTTTTGCGATATGGAAAAATAGGATTAGCAGAAACATGTTAAAATCAGGTATCAGAGCAAGAATGGTTATTGTGACAAATATAATGACTGAGTAATAGCTGTTCATTTCTCAATAGAAGTCTGTGGGCTTTTGGTTTCTTGGAACCAGCGTGTACTTCTTGTTTTTAATACAATGGGGGAGGGGTCACTCAGTCCAGTTCTCTCATACAGTCAATGTTCCTACCTTGCCCACTCATTGTCGAAGTACCCTTGGGCAAGACACTGAGTCAACATTGCTCCTGGTGGATATAGATTGGCATCAGTGCAATGCAGCTGAGCTGCCATCATTGTGTGTGTGGGTGGGTGAATGGGACTGAGACTGTAAACCACTTTGGGCTTAAAGCAAGGTAGATATACCGGTATACGCCATTTACCAAAGAGAAAATAAATACCTTCACCAAGAAGAAAAGTTTAGCCTGCATTTTTGAAGGTGTAGAATCCCACTGAAGTGTTCCAATTCAGACATTGATCTTGACCTCACTTTATTAACAAAGCTGAAAAGTGGACAATAAAAGATATATAAAAAGATAAAATCAAGCCAGTTAGAATATATTTTCAGCATTTTAAACAAACACGAACACACAATGCCAAACAGAGCTTTGACAAAACAAGTTTTAAATTGATGTTTTGCTTTGACACATGACGAACAAATCAGAAAAAATAACCCCTCAGTTGAAACTCCCTACAATTAATCTGTCTTTGTGGAGGGATGTTACTTTCCTGACTCTAAACATGACAGACACATTGTAAAAATGCATCAGGCTGTAGAGCGCCGTCTCGCCTTCTTTATTGTCTCTACAATAGAGGAGGGTAGACAGCTTGTATATTTTTTTTTTGTCTGATTGATGACAGGGCTTTTTCTTACTCTAGCGTGTTCTGTGTTTGCTGTAAAAAACTTTTGTATGTTTCTCTGTCATTGTATTAAGTTAAAGAAATCACAGGGGTGTTTATCAGCACTAAAATAAATAATCATCTCCCATCACAGAATGGAGATGTTTTTTTAAACATAAAAAAGACAGTTTAGAGTATGAAGCAAAGTAAATTCCCCCGGAGACTGTGATTAGACATCTTTGAGGGATTGTGAAAAATATGACTTCTGCTCGAGTCATGTCAACGTGCCGGCAGCATGGCAATGCGGGAATTTGTTATATGGCTTTTGGCAGGGAGAAAAGCCAGGTGACGGCCCGCGAGTACACAAGTCTCCAAACATAAACACTATAAACCAAAACACAAACTGCCTATTGAAAAGTGAGGGGAAACAATATTAACACTGACAGTGATGGATGGCGCTGCCTCCTGTGGAGGGCTGATAGATACACGACCCTTCAGAGCTGAACCTGTAGGCTGTGAGGAGCTTTTCACATGCACGATTTATGCATAATACTTTTTAAAAAAAATGAAAAAAGGACATATCTTTGTCTCTTTCTATGTGTTATTTGAAGGAAAATATCTAGAAAATTGTTATATCTCCTGGACAATTCTTAAAGACCCATTCGAACAAAAATTGTGCTTTTGGTGCGTTTAACATGCTCTTGTAGCCTTTTTTTGATGATGGAGGACATATATAAAGAAAACTAACATTAAAATTTGATTTCTGAGTATTTCTATATTCAAATTGTTGTGAATCAGGAGCAGACAAAACAATGCTGTTGGATAAAGATTGTAGCTGTAATAGGTGTTACAGTCCCTGCTCCGCTCCATTCTGATGTATTCACTTGTGAACAAATAGATCCATGTATGTCTTAAGTTTCCTCATCTGAGCTGGTATTTAGCTCAAAACTGGATAGCTGTACACTTAAAAAAAGTACTGTTAAAAATTCTGTACAGTTAAAAATGCTTGCCATTTTTATTACACCAGTAATGCTCTCTTGTAAGGGGCTGTAAGCTAGTGAGAATGAGTGTAAACAAAGAGATGATGAGAAATGACCACAGGCTTACTCCGCTCCAACAGTCCAGCCCACAACTCAGAGGCAAATTTTGAATGAACTACTGCTGCTTTGCAAAAAAACATTTTCTACAAAACAATACAGGTTTTTAATTTTAGCTAAAATCAGAAAATCATTATTAAAAGACCACTTGAATTGCTTTTGTGATAGATCAAAAGATTAAGGAGTTTGTTACCTAATCATTCTTAAAACTGGTGAGTTATCACTTTGCTTATCTAAATAAAATTGATTGGTTCTCAGTAGATCTGCTAAAAGAACAATTAAAAATATACTGTGGCTTGTAAAAGTATTCATACCTTGAACTTCTCCACACTTTCTCACATTATGACCACAAACATCAGAATAATTTGTTGGAATTTATCTGAAAGTCCAACACAAATTGTTAAGTGGAAAGAAAATTATACAAAAGTTTTTTGTTTTGTTTTTTTTACAAATAAAAACTGAAAAGTGCAGTGTGCAAAAGTATTCAAGCCCCCCCTGTATCTATAATTTGTGGAACCCCCTTTTGCTGCAATTACAGTTGCAAGTCTTTTGGGGTTTGTCTCTACCAGCTTTGCACATGTAGAGACTGAAATATTTGCTCATTCTTCTTTGCAAAACAATTCCAGCTGAGTCAGATTAGATGGAGAGCGTTTGTGAACAGGAGTTTTCAGATCTTGCCACAGATTCTCGATTGGATTTAGGTCTGGACTTTGACTGGACCATTCCAACACATGAATACATTTCATTTGAAGTCATTCCATTGTACCTTTGGCTTTTTGTTTAGGGTGGTTGTCGTGTTAGAAGGTGAATCTCTGCTCCAGTCTCAAGTGTTGTTCAGACTTCAACAGGTTTTCCTCCAATATTATTCTGTTTTTGTCTCCATCCATCTTCCTATCAACTCTAACCAGATTCCCTGTCCTTGCTGAAGAGAAGCAGCCCACAGTATGATGCTGCCACCACCATGTTTGACAGTAGGTATGATGTGTTCAGAGACATGTGCAGTGTTGGATTTCTGCCACACATAGCGCTTTGCATTTAGGCCCAAATGTTCCAGAGTGACCAGAACTTCTTCTTTCACAAGTTTGCTGGGTCACTCACATGGCTGATAGCAAACTGCAAACAGGACTAGTGGTTTTCTTTTAACAATGGTTTTCTTCTTGCCACTCGTCCATAAAGTCCAGATTTGTGCACGACTGATGGTTGTTCTATGAACAGATTTCCCCTCCTGAGCTGTAGATCTCTGCAGTTCATCCAGAGTCACTGTGAGCCTCCTCTGCTCAGTGCTCTCCTTGTTCGTTAGTTTAGGTGGACGACCATGTCTAGGTAGGTTTGCAGTTGTGTCATACTCTTTCCATTTGCGGATGATGGACTGAACAGTGGTTCGTGGGATGTTCAAAGCTTGGAAAATCTTTTTCTAGCCTAACCCTGCTTTAAATTTCTCCTCGACTCTATCCCTGACCTGTCTGGTGTGTTCCTTACACTTCATGATGCTTTTTTCTCCCCAAATATTCTCTTATCAAACCACAGAAACTGTAACAAAACAGATGTATTTGTATACTGAGATTAAATTACACACAGGTGGACTCTATCAAGTAAACATTTGATCAGTCACTAATAATCAAGTAACTTCTGAAGGCAATTGGATGCACTCAAAGAAAAGGGGCTGAATACTTTTGCACACTGCACTTTTCAGTTTTTAAATGTAAAAAAAAAAAAAAAAAAAGAACTCTTGCATAATTTTCTTTCCCCTTTGCAACGGTGTGCCACTTTGTGTTGGTCTTCCACATACATTTCCAAAAAAATATATTGATGTTTGTGGTCATAATGTGAGAAAATGTGGAGAAGTTCAGAGGTATGAATACTTTTAAAAGCCACTGTAAAAACAATTTCTGGTAGCCTTTGAATAAAAAAACTCTAGTAAAGACCAGAGGACTTTGCAAGTACATTTCTTACCCCGCAGACAGGTTTTTTTTGTTCTATTACTGTGCGTCTGCATTGTGCTCAGCACCTTTTCTTTTCACAATAATGCCACATCAAGAGTTCAAATGCCAAACCTAAATGAAGTTCATTTACTGGCCTCTCAAAAGAAGAAAAGTAGCTAAAGGTCAGCAGCTTTTCTCCCCAAAAACAATATTACATTGTCTGCTTCTGCAGCACTCAGGTGCTGAAATTGGTGTGGATCTTCCCAGCCTGGGCTTGGTGTTTGAAAATTTGAATTGAAGGCGATTTCTTTTATAATCCCTCAACACATACAGTATTTCTGGTGTGGTATTAACGTGCAGCGAAAGGTCAAATCGAGGTAAGGTCTTAAGAGGAGAAAACAGAACATGAAAGTGTCACTGATAACAGAAAATGGTCAATCTGATAAGCTGTGAGGCAGAGACAGACTGAAAAACAGGTGAGGGTAAAGGTGACAGAAATGACTTGATAGTTTCTGCATGTAGAAGGTCGCAGCGCTGTGACTAGAGCTCCATAAGACCTGCTTTTATTTTGCAGTTCAGCTGTATGAAACTGCTCTAAATCAAACACATTAAATACAAAAAGGAGGATCATATCTAAGATGCTGCAGCATGGCACGTGTAAAAAATAAAAAAAAGAACTGTAATTAACTCGAGTCCAGTTCTATTTGAACAATCCCCTTCGAAGCAGCAGGGGTTCGGATAGGATTGGCCTTTCTACTGAGTTTAATGACTGAAAATCACAGCCTCTTTAGGTGTTTGACTTTAATAAACAGGTGCAGAGCTGTGCAATCAAATATGAATGACAGAACTCAAATATTGTAGATTGGCTTCAACTTACGTAGAACATAAAGAACCCTGTCTCATAACGCAAATTAAAAAAGAAGAAAAAAATCAATTTTTGCGTCACAAATTTCAGATTTTAGCATGTGGTAAACTTAAAACAGAGGAAAAAACATTATTTAAGATTAAACTTTAATGCTAAAATCACAAACTTAATGTTTATAAGAAAATGTACCAAGAAGACACATTTGTTGAGATATTGGTCTCAGTTTACTTCTCCATAATAAAAAGACTCAGCTCTGTTTAAAAAACTTTTAGAATATATATATATTTTTTTCCGGCTTTATAGCTTCACCAAAATTGGATTTCAAGCCTGACTACCCTAAGAGGATCTGCAAACACATGTGGTGCAAGAGCAAATTTGTGGGGAAAAGCACTTAGTAAAAAGAAAAAAATTAAGCAGCAAAAATTAAAGGTTAAGCTTGAATGAGCCTGGCAGATTGAAAGGGATGTTTAGTAAACGGTCACTCGCTCTTGCCACACATCTTTTTATATTAATTTTTCATGTTTTTTTATGCTTATCTTCAAGACAAACTGACAAACTATTAAACATTTATCCTAACAGATTATTTAGAATAGCATTTATTATTTACAAATGTTCAATATTAATTACCAACGTCAGATTATTTCTGAATCCTGCTACTAAATGCTACATGACAGAATGTTTTTCTTAGCTCTTAAGATTCAAAGCACTTTGGTTTAAAGTGGAATGAGCTCAAATGAAAACAGATATATCATTTGATAACCAAGCAGCACTGTTCATGTTTAAATGCACCATCCGTGCAAAAAAAAAAAAAAAAAAAAAAAAAAAAAAAACGTATCATTTTTGGTGCGCTGTGCATTACAGAGATTGGGTTCTTTATGCTATGAAGTTGTCATATTGTTGGGATTCTCAGCAAGAACATTCAATAAAAATATCTGTTTTTGTTTTCCAGTTCGTTATGAACTCATGAAGGAATGGTAATCCATGAATGCTAATTCATGTTCAGGTTTCCAGTCTTTGCCATGACCCTCCTCTTGTGCTTGGGTAAGGGGCGGAGCTAAGCTTTGCCTCGTACTTGAATCCCCAATTTTTGAGTCAACATCAGTATATATTTATATATATTTTTAAGCAAAATAAATTAATTGATAAAACTGTTAGAAATACATTCTTTTGATCCCTAATTTGTGTTCCCCCCCCCCGGCCGCCCCATATAAAATGTTCCAGCTCTGGCCCTGGTTTGGGTCAAATCTGACTGATTTACAAGCAATCAGAAATATTGAGTTTTACATCTGAGTGCCTCCATGCCTCATTACATCCTCCGCACAATGAAATTGAACATATAAAAGTGATGACCACCTCTTTCATTTAATTGGAAGGGATTTAATCAACCTTTTACACCCGTTGTAAGAGTTTTGTTTGGTTTTTAATGTTTTTGGTCTGAGTTGCCCTGTCAGTCACACCAGTTCCAGGTTCATCATGATCCACAGCTGTTGTCGTTTCAGGTAATTTCCCTCAGTCTATGAAAGTGTCTGGTTTTCAGTTCATCCTTGTCAGCTCATCTGCTTTGTTGGCCTTTATGTTTCTCCATATGGGTTTTGCTGTGTTCTTGTTAATTTATTAAATGCTTAGGTTTCTTTCACCTCGGTCCTACACCAACAGCTACGGACACCCGTGGTGTTCTTGGTCAAAAGGGACAGCCATAGAAAATGAATGAGTATCAATACTTTATCAAATGTACTTCTTTACCATGTGAACCACACCTGCCAGACTAATCAGTGTGTCATCTTCGCACAGACCTCAATAATCTACTTTAGCTTGATGTTTGCCTTGCACCCCTTTATCTCTGAGCACAATGAGTATATGACTGATCAAGTAGTTCTCTATCAAATAAGTACTAGTCCAGTTTCATGGACATGATAAAGAAGGCACTGAAATTATTCTCTCCAGCAAGAACATGGGCAGAAAAGGAACCCCAGAGACAACAAAACAAGCCTGAGATGCTGCAAATGTGATACATATGTTTGTCCACTCTGAGTGTCCAGTGCCACTCATGCGCATAAATTCACACACATGCACAATTTCCTGATAAGTTTGGTCTTTGGTATTCCATTTTTTTTTTCACTTTAACACATTTTTTTGTAATACACTTTCAATAAAAATGTGTATTTTGGCCCCATTTTCTTTATGAATAATTCTGTAAATTAATGTAAAAATGTTGAATGTGAAAGAAAGGCATCATTAAGGAACGTTGAGTAAATATTTGGAGATGAAAATTTGTTTTTGCGCCAGTGTAAGAGCAGTAAAAACGAACATAGTTAAAAACTATGAAGCAATAGCTGTAAAAAATTTTAAAAATGAGGATCAAATAAAAAAATGCAGATTTTCATATAAATGATGTATGTACAGCTTATTCAAGTTCAGCTGCTTTAAAATCAAACAGAGTAAGGGGTCCTTGTCTGGGACTCCATGCGCCGTAGCCCAGATAAAATACAGAGTTGTGTCAGGAAGGGCATCCGGCATAAAAATATCTGTCAAACCAAAGCTATCGGCGACCCTGGACGGGATATGCTGAAAGCTAGAAAACAACTTTAGGGTTCCAAAAATGTATCTAAGAAAAAATACATTTAAATTAAAGTAAGAAGGTAAAGAACAAAGTTCACCCTATTTACAGAAAAAAATATACTTTTGATGTTCACTCATTTTTATCTTTTCCCTGTTAAATAAATAAGAATACATGCTATCCACATCCTTTTGCCTCGATTGTCCAGTTATCTTCATTTTAAACATGAGTTTGGATCTGGACCGTAGTGGAAAAAAAAGAAAAAAAGGAAAAAAAAAACAAAGCGCAGTCCATTGCAGCTCTATCGACAACGCTCTGATTGCAGTGGGATTTTTCTCTCATTTGCCTCTTTCATGCCTTTTCTTCTCTCCGAACAATCTAGTGCAGCTCCTGAAGGTGCTTTAAGACGGCAGGTGGCAACTGCACCCACGCCAACACAAACTCTTGAGCTGTCACATATGCAAGAGACATACATCAAAGCTGATCCTAACATCTGCAGCTGTTTATTTTGTTCCTGCACAGCAATACGGGAGATGAACAGCTCTTGATTTTAGCATTCTCTTTAGCATAAACACACAGACTTTCCACTTTCATCTCCTGAAATGTGATCATCTGTGCCGCTCTATTGTTATGCTGCAGCTTCACACTTGTAAGCCGTAAAATGCAAAGTAGCGTGAAACATCCAGATTTAATTTCACAAATAAACATAGCTTTTAGTCATGTTGTTCCCCTTTATTCAGAGACTCCTGAAATGCAATGGCAATTTTAAAAAAATAGAAGGATGGAAAATATCTTAAACTGATTAATCCACTGACACTATAAAAGAGTTAAGATAGCTGTCTTTTTTTACATAAAGTAAAACCGTCAGCAAAACCATAAGCACTTATCTGTATCATCTGATGAGTTTCACAAACTTGACCCAAAACTGTCTCTTTTATCTGTTTTTTAAAGTGATGTGGACTGACAGAAGCAATATCATGTGTGAAGCAGGGTGAATAATTTAATATATATTTTTTAGAAGGACAAAAGAGTTTGGGAGAGTGACAACTCATCAGCAGGGGATAAAAACAGGAATAAATTAGGGATGGAAATAGTTCCATCAGAGGATGTCAACCAAGTTTTTTTTTTCTGCCATAGAGTTGTTTACGTCCTTCGCTCTGTGTGTCCCAAAAAGGTTCCTGTAGTTGAACCTAAAAGAGGTCAGGGAGAGTGAGGTGAAGAGATGTTTAATGGTGACTTACATTGGCTGCTAATGCCTTTGGCCACAATGACTCGCTTCAGCTGTCATGGAAGTGAACTCAGACCAAATGTGTCCAACACGGCAGCCGTGCACAGGGCTGAAGGGGAGGAACGCGCACGAGACAGGAGGGAAAGGGTGCAGAGCCTCACCATGGCAGCGGCCAGGAGGCAGGTTCTGCTATGATTTGACAGTTTATGGTCAGTGCATTTATCACAAATGTCAGCCTACATCACTACTGAACTCCACCACACAGTACCCATGTGAGAAGTGTATGGTAAAGGTCCAGATAAAGGCATCAGTGAGGTGGAAAGAGCTTGATCTCAAATGAGTTATTGACGTTGTTTCGACGCTGACAAAGTAGCAAAATCAAGTCCAAAGGCGATTCAAATGATGGTAGTTTCTACAAATCTTGACAAATACTCGTAAAAAACAGTCACAAATCAGATTAACACAAAGTGTTGGGCACAGAAGATGAGGAGGTTGAATGATTGAGTTGAAATTGCGGCACATGCAGTTCCTGCAAGTTCTCATATGCTACCATGCAAATTTCTCTTATTTCTGCTTCAGCGCACTTGATTTAGCTCATCAGGTCTTCACTAAACTCAACAAAAGCCTAGCAATAGGACAGCTTTTTAAATCAGCACGGACTGGACACAAAGCAGCAACATCTGACTAAAAAAGTAAGAAAACTGAAATAACATTGAGATCAGAGCAGTTTTGGTTGCTCTGCCACTGGGTAAAACATTCATTAAACATTTTGCAAATGGTTCCACCTCTCACAAAACATGGAAGGGTCATCCATACATTTATAAGGGCAGCCGTTCAAGTGAAGCTGAGTAAAACCTGAAGACCAGTAAAGCATCTGTGTTGGCTTAATACTGAAAAACAGTTCAATGATCATATTAAGGTGGATCACTCTATGCTATTTTATATCCACCCTTGTACTACATGCCAGGACTGAGTGAGGAAACACTTTTTAGTTTGGTTCTACCTACAAGTTAATAACAGTAATATGTTCTGTGTTCCTTTATAATTGCACAGCACCATCAGTGTTAACACTTTAGCTAATTAACATTGAGCTAAAGTGATAACACTTTAAGGCTGGACCAGACTGTTCTGCTGCTTATTTCCTAAAATTACCAGGAAACAAAATAAATGGTGCTCAAACAGACATTATGAGATTGAGCTCTATAGATCCAGTCAAGTTATAAGGTCTAAATAAATAAATAATAAGATCATAGTTGCTTACAACATGTACTGTAGAAAATGGGCTTTTTTATGTAAGCTACTGTTGAGACAAAATGTTGATCTCTTTTCACCTCGACTGTTCACAATCAGTCTCAGCTCTGTTACTTCCAGAGATGCAGCCATTTCTTGGGTCGAGTTGGGTTTCCCCTGGTTACCCATGTTTTTTTGTTGTCAGGGCAGACAACATCCAGCCAGCTGCCAACTGAGGATTAGGACTGGAGCTAATGAAGCCCACAATCACCCTGCGCTAGTTTGGAGGTAGCGTGGCGACCAGCTCAGCTTTTTGTTTCTAAGCCGCTACAAAAACACGATTCAGGATATCTTTCTATTGAAATTCATGTTCAAATAGAAATAGGTATATTATTGGTTGTTAAATCAAGTTAAATATTGAATATTCTGCTTTTATATCTTACATAAAAAATATATCGGAAATAAAATGTGTGAAAAACATGGACTGCTCTAAAATAAGCCCTGTCATGACATTTAGCGCATTATTGGACAAAATACTAATTAAAAAAGGAGCCATCTGAAGGAACTGCATAATGAAAGATGTATCTGGAGGATCAAAAACTCGTCAAAGTGTTTTAATTAGCAGTGACAGAGGGGTTTTTCACAATCTATTTTCCTGCAATTTGCTGAAAATGTTAAACAGTGTGTTGCTCACAATTATATCAACCATATCAGTTTGAAATAAAAATGTTGATATAGATGGACAACAAAAGGCATGGTTTTAAAAATAAATCTCAAAAACAACATCATTTTAAAAATATTTCTGCAGTAAATTAACTTAAAATCAAAACACTGCATTGTAATCTAGCCTTTTTCTTGTATTACGGTCCCATTGGAGATTTTTTTCCATGTATACATTAGGTAGTTAAAATGTGTGGAAAGCAGAAGTCGCAGATGCAGGAGGTTAAGTGGAGTGTAGCCCCATGAAAAATACAATCCTTGTCTGATCCCTTAAATCTGGGCAAATCTTTGAGAAACGAGAGAGCCAGCATTGCTGAAAGTGCATTTTCAGAACAATGCAAAACACACTGTCTCATTGTTGAACACTTGATTCACTGAACCACTTATGAAAGTCGCATTCTTTACCTGATATTGCTGACAAATTGTTTGACTGGAAATATGGTGGATAGCTGCACTGCAGCAGTAGATTAGAAATTATTTTTCAAATTCTTATTTATGTAGTTTCAGCAAAGAAATAATATTCTTAAAATGGTTTATATGTTTGTAAAGATTTTTTTTTAAACATGCCTTAAATGTTTGAATAAAATAACCGTCAGAGCTTAAGACTTGTTACACCATCAGATGTCATCACCACAGAGAAAGTCAGCCATGCTCCTGGAGCCTGAGCTACCTGTCTGCTCTGTCCCACAGGGAGCTGTATAACCGAGCATTCTGACACATCAGAGTGTCAGCGCTGTGAGCGTTGCCAGCCACAAGGTTAAAAGGACGCCAGCGTACTTGCACGGCTGTCCACAGAGAGGTGAGGTAATGCTGATCTTGAATGAGACCGAAAGACTAATCTGTTTATTTATTTTTTATAGCAAGGTTTCATTGCCATTGACTCTATTAGGATAAAAATGACAGAGAAACAAAATTTGAGTTTTCAGCTGAAGCAGCCTGAGAGCATTAACCAGCCTCCCATATTTTAATATTCTGAAACACATTCACACGTCTCATCCCCCCAAGGCTGCTCAAAAAAGAGGGAGAACCAAACAAATAACATAAAAATTTACATAGAAAATACAAAGGTTTGCAAGTATTCAATATTTTCAATATTTCAAAACTAGTGAAAAGGGTAGAATGGTGTACTGACTAACACTTGACTTAAAAAGAATAATTGGTTTAAAAACCCAGCTGGTTGTCCTTGACCCCCCCGTTGCTTTTTCAGTTTATTTCCCTTCTTATCTACCCTAAAAATATGTTAATTGATAATAATAATTGCCACTCTGTTGGACTAATAACATCCAAGCCTTTGAAACAAAGCAGGCTTTGAAAACTGAGGAATGGACACACATCAAAAAGGTGAAGTGTTTTTTTTTTTTTTTTTGTCATTACTCTACTTTATTTAGAAACAGCGGCAATACACATGTCAGAATATAATAGTGGGATTATTCATAGATAATTCAAGATGTATATTCAGTGGCTTCAGTTTAAATTAAAAACAGAAACAGCCTTATTCTTAAAATAAAAACAAGTATTCATCCAAATGAACATGAATTATGCATGCTATTTCTTGACATAAACAGTGACTGTCAAAGTTCTGCATCTTAGTTCCTCCACAGCATTAATGGTCTTTTCTGAAGGAGTCAGTCCTCTCCTAATAGGTACGGACAGTCTTTTGAACATGCTGCAGATGAGAATAACTAATGCCTCATCAGAATAGCATTAGCTGTTGCTACATCTTTGAAATGTACACTACTGCGAGAATCAAAGTTGATTCTCCAGCAATTTTATTTAGATATCTTTTTGAAGAGTTTGCTTTGCGACATTGCTTTGTGCTTTCACTTCATGTTATTTAAAGAATTTGCAACGCTGTATGATAAACGGAGCACATGAACTGAGATAAGCGGAGTTGCGCCTAATCCCTTCACAGATTAGAAAGAGGACCCAGGCATGGATGTCCCATAAGTCTTTTGTTGTTCTTGAGACGTCATTGGACCCAGTACCATTAGATAATTCTAAATATATATATAGTATGTTTTTTTCCAAAAAGATTACATGCTGCCAGATGTCTTTAAATTGAAAGGTAGATAAGTTGGCAACACTTTACAACAAGGATCCCTTTGCTTATGTTAGTTAATTCATAGTTTGGCAATAATTACCTATTAAATAATGAATTACCTAAGAATAATTCATGCTTCACTAATGCTTATTAGGCACTTGAGCATTTATGAAGCTTTACCAAAGCTTAGTTCAGAATGTGTGATAAAAAAAATAATGGATTGGATTCGCCTGTACTTTTCCAGATGCTCCATTATTCATTCACACCTAATTCATACTTATAATAGGGTTCTAATAATCAATTCATAAAAATAAACTTGGGTTATTTCCACTTAAGTAAGGCTTATTAAACTTTTCAGCATTTATTAAGGGTTAGGTTTGGCTAACAACGTAATGTAAAATATGTCCTACTTATTGCTTCCTAATGTTGTAACAAAAAAAAGAATAACCATACAAAATAGCTGTTTCAGACATTAATATGGCTTTATAAATACAAAAACTAACATGTAGTTATTACATACATAATACAAAGCAATTGCTTAAGAAAACTTTTTTAATGCTTTGTAATGCATTAGGTAAGATTGAATAATAAATATTTGTTTACTGCTAAGTAATGTGTTAGTAACAGACTTGATACTGTAAAGTAATGCATAAAAATGGCTAATAACACTTTATTAGTTATTAAATGCTTAATTATGCATTTACACACTTTAGTAAAGGCACCTTAATTTAAGGTGTTACAGATACATTTCTGTTCTCCTCTGACTGAATATATGTATTTATCTTACATTTGAGACATATTGATATTTCACATTATAAGCAAAGCCCTTAATAGAAAGTATTAATAAATGTGCTGTTTTGATACACAGGAGCAATCGTGTTAAAGTAGTTCCAGAGTTTGTACCAATTCATCTTGAATTTATAGCGATTTCCTTTTTGAATCAATTTTGTCTGTGAAAAACGAATGTTTTTTTTATTTCTAATCCTAAAACACCAAGGAAAAATGTTGCATTGGCAAAAACACATTTAATGATGGTGAGCACGGTTTATGTAGTGGTCTTTGTAAGCACAGAAAACGAATCCAGGCAGCAAAAAGCACTAAAGTCAATGAATACATGTTATTGTTATTAACATTAATATTGACATTTTGTTGTTTTTTTGATGTACAATGTTTTTTTTGGTTTGTTTTTTTCACTCGTGCACGTGTGTGTGTGTGTGTGTGTGTGTTTTTTTTTATTATTTGAGACTACCTATTTGTATTTTGAAGTGTTTTTGTGTTGACAGCTGGTTTCAGCCTCTTTCATTACTTAGCCTCTTGTTCCCCACAATCCTTTCTCCTAAAGACTAAACAAACTTAACAAAAAATATATTTCCAGCTAAATATGGTAGATAAATAAGGTTTATATGATAAAAGAGCTATAAAAGACATATATTAATAATATTGAAGAACAAGTAAGATAAGGCCTAATAAAATGCAAAATGAGAAAACAAATGAATGCTAAAATGCAAATGATCATCATTATTTAGAGAAGAAAAAAACTGTAAATAATAGAAAAACAAAAAAACCCAAAATTTTCTATAAACTAATAATTATTGGTTTTTATATTGTGCAAAACTATAATGTAAAAACAGTAGATCCTGTTTAGTTTCATGAAGGCTATTTTTCGAATTACAAAAAGTAATCAGATTTCTCAAATTCATGCTGAGTTGACCGTGTTCCAGTGTAAAATAAGCTTTCTGTTTACCTGACCTTTCCTATTTGAAGATCCTGCTAAGTTGTGAGTTGTTTTCTTGTATAATCTACTTCTCCACTTTAAATAAAGACAGGTCTGTCAACCTACTGGAGGTCAGGAGAGATGGAAGGAACAGCAATGATGTTCAGACAGGCTGTATCAAACTCGTATCAAACCAAAGTCATTTATTGCCATTATTTGTTGAAAAGAGCTTCTAAACCTTTTTTTTTTCCATCTGTCTCTACTAAAGTCTGCAGACAACATGTTTGCAGCAATTTGATGAAACTAAACACCTAACAAGGATCTCATGAAATTTTCAACAGTTTTTGTGAACTAGAATGCACATTTTTAGAAGAAAAAAATTAAATATAAATCTATTTAAGGCATTGTTTATATATTTTTGTCAACTGCTTTGTTGGCTGAGATGTGCACTGAAAACGACCTGGATGGAAATCCTATGAGATGCCGGTAAAATCATGAAATCATGTTTGATTGCTTTGATATAAACTTTGTAGTTTGAGGGGAGAATTTAGACAGTTGTTTACAAGATTTTGCTTCTGTTAACTAATATGCTGACATGATTTTTTTGGAGGGGGTTAAGTGAAATATAAAAGCAGACCCGACACTGCAGAAAAGCTGAAGGCTGCGATCACAGCAGCCTGGGCTTCTGGAACACGTCAGCAGTGCATCAGATTGATCTCCTCCACACTACACCACATTGCTCTAATAAGTCTTAAAAACATAAATAAAAAAAAACATATATATATATATATATGTGTCTGTATATCTGTATGGACTAAATAACTGGAACAAATTTGAAATAACATTTTTAAAAAAATCATCATCATATTCTAATTTATTGAAATTCACTTGTATTTAGTAACTTCTCTATTTTTTCATCTGGGTTCATGTTCTTTTTCTTTTTGCATTTGGTTTACCAATATCTAGCTAACAGCAATAGATGAGTAAGATGTTTGGTAGTAAAAGGAATGTCACCAGTCTTCCAGCAAACGAGAAAGGATTTTTAGTTTCATGTAATTGTCTGTAATTACAGAAAAGGAAAATTTAGAGTATTTGGAGATTTTACACATCAGAGTTGGGAGTCCAAACGCTAGCATTGAGTGGCCTTTATTTTGAAGGCATCACACAGCACTTCATCAGAGAAACAAATATTGCATGAGTTCAGGAATGTTTTGGGTCAACACATAGAATCAGAAGTCAGCATCAATCATTAAATCAGGTTGAATTGTTGCATTAGCATCAAATTTTTATATTGACTAATGAAAGCATGCATTGTACCATCAAGGAAATTCCTCCAGAAACACTCACTGCTGCAAAAATACCAACCCACATTCTACAAATATTACTGATGCCTTATGAGATTTTTTTCTCCTTTAAGAAATCAAACAGCTGAAATGTCAAAGTGCCACTCTGATCATCTTTTAATAAATTGTAAAAGTGTTCCCAGTGGTCTTTTAATTATGAAAATGCTGTTTTTAGACAATTTCTTTTAAAAATGGTGTTGTTTTCTAGAGCATACCGGTAGTTCATGCAGAGAGGCAGTAGTTCATTAGAAATTTACCTCCAAGTTGTGATTGGGACTGTCGGGGTAGACATCCAGCTATTTACGTGCTCTCCTGCAAGCTTACAGCCCCTCACAACCCCAACCTAACATTACTGGTAGAGCATAAACGTCGAGTAATGATGGAGCTATCCAGCTGTACAGTTCTGAGCCAGATGCCAGCTCAAATGAGGAAAACCAAGATGTACATTGATCTATTTGTCTACAAGAGGATGCATCAGAATGGAGCAGAGCTTTTCATAGCTTTTTGCAGATTTTTCAAACAGTTTCTTTTTATTTTGCTCCCGGTTCACAAGAGCAGACTAAAATGCAGTTTAATGGGTCCTAAAGCAGAAATAATTTTACGTTTATCATTAAAGTGGGGCATTTTGATTCACTGTTGCATGATTTTCAGCTACATGTAGGTTTAGCAATGTGTGCAGATTTACTATATTTTATCATCTGAATGTAAAAGACAGTTCTTCATGAAAATGTGTTGGATAAACATTTTAAAATGTCAACAGGCGTGGGCAGAATTCCTCATCTTCAGTCAACCTCCTGTGGCGTGCTGCTCCACAGATTCTGAAGCCGACATCTCGTTATGTCCCAAATTATCAATGTTGACATAATTAGCGCTGATGTCTCACTCAGGAATGAGGTCTAAGAAATAGCTTTGCAGTGCAGGGAAGCTGCACAACTTCTCTGTCACAGAGGTTTATTTACTATCAACTACAACATAATTCAGCATTGATAAGTCAGCGCAGCCAGATGTTTCCTAGATGAATACAGCAGCAGCCACGACCCGCTGAGTCACCTGTAAAGTGCTCTTCTTATCAGCGCTGAATTTATGTCTGCCCATGAAGCTCAATGGCTACATTTCAAACCATTTATCTCTCTTGCTCTGATGGCTGGGGACAGGGGAGTCTAGGTCATGTTGCTGTTGTAGTTGAGAGATAGCTGATGAGGTGATGACCCTTCCAGAGATTGGCACAAACTAAGTTGTCTGGTTCAGAAAAGGTCAGTATCGCCATAAACAAAATCAGGTTCTGACCGGACTGTCAGGGTTGTTGATTAAAACCTCGAAATTTTTGGTTCAAAGCTCAGTGAAGAACTTCTAAACACTGCAGGACGCAGATTCATTGACCAGTCACGCTATCGGCATTACTCTGAGACAAAGGACGGCTCGATAGGGCAATAAAGCACATAAACTGCTGACATTAGAGGCAACAAGTGGTAAGAAGAGGAGCAGGGAAAACGGAAACATTTAAGGAGCGATGGTGCCATCTCACACAAGTCTAAAAGCCCATTTGTTGCACAAATCACAAAATGGTGTCATCAAAGATCTTTCAAATTACAGACTGCTGAGCAGAGTATGGGCAACATTTCCCTCTGACAGATTTAGACATTAAACTGAAATGTACAGCTCTTCTGGCATTTGTCAGGCTCATAAAATAAAGAAAACGACATCTGGTTAGAGAAAAGGGGATTTTCAACTTAAAACTGACTGACAAATGGAGTCTAAAACAAGACCATTCCTTTAAAAATAAGTTATTCTCTTCATCCCAAAGCGTGTGGCTGAAATATCTGTCATGCAACTCCTAAAAAAATAGAGAAAGCACGAGTCAGTCCAACAAAGTGCTTCCATCACCACAAATTTAAATGTTTTTAAAGGGAGAAATACAATTAATAAAGTCTTTGGAAGGTGTAAACACTTAGGAGAAAACAACTCAGCCCTAATAAATGCACAAATAATTGACAATCAGCACAATTATGTCACCATTTGCTGTACAGCATAATTTTCATAAACAATCAAAATTATACTGCCAGGTATCAAGTCCCCGTGAACTCGAAACCTTTCTAATGTCCAATAATATGTCAGTTAATGAAACACTTTTAAGAGACAAACAACCTTTGCCTTGATGCTAAATTGCTAAAAATGATCATAAATCATGAACGTTCAGTCCAAATGGAGGAAGTCGAGGTTTGATTGTGGGAATGATTTTGGCATTTTCCAAATGTTGGAAACAATTTGTTCCAATTTAGAATGAAGCTGAGACTGCAAAGACAAGTGCTCCTTCAATTCCTTTATTGTCAAAATGTAAGTTTAAGGAAAGCAAATAAATTAAATTAAATTGAATTATATTTTTGGAATAAAAACTAACTAAATACAAAATAACTTTAATATAATGAGTAGTGATTTCTACAAACAATTTCTTGTTTTTTCACATAAAATTTAAAAGTAAAAGAATTTTGTATGGTGATAAATCAAATATTTTAAGTTTTATTTCACTTTTTTGAATAGGCATTTTTTCCCCTTCTTGCCAATTATTTGCATAGCGGAACTATTAATCAGGTATGAAATGCATTAAGAGTGACTGAAACCACAAAAAGTGACAAAGGAGAAAAAGTAAAATGGACCGCGAGTGATGCTTGGCAGAGATGGTGGCAGGAGAAACCCTGGCCATCCAGCAGAATTTTAATTACTGCAGGCAGCAGCACTTCTCCCTGACTAATCTCCTCCATGGAAGGATTTATAGACCTCAGTGATGCTGACAAAAGTGATTGCTCAGGTAACAATATGGCATTTAAAAAAAGAGATTAGGAATAATACTTTTCCCTGAACATCTAGGCTGACTTAATGTCTGGTTAAAAGAAAAGATTGAGGTCTGTGTGTTTCTGAGTGGGTTAATGTAGTGGACAATCTCAAGTGTGGTTTTATTTTTCTTGATTTCTTTAAAACATCTAGGGGGAAAAAAAGCTATACAAACACCGAAGGAGTTTTGGTTTTTAACTGTATGAATAAAAGCCTCAACAGGATTCCAACTTTACAAGAAGGAATTTTGTCAGCACCAAAGGTTAAAGCCGATGTGAGTGGGAAGCTGAATTCAGCACCAGCTGTGATTTCTAAGGCCTGCGTCCCCCCCTCTCTCTCCTTCCCCTCCTTCTTTCCCCTTCCTGACATTTCTATTATTAAGAAACAGCAACTCAAGTACAGCATGCTACTACTGCTGCACTATATCCGCTCTGACTTAATCCTCCTGGCATTTCAGTAGCTTGCACTTCTTCCACACGCATGCCAAACTGTTTAATATTCAATTCACTTTGCATGGGATTACCATGTTATGGGTTAGTGGGAAATTTTGCGAGGGTATGGCCTAATAAGTGTTTATGACGCTTGCCAATTTTTGTTATGTTTCTCCTTGGCTGTTTGGGCATGGGTTGATTGTGCTTGTAGAGTGTGAACAGGGATTAATAAAAGGTCTGAGCCTGCACAGAGAGTTCCCTAATGAACATATAAATCAAACATCTCTCTGCGATCAAGGCAGTGTCTCAGATTGCAAAGTCACACCGCATCAGACTACAGCTGAAGAGGATGATCACGGACACTAATTGAATTGCAGCGAATGCACAGGCACGAAGCGATACGCTCCGCCCCTGAACAACCTCAGAAATCACCTTAGTGGATTTTTTGGTTTTTTTTTTTTCATATTATTATTTCCCAGCCTGAAGTCAATTTCACAGCCTGCAATCTCCATATGTTTATCTACAGAAATGTAATTTGTGTTATTAGTGCCAACGCTTCGGCCACATGCTCAAGTGCTCACACATCTGCCTGGAAAAATACACTTCTTCTGACAAAGACATGAACATGCATAAACAGAAAATCTGAGCCTGAGAGCTGACATGTTTGGTTAAAAATATTTCCTTTTTTATAATCTGACTTTGATCTTCCCCTAAAACTAAAGGAATGAACCAAGCTGCGTCTCATATGTCCAAATTAAGGGATATTATCTGACGCTGTCAAATCCGAGTGCAAATTTGATTCTGAGGATTATTGCCACCAGTCTCACAGATGGTGATGATGAAGTTCATTGTCAGGAAAGTAAAGGAAATTGAGATATTTTGTCTGTGTGATCAAAACATAACTGATGGCCTCTCTGAAAGCATGTCTGCCAAAGGACAGAAACAAAACATCAGTTCATAAATTGTTTGAACTAAACATAGCAAAAGGTGAATCCATTCATCAAAACGCTGCACGGATAAACACTGCACACTGGCTGTCATTGTAGTGGACACTAGGATTCAAACTTTCTGTTTTTTTCTTAGAGTATACCAGCATTGTTGCAGGTACTTTTTTTAAAGACCCACTCCAATAAAATTAGTGGGTTTTTTATGTTTTTAAGATGTTCCTTTAGCATTTTTCTCAAGGTGGACGACATAGATAAAGCAATTTTAGAATGAAAACTGAAATTTTGAGCATTTATTTTTTCAAATAGTGATGGATCAGAAGCTGATGAAAGCCCACAATTTGAAAAAGCTCTGGTTTGTGACCCAGCAAGTCTCCCTGCTCCACTCCAATTCTGATGCATACATTGCAGACAAATAGATTCATAAGTGTCTTTGTTTTCCTCATCTGAGCTGACGTCTGGCTCAAATCTGTGCAGCTGCATAGCTCCAATATTGCTTGCAGTTTCTTGTTTTTTTGTGACTATTTTAATGTTAGCTTGAGGTCATGAGGGGCTGTAAGCCAGCAGACGAAAGTGTAAACAAAAGAATACTGGGATTTCAATATAAGGTTACTTAAGAGTCAACAGTCCCGCCCACAACCCAAAAGTAGGAGTTTTAATGCTAGTTTTATAAAAAGTGCTTTTTCCCATTTAACGACTAACTTTAATGAATTTTTTTTTTTTGTTTGTTTTTTGTTTGTGTGCTTTTAACATAAAGCTCCCTGCTGCAAGATCTCTGCAACATGGAAGGGAATGGGGGGTGGGGTTGCTTTGCGCCAACAGCCCCACCAAGAACTCAAGGTGGACATTTCTAATGAATCACTGCAACTCTGAAGAAACTACATCCTAGAGAACAACACAGGTTAATCATAATTAAAAGACCCCAAGTAATACATTTACAATAGAACAAAAGATAATCATAAAGATACTTTCTTTTCTTTTTTTAAGGATTACCCTTGCTTTGAGTTAATGATGCAATTAAACCTCAGAGCTTAATTTTCCACCTTAATTCTTTCCCATTTATATTATTAAAGATACATCAAACAAACTGAACAGAAAAAGGATGTTTGTAAACATCTGTTTATCAATTTCTATCAAAAGTTTCAGGGCTCATTCTTCTTGATTTAACTCTGGTTCTATTGGTTATGTGCAAAGCAATAGGCTGATCAAAGCAAAGAATGAGAAGTGAGTAATATTGACAGCACTCTGATGGGATCCTGATCACAGACCCAAAAATCCTCCACTAGAGCTACAAAAAGCTTATCTCCCTGATGGTTAAAAGACTGCATAAGTTTGCAGTTATTTTTGGAGTCCCTCTGCTCATTTTGATTCTCTTTGTGAATCCTTTTATTCTATTCATGTTGGTTTATGGTCTCTCAGACAGGCATTACTCATGTTTCCTTTTTGTGTAGTAGCATGCATGTATGTTTTTTGACATTTTCATGCAGTGTCACCTTTGTCAACTCTGCCTTCAGCAGACAGTGCTCTTCTAGTCATTTTCTGCTCCGTCTTTTGTTTGAAAAATAGCACAACTATTTGAATGTGAACTTGCCATGGGAGAGAGATTTAGATGTCCCCAACCAGTCTGAGATTATTGAGAAACTGTTTGAGAGCTCAACACACCACCATGAAGAATAAGATTTGTTTTGTGGTGATGTCGTGTCAGAAAAACTACACAAAATGTGGGAATGCCCACTGGCCTCATTCCCCAAGCTTACATTTGATAAGCTGCAACTATCTCATCTTGAGCTGCCAAGCTGGTATGTAACACGGTCTCATCTGGCCACAGCTGCAAGCTATGACTTTTTCACCTCCTCCTGCAAATCAGGAGGATCCTGCTTCCATCTTCTCTCTGCAAGGACCCTGTTGTCTCTGAAGAGCACCGTCAGCATGCAGTAGTCTTCTGAGAATGATTCAATCACTAGACAGAGACCAGATTTTTCTCTCTCAAGCTACTGGACAGTTGAATGCATCACCAGCAATCCTCGAATTCAGGTGATGTGAGCTTGCATGCGCTTATGTCAGGTCAAAATGGATCCAACAACATCAAGCCACAAAACTTGCTGTGGGTAGTTGGCAGAAGAATGTTTTTTCATGTGATAATCTATGCAGGACAAAAGGCAGAGATGATTGACACATTTTCATTTGTGTTCAAGAAATTCCCTCATGCAGTTTGAACTCAAGACTTTGTCTTACTGGGACATTCCGGCTTGTGGAATTAAAATTTTCTCAGTGATTGCAGCCGCCTACAAGCATGAATTTTCAAATTTGCATAGCACTAATTTTCCTCACAACTTTTGCCCCCAGAAATGTAAATGAACATGAGCTATATGTCAACATATTTAATAAAATATTCGGTGGAATCATTAACGGCATCCACCATTAGCATTATAAATGCTATGCCCTAAAGACAGCTAAATTATTATAAAATATCCATAAATAGAGGCCAAACATTTTTAAATTCCTTTAAAAAAAAAAAAAGTTGCCGACATTTGGTGTAGTGAAAAACAGAAATGTTAAATGAACAGAGCTTTGAAGCAAGGACATTGTAGCAATCAGTTCTTTCTCTTAATTTAGTGTTGCTGTCTCCACAACAAGACGTGTGGCGTTAAATTCCACATTTGGAAAAACCCTGGAGGATAGAAGTGTGTTCAGCCTCAGGGATTGACTCATTGATTCCTTTCAGCCCTTGAGGCAGGCTGCGAGAGCCACTAGGCAGGTTTCAAGGGCTCTCATTAGCGAAATGTACATGTAAAGCTGTTCAGTGCTGCCTGAAGCTGTCTGGAGAAAAAAAAAAAAACTAAATCGAGCGCTGCAGTGAGGATGATGGATAGCCTTGTCCGATATACAGATGGCTCCTGCAGGAGGGGGTCTGGTTCCTCTTTGGGACGAGTCAGTCGAGCTGAGGAGCACATGTTGACAAGCAGATACTCTTTGCAGTGAAACATAAGGCGACACTGGAAACATCTAAAACAACTTTGAGATTTCTGAGAGGCAACACAGCCAGCAAAAGCCACCAACAGCTCCTGCATGCAAGTTATTCTCATGTGAATTGAGCAATATCTCCTTCAGACATTTTTATCTCTCCTGCAAGAATATAAGGATTAACATTGTATAAGTACATTAATATTCTTGAATAAATGAATAGTCTTTTGTTATAAAATCACGTTTTTGTCTGGTTTAAAAAAAAAAAAACCCTAAATCTGATTGGGTTCAAACAAACAAAATCCAGGAAAGAGTTAAAAGGATGCATCAGAGCAGCTGAACCAATGCTGTACATCACTTTGACTTCAAGTGCAGCAAGGCTGATGAAGTGCATGAACATGAGAGAGGGCTCCAGAGTCACATGTCTCTGGGTCTCGTCCTTTGAATGGGCCTTGTCCTCATGATCCTGCTGGCCCCAGCTCTCCTGTAGGTACAGGTAGAGCTAATCACACTCTGTGACACTGAGTCCACACAGTCAGACCTGAATAAAACATGCAGCAAAAAATTTAATCAAGAGAGGGCATCTGCGTCCCTCTTCAGCAGCTGGTACCAACACTCCAGCTATTCACCACATGTGTCCTCATACTAATGACAAGCCTAAAAGGAGGCAGAGGGCAACCTCTTTTCATAATCAAAGTGTTTTTATTCATAACATGTCTATTAATTAGTTTGGAATAGTCAGTTCCATGTGCTCAGGAGAATTTAAATTGGCTGAAGAGGATTTGCCCTTCCTCTGTTGAGCCAATGATTTCTTGGCAAGTCTTTATAATCAGGGAGGGACAAAGAGGAGGAGAGAAAGGGACAAGGAGATAGAAAGGGGGCTTGTGTGTACATGTGTGTGTGTGTGCCCTTCTTTTTCTCCCTCTACGACTGACTCAGAGCCGGGAAATAAGTGGGGGCAGCAAAACTAAAACAGTAGTGTTTACTGTGTCATGCTGCATCTTACTGAGGAGGCTGGATTGACACAGTCTGCTCTGTGGTCATTTGTGACTTCATAACAGACAATGTACCGTGCCAAAATTATCCCAAGTAAATAAAAAAAAAAGATGTCCTACATGAACATTATCAGGATTTTCGGTGTTGGTGATCAATATTGTGATGACGACATGACTTGCAAAATAGCAAACCAAAAATAATGAATACATCATTTCCATTTCCCTTCAACTGTTTTATTTAAATAATATTAACTTAAACTTAATGTAATATATGAATATTTATGTTTTATAAATATACCAGTATATTTATACATGTAACTTGGTTGAGTTTTCACTATGCCAAGAAGTCTCCCTCATTGTCTATTACTGTAGACAGCAATTAGCTGATAAGATCAGCTTCTTCAGTTCGTGAAAGATGCAGAACAGAGAAGGTAGAGAGTGAGGCTGTCTTGAAAAGTGACTTTTTTTGTCTTCTTCTGGGAAGCACTAACGTAACAATTCATACCAGGTTACGCTGTCTTCTGCGATACATGTGCCACACAGGCTGACGATAAATTTTCTATTTATTTTACAGGCCCACTCAGCAAATATTTGGGGTCTTTTATAGAGAAAGAAGATCAGAAGCTGGAGAGAAATCTAATTACAAGCTTCACACACTCATAAGGTTTTGTGTTTTTCCTGCGCATTTATCATTCAGCTGTAACAAATTTCACGACTAAGATAATTAAATGTTTTCTCTTATGGCTTAATCTCTATTATCTGCGCCTCACCTACACGCACAAAAAAAGCTATTAATGTTGCTTCATTACAGCTATCATTAAAACAGACTCTCCAGTGTAGACGGTGCGTAATCTGCTTTCGTTCAAACTGAGAGTCTGAAACACGACCCTATTCAAAGGCATAATAATGGAACGCCATGAACGACCTGTCGGTGGCACAGTTAACAAAAAGGCATGCAGTATTGACACTTGTCAAGACATAATCAGCTGTGATGTTTTAGTCATGGTGGAAGATGAAACAGGAGGCAAATTGCTTGCTAATTCTCATTTCACACTCCCAATATGAAATCAACCAGGCACACAGAGCACCAGTTCCTCTACATGCACAATGGCCTGGCTCCCTGCATAACACCAAATTATCTTTCCCTTGGCTTAATTATTCATTAGGCAAACATAATTAATTTAAGGAGCTTCTCTCACAGGAAGTGTTTCAAATAAAGGCCAGAAGGACGGCCTTCTGCTTAATCATTAGCTGAACCCTGAACACAACCCAAAACCTGCCACGGTTCAAATACTTCACTGAATATAAGGTGGCAGTTTCTATTTTTCTGCCAATGATGAAAACTAGCCCCATGGGGGCAACTTTATGACTTGTTAAACTGGTATAGAAGGACGAACCTTATTGGTAAAATTCCAAAAATGTTGAACATTTATTCAAAGAACATTTTTTGACTAACATAAAACCTGTACAAAGCTATCAAGCACTTCCACTTTTGAACACTGATTAAATCCAAAAGAACTAGTAATTTAAAGAATTGAGTAACAATAAATGAATTACTCTCATCATAAAGTTTTGAAAGTTAGCTAAACTTTTCATGGAAGCAGCCACTTTGAAATAATCTTGAAAAGTTTGTCTCCTGCCCCTAGTGGAATAATGGTGCATGCACTACAGAGCAAGTTATATGTTTTTAAAGAAAGTTTTGATTATGATAATGAGATAGGGGTCTCAGAAATGCAAAAATAAAATCTAATTAATAGTACGATGATCACGCTTATGTTTTCATAAAATGTCCCAGGTTTTCATACCTTGTCCAAGGCGATCAACTATGTCATGATTTCCAGCAGCAGAGATCCTTTTCTTGATTGCTTGAAAATGTTGGTCTACTTAATATTGTGGCACGTCCTTCTTTAGTAGTTGTTTGCAAATTGAGCTCACCAAGAAAACTAATGAATACAGGTTTCTTACATTGATTTCAGCGATCCAAAGACACAATATCATCCATGAGTTTAATTGAAAAACAAAGAATTTTAACTTTGTGATACTTAGATACAATTTGCTTAATAAGCTGGAATGCACTGTAAGAGCTCCTGCTGCACTGCAGAAAATATGTCTTAAAAATGATACAGGCTTTTTGACTTTGGATAAAAACCCAGTAATCATAACTTAAAAACCATTGGGAAAATATTTAGTTGGAGTGGGGCTTTAGGAGGTTAAGTTATATACAACCATACTAAATGTGAAATTACGTGTTATCGTTTTTTAAGTCCATTCCCTTCTACTAATGCTATCTCAGAAGTATCAAGTATTTTTAAATTTCAGTGAAGGTCAGTATGGCCCACTAAAGATTACTGATAATATAGTTTTGTTTAGAGAGAGCTGAAAGTACTATTGCAGGGCCAAACTTCAGATTACGTCAGTTTGGTTCGTAAAAATCCAAATATAGAATATCTACTTTAAAGAAAAGGACAAAAAAGAGAACCCGAGGCCTATGTGCTTCAGGAAGGCAAACAGAAACAAAATTCTCCATAAAAATGATTCCACATAGTGACTGATAGAAAACAGATGAGTTTTATGGTGTGTTTTTATCAGATAATGTCTCATTCTCTAAAAAAACGATTTGGGGTCTGTTTTATAAACAGCTCTAGATGTGAAATTTACTGTATTAAGTAAACTAGTTCTATTAAATTCATGAGTAATGCGACACATTACCACGTTACAAGTCAAAAGCGTTACACACATTATACCCACATTACTGTTTTTTTATCCTGTGAAAATTCATCTTCCAACTTATGCATTTACCACAGGAAAAAAAAAAACATATTACACACGCTTGGTAGACAGTCACGCACGCAAAATTTGGCCTTTATCTTCCCTCCCCTCACTCAATCACCCAACTCCAAGAGAAGCATCTTAGAGAGAAATGGTACAGGCTTTGATGTATCTTCTCTCTGATTCTGAGTCTTTAGATCAAGGGGCTGTTTGTCTTCAAACTCCCCAAATCCTCTGATGGTCTGAGACAAAGAGCAAACAGACTGAAGTGGCTTTCCACATCCATTTACGTAATGGACGAGCTGTATGCACTGACCTCAACCCACCCCTGACACCCCCCTCCCCCACACATACACGCACACACTTTAACCCTTTATGCAACACAAACTCTACATTTACTGTGGACAGGTTTATAGCGTAATTACCTTCAAAGCAGGTTTTTTTCTGTCTTTATGAAATGTAATGATTGAACAGTTTTAGTGCTCCCTGCTCTATACTCAACTTATTTCTAGTAAAGTTTTTTTCATGCGTTTACACACATATTACTATGGTAACAACAGGACTTTATTCTTTTTTTCCTTGAGGATCTATTAAAACTTCTATTCAAGGGATCTATTAATCATTCAATGAAAGGAGTGAATACGACCCCTGTGTGCTTCTTCTGCTAGTACATTTCTTGGTCAATAGCTTTTTTTTTCTTCCCTTTTCTTCCTTAAAAGCAGACATTCTTAAGAAAGAGATTTTTTAATACTATCAAAATTGGGTTATGTTTTCAATGAGTATCCAGCAAATCTTTTAGAATTTTTCTCCAAGCTCTAGTGACAATGTGATGTGCTTCTTGTCAACTATACATGTCCCAGAAGTTTATCTATCCATGTATCTATTTTTTCCTTTGATGTATTTGATATGTCTTTATAAGTTTTATGTTGAATGCCCTTCCTGACTTTACCCTCTGCATTTGCCGGACCTGGGACAGACACAAGCAGGGCACTAGTATGTGCCCTGTTGAGGCCGCATTTCTTTCTTTTTTTTGTCTATTTGTCCATCTTTCTGTCCTTCCTTACATTTCATTTTTATTTCTTTTGTTAATTGTGGATTTTTGTAGACCATCATAATTGGGAGAGGCAGTCACTGCATTTAGGGGGGCATTGCCCCCATTGCCCTTGCCTATATCCGGCTTTGCTTGGCAGTGGAAATGATCATGTAAAGGAGAGGACTGTTATTTATTCACTGTAGATTTTCTATTTTGTTTTTGCGGAGATTGAAATTGTAAGATGATTGGTTTCTTTGGCAGAAGCCAGCCAGCAGAAGCCCTTTTATGGAACTGGTGACATGTCAAGAGAAAAAAAATATTTGAACTTCTTTCTTCAAATTCGTCCACATATTAGCCTTCATAATCTATTTGCACAGACTGGATCGTGCTCTGAAATAAAATCCACGCTCACAAATCCCATTCACTTACAGGGTGACAAATCCAGTAGGCTCTAAATCTTTTCTCCCATCCCTGCTTTCATTTACAGCAGAGTGTAAAAAAATATGATCAAATATGTGGCTAACTTTGTTAGCGTTTACCAGGTTAAAGCTTGGAGGCAGTAGACAGGCGCAGACAGGGTTCCAGCTGCAGCCGCCTTTTTTCAAAACACCAAAGGCAGCTTAGAATGAGAGTTCGCATGAAGGCAGCATCAGGAAAAGCTGCAGAAAGAAAAATGACCCCAAAATTACCACAGAAGTTTAATCCAATTTCCCTGCCAGTCAGAGCACAAGTCACAGAGAGGTTTGGCCTTGACAAAATCCACAGGGATGTGCCATCCAAAGTGACAATCACAGAACCCCCAAAAGCAGAACCGATCAATAATGTAACAAAGGGAAACTCAAAAGAGAATCTAATCCTGCAAATAGGGAAACATCAATCAGCAAGAACAAGCAAATGGAGGCGCGGACTTGTATTGCATTTATTAATTCATTTATTTATGCAAACAAGTCCTATTTTTTTACCCCAATACTGGCCGTATTCAAAGATTTGACTTTTTTTCATGAAAGACGAAAAGATGTGAATTTCAAAGATATTAATCACTAACAGTAAACCTTTTAAATCCAACTACATCAAAGAATTGGCAAAAAATATATATATTTTTTTTAATTAAGGTGTTTTTTAAACCCTTTAATAAAATCCACCAAAAAATAATTTGGGTCTTTTAGTGTTTTTTAATAACAACAATGTTAGTTTAAATGGAAAAATATTGATGAGTGTTCAGGAAGGAAACTACCTTATTGACCCACTGTCACAAATTTGATCCACACATTTTTAACATGGTGTAATTGTATTATAAAGCATTAATTATCAACTAAATTTACATTTCTTCAATAAAGCAAGAAAACAAAAAAAATACCAATAGATGAGCTATTCTGACCATAAAGATTAGAAAACTAGCTAAACTTTTCACACCAAAAGGGACTTTGAGATTCCATGGAGATAGTCATTTTGAAATAAGCAGGAAAAATCCCTTCTACTGCCCCTAGTGGAATGATGTCAAAGTACGGGACAGAAATCGTGGACCAAGTTCTTTAAAATGGGTTTTTAAGGAAAGCTTGGATCGTGCTAATGAGATAGGGGTCTCAGAAATGTCTCTGTCAAAAACAAATGGTTATATAGGGCTAATAAAGTGTGCTTGATCTAGTTTCAGTGTTCTCTCCATACTACTAAAATATTCAATGCACCATAGACTGCTTTTATAACAGTGAAACTGCATTACTGGGAGCTGCCTCCTGCTGCTCATGTCTGTGTTCCCCTTCCTCACCTTAAAATGTGCATCCACATGCGGAGCCAGAGCTCCTGGAGCTGCGCCAGGGAGCGTCCCCAAAGCTTCCCAGCAGAAACAGCTTTGTCAAACTCAGTTAGCAGCCTCAGAGGGGAAACACCTCTCTCCACAGTAATACCCCAACTATTCACATCATGCCCCTGCCTCCGCCTCAGCTACCTCATCAATCCACACAGCAACAACGGTAAACAGCCTCACACCTTCCATGCAGAGACCTGCGCTGCTTTGTTGACACAGCCTACGTGCAAAACCACCTGCACAGAGGGCGAGCAACTCGCAGGACAGACTGAGCATCATTTACAGAACATAATTGCACTGGAGCCAAGTGGTGCACTTTTGTGATGAGATTTTTTTTTCCTCCAGCCTTCCTAAAACCTTCCATACCCTCTCAACTTGTTTACCAACCGAATGAAAGTGCTATGACAGGGGCGTATGATAAGTTCAGCTAAACACAAACATGTCACCTTCAAGGCAGAATGGTCACTGACATTGACAGGCTATTTGCCAACAGCCCTGCTTTTTGTGCACACCTAGGCATGAAATAACATGACACTTGTCTGCTTGGGATCACCTAACATGCCACGAATGAAAACACTGATAAATACAAGCATTTTCTGGGCTAAAATTTGAGCTGCTGTGCCCTCCACGCTCTCTTATTTTCTCTGACTTTAGACGAAAACATCCACCAAGTTGTGTATCCAATGCCGCCTGTCTAACAAAATGAAGAAGATTACCCCTTTACCCCTTCTCGCAGCTATTTCAGATGTTCTGGTTGGCTTATTATTTATACCGGCTCGAAATAACCAAAAATTTTGCTATGAAAACAAAGTAAGCAATCATCAAAGATGTTTTGTTGCTCCAAATGAAGTGTGGCCCTTTAATGCTTTCATATTCAATTTATTGTGTCTCGATTTGAATTTATGAAATACAAACTGTTTAAGTGACAGAAATAAGAAATAAATAAATGTCTGTTGCGTTTTAGGAGGTAATGAGAGAGCTTGTGTTGGAGAGGCATGGTTTCCGCAGCAGTCCCCTTGCACATTGTAAATTCAGCATTGCTCCTTTAGTCCTGATGAAAGCCACAGGATGTAGCCGAACCTTTCATGCAAAGTACAGCCAGAGAAATGAAGAAAACCCTTGATGTGTGAGAGAGGTTGGTGGCTGCACGGACACTTGCTCGGAAAAATTCTGCCTCTTTCCCAAAGCTGTTTGCAGCTAAACATCTGGGTGTTTTGTTCTACCAGAACGGCCTGTGCTGGATTTAGTTTTCATGAGGTTGTTTGTGACGAGAAAAAGGAGAAATCAAAACACAGCTCATAGCAGGAATAAATCCTAGGTGGGCTTTTTTGTTTGTTTGTTTTTTGTGGGTTTTTTTTGTCCCTCAGACTGCCCCTTACAGGCAGCGCTGTTTACCATTTGCAGAAATGATGAGGGGTACACATGAAGTTCTCTGGGAAAGGAAATTGTGCTATTAACGGGCTGTCGGATGGAGAGAATAATCATCTAAACTGGAGTATTTATAAGCAGCATGGCCTGCCACAATGGTTATTGTTGCCATACAACTAGTCCAATAATGATGGCTTCCTTTTTTTTCCGACTGTGCAGATGAACACACCAGCAGACTGAGAAATCTTAAATATCCTTTTCGTCTGTCTTTGACTCTTAGTCCTCGCTTCCTTCCCAAGATGCGCCTGGCGAGGGCGAGGAAGAGACGTGACACAGGAGTCAAGGCCACGGGCGTTTCACGGGATGAGGCATCCTCTCTTCAGAGGCAGATTTAATCAGAAATCTGTGTGATATGCATCAGCTGCTTCATCTGTCTAGTGTTTCTCTGCAGCCTGCTGCTGCATTTTATGATCACCTGCAGGTGAGCTTTCCTGACAACTTATTTGTTTACTTTTGATTTGATTCGCAGCGTGGCTTTATGTGTCCCACCTCTTTTCTACATGTCAAGGAAACCTCCCTCAAAGCCTGTGCTTGTATTTAACTCCTAGGGGAATTGTCCTTGTTTTCTTTCACCTTCAGATGCGTCAAAGGAAACCATCAGTTATAATGGCACACTAAGATCAGCCGATAGGAGGAGGGTCAAAAAGATCAAGGAAATAGGACAAATAACTGAAGCAACAGTAGGGTAGGACTCCAGCCTCCATGAATTTGGCTGAATCAAATCCAATTATTAGTCATGGTGACATTTAAATGTATTTTTTCAACTGTTACTAATCCAGTTTCTTTTAATCCCAATTATTTATTCCATACTTGTGCTCCAACTATCACCTCTGTTTTCCCTGACATGAACTGCAGCTCATTCTTTCATCAGTATTTGCCTTTCATGCCTCTATCGCTTTAGATTTCCTGCAGTCACCTTATCTGTACTGGTGCGTGTTCTCGGAGGTGCGTGTGCTCGGAGGTGTGTGTGCCTCTGTCGGCCTGCCTGTTTGATTCCCGTTGTTACCTGTTGACTGCCTGTGAAGTCCATTTTCATTTTTTTCTCTTTTCTATGTTTACAGAGAGAGCTTCTGTCATATCATCTTGTCTACATCAGTTTCCTTTTTGTTATCTTGGAGATGCACTTTTGACTCCTCACAGCTGCCTACTCATCCTTCATATATTTATGTCCTCAACGCTTAAACCTGCGTGAAAAAAGTGGATGTAATACCACGGTGCAGAGACAGTCAACATTGGTACCAGAAAAATGACTGTCTGGCTTCATTTCTGGACTCACAAATTCAAATTATTTGACAGCTCTTCAGGTTTTTTTATTTCTTCATCTCGGCGAGTATTTTTGGAGGAATTTACATTGTTTTTGCATAAACATATATATTTTTTTAATTTATCAAAGCAATGTTCAAAATATTAGGAAAACCATTAGTGTGAACTGTCAAATTCGTTGGGGTTAAACTTAATAAGCATATCTTCTGCAGGGAAATGAAATAACATTTTTAAATCATTTTTAGTAGGTAGTTTGTACTTGACATTATCATGAAGAAATGCATTTTTAAAATGGACCTACTTAGTCTTTAACTGCAGTGATTTTGTCTGAAACTTACTATTTTTCCTGTTATTGCTACAGATATAATGCAACTACTGTGGTTCACCACAGCGTGTATTGCTTTACAAAACCACTTAACCTTTTCCAGTTCCAAGCACTGAGACTGTAAAGATCCACTCAGACGAAAATCGTGTTTTTAACATGTTCTTGTTGCACTTTTCCGATGAAAAAGAACATATGTTAAGAAAATGAAGCTTAAAATTGCATTTCTGAGTATTTCTTTATTTAAATTGTTGTAAATCAGGAACAGATGAAAAACACAGTTTGAAAAAAAAATGTTTTGACGTAGAAAATTTGCTGGGCGGGAAATAAGTTCTTTACTCCAAGCTCTCAGCGCTCAGAGGGAAAGAGGGGTGGGGTTTCTTCAATGGTCCCGCCCACAACTCTGAGGTAAATTTCTCATAAACTACTGTCACTCTGCGAAAACTATGTCCTAGAGAGGAAAAATCCTGGGATTTTTTTTTTTTTTAGTTTTAACTGACATATTCAGTGGCACTTTAAGATTTGCAAAATAACACATTTTTTCTTCATACTAAACCCCCCGTTAGCCTTTACGCAGCAAACTAAGAAAAATCCTAAATTGTTTCAGGATGCAGATAATGTGCTAAAACAGCAGTGGCAAATTTGAAAAACACAAACCGAAATCATCAATACTATGGAAATTGTTTTCTTAGAGCTGCTTTCTAGCAGCTAGTTAAGTGTGTTGATGCAAATGCTGTGAGTTCTTTTGAACATTTAAGGGAAAAGAAAACAAAAGCATATGTAGGAGTCTAAGATGCGACCTCCTGAAGTGCCAATGTCAGTGACGAACTTTATGTTGTTACAAATAACATCTTGACTTAATTCAGAAAGGGTTCTTTTTATGAACCCTTCAACAGGACAAGGACAGCTCTAGTACATTTAGTATAACAGTCTGAGACTTTCACCAGAACACCCAGTTATTTCAGTATTTCTTGTTTTTAAGTGGTATGTTTAAAAAAACGTCAAAGGACATTTTTTGAAAATGAAATTTCTTTCAGACCAATAAGAAGCATGTTTGACTAAAGTGAAGTTAAAAAAAAGTATAAGATATAAAACATTTTAGAAAAATGTTACCATCAGTGTAGATTTGCTAGATTTGCACAGTATTGTAGGAAAACTGACATGCAAATCATAGCTGTAATACCAAGACATAGAGATAAGGGTGCAATTCCAACAATCCAACCAGTTCAATCTGTCTGAGGCAAGTTTTTTATTAAATCAACCTATGCAATTATAAAATTGTTTCAAAATGAAATAAATAGATCATAATCGATATTGAAAAATGCCATTTGGATTGAGGTATATTTTGCTATAATGTCAAAACAACCAAGTACCATCACAGCGGACAACACACGTGACGGCAGCAAAAAATGATCAACCATCATTACAGTTCAATGTGTGGAAACTCTTTGAATTTTACAAAGACATGTGATCATACAGTGCGGTAAAATGTTTTAATAATGTTCCTTTTATTTTATTTTTATAGGAAAAACAACAGTGGGATGAACTTTGTCAAACTGAAATGTGAATGGACTGTACTGGGATGTACATCTGTTTAATTTCCACTTGATTATCTTGCAAAAAATACAAGGAATGTGGAAAATTTCACCTGCTCTGTTCAGTATCCAGGTATTTCTCTCTGAATCACACTGGTCGAATTTTTGACTAAAGATGTCCTGGATCCATTTTAGGTCAATGAATTGGATCATTCAAAATGAACCAACATCGACTATGAATTATAGTAGCAACCACAAATTATGGTATGAATTGAATCGTAGTTAAAATGAATCACTACATCCCTAATTACAGAAATCAGGCATTCAGTAATATTAGAATTACCTCAGTTTCAGAAGCATAAACATGCAAACAATTTACAATTATAATAGCAGTGTATTAATTAAACATTTTACACTTCCCAACAAAATCAACTTTGCACATTAGCAACAGAACACAAATTGAAGGCATTCAGTCTACGTTTCTGTCAACAGTAGGTGGCTCCTGAAAAATCAGTTGGCCATCTATAATACAAAATATGCTTATAAAAATGTGAATTATCACTAAATTATCACTAAAAGCTAGATTCCAGCAATCACTGAGACACCACTGTAGTCCAGCTCTTCACAGCTAAACAACTCATTCTGGGAATGAATGTTCTTCCTGAAGTCTTCTCTCTGCTCTGACAGATGAGAGCAACCACAATGAACCATCCCTCCATCAGGCAGACAGAAGCAGAGGCGGGAGACAGATGCCTTATAACTGACAGACAATCGCCTGGCCACCCAGCAGTTGCTTGGACTGACAATGTTTGATATTTTGGAGATGGCGGTCGATCTTAGAACCTCTAAATTATACACCAGGTCCTCTGGGACATGACTTCAATATTTCTCAGCGGAGGGAACAAGCCTTGCGGTCACAACACAGGCTTCGGCTTTGTGTCTGTGGCATCTGGACAGGAGGCTGTGCGGAAAACTTGACAATTGAACCAAGTCTGTGATACTGGACTGTGTGGAAAGTGATAAATCTACTTCAAAAATATTCTGGAGGTCTCATGACAAAATTCATGGCAGTAACTGTGCATAAGACAAGATGGAGATAGAAATGAGAAAAAGGGGGCAAAACTTCATCTATGTTTGTATGACTTTTCTCATTGTCCCAAACACTTTCATTGCTCATGTTTGTCTTTCACTATTTTCAATTACTCGTAGAGCCGCTATCCCCTTCCTTGATCTATCCACAACATTGTTATCTTTCTCCCCTACTTATGTTTGCTCATCCTGATGAATTCAATTACATCTTTTCAGAAGAAATTACTGTGGGGGTGGCTCAGCCTGCCAGAGGTCAGTACTAACTGTGAATACTAAAACTACTCTCCCAAACACATTACACAGCCTATTACCTGCTGCTTTCCACACAGCACTGTCTGACCCCACATATAAACCTTTTTACCACCACAGATGAAATGCTTTCTAGATGGGATCTGGCGTGGAGAAGAGGGGAAGAGAGCTGGAGCTGTCCCCTGGTCTAATCGTTTCAGAGAGCCATCCCCTGTGCTGCTGCAAAACCCGCCACTCCCTATTAGGTGGGTTTATACACGGCCAGGCAGAGCGTAGAAGGTGTGGAAAGGAGGGGAAGCCAAAGCCGCTGACTTCTTTTATTTTTTTATTTTTTTTTATTTATTTATTTTTCATGGACGGCTGGGGGAATCGATAAGGCACGAGGCCAAAGGCAAAGCAGGTACAAAGAAAGCCTGCGCTGTAAGTTCCCTGACAAAAGTGTGGTCTTCTTTAAGCGTTCTGTGACAGGGTAACCCTTACTTGACATAAATTAAATGTGGAGTCCCCAACACCAAATAAAGGAAACAGTTTTTTTTTTTTTTTTGGTTGAAATTTCCACTGTCGCTGCAAGAAGTCCGTTCTCAATCGACTACATTTCACAAGTGGAGCGTCTCAAAGCGCCCACTCCAAATCCAAAAGAAATAATTCTTCTTTGCAGTATGTACACTCGGAGATTTTCATTGAGAGCCTGTTATATCAAGTCTCTAAAGAGACGATCGTGTTGGTGGAGCTTCTCACTTAATTATCTAGATGCAGGAGCCCATTTCAGTTCTATCCAAACTGTCAGACTGATTAAACAAACTGAAAGTAAAATGCTCTCGGGAAAAAAGCCATTTTTTCCTTCCATCCTCAATCGAAACTGTTTTTGCATAGATTTTTACAGTATGACTAGAGCCTGATTTGCCGTGGATAACTCCATCATCTTAATGTTTTAAAGAATGTGCCTCAAAAAAGCAGCCAATGTGTAAAAAACTTTGTGATTTTTTAAAAATTTGATCGAATTAGCTAGTCGCACACTAACCAAACGGACATTGCTGTAACCGTCAAAGAATAGATTTACATGTATTTTTTGTATCATACCTGAGTGCCATTTTAGAGTTCTCCATTCAAGAACTCACCAGCTAGTATTGCATTAAATGAAAGAAAAGCAAGGTAAGCTATATGATCTGGCATTCAACTTTTACTATTCATTCAGTATAAACTGGATGGCCTCTGAATTTAAAAATTGGAAAATATCAAACATTTCCACATACAGCATCTAAGTTTTACATTTGAACTACTGCCTCCTTTAAGATCCTTCCAATTTAAGAAAAAACAGAAAAGTATCTTTTGTCTTGAACGGATATTTCAGGCTAAAACGTTAATAAAACAGGATAAAAAGACCCCTTCAAAAACAGTCTTTTGTGCAAACAAAGCTCTGGAGAATGAATATATTTAAGGCAATGAGTCAAATTAGGATGCATGCAACATTCACACAGAGCAGGAGAAGCATTTGCACATGAAGAGTCGAAAATGAGTCGTATTCAGCCAAGCTGTGAGCTCCACCTAGGAGGCGGTGAAAGAGACCGAGACGGGCACCGACAGGGGCTGAGGCAGGCAGGCGCCAGGCCTTGAAGAGGGGCATTCTGACATAATGACGCTCATTTACCATTGACAAGACTCGGGGAAGTTAAACTAATTATGACAGCACACAGATGTTGAATAGCTCTTGATGAAGTTAATAACTGGCAATCCAACAAACAGGTGTTGAATTATTTGTGTTCCCTCCCCTGGAATTAAAGGATGTTCAGATTTTTTCCAGCAGACTGCTCAAAGCAGCAATCAAACCAAAGGAAGAGCTCTGCCGTCTTATCCTCGTCATCCTAGCAAATTTTACCAACTCGAGTGAAAAACACCCTCAATTACAGAAAACAGAAGCTGTTTCTGCGAACTCTCATATTAATGACACCCACAGCTGAGTTTTTAAGTATTGCTCAGAAAATGCTCACTCGGAACAAAAAGGAGCCTTATGGAACAGTAACAGGTGTCAGCACAAAAGAACACGACCGGAAAAGCACTCCATCGTCTTTCAGTTTTGCTGATTCCGACTAGTGCAGTTTCACCATGTGCCCCTTTAAAACAGATCAATTGCACTCCAGCATATGGAACAGATATGTTTGCCTGCAGCTCAAAAATGTAAGCATGCCTGCTTTGAAACTGCAAACTGCATCTCTGTAGGGAAATAATTAGGAGAACTGGGTCACTTCGCCATTTTTTTCTTTTTTTTTTTGGTATCTTTTATTGTAAAACTGCTGTGTTTTTGTGCTGCAGATCAATAAAGCTGAAGTAAAAACACATTAACCGATGGCCTACTAGCCACAAATCAAGATCGAGGTGGATATTGTCAGCCTACATCTGTCTTATCCTACCTGTGGGATACTCAAGTAATGATATAAGGCTCTAAACCTGGAAAGATTTACATAATTCATTAGAGAAGATACATTCTCCATGTCAAGGACAGCTCAAGATCTCAAATACACTGAACATAAAAACTGCTCCTCCACAACTGTCTGGTCATTACAGATCATTTTCAACAGGCAAAGGCAGCTTATATAATTCGCATACATAATTTGGAGATTTTACAAATAGTTATTCATTTTCTTGAAATTCTTACCTGCTGCATGATACATCAGAAGATTTTTCAAGCACACTAATCAGCTACAAGCCTAAAACCTTGAAGGCAAAGCTGAGAAATATAAACCGTAGTAGTTGCTTGGTTTTGATATCAAAATACAAGAGAGGTCCGCAAACACGATAGTTAGCCAAATCATCACAGTTGGACAACATAAACTCTTATCCAAGAATAAATTAATGTTTTGATGATTGATAAACAAAAAAAAATGAAACAAACAAGTGAAAATAATCTAATGATCCACAGTATTAAATACACTGGAAACATTATTAGTGTTCCTAATAATCCAGCAAACCTATCATTGTTAATTGGAAAAAAAAAGTTTTAACTTGAAGTCATAATATTCCTTTGTGAAAAGGTAAAATATGAAAATTACAAATAAAGCATTATTGTTTTCAATTCTGTTCCATAGAAGATTGTCTGATTTTTGCAATATGCTAACTGATTAAGAGCAGTTTATAATAAATAATGTTTGAAACAGGAGATGAAGATGTTTTAGAGTTGGAGCTAAAACTCCAACCAGTTCTGTCAACTGTTGTGCATTTCAAACACTGAAAATAACAATCCCGCAGTCTCACATAGATGAAAGAATTAAAATGCCCACCTTGGAGAGTTTACCATTAGCTGAAGTGTTTGCTCGCCAAGCAACAGCCGAGAGTTCACTAATGGAAGCCGTTAAATGTTATTTTACTAAAAAGAAAAGAAAAATGGGAGGAAAAAAAGCTTTCTCTTTTAGCCTTCAACTGCAGCTATATTCTCATGACTTGTTCAGCTGCAATGCCACTCACAATGCTACTAAAGTTCAATAGAATTTCCACAGGTCAAACATTTTAGGGTAGCGGACAAATATCTTTCCTGGATGTTTTCAGGCAGTCTTGCAGCTTCTCTCCTCAGCTACATATTCAATCAGCTCATGTTTTGTTGAGAGTGTAAAATATTGTTTCTGGCGGGTGCAAAATTGCACCTCGGTTTTTCCATGAGCTTGGATGTAATGACTGAACCAGCCCAGGGAATATGAATTCATTTTCAGTTATTGCATTGTTTAGTAATCATTTTTTCCCCTCATAAATATGTTCATTTTCAACATGAAACTGCTTTAATGAAAGACTTTGGTAGGGTGAAATTATAATGGCTTTTTTTACCTACTGGTGAAGAATTTAATTATATTAGATGCTAATTGGAGTCAATAATATTAGGGAATACTTTCAAAGGGGGGGAAATGAGTTTTGTCTATTACTTGTGATTTATAGACCTTTTATTGCCATGTTTACTGGGAAAATAATACCTCGTGGGGGTGGAAAACGTCTGTGTCCAGTTACTTGACAAAAGCAGATGCATCACCTCCATAAAGGTGAAAGAGTAACAGCGTGCAGACAAGCTGAAAACCATATGGTCCGACAGAAAGCACAGTTATAATGATGAAGAGAGGGCAGACCCACACAAGGGAAATAATTAGGATGAGGCCACTGTGTACGAATCCATCGGCGTTTCCCACTCCACTGTGTCAAACAGCTTGGTCAATAATCTTCTGCAATTCCAGGGGATTAGAGTCTTATTAAGGAGCACCGTCTGTCACGCAAACCTCCGTGCCCAAAACAAGTCGCTTCCTGATTGTTTAAACCCGGATTTCGGTGGAAAATTAAAAACCACTTCATGAGTGATCACATTAGTGTTTGCTGTGGTAGTTCTGTTTTTGTGGTGATTATCAGTTATGCAACTGGCTGTTGAAACTTATTCTAGTGACCTATAACATGTAATCCACGTGGATTGGAATTATTAATATTTCGAATGATGGCGCAATGAGAGGACGCCAGCAAAACTCCGCAACTTTGAACCGGTTTATATAGCATTCACACTTGTAGATCTGAAAGTCTTCAACCTTCATTGGTTTAGCCCCGAGCTCCTACCTGGCTTTGTGTAGTTTGGACAGAAAGAGAAGTAAACGGAACAACCTCCACAAAGTGCGTGCAAACCCCAAGTTCTTACCTTGTCCGTGCGTGTCGGCGACGGCGGCAGAAAACACCAACACCGCGAGCACAGTCTGGAACTGGCAGTAATGTCTCGTGCACATGTCTACTAGCGCTGCAACAGACCGTCCGTGTGTTCAAAAAAATAATAATACTTCCAGCTGGAGGCACACACAAACGAAAAAAAAATATTAGAAACAAGGCGATGATTTTTCTGAAAACAAAAATCTAAAACAGATGACTGCGGGTTGCTGCCTTAGTAATTCTCAGAGAGAAAAGAGTCGAGGATGATCAAGTGAAACGCGGAGGTGCCTTTTTAATGTGAACGCTCGGTAAGCGGATTGCTGGCTGTGTGAGCTGACGGCACGAGGAGAGGCTTCAGCACCGCGGACAGCTCCTAGCGCCTGCTGCTGGAACCGCCTCCACCAACTTCAAATTCAGAGTTTGAAACGCAGTTCTCTGAAGAATAACTAGTTTTTTTTTATATAAATCTTTATAATTAAGATTTACACATTTTTATTAGCACTTTTACATATAAGAACGACACTAAAAGCATTTCTGGGGTATACTACACTATTCCAGCCAGGGAAATCTAAGCCTTCAATAAAGGAAACAACATAAGTTTTGAAAAAAACCTTTTGGGGGGAATATTTCTTTCTCATATTTGAACTTAGATCCCTGACAAAACATATTTGTTCTATTTAGTGTTTCAAAAGAACAGCTTGCTTTTTCCAGATACTGGGACATCATAGATCCAGATCAGAGTAGAATTACTTAGAGTACTCAAATGAAATCAAATCAAATTGAGCTTTTTATGAAAGTTTTACTATTACTATTATTTTAGTCAAAGTGTTATATGAACATTTTCCAATTTTAAAAAACAAAAAGAAGACATTAGAAACAGAAAATGGAAGCCATTGTTCCTCATGTTTGCATGATGTGTGTACTTTTTTTTAAATTGCGTTTATTGAAATTTTACATGTACACAAAGTTAGGAAAACTAACATAAGACAAAATGTTTGCATCACAACAGCAAAAGCAGACCTTAACAATTAGAACACAGCCCTTAAAACAAAACACATGAAAAATATATAGATGTTTACATTGTCTGATATTTCCCAAATATTTTCCCAGTTTAAAAAAAAAAACAGCATTTTTTCCAATTAGCTAATACCTTAAATTTTCTAATTTGATTATCTCAGAAATTAAAGTTTTCCACATTTAAACAACAGGGGCTTCAATCCACTTACACATTGTACTCTTCCTATCCAACATCACTAGACGTTGTATGACACCATTGTGAACCTTTAAAGCTCTACAAGCTCTTGTAGGTAAAACACTTTGCGGTGGCGAAGTGTCTGTCCTATGATCAAACTAATTTCTCTACATACTTACTGCCTTTTAAAACAAGTCATTAATCTTACTTTCCCATAAGCAGGGAAATTTGGTTCTTAGTAGATGTTTATGCTTCTCCCCCTGAAGGATGTGAGAAAAATGAAAGAAAAATAATAGGTGTGGTATATGTCGAGGGAAATTTTAGTCAGTGTTCTTTGTCAACCAAATCAATCCAAAACTTGCAATCATATGTTAGAAAATGTTGTTCTTTTACTGAAGTGGTATGTTGCGCCCAATACCAAACATTTTTTACTTAAACTCAAAATACTCCAAAAAAAATTAAAAGAAAACGTGTTTTTCAATACAATATCATTTAAAATTGGTTAATTATCTATTATTGCTTTGTTTATTACATGTCTACCATTTGTTCAAGTTGTTTTGATTTTAGTTTATCTGCATTTTGATAATAGATTCTTTTATTCAATGCGTTCTCTGTAATGGCCGCTTTGCACCAGTGCAGCTGACCGTTCTGGCTGCAGTGATGGTTGCTCCATGCTGCTGACACCAACAGCTGCCGCCTGATGTAAAAGCTAAGATTGCCTTTCCTAAGGGTTCTCAATGACTCATCCTATCTGTTTTAATTGAAAATTTGAGGATTGGACTAGTGTCTAAAATGGATGGATGAAGGGGTAGAGAGTTGGAATTGGTTTCATTTTCTCATTTTCTGTGGCACTTTGTCCTGCATTTTATTAAACAAAAAGTATTGATTGACTAATTTACATTGAAGTTTGTTTGGTTTTTTGTGTTTGTTTTTTTTTTTTTTTTTTTTGTAAAACTACAATATTGGAAGTTTAATTGCAAGTTTTGTGTAGAAAAAATAAATGTTAACATTTTCAAAAAAATATTATACATTTAAGACTAGTAACATTAATGTCCAATGCAGAACCAAATATTTGCAGTTTAAGTGGTTGTTTAAAACTTCAAATAAATTAATAATATCACATAGAAAATTAATCCCAACTGATGTTTTATTTTCAGTTCTAAGGTTGAATGAAAATCTGTAATTTATAATGTCTTTACATTTCACTGCTTCACATTTCTCCCACTAATTGCATGACATGCATTTCCACCTGCTTTGTGCCCACAGGAGTCCAGGCTGCAGCTGCATGGACACTTCTTTTTTTCTCCAGTTCAGTTCTCTGTAAAGCTTAGACCCCGCTGTGCATGATAAGCCCTGAGGTGAGACGTTCCTCAGGTGCTGGAAATAACCATGCCATGCTCCAAGTCTCTAAGGTCATTTTTTTTCTTGTCCTTTTTTGCAGGTTTACTTTGTGACTCTGGGCTCCAGCAGTTTACCAGTGACAAATATCTGCCTAGCTCGTCATAATGAATAAAGTGCTGTTCTTTAAATTGGTGCCTGTGGACTAACCAGAGAAGATACTGCTGCCTAACTGCCTAAATCACCTAATTTGCACCCAGGCTAGTGTTGTGTTGCATGTCCATGTCAGTGAAATTTATATTTTGCTGCCAGCTTGGCACCCTTCAAACTAAGACTGTTTGCACAGTGGATTAACGCATATTTAAGGTCTTTCCAGAGTTTTGCATTAATATAGAGTTGAAGAGAAAACAGCGTACTTTGAATATAATCATGCACCATTTTTTTGTATTCTAGTTTTATTGGTAAGATTGTTACTGAGATCACAATAAAGTCTATTTTAATATATCATTCAGTGACAACTAAATTAACTGTTATTTTTAGACAACAAAATACATAAATAAATGAAGCCAACTGCGAGCATAAAAGTCAAACTCCTACAAGAACCAAGGAGGTCAATGTTTAAGGATGTGGTTGACCTTTGAACCTTGAAAGTAAAGAGGTCATGTTACCACTGGAAATCCCTTTGGTGAGCAAAACCATGCTCCTATCCACGAAAACATTTATCGAAAATGATACTTTTAGGTCATAACTCAGTTTGACTTTGAAAAGAAAAAATACGGATTACTTGAAAGATTATCTTGAAGATACCCCTTTTTCTTTTTAATTATGCCAATAATCACTGATGCTATCTCCCATGCTTATCATTTAATCCTGCATCATTTTTTATTTGCGTCATAGTCAATTACATTTTAAAAAAATGTAGGTCTGTTGGAATGGTTTACACTGTCTAAAGTTGGGTAAAATCAAAGATACACAGCACATATTGTATACAGTAACACCTTCTGCACTAACATAACAATTAAGTTTTCTTAAGTCACATTGGTTTTTGGATCTGCTGCAGCTCTAACCAGTAAAATACAGGAATCTAATGCAAACATTTTGACTTTGATTTACATGGATTACAGCTAAAACTAAATTTCCATTTGGAAAGTTTTGAAGTTTTCTTTTTTTTTATGTACATTTGTTTGGTTGTGGGCTTCACTGTGGTGTTGTGGTTAGCACACTCACCTCAAGGCCCTGGTTTGAATCCCAGCTGAGTCCTTCTTGTATGGAATTTGTTTGTTCTCCTCATGCGTGCAAGGGTTTTCTCTGAGCACCCCGGCTTCATTGCACAGTCCAAAAACATGCCTAATAGGTTCGTTGGCATCTCTAATTTGCTCCAAGTTGTGGATGTGAGTGTGTGGCCCAGTAACAGACTGGTGACCTGTTCAGGCCACCTTCGCCCAACAGTAGCTGGGTTGACTCCAGCAGCCCCGTCACCCTAAATGACATGTATCAGGTTCTGAAAATGGATAGATAAATAATTTGGTTGTGCATCTGGAAACCATTCACCTACATGGTAAATTGATCAATAAATTAGGTGGTTAATTGGTTTAGTGTTTCTTCCTATGTGTTGACCTGCGCTGTGGTGCACATCACAAGAAGAGACAACAGAGAAAATCCAAATCAAGGACAAAAATGGCAATAAAAATGTAACTTGGCATAATACACCAGAACGTCTGGGCTTTATAGTAAACAATAAAGTAGTTTATGTAAGCAGATGCTGTATAAAACCAAGACTACTAATTTTGAAATATAAAAAGTGTCTTGTAAAGCAGTGATGTGTACACCTGCTTTATCTCATGAGAACTAAAAAAGGATGAATTACGATCTACCCTCTCTGTTTTGCGTTGCCCCACCGGGACTCCACGGCCTGGAATAAACAGAAATCACATTTCAGAAATATCATGAATGCAATTTTCATCACATCCTGGCTCCTTTCATAGCGCTCTGTTTTCCTATCTGCTTCTCCTTTTCGTTTTTCTGTTGACTTTTCTCTCAGGTTCTATTTGACTTTGTCTCACTTTGCCTCTCTCGCTCTCCCCTCCTTCTGCACCAATGTCTCTTTTTCTTCTAAATTTATCTCAGTTTTCCCCCACCTCCCCAAGCACGGGCATCACTCCTTGCATCACTCCAATAACTCCCTGCGGCCTGACTCAGAAAAGGCTCTAATAGTGCAACCTTCCCTTTAGTGAAGCTCGATGGAGCTATAAAGCATCCCCAAGGTTTAGTTGGCAGCCAGATGGTTGCAGCCGAGCTTTCATTCTGCTAATGGGTAAGGGGGCAGAGCAGTTAATGAAAATCAGACCCTTGAAATGAAATGACCAATGTCCTAAGGTAATGAGGCACACATCGGCAGCAAGCTTTTTACAAGCATTAAGGTAATCTTTGATGACAGGATTATGTAACAACATCTTTGATGATTGTTCATTAAGTTACTTAGAATTTACTGATTATTATAGTGCATGTTCAGCTAACAAACACAGTCCCACTGACTCAGAGCACCATCTGAGATATTTAGACTGAGTGGCTATGTTAGTGAGTGCTTTTCCAAATCAAGGTTGTGCACCAAATCCTATTGATGACAGTTTAGCAGCAAACACTTAAAGCCATCACATTTTTGTAAATGCAACAGAGAGCAGCAGCAAGTCATTGTAACATTAAACACCCGCATGCATATAAATAATGATGTAGGACCCTAACACAGTCACAACTACCCACCACATCTACTGATGGGAAATTGGAGTTAAAGGATTTCATCAAACTTTTGTTATTAAAATAACCTACTGTTTTTAGCAGAGGATACAACACCTCACCTCCTAATCTGATGCAACTTGTCCTTGGTTGATTGTCCCTGCTGGTTGGTTGTTTGAACTCCTCTTTTTCAAGTAATCCCAACCAATTTCTGATTTAACCACTGAGCACATTTAGAGAAACTGCTTAAATAAAGCGAGATGTATTTAAGCATGTTGTTTTTAGGAGTTTAAAAGGGAAAATCGTTGTATTGATTTTTCTGTAGCAGTTCTTTGTGTTTTTTTTCATTGATAATTGAAAAGCCAATTACCAGAAAGATAATGGATTTGATTTTCATGTGTTTCTATATATTTTTGTTCTGAATCTTTCTATTTGGAACAAAAGTAAATATGTTGTGTTTTTCATTTTTCTCTCCAGTCCATCTCTAAACTGTATTTTCCATTGTTTTCCTGCAAAGCAAATTATGTTTAATATCCACATAAAATTGCATTTATACAAAACTTTTTTTTTTTTTTGAAAAAAAAAAACTTTTGAGTTATGCCAAAAAGACTTAAAAGTTTAAAAATTGGGCTTCACTTCTTATTCCTTCCCTGCTTAAACCTAAACCCACAAATATATGAACAGTGATGTCTTCTTAAAAAAATGAACCTAAAATGAGTTAATTTGAAAAACAGGTCTTAGTTTATCTGTTTGCTTTGGCAGAGTAGGAGAGTAAAAGCCATATCTGAGGCTGGCTAGCAAAAGAAAAAGATTTATATGGGAAAAAGAAAACAGACATTGGACAGAGGAAGATTGGAAAAAAGCATTATGGATGGACAAATCGAAAGTTGACGTGCTTGGATGACACAGAAGAACATTTGTGAGACACAGGACAACTGAAAAGATGCTGGAGTGCCTGACGTTGTCTGTCAAGCAAGGCGGGGGTAATGTGATGGTCTGGGGTTGCTTTGGTGCTGGTAAGGTGGGAGATTTGTTCATGGTAATAGGGACTATAGATAAGGAAAGTTGTCGCTCCATTTTGCAACACCATGTGGTCAACGGTTGACTGGAGCCAATTTCATCCAACAGAAGGACGATGTTTTCATGAAAAACAGAAAATTGTCTGAGTGACCCCAAACTTTTGAATGGTAGCGTTAGATAATAATTGTAATATCACATTTTTTATCTTTCTAACTAACTAAGAGCTAACTGAGATCACTGCTGAGATGCTGCTACTTGTTTGTTTAATGGGATGGCTGCAAAACTTTGGTTTGAAAATTAATAAAAAGTTAAGTGTAAAACTATATATATGGTTACAGTATAGTTATATGTAGTTACACTAGTACATATAGCTAATGTATAATTATATATGTGTGTGTGTGTGTGTGTGTGTGTGTGTGTGTGTGTGTGTGTGTGTGTGTATGTGTGTGTGTGTGTGTGTGTAATGCAAATAAAAAAAAATTGCCTAATGCCTAATTGCCTAAATTGCTAAAACATGTTCAAGTTCACGACGATTAAAATAGCAAATAAAACTACATTACGTTTGAAGAAAACCAATAAACCAATTGCAAAATCCAACATGTAAGTCCAAAAAAAACACAATAATTTAAATTAAAATGAAACAAAGCATAAGGAAACATCTGGCATGCAAAATTACTTTTCAAAAATCAAAATGTAATCTTCAAAAATAAAATAAAAGAAGAAACTGGATGGACTATTATGGGATATAACGATTTGATGAGGAAGTGTGTTTCACCTTTTAAACCAGAAACTACTGTATTTGGCATGGCAATGATTTCTGACCAGTGATATTTCTTTGAGCGTCTGGCTAAAACCACTGCAAAAGTTTGGTGATTGCTAAATCAGCTCTTTACCACATATCAGGCAAAATGTCCTTCTGCTTTTCCTTTCCTTAAAAACTCAAACCACATCCTTTTTTTGGTTTTTGCATTGAGTGATTTGTTACTGTGATTTTCACTTCAGGACCACCTTAAATTTCTTAAAAAAAACAATTAAGTAAAGTTTTGAATTCTCTTTTTTTTGTTAAATATGGTGCTACTTATGAGCTCCATGTGCATCTTTTAGAAATTGCTGATAAATAACATCAGGCAGGACAGTGAATTTGTTCCTCTCATCTTTTTTGTTTTCCCCCATGTTCACCAATTATTCGTCTTCTTACCTGTCCTGGTAGTGACCTTGTTTCCTCAGTAATATCAAGTTTCTTCTTCATCAGCTCATACTTGGCTCGTGCTGTATAAATAGTTCAATGTAGTTTGCCGTATTGCACTGTATTCCCTCTTCTTCCCTTCCCCCATTGTTGTGCACCTCCTGCATGCAGAGAGCCCAGTTAATTGCACATTCCTCATTACCATGTATTGAAAAAGGAGCTCCCTTTGAGCTATTCCTTTCTGCAACAGGCCCTTTTTCAAAGCTTTCTGTATACATCTCTTTTCCCGCGGCTCAAAAACAAAATGGGAACATCAAGCTCAGGCTGACCTCTGACCTCTAATAATAAGTTTTGCTAAGCTCTTCATGGGAAGCTTCACACAAATCTCGCAGTCGAGGGAGGAAAACATCTTCTCATTGCCCATTTTCGTTTCCCACAAAGAAATGTGCAGAGGCAGCGTGAAGCCTCTTGAGCTCCCTGGGCTCAGTTTGAGTCCCAACAGTGGGAGCAGGGTGAATGTGACCCCAAAGACTGAGCAGCATCTGTTAACCCCCCTGATCATTGGTTCTTTCTGACGGCTAGGCTAAAGCGGCGTCTGCCCAGTCATGCGGGGCCGAGCCGATAGATTCGGCAGACTATGGTAATGAGCCTGAAAGGATTCCCATGCACAGTGCTGTCACTTTGATGAATCCAGAATTAACACTGCGCTAAAAATTCTCCACACCTGCTGGAACAACACTCAAGATAGGAAGAAAGGTGCCTTCAGTAATGCAGGTACACGAAAATTAATGTAACCCCTCTTGTCAAATGTAATTAGAAGTGTAGCGGCACAGATATGGTGCAGTGGATGTTTTGAAAGGATGAAGGAAGAAGTTATTGCGGCAGAAGGAAGAACTGTTTTCCCTGATAACAATATTCCATTTACCGCTGAAAAGCCATAAAGTCCCACTTCCTCATCTTTTGATCTATTGTTAAAGCGTTCACAGTGATTTCTTAATTATGATGATGCCGTTGGTGGCCAAAATTAAATAAAAAATGTCAGGACAGAGTTTGTGCAGACCAGCAGAAGTTCATCAGACATTTGCTTCTGATTAGTGGTCAGGACTGTTCCCAGCCTGCTTTCCATCATTTCCCATCATACCTTTCTTTACAACCTCTTCCGCTAGCTTACAGCCCCTCACAACCCCAAGCTAACATTACCCGTGCAACAAAAATGGTGACAAGTATTGGAGCTATCCTGTCGTACAGTTTTGAGTCAGATGCCAGCTCAGACAAAGAAAACAAATTCAGAGTCTATTTGTTTGCAAGTGGGTGCTCCGGAATGGAGAGGAGCAGGGAGCTTGTAGTTTCTATGAAACAACTACAACTTTTTTATACAAATTTAAACAAACGTACTGTATACAGTATGTGCTACTCCTAAATCACAGCGATTTGAATAAAGAAAGACTTTAGAATACTCAAGAATACTCAATTTATGGAGGCCAAAAACAGCCTACCATACTTTTATTTTTCCCTGTTTTTTCGTTCTGAAGGCAAAAGGAGTCCTTTTGATCCAATGATAATGACATGATCTTGTTATCACAAGAAAACACGTTTTTTTCTTATGATAAAAGACCAAGTCCCAAGTGATACACAGTCGTTCCAATTGGCTCCTCTCGTGCATTATTCCATAACCATGTAGACGACCTGGTCCCCACATCTGGTCACTGATGAAATTGACAACTACCACAGGATCACTGAACTGCAGGCGCCTGTGCAGCTGTAGCCAGACCCACCTTCTTCTCAAAAGACGATGACTTATTTGTTCACGATCAACATCATCAGAACAATCTCTCCCTGAGTTTGACCATGATTAAATTGATCAACAAGAAATTGATTAGTTCTTCTGGTGTTCGACATTTTCTCCAACAAGTCGCTAATTTTTGCTGTGAATTGTAGAAAAATTAAGAAAGCATTGTAGCTGACCAAGTTGAGCTGAGTGGCTGTTTATGTTCAGCTAATGTCTGAAGCTCACAGAACACACCAGGCGGAAATGTTTGTCAGCCCTGGGTTCTGTTATTCAACTTGTTGTCGGGAGTTTAGGCTTATGGGGTTCAGATATTGGCTAAATAAGGCAGAGAAAGGACAGGGAGCTGGTGCATGAGATGGATTTAAAGCATTTGAGAAGATTAGCTCACTTATAAATCAAAACTTGACTAAAAAAAAAAAAAGTTGATTGGATAAGCTGTATGACGTTGGTCATGGCTACAGTAAACACAAAATAAAGAGACTTAAAACAGATTATGTCTCAGTGTGGAAAAGGGAGAGAAGGATGCTGCAATGCATTCTTTAGACTTTCGTGCACTTTTAGTCTTCATTTTATACATTTCTTCCATCATGAGAAAAAGGCTACAAGAGCAATTTAAAAACACTAAACACTATTTTTATTGGAGTGTGTCTTTAAGAGGCGGTTTTCAGCTCATAAATACAATAGCAATATGATTCTTGACAATGCCAAGAGGTAACAAAGGTAAAATTTCATCCAATTTGGAGGATTTCAACCCTTTCACAGATATTATGACATGTTAGCCTACATTTCTGTTCACCATTTTTCCTTTTCCCCACATTGTAAACCCCTCCTTCTCCTTGACCTTCTCTTTTCATTAGTCAGAGTGTGTCTCATGCCTCTGAGCATGCTGATAGTGCACGGCTCCAAGGCTGCATTTATCACAATGATAAAGCACTCTCACACAACAGTCAAGTATCTCAAGGCTAGTGGCCGCCATACCTGACAAGTGACAACAAGTCACACAAACAACTCCACCTCCATCCTCCCAACCCCCACAACCACACCCCGCCGCCTTAGCCCTTCCCCAGCTGCACCAGACATGTTTCACGGCTAGATTTTCACAGCCTTATGTCACACAAGCCCCTAATGAGAAGTTAAGCGCAGATGAAGGCGGGTGGCTGCACATGACGGCGGATGTGCCTCTGCCTACACTCGTGCACACATGTTCCAACCACACACGTCCATTGTGCAGAGTGTGGGGGTTGACGGTGACATCCTGCAGGCCATGAGTCACAGAAATTCAAGTCTTGCCGCTTTTGCTCCCGCTTTCATCTTTGCCCACTGCTCACCTCACTTTCCTCAGCTCAATGGCTGTTTTCCACTCTAAGTCATAAAGGTGCAGTCAGCCTCCAGAGAGCTGCAGCCAGCAATCACCGCTCTTCTCTCTTAGGCTCAAACTGACAACTCAGATGACAGGAAAGCTATGTCGTTCTCTTCAAAAAGTATTAGCAGTTGTGCTAATGGAAGGCGGGGATTGAATTAGATTTTCTTTCCCTCTTTCAAGTCAACGTTAAACTCATTTGGACCTAATTGGGGTATTTAAAGCTGTTTCCATTATAATTAAAAAAGTATATTGTTCATGGAAAGACGTTGGAGTTGAAAAGGCTGAAAATGCTATTTGACTTTTGAGTTTGATGTCTTTTGTTACTCTCCACTAAACCGTGTTCAGCTTTTCTCTGTCTTGCTCTCCAGCAAGCACAAACACATTTATCAAAGATGTGACAGGCTGACTGAACCCTGCCAAAATGTACTGTAAAGGACAGACAGAGACCTTAATGCTTATCAGCACTGTTCAATCTTGACTCTGTAGTGTGTAACAGATTACAAAAACAAATGACAAAGTAACAAATTACTGTAATTGAATTACTTTTGTCACTAACGGAGTAGCGTAACGAATAACAGTTCAAATTTTGGTAGTTAATAACAGCTACTGGACTATAGAAACCCTTGTTACTTCGTCACTATGGTTTTGTAGGCTCTGACATTTTCTCTCCTTTAGATGAAACGAAACCACAGATTATTTTAAAACAAAACAGATGAACTAGCAAATATGTGCACACATGTCCATGCAAAGACTGATGCATTGGGTGCGAGTCATTGTAAGAGAATACATAAAGTTTGGCAAAATAAACATGGAGGGATTTATTAGTTTCTTTGTGTTTTCAAAAACCTGTTTTGGTTGCAGACTTAATAGAGAAGAATATGACAAAATAGTATTTTTAACATCTGACTTTCAGCTGCAGCACAGACCACATATGTTGTAACAGTAACTTAATTTTGTGTCATTTTTCACACCGTTGTCTGAATTCAAAGAAAGCCAGTCCGATCTGTCATCTACGGTGGCCCAGAAGGGTCACAAAACTTTAAATTGACAACACAATACACTGCAATTTGTCACAACACATAAAAACAACTAACTCACAAGACAAAAAGCTAATTTCACAACACGAAAAACTCAACTCACAACACAGACGGTCACAGGCAACATTTTTAAAATAGGACAAAAGATGATTGGAGTGACTCCTTTCTATTTGAAACATTTTAAAGTTTAAAGAGCTTAATTTTAATGCAACGATTAAACGCTGTACGGAAACTGGCACAAACTATTGGTTGAATTCTGACCAAATGGAAAAAGTTCTTCTGAGTCTTTTTTTGTATAAATCCTCTTAAAGAAACAAATGTGGAGCATTGCAGAAGTGTATGGAGATGGCTACTTGGAGTAACAAAGGACCTTGAAGTGTTTCTGAAATAACAAGTGTCAAGGAGGATAGATGTTCAGCCTGTTCCCATTTTTTTCTTTCTCTCCAGGTGTTGACAGTTTAAGAAATCATTGCAAAAAGTTGCTTGGAGACAAATTACCGTATTTATTGATGTTTTGAAAGCTGTTTATCATACTGAGAAGGAGAGCTTGTCTGTTTTTTTGCATTTCAAATGAACATGCCCACATTGCACGATAGAAACTAGCTCCTACAAAGTGTATGTATTGATTAGATGGCTAAAAACTTGGAATTCTCACGTCCATCCCTTAAAAATATGCTTTTTTTACTATCAGACCTGCATCACTATTGCTGTCAATATAGCAAAGTCACTTGAGCATGAAATGTCCCTTTTTTTTAGAAATAATAAAAAAAGCGTAAGCACAGATACAGTCAGTCTTTAGTATTTTTATATCTGACTCCATGTTTTCCAGCCATCCTCCACTGCACCTTCCTCACGCACACATGTACTCCTCTCCAGTCCTGCTTTTTAATCGCTTTTTTCCCCTCATACTCTTGTTTCTATATTCCTGATCGTATCTCTCCATACTGTAGATGCTTAACTCTCACCTCTGTCAGCACAGAATCCAAGACTGTAAAACCTCTCAACAGCAGTTCTACAGCAATATCTCAGGGTCAGTGACCAGAGTTTTCTTTATATTGTGCAGACTTTACAATCTGAACTTTTTTTTTTTTTTTTTTGAGAAATGTACTGTGGGACATCTGAGCAGAAAATATCTCATTCTGGGTGGTGGAGCCAGTATTTGGAGCTGCATTACTTTGTTTCATGCTTCACCATTTCCTTTAATGTTCCCTCACTGGATGTGTACTTGGATTCTTAATGGCCCCCTTGTGTTACGCTCAGTGGAACAGTCAACAGACGCATGATCTGAGCCCTGTTTTTGTGTTTTCTTGCTTTTTTTTTCCTTCCCTTTTCTTATTCAAAATCTAAAATACATCTCATTTTGCTGTCGCAATGCTCTTGGGCTCCTCTCTTGCCTTGTGCTCCTGACAGTGACATGGTGCAACACAGCGCATAACCATTTCTGTTCGCAGTTAAATGGAACATTTTCAGAAATTGCTGCATACAGATTTAAAGATGACAGATAAAATGAAGATAAGAACATGAACAGGTTTTCTCTAAAAGGCGTCTTATTGTATGAAGCCAAAATTTCCTAATTTTCTAATGAACAAAAATCGTTCATCGTGAGTGACACGTGGATGTCAGTTTCCACCGTTTAGGACTAGTAAATATCACATCTGAATGATGTTTTTGATGCAACCTGCCTAACAACACCTTAATAACCACTTATATATGTGTGTAAGATGTGTGGTATCACCACTTAGAAGCATATTTTATGCCACTCATTTATCTTTAGCTCTGGCTTCTTGGTTTTCTCAGAGGTCTGCAACTTGTTCTTGGATGTGTGACAATACACAGATCACCTAAGTAATTATTATGACAGCTCGGCAATACAGAGGAGATTTGTTGGGATGAACTTCTCCCTTAACTGTCAATAACAATGTGCCCTTGAGCAAAACACCTTAAATCTTTCACAGCGCAATGAGAAACTGGTGATAGCAGCTCTTTTTTTGTATAGATCTAGGTGTTGCTAGGCTCAAATAAAAAAGAAGAATCCTCCCTTGGAAGCTGTACTTGAAGAAACACACTGAAAGAATAAACATCTCTGCTCTGTTTTGCATTGTGTTCGGTGGTTCCCGGTCGAGGTCATCAGGCTGATTTTGACCTCGCTGAAAGACCTCAGGTGGAGGGCAACGATGATTGCAATCTGGCAAGGAAAAGCTGCTTCAAAAGCAACCACTCTGTTTTTGTCTGGCCTTGCTTTGGCTGTATTCTAGCAAACCAGAAATACAATGTTTTTTGGATGATGGGATACCTGGAGAAAACCCATATGGGATAGGACATAAAACATCCAAGAGAAAAGAGCCCAGCTGAGATTAGAGCCAGGACTCTTCCAGCAGCGAAGCTACACTGCTCACCGCCCCACCCCATGCAGCTTTACTGCTTTGTATTTGTAAGGTTGGTAGATCTGAGCAGATAATGTAAGGCTACCAGACTTTGATATTGATGTAGAACTTGAATACTGAATAGAGTTTTTTTTTTCTTATTTGCTGACAGTAAGAAAAACAATCAATGCGATCCAAGAGTAGTCTCCAACTAGTTTCCGTCCCCACTACTTCTATAGTTGCCATGGTTACCCACTCGAAAGACATCATTCTCTGTAGGGAGGTGCTTCAGATGCACAGCATCTAAGGAATGGCCATGGGGTCACTTCATATAAGAAAAAAACACACCAATTTTAAAGAGAGGTTTTTGCATGAGCTTTTCCAAAACAGGTGAAAACTTCGGAACAGTAACCAAAACATGTGTAGCAGACTCTTTTTTTAGCCTAAGTCCTAAGCATTTTAGAACGAAGTATATCATATGACCTTGTATTTGAGCCCACGTTACATCACATGTGAAATAGAATACCTTCGAACTTAAAAACTTCAATTTTAAAATTTTGGCTTGAAAAATTGATTCAAATAGATAAACCCAAACAAAGTTAATTATAACAATGCTAAGTTATATTATTATTATTATATTATTATTATTATTATTATAATTTGTGGTGGCTGATTTGATTCATAGGCAATATTGGTTCATATTGAACAATCAGATTCACTGACCTAAAATGGATTCAGGACATCTTTAGCCAAAAATTCAACCAGTGTAACCCAGTGATAAATATCTGAGTATGCACAGAGTAGTAAGGTTTCCAGATTCCTTTTTATTTCTTGCAAAATATTAAATTAAATATGTGTACAAAGAAACAAGTAAACAAGAATCAATGACAAATCTATTCACATTTTAGTTTTTATAAAGTTTAGCCCAATGTTTTTTTTTCAAATAAAAATAATACAAAGAGAACATTATTAGAACATTCAACCACACTGTATGGACACATGTCTTTGCAGAATTTTGTATTTCCACACATTGGACTGTATTGATGGATTGATCATTTTTTGCTGCCATCGTATGTGTGTTGTCTGCTGTGATGGCATTTAGTCATTTTTACATTATAGTAAAATAAACCTACCATGTTTCAATCCTAATAATAATTTCCAATATCGATATACAATATTATTTTATTTTGAAACAATTTTAGTTTAATTTTTTTTTTTTGCCCATTTAAAAGACAGCAAGAAAACAATTGAAAGACAAATAAATGTAGTACAGTGAGAGGCAATAAACAGAAAAGCAAACAAAAAACAACAACAAGGAAATCCAATTAGTTATTATGTGACCAATCCAGCAACACAAGTGTGTTAGATGCTTGTGTATTAAAAAGCATAAGAGTAAGACCCTTCAAAATAAAGAATATCACAATGAGCAAGACAAATTTCAACTGAGTTGAAGTTAACAAGTTAAAAGCTTTTTAAGGCATCTTTTGCAAAACTTCAAAGAAATACATGTATTTGTTAATTGGAAAAAGTCATTCCACAGTTTTGTTGCCCTAAATCTTATTGAATATTGACCTCAATTCGATTAACAACTTGAATCAGACAAATTCATCTGGTTGGATCATAGGACTATAAATCAATTAAGTCAATTAATTGATAAATTCCAACTACATAGAAGACTTTTAAATTTGCAGAAAATACAGTGACAAGCTGGCGCTTTATTTGTAACATCATGTTACATGGCATATAAAAATACAAAATATCTGCTTCACTATTAACAGAAAAATCCTGCCAAATTAGCATCAGAATATCTTTAGTGTTCTGCTGTGTATAAAGCACCACAGTCCTGTTTAGTGCAGCACTGCCATGTATTCCTGTCATTGTTTTTTTGCTCTTTTAGCTACAGTATATATATATAAATTTACTCTTCATTGTTTCTGTTATTCAGCTTAAATTAGTTCACTTTGTTTGTTTCAGGGGCCCATCTCAAGAAAGCTTGAATATGACAGAACACTGGCCCACTGAACTGCAATGATCCCACTGCAGATAAGTCCAGATCCAAATAAAATGCAGACGTGAACTGTTATTGTTGGATGGCTCTTCAGGGGAAGCATGATTATTTTATTAAGTTTATATAGATTCTGAATGTAACAGCAAGTATGAGTCATCGCAGTGACTTTACAAACTGCCTTCATATTTTTATTATTATTATTATTAGTGCTATATTTCTCGTTGCTCGCCTTTCACCAATAAAGCTTCTGCATGGCTCTGCTGTCCACCGTCTATTTTTGTAATGTAATCATATAATACGATTCAGCCGTACAACTGGAGGGAACACAGCAGCCAATTATTTTGCACTTATGTCAGCACTTGAATGTTGTAAGGGTGCTCTTGAGTCAACGTAGAATAGTATTCTGTCATTTCAGATTTCTTGTGGAAACAAAAAGGAACAAAGTTGCATTCAGAAATGTTTTTTTCCAACCCTTATATGCATCTGTGACCAGACCCGAGACTGTTCAATTGGTGGGGGGGGGCATGTTTTGTTTGTTTTTTTTTTTTTTTAAATACACCTGTGTTGTACTTTGAACTACCTAAAGAGAAATCACATATCCTTTTTAAATCCCACATTTTTTTCACTTTATCATCAAGGATTTTCAGCAGGGTCTAAACTTTAGGCTATTTCTTTGTATTATTATTTTAAATATTAGAGTGTCACTTTCTACTTTCATGACAAGTTATTAGGAATTAGGTGCTCATGAATTGTTAAAAGAAACAAAAATCCAATAATGAGTTTTCTTAAAAATCCTGTTATTAAAGCAAAGGTAAGCAGGTGAGACTTCTCATAAATTTAGAGTGCTGCTCAGTCAAAATGCTGTAGGCAGTCAGGGTACAGGTGTCAAGTTTATGTTCCATTTTTTTAATGGGCCAACTGTTAAGGTGCATTCTCACCGAACGCGATTCGTGCAGCAGAGGTGGCCAGTTTCAATGTTAAGTCGATGGTACAGACGCGATCTGAGGTCCTGCGGAACGATTTGAGCGGCAGGCGCGGCGGGCCAGAGTGAAACAAAATTGTAACTCTGGGGAAGTCGCCACATCACATTAGTGAATCAGATGCTCAACTTTGGGCATGTGACGTTTTCAGTGACAGCGGGTAGAATACACATCCAATATGGTGGAACAGATTTCCTTAACTTCCATTCATTTTCTTAACCCGCTGTTTTCCATTTGGGGCATCGGGGTTTCCTGAAGCCGTCCCGGCTACTGTTGGGCGACAGTCTGTCGCACTGCCCATGGGGCTGGCGGCTAGACAGAGAGCCTGCTCGGGCCTCCTGAACTTTTTGAGGTTTTTCTGATTTTCATCGTGACATTTGTTTTAGAAAAGGTCCCCTGATTTTATTCTTGATTTTATTTTTGCTCTCTCTGGTATTGCGGGACAACAAGCTTCAAACACGGTCACAGAGAGACGGAAGCACCATGGAAGCAGTCGTCATCCAGACACAGCAGGACTGAAGCTAACTTTTCCGATTAAACCTCTTATTCAGGGGTTCTCCCATGTTTTGGCATGCAAGCTACTTAAAACATATACAATAATCTGAAGTTTTTATTTTTAAGTGCTCAAATATACAACCAACATGTTGTTAGAACAGAAACACATGATTCCTGTTTAAAAACGATGAAAAATCCGTGGAGGAACAAATCTTTCGTGACATCCAGAGCCAGCCTTTCACTCAGTATTTTGTGGGTAGCTGTCTTTAGGGAGTGACAAACACGGTTTTGTATTAACTGTTCCTGCGGCAAATGTAGTTAGTCCTATGACTGCTTTTTTTCATAGTTGAAAGACCCTGAATAGTGTTCGAATTTGGTATTGGTAGTTCATTGAAAATCTTTGTTCCTTTTTTTTGCTAAATTATTTAACACACAATACTATAAATATTAATCAAAAACATCAGGAAAATTAGATTTTAAATGTCATTAGAATGTCTTTTTTTCTAGCCATGAGTTTTTTAATAATACATAGTTAACACAAATAAATGTAGTATATGAAACCCTTAGTGTAATATTTCATTCATCATTCATTCAAGCAAATGAAATGAATGAATGAATGAGTGTAATATTTGTTGTTGTTTTAAAAGATGTTCATGGGAATTTGAAACAATTTATGAAACAATTTTAGAATGGTATGGGTCGATTCGATTTGATTTGATTAATAACTTGCCTGAGACAGATTGATCTATAGGAATCTGTTTAGGAATAAAAACTGATTCATCTTATAAGTCAAATAACCGTCACATTTCTAGTTGGAAGTAAAATTAGAGTTCCTTTCTTTTGCCCAATCCTGGTCCTCAAGATTTTACCAGCCTGCCTGTTTCTTTATTTTTCTCCAGTTTTCTCTTCACTGCTTTCTGAAAATTTGCTGACTCAGGAGTCTCCTTAATCTGATTGACTAAACACACCTGATCCAGGTCATCAGCAAGAAGAAGTGCAGGGACGGCAGTAAAAACAGGAAAGATGGAGGATCTCAAGGATCAGGATTGAGCAGCCATGCTTTAGCCTTCCCATGGAGGCTTAGTGAAATAACATAAAAATCAGAATTTCTTGAAATGGTAAAAAAGGAACCATAAAGAAATGGCATGTGAAATGCCAAATGTAAAAACTATTACAACTTTTTATTATGTAAAAATTTTCAGGGAAACAACGTGTAAAAGTCATTCATTCATTCATTCAAAAGTTGTGAAGTTGAAAATAAAAAAATAAAACAAAAGTATTTGTTGTCTACTGTACGTATGGCACATTGAATCTGCAACTGACAGGCTGCACTGGAAATAAAACATACATGTAAAATGCTGTGGATTTTTTTTCTACAGTAACGCCTCACAACATAATAACCATTGGAGTTCCGACTGATTTGTACTTAAGTCTGACATTAAAAGTGATCAATTCCAAACGTCTATCCAGATGTCAAAAGAATCCTGCTAACACTGTCTGAAAAGGAACAGAGAAAAGGGGAGAAAATCGATGTAGAGTGGTACGGTGGCATTTAGAGCTCAAGGCAGACTCAACTCTGGGTGGTTGTGCAAAGGTGTAGCCAGACGCTGAGAGCACAGTGAGGTGCAGCAAAAGGCAGGTGGAAGAGAGTGGCGTAGGGTGAGAGCAGAAGGGGGTGATAATAAGGAATCCATGTGAGTGACTCCCAGTGATGGGCTTACCTGGCTATGAATATTTCAGTCAGCAGTGAGGTGTGTTATTACAGCTCAGTGGGAGCACTCACAACATGGAGCGAGACATGTGCTGTCACAAGATAGCGCCGAACACAAAAACACGTCCAAACAAAGCAATTTTTTCCAGCATTCACAAAAGAACACGTCTCAAATTGCTCAGCCGTATTGAATGGCAAAATGAGTGGCAAAATGTTTTCATCAACAAACTAAACACATCATCTTCCATCTTTCTGCACCCTTAAATCAATACACCAACCAATCAATAGGCAGGGAAAGGTTTACATGTGATCGGAAACCTCGCTGCGCTATGCACCGCATTTTACTCAGGTTGGAACAGTCCCGCATACCAAGAGGACGATTAAATAAATATTCTGTTTACATGGACTGACGGCCCAGGGGTCTTCAAAGCAGTCCAGCAAAGCAGCTTCACTGAGGTAGCTAACAACGTAGAGCCTCAGGCCATTCTCATATATTCCCAACATTATTTCAGCTTCCTCTGCTTCTCAAACAGCCCTCTCTTTAAAAAAAAAAAAAACCTGTCTGGAGATGAGGCAGTCATTGTGTGATGCCACAGGGAGACGTGTTGATTTAGAAATTGCGGAGCATCGCAATTTAAATATGTTAACAATGGCTGTGGTATTACAGAAAATGGGCGAGGAACTCACATTATGAACACAGAAGAGTGCAGGCGGTAAATGGTACAGAAACAAAAGGTTTAGCTGCAATGGAGGACAGATTGGTGCTGCAATGATGCAGACGTACCTATTCATTCTGACTCAAAGGGAAGGCGAGCAGCCAAAACTCCACGAGATTGTTTAAGCTGTAAAGGTTTTACTTTGGTTGCATTTTTTAATCTTACATTTTATTTGAGGAATGTGTGGAAACAACAAGTCATTTGGATCAGAAAAGGTCAAGCCCTTTTTAGGGAGACAAAAACAAACACATAGGAGTCATTTAAAGAAACAAGGGGTCCTCCAAACAAAAAAAAAAGTGATTGTAAATAGTCAAGCAAAAGATAAGAGCATTTTTCTTCAAATTAGCCATTTATTAGCTTCACATCTCAGCATATCTGATGGATCTCAATGGTTAATGAGAACGTATTCCATAAAATAAAAAACAAAGTGTAATGAACCAGAACAGGTAATGTTTATTGTAGCTCAATATTCATTTCTTCCATCCGTCCATTTTCTGAGCCCACGCAATCCTTTTGAGGTTGCTGGAGCCTATCCTTACTGCTGTTGGGTGAAGGTGGGGCACACCCTGAAGAGATCACATCTGTTGCAGGTGCCACACAGCTGCACACACTCACATTCACAGAATGGGGACCATATAGAATTACCAATGAACCCATGAAGCACGTTTTTGGACTATGGGAGGCAGTGGCTAGAGAAAACTCACGCACACACAGGAAGAACATGCAAACTACTAACGGACCCAGACAGGTTTTGAACCAGGGCCTATTCGCTGTGAGTCTCGAGCACGAACCACTGCACCACACATTTTTTTGGCACTTCCTGCGTGAAAATCCTTTTTAACAATATTTTTTTTGTTAGTGCAGTTGTCACAATAGCTTTTTTTGTCTAATTTTAATGTTCTTTGAAATTATATTCACGTGCTGAATATGAGCTCCACTGGAGTCCAGGGCTAAAGCAAAAGTTCAATTCAGTTGGACAGTCAAGCTTTTAAACCTGACTTTAAGACTTTAAACGATATCCTATATTTATTTTTAACTATTTAATCTTTTTCTAGTCAAGGGGCCACATGGTTACCCAAGGATTCGCACTCTCACCTCACAGGGAGAAGGCCCTGGTTCAAATTCCAGTTTGAATGCTGTCCCTGTGCATGTGTGGGTTTTCTCCAGGCACTCTGGCTTCTTCTCACAGTCTAATAACATGCTTCATAGGTTCATTGGTTACTCTACTTGTCCCTATGTGGGAGTGATTGTGTGCCCCACAACAGCTTGGAAACATGTCCACCCAACAGTAACTGAGACAGGCTCCAGCAACCCCAAAAGAGAGTTTTAGAAGATGGATGGATGTTTTTAGGCTATTAAGAGATTTATGGTACAAATTTTCTGTAATAGATCATTAATAACGATCAAAATTCCAAGTACTTTGGATAATTTATGGACATACAAAACCAAGTGTCCACCAAAGATTATGTTATTAAAACCAAAAGACACAATGTAAAAATCCAGTTTTATTACTGTCATAAACAAATTTAAATTTAAGGATGATTTTAAATCCTCTTGGAAGTGGTGAGGGATACTTTTACTAGCGAAAGCCAGACTCTACAGTCAAACATCACCCAAATTCAGCAGTTAAATCTTATGTGGTTGCATTAAAAAATTGTGTATGTCCTGATATCCACTAAGATGTTTCTCTCTGATAACAGCACAACCACAAAAAACTTTTTCTGAAAAAGATAAATAAATAAATAAGAATGCCGCACTGTGCTCTCAGTATGAACATAGGGGTTACTGTGTGAACAAGCTGACCTTTTGAACTTGCCGTTCCAGCTTTTGCTAATCTAAAGTGATAAAGATAATTTCCCACGAGTTGAACAAGTAAGGTCACTGACATGGGCTGTCATACATCAGGGCAATTAAAATGACATTGCGATCTGGTTTTTAGAGCTATTTTACTCATTTATTAGGTGTAATTAAAACAGAAGAATGTAAAATAATTCAGTTTGAATGTAATTTTTCAAAACAATAGTCTATTAATATTCTCCCTGAAATACTTAGGCTCCTAATGAAGGGCTTTAAAGCCACTGATTTTTTTTTTCACACACACACACATTCAGAAAAGTTTTTAATCAAATAAGACATCATTTTGAGCAGATTTTTTTCTTTATTAAAATAATTAGATTCCTGTAAGCTAATCATTAAAATTTCCGCGTAGTATGTTCTAGCTTATAACCAAGCAAGGCTCTTGCTAGCATTTTCATTTGACATTTTACAAGGCTCAAACGTCCATAAACCTATTAGAACCTCATGATATTACTATAATGATATGACCACTGGTACCCACAATTCTAGTTAATGGGGCATTCAGCCGAGAAACACTTCTTTTAGGCCAAAACGGCACATTTAGGAGCATTTCAGCTAGCGTGGACCACTGAGGCAAAGGCAAAGCCCCAAGCGGGAAGCAGTCAGTCTTATGCATTATGCATAATCCCTTAGTTATTCATCAGAAAAGACACATATTAACCTGTGTGCAACCTTGAGAGCACCATTAATATTCAGCAGATAATGATGTTTAAACAGATCCAAAATTAAATGCTATGACTTACACCCGAGAATGAAAGCTAATTAAGATGAGTGGTCCTGCAGCCAAACATATGTTTGCAAAAGGAGGCCATTTTCAGAAAATGATTGGATCTTTGCAATGAATTTTGTGTACAACTTTTGTGATAAAGTTTATCATCAAACAACACCCCTACTTAGTCCATAGTTTTTTCCATAGTATTTTTATATTTAGAAAAAAATAACTGGAGTAGCAGAAAAACCTAAATTTAGAAAATAAGTGAAAGTACGTTCTTACTTCCATAAATTATTCTTACGTTACTATATTCTATTTAATATACTAAATATAAGACAAATATTTAAATATAAATATTTAAAATAACAATTAAATATACTGTATATAATATAATATAATATAATATAATATAATATAATATAATATAATATAATATAATATAATATAATATAATATAATATAATATAATATAATATAATCAATTATATATTCATATATGCTGGATAGGCTCCAGCAACCCAGTGACTCTGAAAGGGATTAGGATGTTTTAAAAAATAAAGATGGATGGATAGGTTAAATACATTTTTGTGGACTTAATAAAAAAGATTTAAAAAATTGATAATTATAAAAACAACATGGACTTTAACAGCTTTTTTTATTACTCTGATAAAACTGTATTTTCTGGTGTTTTTAACATGGGTTTTTCTCCTGATGGAGGACATAGTTAAAATAATTTAAGATAGGAACTGCGTTTCTGAGTTTGTTTGTTTTTTTTCAATTTAAATTGTAAGAAATCAGGAGCAGATAAAAAAGCATTGTTTGATAAAGATCTCAGTTGTGAAGGAGCAACTGAAATGGGCGGGCCAAAGTCTCCCAGCTCCGCCCCATTTTGATCTTCCACCTGTAGGCAAACAGATCTATTAACGTCTTAATTTTCCACGTCTGAACTACTATCGGGCTCAAAACTGTACGGCTGGATTGCTCCAATATTGTTCACACAAAACCTTTGTTGGAAACGTGTGGGAGAGAGTGTAACCAAAAGAATGATGGGATATCAGTGAAGGCTTACCTCTGCGGCAATGGTCCCACCCAGAACTCAAAGGCAGCTTCTAATGAATATCTGCCGCTCTGCAAAAACTATGTCCTAGAAAACGACATAGGCTTTTTGATTTAGCCTAAAAACGACATAATCTTAAATCAAAGACCACTGGAACGCTTTGAAAATACATTAAAAGATAATCGGAGTGGGACTTTAACTCAAATTACATGTAAAAAACTGTGGCCTATCTCCTAGAGAAGTCTATAGACAACTTGGGTGTTCAGGTTTCACAATTAAAGCATTTAAAATGATACTACTAAAACAGCAAATTATCAAATAGGCAAAGCGATTTGCCGCAGGACCTATTTGTCTTCTCACTGATGTTGCGGAAATACCTACGTCTCTTTGGAAAACTCATTCACATTTTCCCAGTCAATTTAATTATTCTTTGCATTTGAGAAAAAGAGCAGCATGACTAAAAAAATGTTGCCAGTGCAGCTCAACCAGAAAAAAGTTAATGAAGCTCTGCCTTGTGGTGGAAATGCAATTTTTGCAGCTGACTCTTTTACTGTAAAGCTTTAGAATTAACACAGCAAGCTTTTTGTCATGCTGACAGGCAGAGAACGTGCAGGATTGAGATTCTGGAAAGATCCTCAGAGAGAGCTACTGTCTCTGCCTTTATGAAAAGCACCTGTAAAACAACCAAACAGGTGTGCAGTCAACCTGCATAGGGTGTTCTCATCAAGCACATTTTCACACCTGCCAGACTTTAATTCTTTTTGAGCAGCAGGATACGCTCCTACATGTAAGCAACACTTATGCACATACTTGTGTGCAGCCTTTTATGACCCCAAGAGTTTCTATCTAACAACAGTTTGTTTGTTTTTTTCTTTTGAATATATATATATATATTGTCATGGTTTATGGTTAGAATCTTTTAGTCTAATTTAGCCCTTTTTTTCCAATTTTAGTCTAATTATGTGAATTCAAGAAATCAAATTAGGAAGAATGAGCACAAAGGAAGAAGTGCTGAGCAAACAATAAGAAAAAAAACAGTAAATTGAGTTTGCTTCTGTGTGAGTATATGCTCCTATTTTGCAGATAAGAAAAAGCGGGAAGATAAGAGGCTCACAACCTCTTTCCACCTCCATCCATTTTCTCTCTTAATTTATTCTCTGCTTTTTTTTGTAGCCAGTGTTCTCTAAAAGGCTCCACTTTGCAAAGTTCTATAACACTGAATATCCTTAAACACCTCACATAAACCAGCAACATTCAACCATCACTCATTGCAAATAGGAAGGAGTTTCATTTTCTGAGCACTGAAAGATAATCTGGGATCTGAAAATGTCCCAAAGTCTAAAACGAACATTATTAAAACCAAATTTGACTATAAGAGGATTTTCTGACTCATTATTAGCTATTTGAGAACAAAAGACACACAGCCACTCTTCAGAAATGCAAAAGAGTGCACAGCACTTGCACACATTTTCAGATCAGGCAACATAGAGAGCTCTACAATAAGTGTTGTGAAAACTGGGGAATCTTGCATCATCATCTCACCCACTAGTACACTATAATTACAGCAGTTTTATGCATCTTAGAAAGGGCCTTAGAAGAGACTGATTGCCGAAATGCAGGACCTCACAGCTCTAAAGACCCATCTTAAATAAGCTTTTATGCTGTGTTTTTTTTTTTTTTTTTTTTGTCTCATTACAGGTTTTGTAACAGGAAAAATTAAAAAAACCAAAAATATGTATGAAACCAATCCATGAGCTGTAATGAAAGCAGTGTTAATGATAACAATATTTAATGTATACATGACCAGTTATGACATCTGTTGGTAAAACAAGTCACTTTGTTTTCTAATTCAGTTATAACATTTCAGATGCCACAGCTTTATCCTTTTGTCTATTCTTTTTGATGGCATTTGCTAAATCTGGAGTGTCACAATGCAGTTCAATTTTAGCGGCCTGGTTTATATACAAGACAAACGCCCAGAAAGTTCAAGAATAAGAATTCTTGATTTAAAAGGAAACCCGCATTGGCTGCACAGCTCACACTAACCATTTCCCTCTTCAGCTTACTCGCTTTCTTTTACGGGCTCCATTTAATTGGTTAGCCCCGCCCAGGAAGGAAGTCTATTTAACCAAAACAAAAACAGATACAGGTTTCTTGGAAACTATACATTTAAACAAAAACAAATATTAACTCAAATTGCTACAAACCCAAAAGGTAATCAAACAGATCCAAAGCCTTTCACCCTTCATTATGTCCATCCCTCAAACAGGAAGTGAACGCCTTGGCCACCATTTTGACCTCTAGGCACCAGGAAGAAAAGGTGAGAACATAAGAAATCAATAAACAATTTCAAACCTGTGGTGAATGTTTTGGTTTTTCGGATGACACAATCAGTGGAACTGTAAGAATCATGGTAGTTACTGGTGACATGGGCACCACTATTATGTCACATAAAGCAAGAAAACATAAAGTTCTTTTGCATAATAATACTAATATTACAGGTAATATATAAAAATGTATAAAAATAAATACGTTTGAAAACTTGGGATGCTCTATCGATCTGTAGTTTGTAGAACCCTAGCAATCATTTGAAGAAATTCCTGTCTGTGTGATGGTTTCTTCCCCCCTCAGATGATTTTAGATTTCAATTCTTTTAGCTCATGGTCTGAGTCTTGTGTCTGTAAAAAAAAAATCCATCACTGCGCTGAGCAATTGTTCAGCTGTTTTGCAGCATTTGGCCACAGTTGATGGTGGATTTGTTCAACTCAGGACACCGGTCGAGAAGTATTAGGGGTCATTTTGCAAATGTAAGTCAATCCAAAAAATGTTCTTTTGCAGAAAAAAAGCTTTATCTTTTTCTCTTGGACTCCGTGTCTTGGACTCTCTTTTAGTTTGGCAGACACTCCAATTGCCGCAATACAGACGATGACATGTGGAAGCTGGAAACATCTGAACTGCAAAACGTCCCTTTGAGCATTTTTCCTGACAACAGTTCACAGTGGTAACACTGAGGAAATGATGAGGAAAACGTTGTTAAAATAAGTCTTTTGCTCTTTTCTGGAATGAGGTCTTACTCATTCATCATGCGTGTCATTTATCGCCCACAACCAGTGTTAGGAAGCGGAGCATGTTCCTTTGCTGTGGCCATTGGGGAGGGCGCTACATCTACAAGCAAAAGGTTGGACCTGGAAAAAATGTACTTGAACAACTAGAAAAGCAGCTTATGTTAAAAAGAAATCAGTCTTTTAAAGTCTTCCTTGTTTCATAATCAAAAGGGAAAAAAAAAACTGCTTGAAGTCATAAATATTCACTATTTTTTCCAAATTCATCCCAGATGTTAATCTACCAGGAATTCTCTCAGCAAGCATGCCAATTTAATGTGTCTGTTAACTTGCAGTCAAGGATGAAATTGCATGGCCTCTCTAACATGGTTTTTGATATGTAGGTGAGATTTTTTTCAGAACCTGTCATATATGAAGAGGTTAAAGAAAGTGGTGAAATCTAAAAAAAAAAAAAAAAAAACACTTCACGTCAGCATTTGTGGTGAACTGTTTACTTTCAGCTTAAAAAAAAAAAACGAACATAGCGGTTGCAGATCCCCTGAGGGAGAGTTGAATGACCTGCCAAATCTAATTTCTCAGTGTGTGTATTTACCAGAGTGGCTATAGAAGGGGAAAATGTATTGTGTCAGCGCCTGGCAGTTCTCTCTGTTATGGAAGTTCAGTGACCCATTATGGAGTGGTGTGGCATGCAGCGTAGTGTGGAGCAGCTAAAGGAAGAATTATAAATTACATGATGACATATAGGGAATGCCTGATGAACTGCTTGGGCAGAAAACAATGTTTTTTTTGTTTTTTTTTGCAGGACTTGAGGATTACCCAAACAACACAATTATTCAGTACAATTTAGCAAACAATATATGTTTTCATTTATTTCTGCTTTAAAAGCTGTGAAAAAGTTTTGCACTAACAAACACGAGGATGAATTCCATCCTTACTGAGTCTGGTCGGCGTGATTTCCGTCCTCTGGAACGATAAGGCCCATCACTCAGTATCTGTATCTGTAGAACCGTGGATCATATTTGCACCCAGACAGCAAATTGGAGCTCCAGGGACAAATGTAGGAAGAGGAGGTTGCTTGACCAAACGCAGTGTCCGCGCAGGCTTATAGGGGAAAAGCTATACATCATGCCAGGAGCCATCCATCACTGGAGCTGCTTGATTCAAAGCAGCCACTTTGAGATTTGCAGCAACCTCTAGCCCTGAAGGGACGCGCCGGTGTCAGAGCCCATACCCCTCAAAGGCGGGGCGCTCGGCACACAGGTCGTAAACATCAGAGGCGAAAATGTCATCATGCATGTTAGACTGAGATATTTCTGTTATTCCAAAGGTACGCTCAGGCCCTAAAGATACAGCTGTGAAGGCAAAGCTGAGCAAATTCTAAATATAATCAACACATATTTACATCTTGAATGCAATATGTATTTGCCATAAAACAATCAGAGGGAATTTTCTTTTGGCTGGAATGAAAGTCTGAATAATGTCTGTGGCAATGATCCAGGGATCCTGTCAGCAGACAGAGCCAAGCGCAGCAAATCGTCTTTTTACGGTCAATCTGGCGGTGATTACCCACGTGTTTTCCCTAGTATGTAGCTGTAGCAAAATTAGAAAAAATGGCTTTAATTGTACGTATTTTCCCTTAAAATTCTACCAATTAGACTGAAAACAGTCATTGCAACAGAACTTTTTTACATGATTGCTCCTCAACACAAAAAAACTTCCTATGAAAACACTTTGATTAATAGTATGCATTACCAGTTTGAGTTGAAATGAATTATTTTTTTAGTTAGTTCATGGATACATTGTTTTTTTCATTAAAATGTAGTTCTTACAGATCAGCCTCATGTGCAGTTAAAAGATTTTATTATTATAGCTATTTTGATTAATCTCAGACTTTTATTTTCTATCTTCCTCACTTACCTCTTATAAGATGCTTGCCTGATTGAGCATGAATTTATTGAGTTCATCTTTTAGCAGGGACAGATAATCTACAAGTGTGTTAAATTCTGTAGAGTTAGGAGGTCGTCTTTCATGTCCTGGCCCTTTTTTGGGCTTCCACAGTATCTGCTTGTTTTGGCTCTTGTACTCCCTGAAACCATGGCAACCAGTGGGATTGTGTCTCGGGCCATATAAATAATACTGTCTTTATCATTTCTCGAGCTCTTCTGGCTGTCAAGCTTTGATAGTGTCAGAACGCTCCCTCATGAGGTCTAAGCTCATATAAAACAACAAAAAGACAAGTGTTGGATTTTCAGTTCCGCTTTATTTATCTTCTCTGGGAGCAAGGTCTCCTTTTTTCTAGACTATAAAAGACATGCTAAAATGAACACTAAAAAGGTTCTTTAAAAAAGAAATAACAATTTGGATTTAATCATTTTATTTCCTACGCAATGTTTTTTCTATTTTAGTTCTGTTAGACTACTTGTATGTCAACCTTTGCCTGGAACTTACTCCAAATACTTGAGTCTAAATGCTCCACACTGAACCCATTAATTTGTTTTTCTTTATTTCTGGAATTTGATATTTCCTGAAAAATGTTGGCAGCAATTTCCTATTCATTCCTGGTACAGAACTCTCTTAAAAGAAGAAAAAAAAACATGGCTCTTCATCCTGACACGGGCAAATCCTTGCTCTTGTCGAGATTTCGTATTGTTTAGCCAGAAAAGCAGCCGATAAGATGACAGCTTTAAATTACACGTCTCTGTGTATTTTACCCGGCAGAAAGAAGGGAGAAATAAATGCATATGCCCTTGGGCTGTGGGAGGTCTGTCGCAGATGGACGGGAGGTGGAGATTAATTTGCGCCGCTGGAATGGGAAGGATCCATTCATAAAGTGTAGGTACAGCAGAGCTCGAGTGGTGGTCTGGAAAAGAGAGGAAAGAGGATGAAACACGGAGGCACTTCTGTCTCCGTGCCCTCGGATGACAACTGCCAAGGGTGAAGGTGAGGAAATATTATACATAAATGGATTCACCTGAACTTCGCTGTGCAGCCCATTTTTATGCTTGCAAAGGTCTCAGGAAGAAAATAGGCCTTCCACACTGATATAATGTTTCTTAACAGCATCACCTCTAGTGCTGATGCTGAATAATTCAGAGCCTATTAGTCTGCCATTTGTCTGGACATAAAGTCTCCTAGCAACATTTCTAGACTTTCTGATTAGGAGGGTAATATGTCACCGAGAGCTCCTGTTGCAGGAACAGTATTTCCATTTATACTCCAATACTGCAGTTTGAGCCAAAATGCTGCTTAAGATCTTCAAAAATTCTGTTTTTCATCTTTTTCTATGTGTGATCTGCTTCATTGTTGCTCTGATATTGTTATTTTAACATTAACTCAGCATCCTTCTCTGGATTTTATTCAGTCTTTTATGTACAGTTGCAGATTTTGCAACAACTTTGCAAAAATGAGAGCAAAAAAAAAAAAAAAACGGTCATTTTTAGATATGTCCAGAGCATATTAAATTCACTAATGGAGATTTGGATTGTCCGCTATGATCGATGCAGGCATGCCCGCTCACACTTTCAGAGCTTGTAAATGTCAGAGGCTTGTCACTCAGGCTCAGTCCCACATGGGCTGTGAGACAGATTCTGCTAAAAGAGAAGGGCGGATGACAGGACATACATTAAAATCCTGTCTGACTCACTCACCGTCTGACTGTCAATCTTTGGATACATCTGACGCACCAATCCCCCACTTCATACAGTTTGAAATTTCTGCACAGGCGTTGATTATCTTCACTAAGTATGGGACTGTGGGAGGAGTTGCCTTCCTGCTTGAATAACTGGTTTCTTTGATTCAAAGTGCTTTCCTCTGAGCTCCTAAAGCTGAAAAAAGAAACACGGAAGATTTTCTTCCTGGAATATTAAATACGAGAGAAAAGATATTTGATGCAATCAAAATGACAAAGCTTTGGAAATTGAAGATGCATTCTTGTTTGCCTTAACTGACTTATTTTGTGCATATTTGCATAATAAAGTCTTCTTTTAAAGTTACATGTCTTTACCCTAGTGGATAACAAAAGTCATTAAATGGAATAAATACAGCATAACCATTACACTAGTTAAAAGAAACAATTGGAGGACAATATCAAGCAACCCCCTTTTCACTGACGATCTCAAAAACATTTTTTAAGGCCAAAAAAAATAGTGTTTTTAAATGACCTCAGGACCTTCTGTCATCCAAAGGGCTGGCAATTTATCAATGGCGTACACTGTTTCACATTCAGTGACACCTGAGATGTGTTTCACCCTCCCTGTGACCCTGAACAGGACGACACACGGGCGGAAAACGCATGGATGGATGCACAGAAGTGGACAACAGCACAAAAATTTGATTACATTTCAGGCAAATTCTCTGTTTCAGGTCAGTACACTACCTGGCAACGGTGCATATGTTTCATAACAAGTACTCATAGCTGATATGGATTCCAGCAGTCACCCTCACTCTGCACATGCCAAGCTCAGTGACAGAATACCAGGCCAGAGCCAAATGACCTCAGGGCTTTTGTATGACTTTAGAAAAAAATCACTTTTTAGACTGACATGTTGCCATAGAAACAATGCAATATTCAGAGGTGCAATAAAGTGTAAATCAACAGTAATACAGCAGTCTTTAATGATTGCTGTAATGTTGAGTTCTGGTACTATCAGTAAAAACTACTAAACACTCAAATTCTGGCACCAATGGCTTAACATTATATCTCCCAACAAGTGACTCATCATGTTTACCCACACAAATCTTTCTTTCTGAATCATGTAAGAATAATGTAAAAAGTTCTTAAAGATTAGCCAAAGACCTTCCGTTTTTCAGCAGAAAACTGTCTTATAATGCATGTGAACTGTTGTAGAGCTGCTAACTAACACAACAGAGGAGTCTTTGGAAAGCAGGCAAGAGGTTAATTTATAATCTCTCTAGAAAACAATCAAACTTCACAGTGGAAAGCTGGAAGCTGATATGAGGTATCAGCAGATATCGACATACTGTAAAAGCATGAATGAAGAGCTTTATGAAAAAGGAATGTTTGATGATTCCTCTGCAAAACATTATTCCACTTCCCCTCTAATGCAATACCTGGAGTTCAGAAGTGACATCTCTGAGAGTGTCTCGCAGAGTTTGAGGGCTGTTGTATCACTTCACTGATCAGCGCAAGATGGAAATGCACCTACAGTGGGAACCTCCTTCCCACCCTCCCATCTGCTTTTTCTGCTAATTATGATGGAAAGCAATAGTTTATTTTGCAGCCAAAATAAACTAACAAAAGAAAAAAAACAAATGAGCAACAAAAAATGCTGTTTTTTTTAGCTACTTGCACTTGTAAATAATCTTTTTTTTTAAATTATATTTAAACTATTCATTAATTAATTAATCCGTTCAGAGTAAGCAGAGAGGCATTTTGGTCATATGAAGAAGGAAATTGTTTCTCTTATTTTCATGGTAGAAGTATTTTTCTTCTTTAAGGCAGGTTCAGCAAGAAAAGATTAACAGCACTTGGTGAGATTTGGCAAATAACATTACAGGTATTTGCAGAAATGTTTTGATGTGCGTTTACAAGGATGCTCCTGCATCTCTTGTTTATCATACCTGAAAGTATAATTGCACGAAGAGAGACAACACAAATGAAATCACATCACTTTGCAGAAGCGAGTAGTCAAGGTCACAATAAAAAAGGTAATCTTTTCCTCTGATACAAGCAAGAAGGAACCACCATTTTCATTCGCAAATCCCTTATATGTCTTGGACTGCTGTAAAGTGCATCCCCTGTACTCATTTCGGCTCTGCCACATACACATATACACACATATACAGCAATGACAGGGGCAGCAAGTCTCCTCTGGCAGTCACTAAGCACTGAACAGCTCTGAGCACAGTGGGAGGCTTTGGCCACCTGCATAGTGTAGAGTGGAGATAGAGAGACAAATCCAACACTGAAACTGGTGATAGACATTTTCTTTTTCCACACCAAGGATTTCAGCAATTTGTTTTTAAGGTTTACACTCTGCTAGGGTTTTAGAGCGGCACAAAACAAAATAAATCGCAGATTTTCCAATACTTTAGGGGCTAAAGCGGTTCGTTTTTACAGCCGGTGCCACAGCAGAGGGGAGGCAGCTTTATTTTCCACCAGTCCCAGTGAAGACCTATGCAAAATGTAAACAATGTGCGAGCCTACCTTTGAGCCTTGTTACAAGGCCCCACTACTGTGCAGCGTTCATTAGAGTGGAAATGATATGTGCAAACAAAGACAGGCGCCCGAGCAGCACTCTGGTGCTGCTTTTCATCTCAGAATTGCAAATGAATGCAGCCTCCTCACCTGGTCCCTGCAGGCAGTGTCCCAGCGCCTCCAATCAGTGCTTTATTGACAGCAGGCATCCAGCGCCAAACTGGGAGCGCTAATAGCTGAGGATGATGCCTGATAAACATGTTCTTCCTTCAAACCGAGCCCTTTCATATTTTACTGCCTGGCAGGGTGGCCTCCAACCAAGGTCAAAAAGAGGAGATGCTGGGAGAACACAGCTGCTCCAGCTAAAACTGGCACAGGTTTTTATGAAGGAGTCCGATGTGACTTCATTTGGCTCCTTCGCATCTTCTTTTTATGTTTAAAATGAGCATCTTGGTGAGTGTTGAATGATGGTGAGTGGCCTGCAAAAAAATGTTTAAAATAAATTATAAGAAAAGCAATAAAAGTTAAATCTAGAGCAATGCAGAGGGATTCTAGATTATTGCATACTGCAACCCAGTCCTTGAGGTCACACCTCTGGAAAAACTCGGTGCAACAAATGTGTGGGGCCATTCCACTCTGTTTTAATAACAGGGAGGGTGGCACCGTAAACACAGGCTTGCTTGGCTTTGTCGAGCTAATGACTTCCTGCTCCAGTGGCTTGTGAAACAGTGTTGGAGCCAAAATAAGGAAAATCGAGTGCAGAATTTAATCTGTCACTCAATGGAAAGCCTTTAAGCAGCAACATACAAGCCTTCCAGAAGGTGCACGCAAGTGGGGTGAAATCACTGCAGAGGCTCCCCTGCACAGAGCAAAAGCCCCAGAACAGGTTGTGTGCAGGGACGAGGATTACAGATTGGTTGGATAAATAGGGGATTCTTTAAAGCAAAACACACTGTGCGCGCGTGCGCTACTGTCAGCCTAGGTGGTAATCTAAAACCATCAATCCTTTTGAATCTAGGTAAGCTTCACCTATGTTGAAAAGATATTGATGTGGGGAGGAAGACTATGCTTGAACTTGGCGTTTGATCTTCCTGAATTTGCCCGTAGCTGTGCAGCCGTCACATTAACAACCCAAATCTCGCAAGGTAGTGTGAGCAGCATTCTGTCTGCCTTTTCATCTACTCAAAATGAATCATTTCCATGAAGTGCTTGTTTTCACCAGGGTCTCCTGGGAAAACTGAATGGGTATGATGAGGCACTTCTCCAGGTTGGGTGAGCTAAAATTAATCAAACGCACACATGGCTTTTCTTTTTCTTTTTTTTTTTCTTCTCCCAAAGCTATCCTGCCCCCTTTGTGACCTCCTTTTCTCCAGCTGCTTTCTAAAACAGGTGATTTTGAGCCAATACACATTTAGATTGCCTCTTTGCACAACTACAGTATTCTATAAGCAAGCAACCACATCTATTTGCTTTATAAAAAAGACCTTCTAAAGTCATCTGTGTTTTTAGATGCCGCTAGTATTTAAAAAAGAAAACGTGAGCGGGATGTGTTATACAACGCCTCAAACTTAAAAGTTGGTGACTAAAAAGCAATTAGACTTTATTTTCTTGCATTAAGCAAGTCTGTTCTAAATCTAAAACATCAAAGTTTCATGTTTTCCGCATTAATATTCAATTGAGATGCAATGGGGAAAAAGAAGCAAAAATAAGAAAAAAAAATGCTAATTAGCTTTTTCTGAGCTGCAAATAACACAAGTCAGAGACTTCTTTGCACATTAGAAAACAGGCACGCACATGTATGTGTGTGTGAGTGCATCACGTTCATCCTATAAGGCAAATATCTGGAGTGTTGGCTGTTTTGACCGAGCACATGCTGACAAAGCGATATTCACACATCCACTTCCAATCTAAATATATAGCTCTATATTACATAAGCAGACTCTTTTCTAGGGGTATTTTTGCTAGAAAAGTGAAGTGTTAGGAATGAAGACAGACCCACAGAGCTAGAGTCCGAACACTTAACAGGAATCAGCATTTCACTTTACAGCAAGCGTTAGTTCAAATGGGTGTGAGCAAACAGTTCTGCACTGGTACTAAATGAGGATCTGTCTGATGTTCCCCATAGTCATGTTTTAGGACATTTTTCAGCAGAAGTTTGGTGTTCTGTGACTTCTTGAGTTTTTACCTTCATGGTTTTGAAGCATCTCACAAAGGTTTAGTCCTGTTGGGGACTGAGAAGTTTGCACAACACTGCTTTTTTTTTAATTTTTCCTGCATTGCAGAAAGGTGGCGCAGTCCTTTTTCAGGTTGGAGTCTGAAAACCTCGAGTAACACGTTTGTTAAATGTTTGGCAACAAAGAAGTATTCGCAGGAAAATAATTATAACATTCCAAAGAAAAAAACAAAGAGTAACATGGATATTCTAAATAACATTTTTACATTTGTTTCTGCAACATGCTTATATCCATCTATTTTCAATCCAAACCCACTTAATACTGTTTGGGGGTCAAAGGGTTGCTGGAGCCTATCCTAGACAGCATCAGGCAAGGGCAAGATAAGCATGAGAAAGGTTGCTAGTCCATCACAGTTCATGCACATATATAAATGATTGTTGAAACCTTGAAATATTGCTGCTCTATCTTTTGTTAGTTTATTGTTTAAGTTTATGAGAAAATGTTGTAATTTCAGTGGGTGAATTTTTCTATTAATGGGCTTAGGTCAAAAACGTATACATTTATTTTTGTTTAAAACCATATTCTAAAAGAATGACAGTGGCAGATGAAGAAACTACGGCTTCCTTCTTCTCAAGCAATAAAGTGAATACAACCACAGAAAAGACTATTGTTGTTTCAGGCATAATATTAGATATTTTTATTAGCAAAAAAAAAAAAAAAAGACATTTTATTTTTTGTCTGATTCTTATGCAAACACGGAAAAAGTTATGCAAGACAAAGAAAGTTCCTGAACAAGTTATTTTTTTTCTGTCAGGGGATGGAAAGCAGAAACCATCAAACGATATAATGATAAATAAATACAGGCCATTGAAGTCCTAAAATAACCCCAAAAAAAGTGTGCATATTCCTTAAGGCTTTTCAAAATATGACTATGTGCTAATCTAACCAGAAAATCAAGTTTACATGACACTGTTTTTTGGTATAGAAGCACAATGAGAGAAGATCTTATTATTGGTTTGCATATCCACAAACGGTTAAAGCTCGGACTTAGTGCTTTATACTTGGGTGACAATTTTTTTACTTCACCAGTGAAGAAATTAAATGTAGTTATTCATAAACAAAATAATAAATGTGTATGTTATTTATTTTATTGACCACTGAAATCAAAACTCTGATCAAATGCAAATATTCCCCACTTTAATAAACACACAAAGAGTGGAGTAGCATGATTTCCACAACAATATTTGGCACCTTGTTAAAGTAACACACTGAGAGACACTGCAGTATTTTTCAGCTGAGACCAGTAACAAAGAATACTGCAAACAAATGCAAAGTTTCAGTGCTGTTCTGCAAAAAAACAACACTAAAAGGAGCAGTCATTTATCACGAACAGAAGAAATCCCCACCCTATGCACCTCAAGAAATATTCTATTCATTTTTGTATCTGAAAGGTCTAACAAGCCATGTGAGAAACCCCTGTAGAACACCAAATAAATGAATTCCCTTTGAACTTTAAGAATTATTCTAGCCACAACAAACCAGAGGCATTCTTGCATGAAGTCCACTTAAGGATAAACCAGAAGTAGGACCGTTTCATAAATATAATTTTTTAAGTAGCTTTAGAAAATCTTTTATTTGAATAATAAGCAAACCGCCAAATTCCAAATATATAGAGAACAGCCATAGGTAATATAAATACCTTTAAAACTCCAAATTTAAACTCATATCGTAGCAGTTGAAGTGGTCAGGTTTAACTGTTCCACTGATAGGGATTATTTTCAGTTATTTGTCTGCAATCACTTTATTTAAAGACCAGATATCTCAACATGAAACAAGGTAGTAAACATACAGCAAGATAATTAATTGAAAATGGGTTAATTCCTCCCTGAGTGCTAGTCCACATAAAAAAGAGGGAGGATAAGGATAACCTTAACAGTTGGTCAGACCTTCTTGAAGAAATCCAGCCAGAGGAGGCTTATCTAAATCCTCTTGGCAAAGCTAAGTGTAAAGAGGAAGAGTGCAGACGAGTGCTTAAATTTGTCTGAAAAGAAGCTCTTATAAATAAAGCAGTGGATGAAAGTTCCTCTGATAGTCCTCAACTTTGATGTTACGTATGAGTGACTCGATGTCTTCTGCCAGTGAGAACTGAAGCAGCACAGTTTAGGGGTGCTCCATAACGATCCAGATGAAATGTCCGTGTGCCTTCTCTGCTGTTCTCGCCGGCCCAGTAGTGGTAATATAGCTAAAGGGTGAGGAGAGTTTCCCTCCAGAGAGTTTGCGGGGCTGTGGGTTACGGCACGCTCTCGGTCAATAAGGCTTCACTGTAGCTCCCTGTCAGACTGCTTGCTCGACTCTCTGTCCATGTCATCCTCTTCATCAGATCTGCCAAGACTTGGGTGTCTCCGGTGTACAGGGGGGCTGCGGGGGTCAACAAAAAACACAGACACACCATTATATCATCACTTGGCTGCTTACAGGAGTCAAAAGAGTAAACAGCGTTTAGGCTGCAAGATAGTAACACGAGATAGCAGCAGAAGCAGTTGTAATGAGATGGGTTATATACTGTAGTCGGTAAACGTGACATCCCCACAAGTGCATACGTGACATTTGTGCAGCTTTTCTATCAGGGAGGGGGATTTACTCATCATTATTTATGACTAGGACAGACGGGAAAAAAAAACATTCCTGCTCTATGTTCTCAGAGGAAAACGTGTTTCAATCAACGCAGCACAAATCAATACAAATAATGCAGTGTGTTAAAAAAATAAGCTTTCTAGAGTATGTCTGTGTCACAAATTGGAGGATAAATCCACTTTCAATGAACAAGCATCCTGACTCCGGCCACATTTTTTTAAACCAGTATGTGCTGTTAGTGGAGTAAATGCAAGAAGAATTAACATGGAGATGATAGTCTTAATAACTTACAGAAGGTTGAAAATAATACTGTTTGTATAGTGCCTGGAGCCTTTTCACATTATCCTGACAGCTCATGTCATAATAAAGAGTCATTGCAGCACCTTCAAGGCTGCTGAAGTCACTCTAGAGATTTTTATTTGGGTGTCTTAAGGTTTGCTTTTGAGGACAGGCAGCGGGTTAACTGAAGATGTGACCTGCTCAACATAAATGCAGAAAGATGAACTGTTTTTGAGGGATTTTCAAACATCGGCAACACTGTTTCTGTGGCTGGCCTTTTTTTGTTGTTGGAATGTAAGCCCCCAAGTAAAGTTCAAACTTTACTTTGAACTGCTCAATTGTCATTTTTAAAATGTTGATTGAGTTGAACAGAGTAAACCCTCCCACACTTCAAACTTCAGGAAATCTCATATGAAGATGATCAAAGATGAACGGTACTTCGTGAATTGGTAAAAAAACGATTATTCATCGATAATTGTTTACTTGTCTTGAATCCTTGTCTGTTAGTAGGTAAACAGGCAGTTTGATATAAGAGGCAAAAAGAAAACATACTTGGCCTTACAACACCTTTAATTCATTTTGTTGAGAAAAAAATAAAACATTTTAAAAATCAAAATCATGACTTTTAAAAACATGAATCGAATCGTAGCTGGGTTGCATCGTTACAACCCTACAGTATAGTATAGTTTATGTATATATATATATATACATATATATATATATATATACATATATATATATAAAAACGTTAAATATATATATTTATCATATAGTATATGAAAGTATAGACAAATATTCTGTCAATTTCTTATGTTAACAATGAGGTTTGAAGTGGGAACGGCAAAGATTAGAGTTTAGAACTATTGTCTGTCAGCTCAGTGGCCTTGTGGTAGAGTCTCTGCCACTGAGAGTGGATTGGTTGTAAGTTCAAATCCATGGTCAAGTCATACCAAAAACTATAAACATGGGACCCAAAGCCTGCCTCCTTGACACTCAGCATTAAGTGGTTGAATTGGGGAGTAAACCCACCACGTTGTTCTCAAGTGGCCCTGTGTCTCGAGCTCACTGCTTCAATGTATGACAAATAAGGTTTTTTTGTGGATTCAACATGAAGCAAATGATTTTTTAAAAAAAAAAAAAACTAGTGCAGTCAATCGATTTAAAAAAATTAATAAGTTTAATCGCTTTTTTGGATTGTGATTAATCACGATTAATCACAATGTTTTTTTAGGTACATTTTATATGACAATATGCGGCTTTTAAACCAAAAATAGTGTAATTTTCTGCACAAAACACAGTAAGATGAGCAGAACTCTAAGGAATTTATGTCTGGAGTATTACTCCAATAAAACAAAGATGCTGATATACAGCCTTAAGAAACTAACATTTCTGCACATTAAATGGTCTGGGTAAATACTTAAATCTGACTTGCTGCTGATGTCGTCTATGATGGCTATGAACACACCACCCTCGGCAATGTGCATTTAAGCAGCCACTTCCAAGCGCGTTTTGGGCTTTTGCGTTAACGCAAGTTTCAACGACTGTTCTCATGCTCTACATGCATAACACACAGCAATGTAGCACATGTTAAAAGTTAAACAAGTTGAACTTTAACCGGGGGCTTTGATATGGTAGTGCTGTATGGATAGCAGGCCAACCATTTGAACATTGATAATGGAGAAGAATTGATCGTTGTAGTTTGTGTCCGACTGGAATTATATGACTCCAAGTCTTTTAAATATCAGAATAGAGCTGTGAAAGAAAAACAATAAAAACCTGGAGCAAGATTTACACCCTTTTGACATTCTGCACCAAGCCTCTTCCAACTGAAGGTTCTGGATTAGAAGAAGAAAAACCATGTAAAAGTGTGTTAAAAAATACTATTTTAGAGTGTTCTTGAACACATGTCACGTGCCCCATGTGTCTGTCTAAAGCATTGTATTTCAAAAGTTAAAAGAAGTAAAAAAAAAAAAAAGGAGATGAATCTTCCTGAAAATTGTCTATTTTTGCTTTTAAAGGATGTGACATTTGGAAAGATTTTCCAACATCTTGATTTTGATGTATTGCTTGGTTGATTCTTGTAAATTCCTTTTGTTATTGTGTTGAAAACATTCATTTAACTGGCATGAGCACATATGACCTTTTGAAGGCCACGATACACCCAGAGCCAGCTTTTACGAACAACAAAATCTTGTTCCGATGCAAGAAAAGCCTCCTAACAGCCAATCAGGCATGCAATTCTAAAGACATACAACCACAAGAGACACTCAAACTGTCAGCTAGCTTTTGAAGCAGGAGCTAAATTTGGCACTTTGATTATGATGTAAAGTGTTGACATCAAATAGTTTAGGCAGACATGTCACACCTCAAGTGAAAAGAAAAATTGCTGTAATTTTGTTCGCCTCATTGTCAGCCTCTGTTTGTGCGAGAGAAAAAGTCACACCCAGGCACTCCTTTCTTAACACTATGTACTTAAAACAGCATCAAACACCATAAGAGGCTCTCACATTTACAGAGATGCATCCCATCTCTATAAACTAAAACTAGCGCTTCGAAGATGCTCTTTTAGAAAAAAGAAATCCTGATGTGACCAGTCAGTAAAATTATTGCTTTTCGGAGAAATTAAAAAATGCTGAAAACATGTGATTTTCCAAAATACATATAAAAATTGGTCAAACAAAACAAATACCAGACTATGTGAAAGTCTGCAATACAGTCGGATCGCATATGGTCACTGTGTGAAAGCGTGGGTACTTTGTTTTACAGATAGTCCATGTGTTAAAGTGAAATTGTGGCTAATCTCAGCGAGATTCTTAGCAGATATGCTGGCGGGGAAATGAAAATCACACACGTTGTGTCTGCTGCAGGGTCTTTGTTGTGCCTCACTTCAACTGTACAATTGTGTTGACAGACTTGGGTTGTCATTTCTACAAGCACAGGAACAAGTTGTGAAGAGAAAAAAGAAATTCATGAGCAGAATTCCAGGCTCTGTCCATTGAAGATGAGGTAAATAAATGTTCCTTTTCAGTGTTAACCCTGTTCAAACTAGCATTTTATTGCATTAGCAAAGCTTAACTCCACTACACAACTTTGTCCATGAAATGAGTGCAGGAGTTCAGCGCTGGCATAGAGATCTCGCTGTGATGTCTGCGTTTGACAACGCCCCCTCAAACAGAAACGAGCTACAGTGAAAGAGGGAATCATCATGCGAGGCTCTCCTTTCAGAACAGTGTCAAGAAAGGGTGCTGAAGCTCATCTACAGCAGAACACATCAACATTACTGCAACACAAAGATTATTCATGTTTTCGCAAACAATGCAAGACACACACAGCAGGCGGTGTTAGTGGTGTATCTAAGGATGCATCCTTTCACTGCATTTGTCGTGCTCCTGGGTTACTGTAACACACCAAGCATCACCTTCTTCTGTTGGTATCAGTCGCTATCTGGCTTGTAGAGGTACTTCATCATGAGGCTTTCCACTTTCTTCTGTTTCTTCTTGGTTTCTTTCTTGTTAGAATGATCGTCAAGCTCCTCCCCATCGTCATCCTGTGCCTGTTTTGTGACCCTTTTGACACTACTTGAACTTCGATAGGAGAGGGTTGAGTCTGAGGAGGAAGTCTCTGAGGACTCAGAGGAGGAAGACGAGGAAGAGGAGTCCTCCGACTCGCTCTGCTTCTTCTTAGATTTTCTCCTGGACTTCTTGTCCTTCTTACCTCGTTTGCTCTTCCTGCCTTGATGATCATCTGAGGATGAGGAGTCGGACAATGAGACTCTTTTCTTATCTTTACGACTGTGGGAGGTGCTGGACCGCTTGCTGCGATCTTGAACAGAGCTTGACCTTGGGCGTAGCAGACTTGATGTGCTCCGGGCCAAATCCTCATCTTCTTTGCGCCGTTTATCCTCACTTACTTGAACCTTCTTGCCCTCCTCCTCACCACTAGATTCATTTAGTTTGCTGCGCTTGAACTTTATGGGTTTGAAGCTCAAAACCTCATTGATTGCAGCCTCCAAGTCGGGGTCTAAGTAGTTACGATGTGTAACTGGTTTAATGTCAGATGTGTCAGGTTGATTACTGTCTGAGGATCGCGGCTGAGCCGGTGTGGATAAACTGCGACTGTGGGAGCGAGGACTATAAGGAGACGTTCCACCTTCTCCAAAAGCCAAGCTCTTACGGTCGTCATCGTTGTCATCACTAACATGTAGACCAAATTCACTGAGGCCACAGCTACGGGCAACCGATAAGCGAGAGTTGCTTCTTCTTTCATCCTTCCAAGAGGTGCTGCGGTGAAGTGAATGGGGGCTAGTGCGGCTCACGCTGCTAATAGTCGACTTATTGTCATCGTCCATGTCCAACATGGCTCTCCTGGTAGAAATTCTGCTAGGAGCCACCGAGGACACCATAGACTCCTTATCAAATTCAGTGCTGTTGCGGGATGTCCAGCGAGACTCAAACCCCTTCCTGGCTCTGCTGGCAGCTTCAGAATAGGCCAAGGAGATCACAGAGCCTTTGTCGTCTATATCTTCCTCTGCTTGGTTCTTTCTCCTGTTATCCTGGAGCTCTCCGGACTTTGACTTGGCTTTACGAAGGATGGAGAGGTCTGGCGTGTCAGGCTGCTCTTTAAGTGTACTGAACAGGGAACTCTCGTCTCCCGTACCCCCAATAGAGTCCTTGAGGTTGGAGCGTTTCCTGTAGCTCAGGGAGCTCATGACAGACACTGATCTGTTCTGTTCTACCTCCTTTTCATCTTTATTCCCGTCAGTCATCTTCTCCTTACCTTCTTTCACCTCCTTGGCATCTGCATTTGCTGCATATCTAAATGTTGCATCATAAAGCAGACAATAGAGAAGACCAAACTGAAAAACGGAAAAATTTCAAACTCTGACTTTGTGAACCATGGCAGGCTAAGACTTGGCAGCTGGGACTTCATATTTCAGCACATTTACAATCCCTAATGACAGTATTTCTTTTAAAATATTCTATTTTAATTTTATCTATAGCTTTTGACACATAAAAAAGGACATTTTCCTATCTTTTATAATGTGTTTATTAATGTGTTTATACACAAAATTAAAAGAAACGACATTGCTAAGAGAAGGATCTAGTGAAAGGATCCATTTAAAAGTGGCAGAGTCGTCATTTAGCAGTCGTGCCAATTGGCCACAGGCCACCTCAATAATTTTGACAGCAGCCGCTTCCACATACCGCCTCCTGTCATTAGACTGATTACCGAGAAAGAGAGATGACACTTAATCACATGAGATACCCATCCTTCTGTTGCATACAGCCCCGGGAAATCGTGGGCCTTTTTCTGAGTTTTGAAATTGCCTGCTTTCATAACTACATGTGACACAAAAGGAGGAGCAGCACTAACCTGGCGCTCTTCAGGCTTCCCTCGTCTGACAGGGTTTTGTGAGAGCCTTTGTTCTTCGAGAGCCAAGATTTAACTCCATCCACGCGGTCCTCCACTTCCGAATCTGTATCTGTCTCATCCCCACTGTGAAGAATCAAAACTGTCAGTAATGCCAGACCAAAAAAAAAGGTCAATCTTTACTTAACACCATGATGCTGCAGGAAAACTGCCTTCTATAAGGACATAGACAAACATGCACATTTTACATCGCCTTTAAAGTTTCAGAAAAAGTTTGCAGACGTTGAAAACTTTTGTTGGCAGTTTTTTTTGTAGTTTTTTTTTTCCACAACAGAGGTTAGTTTTATGATGCAAACAGAAAAAGCAATGTGCATGCACATGTGGAAAAGTCTTCAGCAGGTGATAAATCTTGGGGAGTTGCACATAAACAATCAGCTTTGTTCTGGGTTGCATCTGTGTGGCATGTCACCTGCCCCCGGTGATTGTTATAGGAGTAGAGCCGGCAAGGCAGCCCCCGCATCCCCCCATTCGCTTGACACGCCAATCGATATACACAGACCAGCAGATCAAGATGAAAAAGCTCAGCAGATCCCACCTGGATAAGGCCGATCCTCAATCGCTCAATCAGATCTGTGTTGAATATTCGGAATCATGCATCTCTTTGTTCCAAAAGGTTAATGTGACAGGAAGAGGAGAGCAGAGTGGCATAACCTCTAGGTCGATACTGCCGTCATGGTCCAAATGCATAAAGAGAAAAACCTTCAGCGCATTGTTGCTACCCTCAGTGATGGCTATACCATCCTCATGAGTGGATGCTGTCCAGGAGGAAGACAAAGAGCTCTGCATTTTAGCAGCTGCAATTTCCTACAGTAATGAAATGTGTCATATGCAGAGATTGACTCAATGACATGGCTGTGTCTTCAACCAGCCAGTTTCAGGGGGTTTACCACTTTAATCACATAATATTAAATGACAACGAATGCAACATCACGTATTTTTCAAAAAAAGAAAGGATAATAATCCCTCAAAGACAAGAGTCTGTCTGAATCAGCGCTACCTGCTGGAAAACATCTGCAGTTTTGACCCATTACTGATTAATGGTGGGCGTCACTTTTCTTTACAGCCTTACCTGCATTAGCTCTCAAGAAGCCATTTTTCATTAGTCGGAAATATTAGGCGTATTCCTTTCGGTGTTGACACACAATTGATGGTCATCCAAAAAATGAGAAATGGTTATACTCTTCACAGATATGACTTATTGGACAAGTTTATCCATCTGAGCCTTGAAATGTGTCACAAAATGCTTGTTAGGTGCAAATACAGCACTCTGAGAGGTGTGAAACGACAGGCAGGCGACTGGTAGGTCTCCCACAGAACAGCACTAAACAGTGCCCCCTCTTTTATGACTCACATTTAGTCATTTTTCCATCAGACAATAAAGCATGTTCCCTTCCCACTGTCTGTTTTTCTTTTTTTTTTGGCATTTTGCCTGAAAGCAGCAAGAGAGTTGGTTTTTGATTGATATAAGGAGGTGAGCAAAGGGTGGAAAGGGCATTGCGGTGTTGGACTAAATGGAATTCAAACTTTCCCGGAAAATTTATGTCTCAACTCTGGAGCTCTGCTTGTAAAGGGAGAGGAACAATGATTATTCAGGAGAACCTTTTTTTTTCTTTTTTTTTTTTTTTACTTTTTTTTTTTAGAATATTTGTCTAAAAAAGAATGTATTTTTGAGCCGCACTTCAAGAGGCAAAAGCCGAAAATGATGAGTTCAAGTTCAAACAAAAATACCATTTGTCATTTATTTTTCTCTCCCTCTTTCACCACTCCAGACTAATTATCGCTTTAAAAAGCCCACCGAAAACAAAATAATGGGCTCATTAATACAAGCAAGTTGATTACACGTTGCCCATTTGTCAACTCTCTGACGCTGTGACTTTTTAATGTGATATATTGCACAACAGAGGAGCGAGCGTCTTGCAAAGTAATCTCCCCTTTTCCCGCCTCTCTAACACATACAAACAAACAAATAAAAAGTGGCTTGGAAGTGAGTGCTTTAAAAATGGTGTCACAAGCCATTTGTCCTTGGCCCAGCGCTGTTCACAAACCAATCCTGAAGCTTGTAGATGCAAGCGAGCCCCAGGACTTCCAAGCTGAGCACTAATCGCTTCTGACAATTGGCCCGCACTTGTTGTAAATCTTTGTCACAAATACTTACATTCAGCATCAAATCTCATATGGCTTGATGCTATCAGTGAACACTAAACTAAAGGAACTATTAAGGCATATTCATATGCGCTCTATTCCACAGGAGCTCATTATGTACACCAGCATGCATATGATAGTGCTATGTCATCTAGCCTTCTACTAAAATTTAAGTATCACCTTGCAGTGAAGGTAAAAAAGCAGCATTTTACTTCACAATAAAATGTTTGGGAAATATTTTTTTAAAATTGATTAAAAGCAAAAGTTTGTAGAAGTACAGGCTTTTGTCTGTTCAGGAGAAAGGGTTAATTTTACCATTTTAAGACAATACTTCTTGAATTTCTTGTTGAGTCATTTAATTTTAAACTATTATTTTTATTATTAAAAAATATTCTCATTTTAAGCAACATCTCTAATGAAACCAATTTTGTAATATTATATTTTAAGCACACGTTTTATTTGTACTGACGAGTGGATTTATCTCAAGAAACAGATTTCCTTGACTTATTGAAATTGAAAAGTTTCATCATTTTAGGACAAGTTTACCTTAAAATGTGTAATTACAGTCTTACTTTAAAATGATTATAGTCTAGAAAGGATAGCTGAACTGTTGTAGTGATTAAAATAGAATCTATTTGGGGGAAAGTGTACAAACATACCTACTTTAGAAGCATACAACTATTTTTGGAGCAAAACAGGCTTGTTTTAAGATACATTTTCTTTGCGAGAAGAATATACCTTAACATGAGTGTCTACAGCTAATTTCAAGATTTAATTTTGTCTTAAAAGAGCAGGACATCACAAATCATTTTAAAGAATCTCATCAAGACGAATGTGATTAGTTCCATTGGCAGCTTTTTTATACTCATAACAAGTAAAAGCATCTTGTAATGTCTATTTTTTAACTCAATTTTTCCAGTGTAAATTTGAGTCTTTATATCACTCTGGGATGCATTTTCAGAGAATACAAAACAAAATACTGTTAAGTAAAAAAAAGGCATAATGGATTACCACAGATTCTGAAATCATCAAATTGTTTGAAAAGATGAAGAACTCTGCATACAGGGGGGTAAAATGGGAGCCCTGCATTAAAAACAGATTTGATCCTGTTATAGAAATGATTGCATGAGTTTAAGAACACTTTAAATTAAATTCAGCCCACAAGAATATGACACAAGTCAACATAATTCAAGAATGGTAGCGGCTTTTCCACCCCAAATCTTATCTAAGCAGGAATTAAAGGTAAAAGAATGTCCTGGGGTTAAGCACATTTAAATTCAAAACTCCTTTTTATTATCATGGAGGCTGTGTCCTCCTGACTAAAGAGGAGAAGCACCAAGGGGCTTGTTATCGGAGCACACTTCAAAAGCCTATATCTCCAATGGTTTGAGGGGCATTCTTGTCTATAGGATGTACAACCAGCTCATCCAGAAAGGAAACATTAATGCTGAAATATATAAATTTGTAAGAGCAACAAGTGCTCCCATCCAGAGAATGTCTTCCTTAGACAAGAATTGAAAAAGTGCAGGTGCTGAACTAGCTGGTTCCCTGCATGAAAACATTTAGACATTAATACACACAAAATAAGTAAAAAGCGCAAAAGATAACCCATGACAGATGAGTAACTTGATTTTCATTCAACTATGACCTCCCACACACGTATGCTGTCAGTGAAGGTAAAAATAGGACTTTGGAATTAATTTGAGACACATCAAATTCAAATGTTTGATTTTCATCAATTTTTTAGGTTTTATCCATTCTTTAAGGACCCACTCTGATGAAAATTGTGTTTTTAACATGTTCTTTTTTTCATTTTCTGATGATGGATGGCCTATATTAAGAAAACTAGGCTTCAAATGTCTTTCTTTATTCAAATCACTGGGAATCAGGAGCAGACAAAAAAAATGATGTTTGGAAAAGAGCTTATATAGAAAATACGCTAGGTGGGCCATCAGCTCTGCTTCATTCTGATGCATCCAATGACTGACAAATAGATCCATGTGCGTTTTCATTTTCCTCGTCTGAGCTGGAATCAGGATAAAAACTGTACGAGTGGATAGCTCTGATATTGCTCACCACTTTTGTTGTACCAATAATGGTGAGGGTGTGAAGGGATGTAAGCTAGCAGTAGAGAGTGTAAACATGGATATCGGGAAGTAGGGAGCAGGCTAACTCCACACCAACGGTCCCGCCCTCAACTTAGAGGTAAATCTCTATTGAACTACTGCTGCTCTGCAGAAACTGTCCTAGAAAACAACACAGATCTTTTGATTTTATCTAAAAGCTGAATAAAATAATTGAAAGACCACTGGGAGCACTTTTACAAGAGATCAAAAGATGATCAGAGCGGGTCTTTAGGTGAATACTATTTAAATTGGGATTTTTGAGGCCTTTAAGATATTACATTGGGTTTTTACTTCAATTAACAATGTTCTTCCTCCAGACGCTCTTTAAAGCCTAAACAAAAAGAGTTTATGACGTTTAAACCACAATAAGAGAGACTTTGCACATGCTTTGGAAAAAGCTGTAGATAAACAGAAGAGGGTTACTTGAGTTATGTGCAACCGTCTCGTTCCTTAGCCATGCTTTGTAGAAGACATTCGTGTTTAATACGGATGGATCAAAAGAGACAATAATGCAGCATGAAAGCAAATACCATACATTTTCACATTCTTCATCTTGGTCATATTTTGCAGAGCGGTGATAATGGTTTGAAAGGAGATGAAGGTGACATTTAGAATCATGGTAGATTTTCTATTCTTGTTTGAATTTCACCAAACATCAACTAAACAAGGCGTGAAATCCCGACTGAAGAAGCATGTCTACAGCCTTCAGACACTTGACACAAAATAAAATGAAACAACATGAAACACGGAGCCGTCCTTTTAAAACAGCTTCTGTTGGGAATCTGGAACACTTGCTCATTACATTTCTGTCTAAAATTACTTTTCCTAACAGTACCTTTTGTGAAAAATGAAGGGAAACCATGAGGGCTGCATTGTTGTCTCTTTTTTTGTGGGAGAAAGTTGGTGGAAGTTTCAGACAAACAGTATTAGAAACATGGGATGCATTTCACATTCTCACGTTTTGTTCTTTCTTTTCTGATATTTTGTCACCATGTCCTGCAAACTGTCAACAGAAAGGAAGGCACCAAAGATGGGAACAAGGGGGGGGGGGGGGGGGGGGGGGGGGGGGGGGGGGGGGGGGGGGGGGGGGGGGGGGGGGAAGAGAAATAAAAATGGTCAGATGGACTGTTAACTGCATAAAAGCAGGATACAAATTATAACTTCAACAAACATCTCACATAAATAATAATCAACCTTCCAGCAATGGTCTTAATCATTCATGTCTGCTAAAGCAGAGCTGGTGCGTCTTCCCTTTATAGGTGCGCATTTATTGTAGTCAGTGTTTACCTCCGCGGGCCCAGAGCTTCTGTAACCCTCAACCTCGCTGCAAAGAGGACGCGAGTCATAAAACAGCGATGTATAGGAAAGACAAACGATCAGAGGCAGGGAGCTCACTAAAACCATCTGGGAAACACTTGCAAAGCACAAAATGCACCGTGAGACAGACTACAAAAGAGGCTGTAAATTTATGCGGAACAAAAAAAAAAAAGAAGATACATGTGACTGACAGCCTTCCAAGAAAAGTAGCAGCTACTGTTGTTTTTACAGCCTCCAGCTACTCTGCAGTGTACCATGAATACATTACAGAACTACTGAGGCAAAGGAAACCATTTTTTCCCACTACAGACAATCAGCACAAGTGGAATTAACAACATTACTGTGGCTCACTTCCTTTTATTGTCCCTGTCAAATTTAGATGGGAAATATCCATGAAGTGGAAAAGGAAAAAAATCTAGCGCTATAAAGCTGTGAAAGCCCTGTTAATACAAAGTCACAATATTTGCAATGAAAAGAAAAGCAAGCTGCAATTTACCTGTTGATTAAGTCCTCATTGTCCTCACTCTCCATCTCATCCTCGATGGCAGCCTGCAGGTCTCCTATCCTCTTGAAGGCCAGCTTAAGGTCCACTTGTAAGCTCTGATTTGCTGCCTCTAAGCTCTCAATGTCCATTTCCTGTGAAGGCCCAGTGAAAGTCGTGTGGTTAGAAGTTGTAAAGACCAATGAATGCTTTCAAATTGTTCGAGCGCTTACCAGCTCGTGCTTCTTGCGGCTCGCCTCGGCCTCCTTCTTGGACAGTTCTCCCATTTCTTCTTTTACATCTCTTATCTGCCTCTGCATGCGTTTATTCAGATCCTTCTCCCTGTTTTCTGAAGCAATGTGCTGGTTTCTCTCCTCTGTCATCTTTTCTAGATTCTCCTTCAGGCGACCCACGAGACTCTAGGAAACAATGTGAAATAGAGTTCTACTAAACACATCCAATACAGACATCAGCAACACACCTCAGTGCCGTTTATTTGTCTTTAGTCATCCTATTCTGCAGAGTAACTGCAGTTTTTGTTTTTTTAATCAATGCATACAAACAGACTTCTATATATCCTTATACATGATATTTGAACTAAGTTTAAAAGAATTTAACCCAATAACTGTCAAAGTGTGAGGTCACTGTCTTATCCGAAAACAAAGTAATATGGCGACATTAAAGCAGCCCCAAAATCGTATGAATTCAGCTCATTTTGTCTCATCCTGTAATGTTTTTAAGTGCTTTAAATGCAGTGCTCATAATGCAGACTACTCACAATTCTACGGTAGCCCTGAAGTGCAAATCACAACACCAAATCACTCAACACAAAAACATATTAAAGATTGCAACAACAATAAATAAAAGCAAACGGAATAATAATAAATTACATTTTAAAAGTCTTAATTTCAGAAACCAAAACGTAGTTCCAAAAAACAATACAAAAGCAAAAAATAAAAAGGTCCCATAGTACCTTTCTTTTTTGTTTCAATTTTTTAACTTTTCCCTTTGAACTTCTAGAAATAACTTTTGATTTCCACTTTTTTTTTTTTCATTTCACTTTCTTAAATTTTGTTTTGATTGCTAAAGAGAATTTTTTTTTTTGCTTTTTACACTAGTTCTTTGGATCCTTAATATGTTTTCGTGTTGATTGATTTGTTGATAAGATTTGCACCTCAGAGCCACCATACAATTCAGACATCTGCACCAAAACCTAGACAGATTGCAAATGTGATATCTGTCCTTCAAATAATGTAGGTTAAAGTTACTAAAAACAAATCTTTGACATAACTGTGATTATTAGGAAATATTAAGATAAATTAGTAGTCAAATTATCTATGATGTGGTTGGATTTGTTGTCTATTAGTTCAAAAATAATGTGGGAATAGTAGTGGAATCATTTATTTAGGACTAAATCCTAATTTTAATCAATTTTTGTATACTTTGAGAAAAAAAATCCACTGGCTTTTGTCATGCACTATGAGGAAAACAATTAAAATCAGTATAGGACATTAAATTTTTAAGATGTGTAGCCAGGACCTTAATGCAACAATATATAAGCTGTGCAGTCTGCATACATTAGATCCGTCATAGGATTTCATTAAAGCTTAAGTGTTAAACTTAAAAATACAATTATTTTTTTTCTAAGTATGCACACACTATAATTACTGTGTAGTCAGTGACAGATGAAAACTAATGATTTTTGCAAGTGCATATGCTTATGAGTCACTTTTCTGTATGCAAAATATGTGTTTGCCATTTCCTTTTTTGAGTCAAAACTGCTAAGTGCATGCTGAAAAATGTGGATTACATATTTATTGTTACTGAATATAAATATAAACATCTCCTTTTCTCGATGAGTGCAATTCTAAAGCAACTTCAGCTGCTTCTAATGGATTTGTTAAAACAAAATTTCAATTTTAAAAATGACAAAATTCTCTACATCTCCTGTATCCATGTCGGATTGGTGGAGCATTATCTTCTCACCTCCAAGCGCTTGATCTGTGTCTTCTCATACTCCAGCTTGGTCTCCAGTTCACGGATCTTGGCCTCCTGACGGCTCACGAGCGACTTTTCAACCATAGATTGTTCTTGGAACTCTAACTGGCCCTGCAGTGAATGCAGCTGGAGAAGAATAGCAGCTATAAACACACATGTTCACTCATGAGGCATTATACTCTGAACAATCTCTGCTCTCTGCTGATTTTCAACAAGAATCACTAAATTTATGGAGGAAATTGTGATATAAAGACTGTTTAATAAAACTAAACTACTGTCCAGTATTTTTACTCCACATTTGTGTTAATGTACTGCATCGTAAATGAAGTTAAAAATAAAATATAAATAACAAGCATCCAGTCCAAATAATGAGCTCCAGATAAGAAAAGAAAAAAGGCTTTGGTTCAGACTGGGTAAAAAGCAAGTCACTGTCATTTTACAGGATTTGAAAAAGACTTGGGCCGCATACACAGCATGTTTGTTCCACCCAAATTGTTTTTTTTTTTCATGACTGATAAAAAGAAGAAATACACGTCACCACCAAAATTGCCCAAAAGGCAGCATGGCACCTAATGAGGGACTTGTGCATCTGAGACAACGAGGATTTGGAGCTCTGCTTTGATATTGCTAAAAAAAGGCAGATTTCACTCCAACTGGGAATGAGATAACCACTTCAAGGTCAGATGCTTTAGATAACGATCACTGCCTACTCTGGCAGGTTTTTAACTGCGCCTTACAGCCTTCTGTGTTACTCAAGTGGAGCCAGAGATGCTCTGATGGGCGGGCCTTAAGAGGCCTTAAGATTGGACACATATATTTTTTAATAAAATACAAACATGACGCACCATCGGTTCTGTTCTTTAAACCACATACTGTTCACAACAGATGGTTGCATTTGTTTAATCCACTGCAGATCCTTCTACTCATCAGCTATACTCGCCTTATCCTGTACAGAGTCGCAGGGGGTTGGAGTCTATCCCAGTGAACATTGGGGGAGAGGCAGAGACACCAGTCCATTCAAAGGATAACAGCCATGCATTCACAAGCTCACAGCCAATTAAAAGCTGCAAAATAACCTGTGCGCTCCTTTGAAAAGGGAAGGCAAACCATTGCACAAGAAGGGAGGAAAAGCAAGTTTTAAAATCTCTGAGCAGAATATTCTTTCTGTAAGAAATGACAGAAAACTCTTAAAGACCCACTCTGATCATCTTTTAATTGATTTTAAAATCGTTCCCAGTGGTCTTTAAATTATAATTATACCGTTTTAGCCAAAACAAAAAAAAACTGTGTCGTTTTCTAGGACATAGTTTCTGCAGAGCGGCAGCAGTTTATTAGAAATCCGCTTCAGATTTGGAGTGTGGACGCAGAGCGAACCCACCGACCCCCCCTTCCCCTCCCCATTGCTGAGAGCTCTCTGTTTACATGCACTCCCACTATCTTATGGTCCCTCACACCTCCAGCCTAACATTACCAGCACTACAAAATGGTGAGCAATATTGAAGCTATCCAGCCAAACAGTTCTGAGCAGGATGCCAGCTCGGACAAGGAAAACTAAGATGTACATGGATCTATTTGTCTGCAAGTGGATGCATTCAAATTAGGGGAGCTTGAGCCTGCCCGGCGTATTTTCATTCTCACAAATAGGCTCTTTCCCAAACAGCATTTTTTTCATCTGCTCCCAATACACAATTTCAATGAAAAAATACTCAGAAATGCAATTTCTAGATGAATTTCTCTATATATTTGCTCCATCTTTAGATAAATTCCACAAGGATATGGTTAAAACAACAAAAACATTATAATTTTTTTTTATCAAAGTGGGTCTTTTACTCCGAGCTGGAGGTTCTGCAAGGTTTGCACATTTATGCCACATACTGCTTTCGTAGCTCAGAACGTATGCAACACGGCTAACACAACAAAGCCTTGGCATTAATGGCTCTCCATCCGAGAAACACGACAAAAGCACTATAATAAAAACAGTCCTAAATCAGGTGCATTAACCTTTTTGCCACATTAATCTATATTCACGTTGAGCCTCAACCATTAGCACCCACCTCACAGAACACAGCAATTTATCCAATCAGTTCACAAGTAGGAAAAATTAGATGAAAAACCCTCTGGCTCCATATTTGTAATAGTGGTGGAATACAAATAAAAGGGTTTTAGTAAGAGAGCTTAAAGCTGGATGTGCTGCGCACATCTAGAAAATCAGAGCAGTGATATACTGCCATGCAAGCAGCTCCATGACATTTGACAGAGACAAATCAAAGCTTTGACCTTCAAATGTGCTGGTGTCAGCATGCAGCAAAACCACAATGTCAGAGTTAACATGCTAGCATTCGTCCAGTCAAATCAGCCCCAGGTCTTTTGTCATTTGTTACATTTTTCACTGGACAAATGAATGTTTTTGATCTATTAGTAGAAGTAAAGAAATGGGTCAGAGGACATTCAAAGTCAGCAGGCTTCACCCTCATAAGGCCATCATCTATCTAGGATAGAAAAGGTCTCAGAATTGCAGGATAATAATACACTGCTGCCATTACAGACTCAGGTTTAAAAAAATTTTTTTGTGTATTTATTTATCATTATATGTTCTTGTGGCATTTTACTGATGATGGAGGACATATATTAATCAAATGAAGCTTAAAACTGCATTTGAGTATTTTTTCATTTAAATGCTTGTGAATCAGGAGCAGACAAAAATATTCAGTTTGGAAAAGAGCTCATTTGTGACGTAGAAAATATGCTGGGAAGGCCACAAGCTTCCTGCTCTGAGCTCTCAGCAACAGGGAGGGAAAGAGGAGCGGGGTTGCTCTATGCTAACAGCCCTCCCCACAACTCAGGCAAAATTCTAATAAACTACTGCTGCTCTGCAGAAACTATGTCCAGGAAAACAATCCCTTTTTTCTACTTAAAACTGCATAAATAGTTAAAAGATGACTGGGAACACTTAAAAATGGATCAAAAGATTATAGGAGTAAGATTATAATGTTAGAATAGAGTTCCTTTGCAAGCTAGAGTAAAGAAAAATAGAATAACCATATAATCCAATTTAGATGCATTAAAGCCTAATCGTAACAATTAGACTTTGCAGAAAGGGCGTTCTTTGTGTTACATGTTGATATAAGGCAGCATAAAGTCAAGTTTCTTAATATTCCCTCTTATTTGATTTGTTCATGTATAAACATAGTAAAAACATTGAACATTCTCAATATTTTTGGTAGGAAAATATAATTTAGTGAAAACAGGAACTTAAAAAATAGGAAAAAATACTCTAGAAATGTCTGTTTCAGATTCTATATGTACATTCCAACTCCTGCACACAGAAGCAGCGTAGGCCCACTGGTTGTTATAAAACAGTAGTTTGACATTTAAAACGTACCGTGGTGGAAAATGACAGCCTTTTTGTGTTAAAATAGAATGGCACATTCATCTTTTTTTTTTTTGCAAATTGGCATAATGATGGCAGGAGGCAGCTAGGTTATGCTCATTAAATGGTGTTCTCTTTTCAAAATTCTTCACTGCAAAAATGGAGTCAACCGACACACAAAGCAAACGATCTGAGATGAATTAGACAACCATTTCGTACTTCTTGACATTACTCTGTTTTGTATCAAATATTGCATGTGAAGGAAAAATAAAAACATTTAAATGTAAGATAAAAAGGCTAATAGATGATCTTTTAACGATGACATCTTATGGTTAAATCTTGCTGAAAGTAAATAGATTTATGAATCTTGTTCTATGTGCTTTATCATTCCTGAAGATGTGAGATCGGAGAGGCAAAAGAGCAATTTTCCCCCTTGACTATACATTTTCACAGATTCCTACTATTTACATGTAGATTGCACTGCAATTTTGACAAGTTGCCACAGAAACCAAGCTTTTTTTGGTCACAATAATCAGAGAAACCCTTTGAAAAAAGCTCAGGCCCAATCAGGGAGAAGTGTCGAGGCGGCAGGCAGGTTCCCAGCAGGCAGCTGCACTGCTTCTGAATACTTTCTTGTACTGTACCTTTTCTTGGATCTCCTGCTTCTCCTTTGTCGCTTCTTCCAGCTGGGCCTGTAAGTCACTGATCTGGCTCAAGTCCCTGGCAGACTGGTGAACAGGTAGACAGAAAAAGAAGAAATTAACTAACAAAGAAGTATTGCATTGATTGAACAAGACAGCTGGGATGTAACTGCTCATTTGTTTTTCAATTAAAAAATCCCTTTCAGTGTTTCAGACAGGAGTCAAGAAATCAGTAATCAGTCTCAGGGTCGGCTGTAAGATGATTAAAAAAAAAAAAACATAATTATACAAACTTCTGGGCCATTTCAGTCATGGTTCCAAGTCAGTTTTCAACCTCAAGGATTACTTTGTGCAATTGTGTGCATTTGTGTCAGCTGTGTTATCAGCTGGCTAATTTACCTGTGCGATTGCAGCTTTGTGTTTTTTCATCAGCTCATTCATATCTTCTTGATCTTCCTCCATGCGAGACTGCAGGTCATTCTTCTCTCTCTGTAGACGGCTAACTTGTTCCTCCAGCTTGATGCCAAACAGACAAAAAGAAAAAAAAACCTTCAGTGTAGAATGACGGGATTTATTCATGAACTATTGAATATGATAAATGGTCATTAGTTGACCAGGCTCTGGCAGTACAAGAATCTCATCTAATGGCACTGAAACACAATCTGGACGGGGTTCTGGCTGCAGGATGCCATCAATTGGAGATAATCAATTGGCTCATTTAGGTATGGAAAAGTGCTTTGAGTGCAGCTATCTGGTGATGTCCTATTTAGAGTTCATCGTCTGTGCTCAGGGGGGAGACACAGGCCCTCAATATGCATTCTCTAATCTCAGGCATTTACAAGAACCTCCCTTGTCATAAATGCAGCAATTAAAAAGCAAAACACAGGCACACAGCTCTGTGTGCCTTCCCAAGAGACACAAACATCCTCAGTCTATGAGTCTAAAATGTAGGCAGTGCTCTCATGAGACAAATATTAATGAGCAGACTGAAGAATAAAAAAGTAATATTCAGCTAAGCTCATTTATCCATTAGAGCAAAATGTTGAAATCAGACATATGCCAAAGGCCGTTTATTATTTTAATATCCCAGCACAGCCTGATGATGTATGCATGGTAATGAGAGCCCTGCTGTATTTTGAAAAGTGAAAATTTGATAGGAGCAGGCCCTCGAGTAATTAAACACTGCTGTTTCTAGTTTTATTTGCCTAATAAAAAAAAACACAACAAAAACATGTATGCAAATACTGTCTCTCCTACGCCAAAAATTCAAAGAAATTTCACAAAGCTGAACAGAAACAGACCGCTATTAACATAGTTGAATATGTCACAGATAAACAGAACCCAAAAACATAAACCGGGAGTAATTGGAGCAACATTTATTCATCTCCACTTGACGTCATATGTTTTTACCCTGAGGACAAACTGAGTGCAGATTTAAAGTCTTACCGCCATTTTTGTTTTGATGACGTCCTCCATTTGGATATGCAAGTCTTCTATTTCAATCTCCATGCTCTTTCGAGCTTTCACTGCTGATGCACAAGTGAACTCAGACTCCTCCAGCTGAGGGAAAAAGAAGAAAGAATCCTCCTTGAGCATGATTTTGGATTGATTTCTAAGGTGTCATTTTGAGGTTTCATTCAATTTGGGGGGTTTAACATAGGGATGACCAGATTCGATCAAGTGATGAAAAATTTGACCCAATCACATACATTCAAATTTAATTGAATGTTGCATTCCGATCAGGGATCATATATAAATTTTATTTTCACTTTAACGATCAGTGCTTAATGATCAAGCGTATTTTTTCACACAATTGCCATAGCAGAAGTCTGCATATCATAAATGGATCATGATGTTTTATTGCTGTAGAGCACAGCAGAATCCGGTCCTAGTTTGAGCACGAGGAGCACTAAAAAAGTTTGGTAGAAAGATATTCAAAGATTTGGATTTCTGAGCTCATTTAATAAAGGTTTAAAACTGACAGCCAGTGTCTCTAAGGGTTTATCTAAACCCATAAAAATACCTAAAAATCAATTTTAAAAGAAAAAGTAGATATATTTATTTCTTATTTTTAATGAGAATTAAACGGAGAAACAGCTGCCAAGAGACCGACTACAAAGCTCCGGGAAAAAGTGTTTAAAAAAAAGAAAATCAATAATGTCTCAAAAACAACATGGATGCTCCAACGATCCTGGAAGAACGTCAATGTTTTTAAATTATAATTTTTAATGGAGATAGGAATCACATGGAATCAAACATTTCTAATAGTTCTGAAAATACTAAAGGTACACCATCATTTCTCATAATACTATTCACCTTTCGGCTTATCCTGTTAGGGGTCACCAAAGCAAATTAGCTTTCATTGATTTCCTCAGGTGGTTTGGCAGAGAGTTTTTACACCGGATGCTCTTCCCGACCCAACCCTGTATTTTCAAGGCACAGGGAGACCCAGATGGGCAGCAGCGCAAAGGGTCTTATCTAAGGAAACACACCGGATTGTTTTGGCTATGGAAGTGAGTCCAGGTTACCTGTGCGCCAGTCCTACAACTAACCAAGTGAGCCATCCTGCTGCTAAAATTTCTCACATAACTTAATATCTCTGGGTTTTTTTTGTCGTTAGTTAACTATTTTTCCTAGTTGGTAGTTTCACTATGTTTACTTCATTGTTTAAGCTAATTCACAAAAGAAAATGATCAAATAATGTGAATAAATTCAAAATAGGGGACAACCTGGATTTGTTTATTTTGCTCACGATCGATATGCTCACATTTTATGATGTGTTACAGAAGTATCGGATCAGGACTCGATATCGGCAGATTGTTAAAATCAAATTACTCTGAAATGGATCGCGGTCCAAATAACCTGAGTGGGACATCCCTAGTGTAATATTAATTGTCCCCATTGCATTATCATTCTGGTGGACAAGAAAAATCTCCCACGGGATAACTTACTTGATTTTTCAGCTGAGCAATCTCCCTCTTACTGGGGGCGTTACTCTTCAGGTGGTCCAACATAATCTGAGCGTCAGCGAGGAGGACTTTGGTTCTCTTCAAGTCTTTCCTCAGCCTCTTCTCTGTCTCCACATCCCTCTGGCTCACCTGAATAACAAATCACTCTTTTGTAGTCATTACTGTTACACACGACCATGTGCCCTCCTTCAAAACTCAGAGGGCCTCTTAAGTCTCAAAAGCATTTTATTTCTAATCAAGTGAAGTGGTCCACACTAAATCACACCCACAACCGGACAGACAGAGACCAGAGGCAGACGGGGTGGGGGGAGTACCTGGTCCTGAGAAATCAGCAGTTTGGACTCCATCTCCCTCTTCTCGCGCAGCACTTTCTGCTTGTCTTCATACTCCTCCTCCAGCTGTACTTCCATCTGTTTCAGCTGCAGGACACGAGAATGTCAAGACACACCAGCAGATTATCAGAGACAAACAAAGTCATACATGACACACCGCCGACCATCTTGTTAGACATGGTTGCTCTCGCATATCAGCGATAAACAGATAATTCTCTTACACAGAAATGAGGATTTATAGACATAAAAACATAAACATAGCAAAGAATATATTTTACTATGAAATAATTGAATGCTACAGAGACTCTGTTTTCAATGAAGTCTGCCTTATAGACTTACAGGTGGATGGAATCACTAAAAAAAATAACCAGATGATGAATATGCATAAGTACAAATTAATTTCAGCCTTTTTTGTGAGAATAGTTGAGAATTTTTTTTTTTGAGTTTCCTTGATCGGCTGAAAGTAATTGTTAGCTGAGAAGGGGGAGGCTTTGATTTTGAAAAGTGACTTCAAAATGCAAGAGTGAAAATGAGCAGCTCTTACCTTCTTACCGCAGGACCGCCTGATTTCCTCCACCTCCTCATCCTTGCTCTCAATCTCTTTGGAGTGGGTCTGCCGCTGCCTCTCCATCTCCATCTCAAGCCGCAGCTTAGCCTGAGTTCAAGATGAGGACAGGAAGAACAACGCTGGCTTGAATTTAAGGGGAAAATTAGAAGAAGCTTTTGAGTAATTCTTTAGTGGAGCTTCAAAAAATAGGTTTGAAATGATGAAAAGGTGACTTTTAGTTCTAATGCTACATTCACACCGGGCTCGGAAATGCGCGTTCAAGCCACTACTTCCAAAAAGTCTTGTTAAATGCGCGTTTAGATCTCTTGCGTTTTTAAGTTCATTTTTGGGCTCTATCCACAAAATGCTATACCCGTGCCAATAGTTAAACCAATTGAACTTTGGCCAATGCAGGGACTTAGATTTGGTAGTGATGTATGGGTAACGTTCTTTTCAAAACACAGAAGTCCCAACTGAAGGAGAAATTAATAATTGCCATTTGTGCTCGGCCGAAATCAAATGACACTAAGTCTTTCATAAATTAGTCGCTGTGAAAGAAAAATCCTGGCGCAAGATTCAAGAGATTGGCACCACTTTGACATTTTGCAGCAAGCCTCTTCCAACTGTGAGTACATTCGCCATACGCTAAAAGCATGTTAAAGGATGACTGTTTAGCGGGTTCTTGAATGTAGCATAAAACAAAACATTTTGTAAGAACAAAGTGCGTCCAAATGCAGAGAAATGTCTTTCTTTTTGATTCTCCCTCTTGCACTAGTCAGGTTCCTCTTTCTACCTGCTCCAGCATTTGGATGGTCCCAGCCTGTTCATCTAGTTCCTCTTCTTGGTCTTTGATCTTCGCCTCAAGGTCGCGAAGCTGCTTCTTCACCTTGACCAGTGAGGCCTCATCCTTTGACTCCTGAGAGGACATATCCTGCATCTCTGCCTCCAGCTGCTGCAACTTGACATTCGCCGCACACAGCTCTGTGTCCTTGTCCTGCAGGTGGCAGAGCCACAGTAAAACTGTTAAACCCTGGATGAACTCTGTGACAGTTTATGAGACGGGAAACGACGAGAACCGAAGCATACCTGCAGCTGCTGGCGGAGGTTAAATATCTCACCGGTCATGGCGTCCTTCTCTCTGGCCAATTTCTCCCGTTGAGCCTTTTCTCTTTGCACCTCATCTTGAGCCTGGTTCTGCTCCAAGTCAAACCTAGATTTGACACAAAGTTCAAAACAATGCTGTGTCAATTTTTAAATAAGTAATGCAATAGTTACTCACAAAATAAAAAAAAAACGATATAAAAAGTAATTGTGTGCAAAACCTTTGTATTAGGATTTGTGGATAAACTTCTATTTAATCTTCCACTTTTATCACCTTCTATTAGCTGTTAATTTATCATTGGTTTGCAATAATCTGTAAGATGTTTTTCTCCCAGTGCCTCGGGTAGAAACACTCTTTGTTAGAGAACTTAACAGCTAAGAGTTTCGTGCTGTCAGCTCATCGTAATTCCCTGTTTTTCTCTCTGAAGTGCAGCCGAAAATAATTTCACCCACAGAGCATCTTCAATTAGCCACAGGGGAGAGATCACATTCTGCCACAGCGATAGCTTCTCAAGTGCTTAAAGTCTCACTCATTTTCTCCGCTAATGCAATTCTGCAGATTACAGAACAACTCAGTCACAACCAAAATTACAGAAAACTTAAGCTTTATGTGAGTGAGCCTGTGCTGGGAAATCCCGAGAGAACAGAGCTGCAAGTTTATTGTAATGTGTGTTTATAATTATTAGATGATTGGCCAGAGGACGGGGGCACCGGAACTAACTTCCTCTGTTTCTTCTCCAGATCGTGGTTGCGGCTCTGCAGGCCCTCCAAATGAAGCTTGGTGTCTTGCAGCTCAGCAGACAGCTTCTGGCACTTCTTCTTCAGCTGCTGCACAGAGTGCTGCATATCTTCATTATCTGTCTGCAAATCAGCCAGCTGCAGCACGCATAAACACACACAAACACACACACACAAACGGACAGGTCTTTATTATTCCATTCTGACAGCTCAATGCATATCATTACTGTAAAATTTATATGCTTTAAAGGTTTCAAGTGTGCAGCAGCGATACATTAGAATTGCTAAAATTCTCTGGGCTAAATTCCCATATTTTCTTCCTTGCCTTTCTCTCAAGTTGTCTTTTGCTCTGCTGCTCTGTTTCGAGCTTGTCATCAAACTCCTGCTGGAGTTTTTTTTTGGCGAAGTCCATTTCCCGAATGGCTCGGGTGTACTTTATCCTCCACTCACCTCCTGGTAGGAAAGACATACAATTCAGAAAAATGTCTGTGTGACATTTGGGGCTCTTTTGCCTTTAATGCAGGCCTGGTAGGGTACACAGAAAAAGAGGCTCAAAAGCTTAGAAATGATGGATGCCGTGTATGAAGAAGTACATCGTATTGGCGGAGATGGTTATCACATTCAAGGGCTGACATAATGTAATCTTTGAGGACATAAAACTTCTTTCATCAAATCCTGACCTGATAAGGTCGGAGAATTTCAACAGGAAATACCGCAGCAGTCCCCTCATTTCAACTCTAATCTTAAATAAACCTTAGGTAAGAATTCTGAGCACAGCACAATAGCAGTTACAGAAGGACATGTCTAAGTGGCACTTTCCACAGTTCTTAGCCGACCCTAATTCTGGAGCTGTCACAGGCTATCAGAACTAAAACAGTGGCCAGGCAGACATTCAGGTTCAGGTTCATTTCCAAGCCTTATCATTTTAGAGGCTGTCCATTTCTCCTTCACATACCAACACCGGCTTCTCCATCAGTGCTGCTCATTAGCATATATATAGCATAATGACAACTTGCAGGGCCACCAGCTCTGATCCCAGCGATTACTTTCTCATTCATCTAAGAATTCTGATATGCTCTGTAATGGCTTGTCTGCTGAGGTGGGTTGAAGGGGGTGGAACTGGAGGGGAAAAAAGCCTTGTGGCCAATATGCTCTCAGCAGGTGCCCTATTTTCCAGCAGGGGGAAACCAATCAGCAGCAGGCATTAGTTGTTTGCCTGGGAGTGAACATCTTAATCCTTGAGCAGAAAATTCCAAACTTGGAAAATATACTTAACGGCACTAAGCAAAATGTGCCCATGTTTTACCGCCAAGCCTCCTGCTGAAAAAGTCAAACAAAAGCTACTCATTCCTGCAGCTACAATTAGTGTAAGGAAGATTTTCAAACTGTGCAGATAATGCCGGTATGAGCTCCTCCACAAATTATGCCCCTGACCTGAGCTGACAGGCCCATTAAAGAGACTCAGCCAAGCTGCTACTTATGTCAAAAGGTATGTTTGATTGGGGAATTTAAAACAAATGTTTAAAAGGCATTGCTGTGAAACTAAAGAGCGCCTTTAATGCAACTCACAGAATTACCTGAGTGCTTCAAAGACAGTTTCTACTAACCCGAATCTTCATCTTCGTCCATCTCTCCATTGAGCTCAGATGTTTTCATTAGCCGTGTTTCCATCAGCTCCATTTCCTGAGCATCCAACTGTTTCTTCGTTGCATCAAATTTAGCCTGCAACACACAAATTTAGTCAGTCAAGAAACAAATGGCATCGAATACCAAACTGGATATTTTGAAATTAAGTATGGAGATGATGGCACTATTAAGGAAGGAAATGTTTCATTTTATTCCTTCTTGTATCATTAAAACACAGGAGTTTATGGTGGTAAATTGTGTAAGTTACTTGATAATGAATTTAAATTATGAAAAAATAGTGTTAAGAAAATGCGTTTACTTTTTATTTTAAAAAAAGTGTAAAAAGAAAAACATTATTATTCTTTTTTGCAGCGATAGGGTGGTCGAACTCTGATCGGAAGATTGCAGGCTCGATTCCCGCCTTGCCTGCCCATGTGTCGAAGTGTCCTTGGGCAAGACACTGAACCCCACATTGTCTCTGATGGAAGGTTGGCGCCAGTGTTCGGCAGCGGAGCCTCCATCAGTGTGTGAATGTGTGTGAGAATGGGACTGTGACTGTAAAGCACTCTGGGCCTTGAAGGAAGCTAGAAAAGCTATATAAGTAAACGCTATTTTCCAAATAGTCTCGTGTTTGTTATTATCACACTAATAAGTGCTAGATTGCACTGTAGGAGCGTCTATCAGTATTTGCTTTTGACAGCAGCACAGAAGCAGCACCACTCAGTTTTAAGCTATGTTCAAATCTCCCTCCTTAATAGGCAACTATCAATGAAAAGTCTATGTAAAAGTGCATCTATGCACAATTCGTGTTCAAGCGTTGCTATACAAGTTTCTATGACTGTGCTTGGGCTCTATGTACAAAACGTGCAGCCATTTAATGCGTGTTGAAGGCTAGACCAATCAGGAACTCAGATTTGGTAGTGATGTATGGATGCCATCCCTTTTCATTCATTTAAGTGGTAACTGTTGGACTTGGTAAAGTTGTTCAAAAGTAACACAGAAGATGAAGAATTCTGTGGAGTTTTGATTTTCTTATTTTATTTAATAACAAAGCTTAACATCAAAGCAATACAAATGAATTTTTAACAGTTAAGTTAATGAAAAGGTGCTGAAAGAAGAAAAACTTTTATTTTAATTCTAATTATCCGGATTTAGTGATTTGAAGTGATGTAAAGAGTTTAGCTGACTGTAAATGACTTTGAAGTTAGCTTGTTCTTTTTGCTATGGTCATCTGAATGCTCTTGTTCATATTTTGCACTGACATACTAGACATTTATTCAATTAGCCTATGTTTTATTAAGCTGAATAAGCATAATGTGCTACAGTTGTGAAGCATGCCAGCATTCAGTCTATTATTGTTTTCTATTCCGCTATTATGATTTGCCTGTCATGATAAAATGTCAGTTTTTTTGTTTTTGTATTATGTTTATTATTATGTATTATGTCTATATTAATAATTTCTCTCAAAACATCAACGTTTGTTTTTTCTTTATTATACATTTTGTGGTATCTGTGATGTTTTCTCCAGAGCAACTTATAAGCCACAAAATACTGTTTTTTTGGTCTAATAATGTGATTTTAAGTCTGCTAAAAAAAAGTTGGAATGAGGGATCCTATTCTAGGCTACCTGTAATTCTTTCATGTCCCTCTCAAGGCGGAGTCTCTCCGCACTTTCACTCTCCAGTAACTGGGAAGCTGACTCACTGGTGCTCCTCTCATCAGCAAGCTCGGTGAGCAACTCTGTAATCTAAACACACAAGAGTATGAGACAAAACTTCAGAAGTACTCACCCTGAGCAAGTCACTGATCAAAACTTTCACTGCAATAAAAGAGCAGTCCACCACCAGTCTCAAACACCACCTTCCCACAATGCAATGACACAGACAAAGGGACCCACCCTGCTCTCCAATCGATCCGTGTTCAGCCTCAGCTCATTTCGCTCCTTCTCCACTCTCTCCAACTTCAATTTCTGCTGCTTTATCTCCTCCTGAAGCAAAGATTAGAGCAGTGGGCTTTACATTTTACATTGCTGCTCAAACTATCATGTTTTAGGTATAAAGAGAGTCACTGCTGCAGTGACAAGTTGTGTATTTGAAAAACTACATTTAGGTTTTTAGAACTAGAAGATATCTGCAGTTCGAAGTTTATCAGACAGAGAGAGGTTGGCTTACGTCTTTGCACTGCATCTGCTCCTCTGTGAGCTGGACCTTAATGAGGGGTTGGACTGTCGTGAAGAGCTTCCACCATGGCCAGTCCTTCACACCACGATTTTTCTTGATGTTCTTCTGGATGCACCTGATAGCTAGATCCTGAATCTAAACACAGATGAAGATAATTGCAGGTAAATTAGTAATCTTAAAAAAAAAACTAAATAAACACCTAAAACATACAGTTATCTCAGAAACTGATGTTTTAGAAAACTCATCTGCTATTGACAAATAATCCTTACCATTGATGACGGTTTAAAAAATACTGCAATCATCAGCTTTGCATTTTATTTCTTGTTTATGGGCAAGCAGATATTGCAGGTTCTGCCAGCCTCCTCTAGAGAGTTTCTGCAGTGAGCGTTCCAACACTGGGAGCTAATTTTTGATTAATTAAATCAAACATGTCGGCAGCTAATTCCAAGTATTACACGATTTCCATGCTGCTTATGCACCAGGCTCTCCAGCAGCAGCAGATTATGGGGAAACCCAATTAGAGTAACACAATTCGCAGCATCAGGTACATTTTGCCCTGAAGGTACTCTTCATACCCAATTAGGATTTGTCACACAGTGAAAGCCTTAACATGCAACAAAATGGAGCAATTTTCTGACAGCAGATTTAAACGGGGATCACTTGTCACATTTAGTATAAAAATAAAAGGAAACAAACAAAGGATTATGCTTCATGAGTACCGTGAATAAACATTCGTGTATTCATGTTAACAGTTGGAGGGTGTGCCAACTGTACAACTATGTCATGTGAATTTAAATTGTGTAGCACGAAACAAAGAAGGTGCTCCGCACACCCCTCCTCTGGATTCAGCAAATGTTTTTGTGCTCATTCCAGTCAGCGTATGCACTGCAAAATATGACTGCAGCACTCCCCCGATGCATCTGTGATCCCCCTTTGTGAAGCTAATGTCAAAATCTGGTGGGAATTCTTCATCCAGACTCAACACTGTGCAGAAGGATAATATCTTTGGGTAGAGTTTGGAGTCAAACTCCTTTTGTCTGACCACATTCATTACCCCGAATCCTTTCATTCGTGACATCCCTGATGTATTTGTTTAGGTTCAATTCTGTTAGACGTATAAATAAATGTGTCCAATGTGGATGCAGAGAATTTCCAATCAGAAACAAAAGCACGAGACTCTTCAAAAGCATAAATACAGAGTCCCTTGAATCCCTTGTTTATATTTTTTTTCAAGCTGGGGTATGCATTGCTTACTGATTCAATGCATAAAAAAACTGTAGAAAGAAACATCTGCAGGATTCGTGAAGGACAAAACTCCCAATGCAGTGAGTGGCTGTTGAGGTAAAATAACAGACTTTAAAATGTTAGTTTATCCTCATGAAAAGACACCGGAAAAAGAAAAAAATGAGAACAAAAAATTGCTTATATATATATATATATATATATATATATATATATATATATATATATATTACACACACACACACGTAAATTATATTATACATTCACACGCATACATATACTTTGCAGATTTTGTCATTTGTGCTCAATGGGTCTTGGCGCAGCTTCACAAGGTTAACATGCCATAGAATATCAATCAAAGGGAAATGTGACTTCCTGTCACATCCACCAACATCACCCAGCAAGTGCCTGAAAGGCTTCACCGGTACTTGTTCATAACATTCCTAAGAGAAAATTACCATCCACCGGACCTGCTAAGATTTGATCCTTGAAACTGTGCAAAAGGCACTTGAGCCCAATCAAGTTTTCACCCTGGGAAAACCCGACAGAGCAAGGCGAAAGTACAGGTACAAGTGGGTGCCATTATGGGATGATCATTGAAAGATTCAAAACCAGCAATAAATATTACCATAGCAGAGAAATAGTTATGCCAATAAACTATTTTATGTACTCTAAAGTCCAGCAAGAAGTTTACACATACATACTTCCATACAATTTGAAGACCCACTTTGGTGAAAATTCTTGTTGCATTTTTCTGACGATGACAGACATCTATAAAGAAAATTAAGCTTAAATTTGCATTTGTGAGTTGCTCTATTTAAATATACATGTTTTTAAATAAATGGATCCATGTACATTGTTGTTTTTCCTCGTCCGAGCTGTCATCTGGCTTCAAACTGTACAGCTGGATAGCTCCAATACTGCTCACCATTTTTGTTATACCGGTAGTGTTAAGTTGGGGGAGTGAGGGGTTTTAAGCTAGCAGGGGAGCATGTAAACAGAACATTCTCAGCAACGTGAAGGGGGGCCAGGTTTCTCCATACCAATGGTCCCGCCCACAACTCACAGACAAATTCCTAATGAACTACTGCTGCTCTGCAGAAAATATGTACAAGTGAACAACACCGTTTTTCTTGTTTTGGCTAAAGACAGCATTATCACTATTAAAATACCACTAGGAACACTTAAAAAATAACTACAAAGATGATCTGATTATTTAAATGGTTAATTTACTTTTTTCTTTATTAATTCAAGGTTAAATATAATTTTTTTTTCTTTGTAATTAAATCTAGGCACAAAGATAAGATCTGTGAAGGTCCAACAGGAAATCAGAATATCGTTTCTGATGGCTCAAAGCAGATTAAATGGCTTGTTGCTGTGTAGCTGTTCTCAGGTAGGCAGTAAATCTTGTGGATTCCGTTCCTACTATAAAAACAATTTTCAAACCAAATATTGCTTTTCAAGAAACATTATTTTCATTAATAAATGTGTAGCTACTTTTGTGGATGTTTTCAATATTCCTGGTTGCATTAGGCTTATGAGCGATTCCACCCATCAACAGAATTAAAATTGCGCACAGCAAAAACAGCTTACTGGTTGTAGTGCAGACATAGAAGAGTATAGGACATCTGGGGCGACTGCAGCAGATGACTTGGACTTGGTAGGCTGGAGCTTGCTAGATTGGGTTTTCATCCCACAGGTCCCATCAGAATACTTTTAGGAGCTTGGAGGCCAAGTGAAAACCTCAGACTCAGACACTACTGTCCTCGTTTGGGAAAATGTTACTGCAGAAAAGTGCTGGACCTCAGCTGGGTCTTTATGTGGAGTTTATGCTTTACTGTAGCATACCACATACATAACATAGCACATACATAAGCATACAAATGTTGTTTTTCTTGGGTCTCCAAGTTTACAGGTATTTTAAGTTACTTCAAATGATACTTAAGTATATAATTACATATTAATTTAAAGTAATAATACTTAAATTATGTGTATTGATTTTTTTTATAGGTATAATGTGTGCAGTTTTGTTTTTCCTAACTCTGGAACATTAAATTTCAACTGTTGAGACTGCAGTATTCACATGCCGTTAGAGGAGTGTGACCTGTGGTGATCTTTATAATGATGGTACATATGAGAAAAATTCACAAAATCAAAACAGTAGCTTTCCTGCTTGCAAAACAAGAAATATGCTACAGCCTGCAACCAAACAAAACCTTTAGTTGGAAAGCTGCGTCATTAAAAAACAAACCAAAAAGGTCAGGAAATCACCTGGTTTTAAACCAAAAATAAATCATTCTGAAAAAGTGCAGGTTTGAGCCTCAGAATATCCCAAAACTGGTGAGCTGTGTGAAAGATCCAGAACGAAATGAAAGAAGGTCCAAACCGTCTGACATGAAGCAATATGGCAAAGTAATCATAATTGTAGATGTCATCAATTTGAGTTTTAAACTCAAAATGCAGGAGGAATTTGTAGAAATGTATGCCATTTAATCCTTCTTCCAATTTTTGGAAAAATATAGCTGACTTGACCTGAATATTACTGACTGGGGATCAAATTAGAACATCTTTTTCTCAAAGATAACAACTGGGTACACACAAGGTTGTAAGGATTTCAAATTTTACACCAACTTCTTTATGTTTGAGCATACTGCAAGAATTAAAAAAGTACAACACCTTTGTGCAACCTCAGATTGAGAAAACCTAAAATCCGGCTTCAAAGTTCGTGATTTCACAATGAAGTTGCATAAGATAACTGAAGATGCACCACCAGTCAAACGTGTCCATGAGCAAAAAACATTATGCAGCACTTTCCTCCCCCACACGCTGTGTGAGTGGGTATATGATAATGAGTCAGTCAGTCATAAGGATATGGTCATCACATAGTGAATGAGTCGCTTTGACTCTTGAACAAATGATACATAAAGGACACACTCCTGTCATACACGTCTCACAGTCCAATGAAAATGTATGAACCAGAGAGTTTGGTTCATGAGTGCCTCACAATCCTTATATAAGACCCGCTAGAACATTTAAATACATGAATTGGAAATCAACTTAACTGAGGAATATATATGTGGAAGAACAAATTGAACGTCAACTTTTATGCTTCAAAATAAGAGCTTTCAGTAATGATTTGATGTAGAATGAGTAAATAAAAGACCTCAGAAATTATTCAATATAGTTTATGACAACCCAAACTAAAAAAAACAAAAAAATCCTAATTAAAATACATTAGAGTTGTGAGACTAGATTTATAAGATTACTGTGAGTGTAGGTAATTTGCAAGTATTAGCAGCTGTTTTATTTTGCCTTCTCCAGTTGAAACGCAACTTTAACCAGCCCTCCAGCATCCCTGACAGATGTTGATACTGCTGGCTAACAACACTGAATTGTCTGAAAATGGACAATTTTGCTTCTGAAAGACTCCAATGGTGGGTTAGAGAAAAAAATATAGTGAAATTGACTTGGAAACTTGGTGAAGGATTTCAAAACCTACCATCTTTACACACACACACAAAAAACACAACTGAGATGTGGACTTGAGCCACACAACTCCCTCAGTGTAACTGTTGACCAAGCAGACATCTAATTCTTTCATTGGCTGATGTAAACAAGAATTTTGTTTGAGTTGCTGTCATAGAAAAATCACATTCTGCTTTCTCTGATTATGTTAATCTACACAGTTGGTTTGCTAGGATGCAGCATTTGTCCCTGATTCCTAAAATCTTTTGTTCATGAGTCAGAGGGAACTTGTGTAATCTGATCACAGGCCTGTTCTTCTTTTCAGTGATCTGGATGACAGTTTGGATCCAATTTTTTTAAAGCTTTGTCTACAATGCAAAATCTTTAATTCTGGTCTTTAGCTTCAGTTAATCTTTCTTTCAAAACAAAAGGTTTTGGTCAAATTTTACCCGTTGAGGAATGTTATAGCTTTAAATGAGTGTAATGCTCTGTATGTTTTTCTTTTATTTATTTTGTTCATTTAAAAGAAATTTTAAATTACTTTTTTAAAACATGAGATTCATAATCTTCTGATGTATGAACTTTCACATAAATAAATTTATATATATTTTTTTCTAATGAATTTGTTTATATGAAAAATGATATAACAGGCATATGCTGTCTTCAAATTACATGTACTGTTTAAGTTACCCTGGAACTGACATCTTTTTCATCCATGTAGAAGCATAACTGCTTAATCAATCCTAAACTAGACTGAGCTTTTACTGTCAACAGTTTACAACTGAATCCTAAGGTTAGTTTTAATGATTCAGTCCTATAAGAACCAATACCAACAACCTGTTCATACATTTATCCAGAAAAGGTTTTATTTTGGTTCAGCTTAACTACCAATGATAGCAAAGTATTTTTAGTTTAATGTCAAGCTTGGATAATTACATACACACAACAGATTTATTCGATTTAAAATAGAGAATTTTCTTTCTACGAAGTTCCAATTTTGTTGTAATAATCATACTTGTCAAAAGCGTTTTTGCAGATATGTGAAAATTGAACAGCTGCATCTATAGTCAGTGAGAGTGAAGAAAATCATCCTGGATTACCTGAATATGTCGCTGAAATGTCACACAGCTTCAAAGATGTACAGGCTGACAAACAACAACGACTGATCACTCTTCCACTGTAGGATTCTTATGCTACAGAGGGAAGCGCGCACAGACTTTTATGAAGGGAAACTGGTAAAAATTCTCAAAGAAAAAAGGGAAATAATTAGGGAAACAAAATGTTAACAAACTGCAGTAAAATGTTCCAACTTTACAAAACAAAAGTGATGATAAACAATTTTTATTTTACTATTTCGGAAAGCTCTATTTAAACTATTCGAGGTCCAGAAGTATTTAAAGGGTTTGTTTTAATTTAGTTTGCTTTATTTTTGTGGGATGTTGCTTTGTAAATGTAAAAAAACAAACTGTATCTGAAAATTCACTGATTAGTTCACTGAAAATCCATATATGTATTTAGTTTATGCGTTTTTGTATTCTATTTTTGCTTAGTGACTCACATCTTTGAAGGTTTGAGTAAAGGGTTTTTTCAATTTATCAGCTATATTGCAAACTCTTTTTTCAATAATAAAACATAACATAATAAAAGCTTAAATAAAAAATAAAAAAAAAGACTTAAATTCTGATGGGTGTATGATGTGCTCTCCCACCCCCGCAGACAATTTTCTTTTATTAAACTGAGCCGGATTGGTCATTTTTGACAAACAAGCTTAAGTGTGTGTAATAACACGAATGCGGTTCATAAAAACCTCTGAACCTCTGACTTTATAAAATCTGCAGTTGAAGTCATTGCAATCGAGACCGCATTTAACATGTTACCTTGCCAACCTAAATTGAGTTTCAGATCAATAAAAATGAGATAAAATAAAGTCTAATCTTTTCTATTACAGATACATTAGCAGGAGATAGGGGGCATAAGGAGGCAGGAGGAAAATTTGTTTCTTTGCTAATGGATTTTGTAATTGCCCTGTTGCTTGGCAATTACGAATGGTTCCTTACCGTTGATTTTCTTCATGTTCCAGAAGATTGTAAAACATTAAGCTCTTTTCTTACTGTAGAGTTTGAATAATGACCTTTGAACTCCAAGATAATGCATTGATTGAGTCCTACTTTTAAACCTAAATCTTAAACCGCTGAGTTAAAACAGTTGTAAACTGAAAGCCCTGTCATATTTAAAACAAATATGTAAACATGACATAATAATCATTTCAAAGCGTAACACACAAGTGAACATGATTTTTACACCCTCTAACAGACTGTCATAGTAGATGGAAAGCAGTAACATTGATTCTGCTTCTGCTGGTTCATCACAAGGCAGCTGAAGCAGCACATTCACTTAAATAGTAATCACAGAGATGGAGAAGTCCAAGGCTCCATACATCACAAGTGGACATGTATGAGGTCAAGAAAGATGGAGCCACAAATGCAAGCAGAGAAATGGAAGAGCGGTGAGGCGAATGGATAAGTGAGTCAGCAGCACATTTGATAAGGCTGCATTCTTGAGGAACAGGCTGAAACTGTGCAATCCAAATGACATGCCCTTGCTTTGGAAGAACTGGATTGGATGGATCATAGAGAGACAGTGGGCATGAACAGAAAATTTAAAGTTCTTACTAGTAAAAAGCAAAGGATAGCAAGCATGCAGCTATGTGCTAAAGTTAGTACTCTTATTATAATTCTATTTTTAAGAAAAAAGTGAATTGAGATTGTAAAAAGGGTTTTGTATTGGGTAAATACATTCACAAATGCTAAAAACATTTTCTCACATTTAAACTAATGCTGCAAATCGATTAAAAAAAATAATCCGATTAATCACACTTTTGGATTGTGATAAATCATAAGTTACATTTTATACAACAATATGCAGCTTTTGAACAAAAACAGGCTAGAGAGAAAATGTTACCCTTCATTGCTATTGTCTGAAATTTTTACATTTATAAAATTTTAACTCTGAAGTTTAACTTGTGTGGACATAACACATCAACATTAAGATAAGCAGAACTTTAAAGACTTTTATGTCTGCAGTATTGAATAGTATTAGTCAGCAGTCCAAGGAAAAGAAGATGCTGATTTACAGCCATAAGATGCAAACATTTTGTTTTTGCGCTTTAAATGGTCAGGGTGAATACTCAAATCTGTTTGGCTTCTGGGTGTTCCGGAAGAAGTTCCGGTCACAATGTTCTATATGTGCAGACTTTTTCAAAAGAAACTTTTCCTTTATGATATGGATAAAAACAAGCGGTAAGAAATTAACTTTTTCTCAGAACTAATGCTTTATTTAACCTATTGCGACAATCAGCACATATATCGTTTTCCATTGCCGCTGCAGTCAAGGTCTGCCGGATCAGCGAGGCATTGTGTTACCGTGACAACTGGCCGCATTACAAATCTTATAGTTCGCCTTTTGTGAAAAAGCAATCTAAAACTAAAAAAATAACAAGAATAAAGTACTACTAAAGTACTTTCTTTTGTAAGTGACCATGTTAATATGACGCACGTCGTGGAAGCCTGAACCAGCAGAATACGGTTGCTTCATGGAATAGGATTATTCAACGTTATTTTTTTTACACTGATCGCGTGCGTTAAGGCATTAATGTTGGCAGCTATAATTTAAACCTAATAAAACTAAAAAAGGAAGCAAAAACTAATAAGTACTCCTTTCAGTCAGGTGCTGCAAAGCGGTTATTAATATTCTGCTTCTCGGCTGGTGTGAAGAATTCTGTAATATTTGTATCAGTTTTTTTAAGTTAATAAAATTAAAATGTACACAAGACAGTGTAAAAAAACATTTCTAAAAAAAATAAACGTGTTTGCTACATATTATTGTTCAAAGGTTACCATTCCAAACAATTCAGTTCAAACTTTTACATCCCAGTTTTTTCTCTTTTTTTTTTTGTTTAAATCACTTCAAGTCCCACTTCAGTCGTCCTTTGATCAATTGGAAAGTTTTACCACTAATCTTTCAATTATGAATTTGCAGTTTTTAGCCAAAATCTAAAAACCTGTGTCAAATTCATTGGAAATAGTTTCTGCAGAGCTAAAGTAGGTCATCAGAAATTTGCCACTGAGTTGAGGAGAGGACTGTTGGCACAAAGCAACCCCACCCCCCTTTCCCGTCTAGTTTGTGAAGCAGAGTAGGGAGCTTGTGGTCCCAGCCTATTTTCTACATCACAAATAAGCTGTTTTTCAAACTTCTTTTTTTTCATCTGCCCCTAATTCACAACGATTTGAATAAATAAATACTCAGAAATGCAATTTAGATATCCATTTTCTCAATATATGTTGTCCATCATCATCTCGGCGCATTCCTCTAAAACCCTGCTCTCTGAGCCCCAGGCCCTCCTGATCCATGAAAACGAGCCGGTCCTCACAATGTGACGTCACAATGTGGAGAACACATTCCAGGAAAAGTCTGCGCTGCCAGCAGTAGGCTAACACACACACACACTTTCTCTGTGAAGCTAGCGGTGATCGGCAAAATCCTTTCATTTTATTTGCAGGATAAGCACATCCATCTTTGCAAAGATTTGGATGTTTGCTTTTGTAGGTGAAACACAGACACGCTGCCAAGGCCGGCTCTAGGATCACGTCATGAAATGGGCGGCACCAAGGCGGTGCTTCAAAGATTGAGTCGCCTTAGGAAAAGATCTCACAAAAATAACTCATATTTCAATTAAGAAATGGGTTCTTAAATGTGCCAATGGTAATATATTATTATATATGTGGATATAGTTTCCTCTGAAAGGTTTAACAATAGCGTGACATACAACCTTCAATTTTTTTTTTTAAATGACAGTCAATCCCATATAATCCAGCCATCATATTTTGGATTATTTCCAGTTGTGCTCACTGATGTCAGAACAATTTCAAGAGGTTTACAAGTAGTACAATCGAAATATCAGCCTGTTTATTTTACGAGTTGCAAATAAGGTTGGGTGTTAATGTAAAGACGTTAATAAAACTAACACATAGCAGTAACAGACTTTTTACATGTTATTTTTTTTTTAACCTCGTTACTAACTAGGTTGGGAGTTAGTGCAGTCACAGTAACATTAGTTTTAGCTGTAATAATTAATATAAAAGTACTGTTTTTTTACATGTTACTGACAAAGTTGGGGGTTATAGGTATAGTGAATACACTAACATGTCTAACATGTTAAAAATGCGTTCTAGAGTTACTATGAACACAGTGAATAAAGTCTGACTAAAGAACTTATCTCTGACTCTTGTCACACTTAATGCATCTTATAGTTTGGTGCACCTTTCATGAGACATAAGTTTGAAAATAGACCTTTTATTGACAGTGCAGCTTTAAGTGTGGAAAATCCACTATTTGGCCTCTAGGTTAAAAAAAATACCAAAATTGCCCCACAGCTATAAGAATGACTATTTACCAAGCAAAAGTAAACAAAAAGAGAAAATGCAAGCATTGTTGTGTGGTATTTGCCCAATACAAAAACCCTCTGTGAAAGTTTTTTGCTCAAAAAAGCCAGGCACTAACTTATGCACATACATACTGTCAGAGTAAGGTCTTGAGTACCTTTCTCTTCTTGAAGGCTTGCCGTGCGAGGTAACCTCTGCAGGCAGCTTGGAACAGGGTTAGATTGCGCTTGGTCTGCTCATCCCTCTGTTCCTCCAGTTTAGCCAAGGTGCCAGCTCTGAAGAACAACTGGGGCAAGAAACATGTACAGATATACATTAGCAGAAGAACACTTTAGTGAAAGACCAATTAAAGCTTTTCTTAGCAAAGAAAAATCAATAAATAAAACAAGACTTTGCTTTAACTAAAGCACAGCCACAGAGTTGAAAAAGGTGGGTTAAAAATGTACTAAGGCAAAAATCAATAAGAAACTATGTAATACCCAGACTAGAGTCTTTTATCTGACTGATAAGTCCGGGATTAAGTTATCATCGAGGACAATCGGCCTTGTTTTCATCTAATCTGAGAAGTAAAAAAAGCAGCAATCAGCTACTCAAATGCAATTCAGATCACAGCTTTACTTTAGAGGTCAGTTTTTTTAAAAAAAATATTAAATTCTGCTATGAAAGATTGTTAAAATAAAACTATTGGGATGTTAATTTACAACCGAAGTCACTACACAGTCCTGTATGAATAACAACTTTGTACAGAGTCCATTAACAAAGTACAGGCTGGAAATGATTTCGCTTTTTGAGCTGAAAAACCTGCAAACAAGAAGGCAGGAGCGGTCCATTCACTGGCATCAGGGAATACTCTGTTTTAAACGGCTTCAAGGGCTTGAGAAGAACTTCCTCTATATCAACATCATATGCAGGCAGTAGCCTTTTGTAAATCACGGGAGACTAAGCTGTTTTTCTGATGGCAGATTTTATCCTGCAAAGAGCTATGAATACATTGCTGGAAGGTTATTTGAGGCTGGTGTAATTGGCATGGAAGTGAAACAGGTTGCTATGACGCCGATGCTATGCTTTGTGAATGGCCAACTGTGCTTGTCTACTTCTGAGTGCATTTCACACTTCAAAGTACGGCACCATGCGAGGCTGCCTCCGTGCGTGCATTTAAAGGGTCTTTGACGCTGCACATTTCATTTTTTGCACAGTATTGTTTCCTTTGATTTAGGTCCAAGCTGATGGACACTTTCCAGCCGACAGGATTAGACTTGGTCGGCCCCTCCATTTCTGAGAAGTGTTTACTGTTGACTCCTGTGTGAGAGTCGTGCTGAAAAACAAAGAAGGCCATCCTTGGAGATAATTTGCTCTAATGACACAAAATGAAAAAAGGGAATTACAGCCTCACTGTCCCGTTAAGACATGCCTGTGGGGCTGCCACCAACTGAAACGCCAAAAGCTTGACACCAGGCTTGGCATTTCTCCAGAAAAGAATGGCAAACGAACCTCAAAGAAGCACAGGACGAATGAAAGGCGCACCTCCCCAGACAGCAAGTGTCATTTAAACAAAAAAAAAAAAGAAGAATTCTGCAGCTCTGTTGTTTATGTTTGAAGACAAAGGAAGCTGACATCGATTCGACTGTTCTCTCTTTCGCTTTAAAGCTGTTTACTTCTTTATGATGTAGTTACTCACCCTGCTCAGACCCATGTGGTAGCTGCTCTTCTCCAAATCCAATGACTCCAGAAGCTCCTCCACAGCCTGAACACAAATACACTCATTAGTATTTCAATACAGCATGTCTGTGTACACATAAATGTTGAGCGTTCCAGTTTCTCTAACTTATTAGCGTCACAATGCGTCTTTCCCTCATTTGCTCCTGTGGAAAAGTCCTCAGAACTTCCCAAAACCAATTACAACTCATATCCCAGTATCCACCTGCTCCAGGCCTATTCTTTATGACCCCCTGGGGCTGCTGGCCCCCTTTTGACGCTTAGAGCACAAACATTCAATGTAGCGGCGTGTATTAGCCAGCCAGGAGTCTCTCTTCGCCCTGTCCGTCTACCGTCCCATGTATACTGTAGTCGTATTGTTGTCTCTGCTTTTTTTCTCTCTACTTGAGCTTGAAAGAGTACATCTAGATTACACCGGGAGAGGTTTGCCGTGAATACTGAGGGGCTTTTGTTTGCCAGTGTTTCCACAGAAACTCAGCCCCAGTACAAGTATACAGAAGAAAACATCCATGCTCTCCCCAAGCTCTGTTCTCTTATCTTTCTCATGAAGTTAAATTCTTGTGTTACTCGTCTGCACCTTCAATCACTTCCTCACATTTAGGCTAAATAGTAAATCCAAAGCAATAGGACCAGACATCTCCAAGAGAGTCAAAATGAGAAAAAACATTTGTGGCAACTCCTGATTCCACAGACAGATACCAAATGAAGCATACAAAACGGTAATTTGTAGTTTTGATTGCCATAAAGCTCATTGTAAACCGCGAATCTGATCACCATCCCTCCAGAGCACAAAAGGCAGGAAACTGATTAGGTTATTGCCATAGCTCTGATGAATGTCTCTTTCTCTGTCCGCTGGTTGCTGACAAATCAGGGCAGATGTAATGAAGTTGCTTCTTCACAACATCAATCTTCACTGTGCTTGGACACTGGCAGGGTCCTACATTTTACCCCATGTGCTAGCAGATTGACTTACTCTCTTCTCATCCTTCACTATGTAATTTCTCCCGTGCTTCTTGGTGAGGTGGGGAGCCAGCACATCAAAGCGTCGCCGAAACTCGGAGAACACCATGTGATCAGGGTACCCTGGAGCAATAGAGAATTGGACATCATCACGTTCTACTACCCCTTTAGTCCAGTAAACATGGACAGGCAGGTCTTATATATATATATATATATATATATATATATATATATATATATATATATATATATATATATATATATATTTCTCTACCCTATTCCCTAAATATGTAATTTAGAGGAGCAACCTCACCTTGCCTGTAGATCCGCAGAGCATCAAGCAGCTTAGATCCTCGTATCTGAGCGCGGAGCAAGGCTACATCCAGCTGCATTAAGCCCGGGTCGCCAGTTTCTCGTTGAGTTTCAGATTCCCCAGGTTTGTACAGGGATCCGCTAAGAGCTTTTAGAGCATCTGCCTTAGGCAATATGCAATGCACAAAGTGAATCCTGGACCTCCGCACCATGTCAAGAAGAGCATCCTGGAGGAGACGGTGGAGCGTTAACAAAGCTGCTTGAAGCAATTCAACAGTTAAAGCAGCACCTTGCAATGATTTATTGACACACAGTGTAACGGGTGGTGTAGGGGTTTTTTTTTTTGTCTTGAAGCAAGTAAATAGTCCATGTTTTCTGCTTGTTTTTCAAAAAAATAACCCATTTATTTTTAGTTATGCAATAGTGTTCCATGTAAATCTGAATCACTTATTAAAACTCCAAAATAGGATCAGTAAGTTCTATTTTTGTTTCCCTTCAAATATTAAATATTAAATCATGCATTTAAGAGGAGCTGCAAAGGCTGCACACTGTAGAAACTCTGTGTGAATTTCAATGTACTATTAGACCTCTGGCATCCTGTTTTTAGCCACGAAAAACCCACTTTTTTTCCTTTTTTCCCCACACAGAAACTCGAAATGAACATCATATAATGATTTACTTTTGGGGCTAGAGATGCTGGAAGGAAAAGCAGTTGCAGAAATTGACTTTAACAACATCTTAAATAATATTTTATTTGGCAGAAGCCCAACTACAACTTCAGCTCGACATTTTTTACTGAAGGCATCGTGTAATTACTTATGTAAGGCCCGATTCCAAAAATCAAATTTAGTGCTTCATAATTTGATGTTTACGCCCCTAAAAATCGTTATGATTTGCTGATTATGTTAAACTTCAAATTAACAAAAATAATTTACATTGTAAATTTATTTATTTATTTTGCTCTCACCACTTGAAGCTTTATCTGGATGCACAGGGACTTCTTTTTGATCGCAGCAACACCAGTAGTAAAGGTCTTCCTCATGCTTGTAGCCCTTCGCAGCGACAGCTGAGAAACACCTTCAAGACCAGCAATGGAGCCTGACAACACTGTTGCTCCACCTGGCCGGCTCATAAACAACGAGCTAATGATCTTCCTGCAGACAAAAAACAAAAACAATAAATTAGCCTTGAAATGACTCTTTTTGAGAGGTAAAAATAGTAACACTTTTTCAGTGCCTCTCAAATGGCTCCATCTATAGGAGAGGAACTTACTTTTGGGAGTCCTGCAAAAGGCTCATAGCATTTGTAGTGACGGGATTCTGTTTGGCATAGTTCAGCCACCCACGGGCATCATACTCCACCCAGTCAGTCCCATGGCTGTGGCCCAGCAGGAAGTGATTTTCTTTATCGCTTCTCAGGAGAACTGTGTGACCTGGGAGTTATATAGGATTCGCTGTTGGACACTCCAGCTCACATTTATTCAAAAAGAGATGACAAAAATAACACTTAAGGAGGTGGGAATGAGAAGTTTAACAGATGTACTTACTGGTAAGAAAAATACTGCATCGATTTATGCAATGTCAACAGCTGACATTGGATGTTGCCTGTTGAAGTAGCGTCTGAGCAAGTTTTACAGTAAAGTTTTGGCCACAGAGCAACTTTTCCCAACAATGTAATAATGAAATGTATCTTCAAAGGCCAATAAGGTAACCTATAAACATTTCAAATGGCACAAAATGTAATTTTTGGAGCATGCTGTAGTATTAGCAATGCTAATGAGAAAAATTAGCCAAAACTTGTATTATTTACTAGTATTTGACAAACCTCTGATATCAATTAAAACATTTATTATTATTAATTTAATGCCCAGCAGTCTATTAGTGGATCCACAGTTCCCCCCAACTCAAAGTCCTCTCCTTCTCCAACAACAAATGCTTTTTAACAAAAGAATCATAACGACAAAAGTTTGTTGTGTAGTACCTCCATGACAAAAATCACAGGTAAAAATAATGTAAGACACTGTAAAGCTATATTCATACTGTTCTGGGCAACGTGCGTCCAAGCAACCACTTCCAATAAGTCTATGTCAACATGCATAAATGCACGTTTCGGGCTTCCACATTCAAAACTCTCACATTCACAAGCGGCTACACAAGTTTCTACAAATGTTTTCTGACTCTACATACAATACGCACATTAATTGAATGCACGTTGAAAATGTAACTAGTTTAACTTTGACCAATAAAGGACTCAGATTTATATAGCGTTCCTTCTTAAAGACCCTTTTCACGTGATGTCAGACAAAATGGCGACATCGCCACTACTGTGTAATGCTACTTCAGTTAACGGGTTTAGACCAGTAAAGCTGACAACTAAATACAATTTTACCAAAAAATTATTTTATAAAAATGTCCTACCTATGTGTATTTGTTTTCCTCCCTTAGATCATTCACCAATTAAAATACAAAAGTAAGAAATCCTGCCTGCAGATGCACAGATGCTTCCCCAAATCCATATGGACAATATTAAATGAGTCGTGGATCATTTCACTCTTACAACCCGGTCCAAGTTAGACAAAGGTTACAAGTACTTTGTTGAATACTACTTGTTTGATTATAAAAGTGGCTAAGATTTCTATTCTTCTAATTTATGGTAACCGTAGCAATAGCTTTCTTCAATGGGTGTGAGATGTAAAAGTCCAGAAGATCTTTTATGTCCAGTTAAAGTTGCTTATATTTCCGTGGTCACAAAAATCATTGAAAACTTCTTTCTTGTTTTTTTTCTTCACTTATTAAGAAAACTGAAAATACTACACTTAAAATATTTGCTGTGCCACTTAGTAACCATTCCTGTTTTTATAATTACCCCTTAAAATACCCCATGAAACAACAAATACCCTTAAAACAACAACTACATTTAGCCTTGGACGCAATAAAAATAGGTGCGGACATGAAACTTTTTTTTTTTATATGAAAAATATAAATCACTAAAATAATATTTGCTCAAATAAAAGGTCGATATTTCCAATAGAACCTAAAATATTGGAGGAATATTCAAGTTTGTATGTTGATTTGTGAATGATCTAACGGAGAAAAACTAATACACTTAGACTGGACATTTATGAAATAAATATTCTACAAATTTCCGTAAGTTAAATTGCGTAAAACAGCGTTTAGTTGTCAGCTCTACCGCTCTAGACTCTAAAACCAGAAGTAACTTTACACATTAGCAGAGGTTTGGCCATTTTGTCTGACGTCACTGTGAAATGGGTCTATTCATGAAAGTTCTCATCTTTTGAAAATTAATGATGGAGCAGAAATGAATTATTGTGGTTTGTGCCAGGCCAGAATAAAATGACACCAAGACTTTCATATATCGGGATAGAGCTGTGATAAAAAACCTGGAGCAAGATTTGCACCAAGCTTCTTCCAACTAAGTACGTGCGATAGTACCAGGTTGGAATAGTCCAATGTGAGCAACATAAGCTAAACGTGTCACATGCCTAGTGGGAACGTAGCTTGATATTTTTGTTCTCTTTTTTGTTCAAAAACTATAAATAAAGGACAGAAAATTCAAATATCTCATAAATTAATATAAAAGTACTTTTTTTTTAATCAAGCTGCAAAATAACTGAGTAATATGAGTGTGGATGAGGTGCTTACATTTCAGAATTAAATATTAAAACAGAACGAGCTTCTGAAATCTTAATATAATTTCTGACATGAAAAACCCAACGTGTTTTATCCTTAAAAGATGATTTAATATTCACTAATGTGTGGAGGTGATTGTGCAGTTTTACCTTTACTCTCACCCTCGGCTGGACCATAGTAACTAAAAAGGCGTCCTAACAGAGTTTCCTCTGAGCCCCCAGGCTGCAGTGCCTCCTCCTCCATGAGCCACAGCAGACCTCGCGCCTCATCTGTCCGAACTGTACGTACCTGTAAATGAAACGCATGCATACATATTAGCTAAATTCCTGAATAAAGTCAAGCAGTTAAAGCAAATAATTTTTTTGTCTTAAAAATTCCCTAATTTGGACTCTTTTATTGTTAGTTATTTAACAATAAAATTGTGTTCATTTCTGTACATCCTTAAACCTTTTTTTTTTCCACAGGCTTTTCTTCTTAGACTGAGAGTAGTGAGGTCAAACATGTTCACCAATTACACAAAACTGTATTTATTTCAGCTCCACACTTAACTTAAACAGAATACTTGAGACCACAAATAAGCATTTATGCTAATTTCCTGTGTCGTTTTTGAAATATGCAAATTAATATTTGTCACACAGGAAACATTTCTTCCCTTTATCTGACAGTATATAATTATCCGCGTCTGACCAAACCTGCTGTTTTCATTACTAAGTGATCAATTTACGTTTGTTGTTGCACGTTTTCTCAGTTTTATAAACAGCAAAAGGAAATGAAGAAATTGTATAAATAATGGTGCTAAATACTTTATTAATTAGATTTAAGTCAATTAAAATTTCAAAAAAAAGAAGCATTGGTAATTATTTAATGAGGCTGCTGTAAAATAAAATGAATAAATGCTGAAAAAGTTTGTGGCATAAATGTCATATTTGGCCGTTTTGTTGGCTTTTTTTTTGTTGGTAGGACTTTGCCAAGGACAAGAAACAAAATAGAGTAAGAATGAAAAGCAAAAGCAGACATTTTAAAGATCCAGGAACAGAGAGAAGGGTCTCTACTTGAGAGCAGAGTATTTGTACAAGCAGCAGTGAAATATGAAAGAGCAGAAACAGAGGTTTGAGGGGAAGCAGAGCAAATCTCTACACAAGTAGGGACTTTGAGTCTGAGAGTAAGACTATGAGAGAGAAAAACAAGAATTCCTGCTCATGTATAAACAAATTCACAATTCATTAAAGATACTGATAATATAATGCTATATTTATTGGGAGTGAACTAATGAATCAAGAGTATTTTCAAACATCTATAATTTGTCTGTTTGCTGGTAGAAAAATACTTTTTTTCCAGTTTGCTTTGGAAAGCCTGTCAATGTTATTATCACTGGACATTTTATTTTTTAAAAGCATTTCTGGTCCAGTAGCTGCTGTGATAATAGGATCATTGCATTTTTTTAACAAAAAATATGTTGATTTAAACTGAGTAGGAGGGAAGCAATGATTAAAAAATAAAAGCTGGTGAAGCAGTTATTTTCCAAACAGTGAAGGCCAAAAGAATGTGCATCAAATAAACCGAGCAAAATGTGAAAATGCATGAAACGGAAGTTCATTAATTGGCTATAATAATCATATATATCAAAATAATTTTGCTCAAGTAGGGTGGCGAAAACAGCTGGTGCCCAGAGGAACTCTGCAAAGCCTGGCTGAGCAGCCAGTTTAGGTGGCTATCTGGAAGTTCCACTGGAGACATCCTTATCAGCTGAGCACACAACACTGACTGTGAATACAAGACAGCGGATCAGTTTAGAGGAGACATATGACAACCACGGGCTTTGCAATGAACTGAACATTAAGGTTTTCCACGATAACTGACATCTGACAAAAATGAAAAAAAGAAATGGGAAGTGAGGCAAATCTTTGATCAAAATGCTTTTTCACTTAAGGCGACATAGTGGGAATCTTAGAGAAGGATTTAAAGAAGCTGCTATTTTTCCCCCCACTTTTTTAGTGATATTCCTATCCAAACAAACAACCCTTGAAAAGCTCAAACACTCAGACTCAACATGCTGGGGTAAAAGCAATATGATCCATGGTTCTTTAAACGGCCATTTCTGTTTCCATGGAGCACATCACAGGCTATAAAGGCCAACCCTTTCCTTTTTTCTAAAAGTCGACTCTGACCTTTCTTCTTTTGCACCTCACTTCTTTCTCTAGTTTCAGCTAAATCAATACTGTGAAGTATAAGAAGAATTTGTACTTTCCAGTAATAATATTTCTTTGTTAACATTCAGGGCACACAGTGATTGTGTGTAAATAGATGATGCAAAAAAAGTGACTTTTTGAGAGTATTTATATTCAGAGGCAAGTAATTTTGCAAGGAAAACTGGATGTTTCAATTTGAAGAGCAGTGCAAAGACAAACCTGAGGAGAATGGTAAAAACTAATGTAAAAAGTAAACTTACCAGAGCTTGACTTGAGGTCTGGTCTACCACTGTAACTGAATGAGAGGTGCTGGGCTCGGTTTCATCCAAGGAAAGCTCAATATTTTCCTGAACAAAGACAGAAAAGCACATTCTCTGAGTTCTGAATATCAGAATTTTTCATAGGAGAAGTAAGGAGTGTTGTTTTTGGAGGCAGCAAAAAAAAAAAATCCTCTCAGCTTTTTTTAAAAATAAAAATATAAGGAGTTCAGAGATTGGAGTAAATTTCGAAATGTAATGCAGCACAAAGATAGGGGTTAGAACCTTTTTTTGGACAGAAATGGATACATTTAGTCGAGAAAACTGATATTCATAAATCAGAAAACTAAATCACAGAGAAACAGCTTTTCTAGCGGTGCAGCAGAATGCAAAGAGAAGATGTGAACAAGAACCCCATCGGGGCATTTAAAGCTAGATAAATCTTTAAAGAAATATATATTTGAAGTTTGATCAGTTTCTACCTGTTTGTGCCTGTTAAAGTATGGAAAACTGCACTGTGTTTTTTGGGTTATATTGTCAAGGGAAAACAAAGTCTGCAGGCCTGAAGAATATAAACACTGCCCCGCTTCTGTGCAGCCACAAACCCCCTGACACATGGCCTGCATATGACCCTGCCTCTCAAAATGTTAATATCGATATCAGAGTCTGGAAATGCACAACCGTATACGAGTCAACAAAGCACATGTCAGGAAATCGGCTCATTTTGTCTTTTTTTTATGTATGAAAATCTGTATAGCAAAACTGCTTTTGGTTCCAAACAACTAAAATACAAATATAATAAGACCCACTCCGACGTGTCTGTGTTTGTAGTGTTTTTCACGTGGTATTGTGGCACTTTTCGATGAGGGCATATGGTGGAGGACATTTATAAAGTAAATTCAGCTCAAAACTGCATTTCTGAGTATTTCTTTATTGAAATAGTGGTGAAACAAAAGCAGACGAAAAAAATGACGTTTGAAAACAAAAGAAAAAGAAGCTCCCTGCTCTGCTCTGCTCTGCAACCACTTATAGACGACTAGATCCCTTCCTTTTCCTCGTCTAAGCTGGCTCCAAACTGTACTGCTGGATCGCTCCAATATTGCTCACCATTCTGTTGCACCAGTAATGTTAGGTTAAGGGTGTAAGGGGCTAAAAGCTAGCTGGAATGTGTGTAAACAGAGAGTTCTCAGCAATGGGGAAGGGAAGGGGTAAGTGGTTGCCAACTATCCCACTCGCAACTAAATTTCTAATGAACTATTGCTGCTCTGCAGAAAATGACAGGTTTTTTTTATCATTATTATTATTATTATTTTGGCTAAAAATGGCATAATCATGATAAAAAAACAACTGAGAACACTTTTAAAATAGATCAAAAGATGATTGGAGTGGGACTAAACTTAACTACTGATTAAAAAAAAACAAACAATAATTTGCAAGTACACTGGAGCTTTCATACGTGCTAAGAGATTTGTATATCTATTTAGAACAAAATCTATATCTGTGTTATTGAAATTAAAAGTCATAATGTATCTAATATGATAACATAACTAAAAAGCATTTAGGAGAACCACTTCCCTGTAGGTAAATGGAAATGCTCACTCATTAATTTACTGTTGCAGATGATAACATTTCTGAAAGGAGTTGGACATAGATATACTAAATTGCCTTCGCTGGAGCGGGCATGAAGCTGCATTTGCAGACAAAGTGCAAGCTACACTAAAAATGGCTCAAAATGCTAATAATGTAACTATAGCAGATGCCAATGGAGTGGCCTAAAATGATGTCTGTTATTACAGTCAGTGCACATAGAGAACACAAAAACATCTTCCTAACTGCTTCAGCACTCGACAACATTTAAACCCAAAATTAGAAAGCATCTGTCTGATGCTCACGTTACAGTTTGACTTTCCTGTCACTGTTATTGTTCGCACAGTGAGCCGTTTTAAACGAGTTTGGCCCAGTTTACCATGACAGCTCCACAGCTCTTCATACTTTCAACATGCACTGACGGGAGAGAATTACACTGCACAAATTTATGCTCTGCTTCATTTCGCTCAAATTCCCTTCATCCCAGACGAAGGACGGGGGCGGGAACATAGGTGGAAAGTCACAGGATTCTCGCTAGGAGTATTTAAAATGAAATGATTAAGATTTCTGGATAAATTTGGGGCGTTAGCAGCAGAGAAAAGTATTCCTGGGACTAAAGTAGTAACAGAAGGAAAGAATAAATACGATATGCCCTGTATTTGTCCTTCAATAAATCCCTGGAAATGAGTCTGCCCTGCTATTAAGACATGATGGAGAGAGCTCAAAGGAGGAGCTTAGAAGAATAGTTCCTTCATCAGGGAGCAACACCACGGCTGTGCAGCTGGGCGTGTCTCTCAAAGGCAGCTGTGAGTGACTTCACTTTGATGTCGACAGAAGAGGTGAAGACTAGCATCGCTAATGAGAAGATATAACACATGAACCACTTTGGCTTGTCACAGCTTGTGACAGGTGGGACGGATAGCTTATCTGATGCGTGAACACACACTATTGGAGTTGATATATCTGAGAGAGAGCTGCACACAAAAGGGAATGAGAGAAAGAGGTGGGAGGAAGACAGAAACAAGGTGGAAAAGTGAGGATGTATGTATGCACAGGGTATGCGCTTTACCTCTTTGTACCTTTCCAATTCCTGAACAAAGGTACGCTGGGAAAAAAGAGACTGCAGGCGTTCCTGGGTGTAGTTGTGGCATAGGTCTTCAAAGGTTGTGCCACACTCGCGCTTTGCCAGCCTGGGGTTTTGAAAGCCCGGCGTGTCCACAATCAGCAGAGAGCACAGGGAGTGCTGGCTAGATTTCAAGGCCCTTAAAGCACAGGAAACAAAAAGGCATGAGCTTAACTGCCACACGAAATGACAAACATCTTTTACTGATTGCATTCCCTACAGAACCCGTTAGCTTTAAACTATCTGGTTCATTTGCGTGCCAACTTTAACCGCCATTCCAATAATCTTGCTTTCTTCCTTTACCAACAAATTAACTAAGGTGTTTCAAAGACCCAATCAGATGAAAAATCGAGTTTTTAACTTGTTCTTGTAGAATTTTGTTTTTTATGATGGAGGACATATATAAAGAAAATTAAGCTTAATTTAATTTCTGAGTATTTCTTTATTTAAATCGCTGTGAATCAGGAGCAGATAGCTTGTAGTAGTGATGTAGAAGCTAATACGGCAAGCCACAAGCTCCCTTCTGCGCTCAATTCTAATGCATCAGACATTGAGAAGTAGGGGCAGGTGTACTCTGAGCCAATGGCTGCGTCCAGGCGTCCACAATCCAAAAGTTAATTTCTAATGAAATGAAATTTTTTGTTTTGGGCTAAAAATTGAATAATCATAGTTAAAAGAAAACTGCTTTTAAAATAAATCAAAAAATGATAGGAGTGGGACTTTTAACGGAAAATATTTAACTTTGGAAATGTGAAGAAAAATGTTAGATAAAGTCACATCTTTATGTAAAAGTAAATGTTACATTTCAGCTCAGTACTAACCGGTTTATCAAAGAAATGATAAGAGTGAAGAGTTCAGAGTAGAGACCACATGCCATGGCTTCCAAACACTCCATGGCTGTAGCTTTGGATCCTGGCAGTAGAAAGCACACACAGAACTAATTAATAACTTCACAATTACAGTGACTCTGTTGTCAAATACAAAAATTAATAAATAAAAACTGCAGACTAGGAAATGAGTAGGGTGGTGTCAGACTGAAGGTGCCATAGTGGCATTCGCTCATTAAAGGAAATGTGCGCACACACGTCGGACAGTAGGTGGGAGTGGAGATACAGGGAAGGTGAGGCAGAGGTCGTTGCCGTCTGTCCCTGCTGGTAGTCTTTTCACTGTATCCTGATGCCCTTCAATGTCTGTTGCAGCCTGAGAGTCAGAGAGCGCCTGAATATGTGAAAAATCAATGTGAGGCAATTATTACTTGAAGGACGATGAACGAAGACGGGATCCAAATTTGCTTGTCCCGACACAGCGTGTGTGCTCATTTGTCAATAGCCATTGTAGAGCGGTGGCATTCATTACTAAGATAAGCTTTAACTTCTCCCATGCATGTAATTTCCTTAAGGTGATGAGCAGAGGCGTATGCATGTGGATGAGGGGAAACAGAGTGAGGGTGACAAAGAGAGAACAGATATCAGGGCAGAGGGCTCTGAGAAATGACAGCAGAGTGCGGTCTGTCGAGTACCTGCATCTGCTGAGCCATTTTCGTCGGCGGCCTGGCGGATGGTGCTGGATCTGGGCAGGGTGCCCTTGGCCTGGTGCTTGAAGATGGAGGAGGAAAGCTCCTCCAGGGTGCAGCCCAGCAGGTAGGCTGCCTTCTGGGCCCACTCGTGACGCGCAAATTGTTTCCTGCCAGCTGAGACACGTGCATGAAAACCTCCATTACACCTCGTGCCAACTAAGTCCAGGTAAACTGTGACAATCCTGTTTCTAACAGTGCAGTAATGCTTCGCAGACATGAAAAAATTAAAGGAAGGACTTTTAAAAAGCCTAAAAAATATTTTTGTAGGTTATAAAGAGAAGATCTTATATAAAAAGATACAGGAAATTGCTGCAAACATGCAGGGAGAGCTGTTTGTTTATTAAAACTTGGGTGAAATGCAAGGATTTTTTTTTAAATCAAATAAACGAAGGAAGTAAACAGCTACAAAAAAGCAATTCCTTTATAATCCACAATAAATACGTCGCTTTTAAGACTGGAAAACAGAATCGGGAAGATTTAGTGCTAAAATTAGGTGCTATTATCAATGTATTATAAAGATGAATAGGTCAAAACAGGACCAAAAAATAAAAAAATTTCAAAAATCAATTTTAAATGGTATGTGGCAAATACTTAAATTCTTCAGAAACCTAAAAAAAGGAACTTGGTCTGCAAGTGAAACAAACGTGGACTTCCAAAGATAAAAATACTTACAAAAAAGGTTTACTTAAAAGAGGCATCTACATTCATGTGATCACTTTTTTGATGCACCTGTGAGATTTTTGTGGTGACAGAACAGCATTCACATGAAAAGAATGTCGATTTCAAGCTACTGTTTGGTTTAAGGAATTAGAGACATTTGCTGCCCTCTAGTGTTAAGTAATAAGGATGAAAAGCAGATTAATTTACAGATTCTGCATAGAAGACACAAAAATGAGAGCAACTTCTAAATTTTATAAATATTATTCCAGTTTGAATACTTAGTTCCTGCATATTTAAAAAAAAAATCATATAAAGCCCATTGACTTTAATTTTTTATGTTTAATTTTTGCTTGGAAATTCTCATCTATGAAAATTCTTTTTTTTTTTTTTAAACTTACAACAGCAAATACACTTGTGATTAACGTACGTTCTCCGAGTGGTAGACATACTTTTCTTTTTAAACTTTAAGGTATTTACGTCGCTATTTTTACTTAAAAGAAACTCTTTTGCCAGGTTCACAAACTGCTTAGGACCTAAGCTAAGCTCTGTGTTTATGTGAACCGCTGCTTTCATTATGCATTTAATGAAAACAAAAATAAATGTTTTTAGTCTTAAGATAAAATAGCTACTTATTTGCATGTTTTGGTGGCTCTTTGACAGTTAAATTGCCGCATTGAAAAGAAGTGATGGGATAAAAGTGACAGATTTTTCAGATCTTTTCAAATGTGCACAAATTAAGGTAACAGGATGTTTTGTTGTTTCTTTTCTTTGTTCATGAAGCAGTTGTTTGCCTTGAAAAATCTTTCCGAAATGACCCAATTTGTTTCTCGTACCACTGCTGCTCTGTTTAATAGCCCATGAACCGTGCGATATCTGTTTTAAGTGCACATACATAATTCAGATGACTGGATTACATGGGGGTTGCATCACTCAAGCAATCCTCTCCAAACCCAGACAACTTTTAAAAATCCATTGTTGTTTGAAGGAAAAAACTTTCTAAACTAGAATTTTGGCCACTTGCCCTTGACATCTTTTTTTTTTATTTCACAACTTTTACTAGAGTTTACTTTATCAAAAGCAACATTTTCAACATCAATTTTTGATCCAGACGTGGATATGATTTAAGATATCTTACTCTTAGTAGCTCCTGCAGCTCCAAGATGGTAGATGGCCCCAAGGACGAGCCAGAGGGCCCTCTGCTCATCAGCACTGATCCCCAGGACCTTCATGGCTGCCTGCAGTTTGGAGAACTGCTGAGAGGCCCGCTGCTTCTCCTCTGCCTGTTTATGTAATAGTAGTTCAGCTTTGTTGGTGGTAGCATCAACATTCTCTTGAATTTCAGTACAAAAACAGCATCAGTTAGCATTTTACCTTAGCTTGAGGCACGATCCCAAAAGCACTGTTGTCAGCAAAGTGATTGAGGTGCAGCTCAGTTCTTATGAAGAAATGAAAAAACAGACGGAAGACGTCAAGATAAATGGCCAAGATTTATCACAGGTATTTATCTATGTCATAAATCCAGCACAGAACAGTGGCATAATGGGATTTTAATTGGCGAAAGAGAATCATTGCTGACCTAAGAGAACTATCTACACCAGCCATCAGGTAGTAAAAGACATTAAAAGTGGACTCCCCCTCTGGCCTTCTTGTCACTCTCATCTTTTCCAAAAGGAAAGTCTGTAAGAACATATCAAACACAGGACATTTGACCAAAAGCTTTTCAAAATAAAAACATTTAAATTAAATGCAAAAACATTTTTAAAAATAGTTAAAGACCCACTCGGATGAAAATTATGTTTTTGGTTTTTAATTTGTTCTTGTGCCCTTTTCCTGGTGATGCAGAACATTTCTAAAGAAAATCAAGTGTAAAATTGCGTTGTTGAATTTTGTTTCTTCTTTTAATCTTTATACTATATTACAAATTGGGAGCAAACAAAAATAAAAATCAAAAATATTGTATTTGCGACATAGAAAATATGCTGGGAGGACTACAACCTCCCTGTTCCCCTCCATAATGGGGAAGTGAAATGGGGCGGGGTTGCTCAGCGCCAACGACCCCGTCCACAACTCAGAGGAGAATTTCTGATGAACTACTGTTGCTCTGCAGAAACTATGTCCTTTTGGCTAAAAATGAAATAACCGTTATTAAAAGACCTCTGAGAACGTTTTGTAATTGTAAATAGATCAAAAGATGATCAGAGTGGGACTTTAAACACAACATTTTTTGGGAAACAGCAAAAACTATTCACTGCCTGACAAAAATATACACAAAAGCAATCTCATAAAAATCAGACGAATTACCAATTTAATTAATTCTTTTTTTAAACCAGCTTTTTTTAAATGCTTTGTTTTTCCCTATTTTTGCTCATAAACAATATTTTAAAATTGAAAAGAAAAAAAGGGTCTGACATATTTAAACTCTTAAAATCCAAACAGAAATAGCAAAATAGCTTTATTCACCACTGGAAGGCCACACTTACTGCTGCAGGCTTTTTTTCCCCCCATCCTAGAAAAAAAACCTGTAGCAGTGAAGGTGATTGTGCGGGACAAATTTCACGCTGGGAGCGAGGTGTGTGTTGGAAGTAGATTGCCGAGCTGCTACTTATCAGATGTATGCCTATATTCACACAGCAGACACGTCTGCTGCAAAGTTCTGCTGTACTGGAGCACATCATCTCTACCTTTTTAAAGGCTAAACATTCACTTCTTTTTATAAATGAGTGATGAAAAGTGATGAGCAAAAGTTAATACCAGAGAGTTTGTTCATTCTAATTAAATTCATGGGAAATTTCCGCATTTAAATATTCATCATTAATCACCACTGAAAGGAGTAAGTTCAATTTTTAATGAACGAGCCATATTGCTCACAAACTAAAGTGAAAGACATGGAGTTGGCAGCATTAAGGCAATATTGAGATCAGCAAAGGTTTTTTCTTTGCGTGTTCCTGAGATGTGCTTCTCTAATGGCTACGTGAAGCGTGATAAATGGACTCAGCACTTGCGCTCTACCAAGCACGCAGCTTCAGAGTGACTGGGCATGCTGTTGGGATGCACATCGTAGGTGGAAAACCTTAACATTTAGAGCCCAAATGAAAAATCATCTGTTCCACACGTCTTACATATACTGCCTATGAGGAAATGTGACCTGAATCCCAGGTGGGAGCGCACACAGGTTCTGTTGAGGAAGTATTTCCTGTTTTAGCTCCCAAGTTATGCTTGGGGAGGTAAAAATAGCAACTGTAACTATGTTTCATTACTTTTTTTCCCCAGTAAAAACTGTTGGTTCCATCATTTTGCTAACAAAAATTGTTGTTCTTCTGATACAGCTCGGATTTGCAATAAATGAGGATTGGGAATGCCACAATTCTCAATCTAAAAACCAAACCATATCTAACACCATTGAACTGAATTTTGGGGAAAGTGATTTGTAACAACCTTACAGCATTTCAGTGTATCTACGCTGAAAGTGTCAAACAATTGTGCTAACTAAGAAGTTTTTCTTGTTTTAACAGATTACATCAGGCTTAATCGGAGTCAAACTTACTTACTTACTAATTAGCAAATTTTTAAAGAAGAAGTTTTCCAATTCTTTTGCTTTTTGTCATTATTTGTAATACACAAATCATATTTTGAAACAAAACAATGACCCAAAAAATTGAGGGAACGGTATCATGAGGGACGTGAATTGTTGCATCCCAAGTGAGCACCCAAAAATCTAATTACATTTAAAAAACATATTTATTTTTTGAGTTTGACAATATTTCTTGCTTTCACTTAAAAAGTGGCATTGCTTTATCCAGGAACATATGGCCTCAAACATTGGTATGTTTTACCACAGGGGTGTCCAAATCCAGACCTCGAGGGACAGTGTCCTACGCATTTTCCAACCAAACTGCCACTGAAGCTCCTTATTGGCTAAACACAACTGATCCAGGTAATCAGCAGCAGATGTAGCAGGATTTCTGGAAAACCAGCAGGAGGCCGGCCCTCAGGAGGCCTGGATTTGGACACCCCTGTATATTTGATGTCATCTTTTGAGAGAAATGTTTTATTTTGTTGCAGAGGTAAGTGGACCTGGGCTCATGTGTACCTGGATAGAAGCAGACGTCACCAAGCCCGCCTGGTCAAAGTCCAACGAAGCAACGTGGGAGAAGCGACTTGCATTCCCATTCAGACAAGAAGAGGCATTCCCAAAAGCTTCCAAAACCAAATAGACCGCCTGCCATTTCTCTGCTACAAGAAAAAAAGAAAAAAGAAAAATCAGCCATTTGTTTTTGACTAACAGGTGCAAATTTATTCTGACTGCCTTCTTTCCAGCCTACCGGAGAAGGTCTTGTTGGTGGTTCCAGCAACAGTAACTAGATACTGAAGGAGGTGTTGACAGTTGGTAGTTTTTCCACTGCCACTCTTGCCAAGCAAGACAATGGATTGGTCTTGGCGAGTGGTTAGGAGGTTCCTGTAAGCAGCTTGTGCAATGCTGTAAATATGAGGGGCTGTCTCCTCCCTTTTGCAGCCCTTGAACATTTGCATTACCTTGAAGGAAGAGAAAAGTCAAGAATGAGAGATAATAGCGACAAAGGGTTATTCTTGTCAGTCCCTTTCACTCTAAAGCACCATGTAATGAACAGCATACCTTCTCAGAATACATGGAAGGGGCTCCAACAGGGTTAATGACCACCATGTTGGTGCCTGCATATGTGTGCACCAGGTTACTGCCATACCGCTGCCGTAGAGAGTGCATCACACTAGACTCATTCAGATACTGCAGGGAGGCCAGGTCTTCCACTCGGTCAAACGATGGAGGGTTTGCCTGGATTTTAAAGGAGAGACGCGTTTGTCCTATGTCGTGTGTAACACATGAAGTAGAAAGCTGATGCAACAATTTTACCTTTTCGACATCATCTTCATCCACGTCCAATAAAGACCCGTCACTCTCCAGGCGGATTTTCACCTTCCCCTCTGGCAGACTGCCTGCCTCCGTCTTCAGCAGAGTTGCTGTAGAGCCACAAAGAGACAAGTTTGTTTTCCATGATGTGATTTAAACCTGAGAAGAATCATTTAATCTAAACCTGATAAAGCGCAGCGCGATATATTTTAAAATCTAGTAAGCATTTTCCACTGAAAACATGCCCTGTTGCCTGATATAAAAATATGTTCATCTATTCATGTGCCACCTTTGCAGAAACATTTTCTGAATTCTCTTCTGCAGTCTGATGCTACCGTTGACTGTACACAAGACTGGAGTGAGGGAGCCCGCTTCACTTGCGTTCGTAACAGGAAGTATCTGCTGGCTCCAAGAAGCCAAAATCCCTAACACCAAATCCCAAATAAACCACTACTACTCAGTCATTCTATTTGTCAGGATAACCATTCTTAATATGCTTTTGCTAATCCTAATTTAAAAAAAAAACAAAAATCGGAGGTTATTGACATGCAAATTAGATCCCACAATAAAAGAAGGTGATCTCGCATAAAATCTTCGAAACCTTTGACAGATTTCAAATAGTCTCTTTCACGTGGTAGGAGTGTGAACTTCCAACAAGCTCAATGTTGATTGGCTAGAGCAGTTGTTATCGAAATCATGACTCAGACCGACTCTGACCAATCACTGCTTTCTGACAATCTCTGTTTCCAACATGTCAGGGTATGTTTCATAAAGAATTCGCAACTGAACAGTAAGTTATTTTCAATGGGTTATGTTACACTCACTCGGTCCAGTTCTCATATACAGTCAATTGATGCCACTTAAACATAAACATGGCATGGCCCAAACAACAACAACAAAAAAAAAAACATTACAACAAAAATGATAATAAACGTCATAGTTGTACTGACCCAAAGAAAATCCATCCTTGTGAATGAGCCATATTTTTTCTGTGCCATACCAGGCTTTCTCTGCTTTTAGCTGCTCCTCAGTCTTTCCCTGTTGGATAGAAAACATCATGGGTGAGATTTTTCTGTTAATTAAATAACAGGTTTTAAATGTTTCTTTTTCAATACACCCTTGCCCATTAACATATATTTTGATATAACACAGAGTGTTTTGAGCTGTTGAATTTTATTTTAAACAAAAAAAACGCAAGAAAGTATTTTTCCACTTGTGGATATATTATTTTGTGGAGCTTTTTTGTCCTCTATTTGTTATTCTTAGTTCATTCTTCTTAATTATTTTAATACTACTTAATCACATTGAAATGTTCCAAATCCACATTAATTACATTTTCACATTCCGCACAGAGGTATGGCCTCTTTCACCCTTATATATACAGATATCTTCCCAATCAAGTGTGAACTAATTGGACAAATAAATAGGAAAGGCAGAGAGGAAAAAAAATGTTTTCCTGTTTCGGGAAACACGTTTAAATGCAACAGAACAATGAAAACACTCTTATTTACCCATTTATTTCCCTTTCCATTAAAACGAAAATAGCTGCAGGGAAGACAAGTACTGGGTTTCAAGGAAGTGAGACTGAGCTGCTAACAGTAACTACCACAGTGACTAGTTTGCTTCACACAAAAATGATTATGACAGACATCGCTAATTAACACAAGGAAATGCTCCCAACTACAACCATTTGTAGCTCCAGTCAGACCTGAGCTGCAGCTGAGTGTGCTGCCTGAAGGATGGCCACAGGGTCCTCAACAGGCTTAGACTGGAGAAGGGAAGGATCACAAACAATATTGTGAAGAGGCAACACATGAAAAGCCACATGCAGCTGGCTTAAAATTCAGGACAGGTTATTAGCACAGAATGAATGCATGGCACTTGCAGCACAACCAGTGCAGTTCAAGAATGCAACAGACAATAGAATCCACTGCCAGTGACGCCGTTCAAAATATTCACAGCAAAAGGTATTAACTAGTAGAGGAAGCAGTGAAAAATCCCTGTGATGTCTTCTCAAACACAGCACATAAAAACTGTAAAACGTGTACACATTGTTGAATATGAATTTTAATCGCAATGGCCACAACCAAAGTCAGGGCTGTTAGGGCACAGGAAACATTTGCAGGCATCTCCTGATACAGAAAAACTAAAAAAATGTGAATATCTGCCTCATTCGTCTCTTTACATAAATCCATTTTGTCCCTGCTCTTCTGTGTTATATTAGTACATTCCAGGTCCCTGTAGGGACCCAGGAGGCAGCGCGAGGTCAGAGACGAGCAGCAGGCAGAGACAGGGCGGGTCACTGAGGGGCCGGCGGAGGAGACCATGCGCAAACCACGGCTCCCCACAGCCGAGGGGGAGCGTGGCTAAACCTGAGCCGGCAGTACCTGGGAGCCTTTGTGAACTGCATAGCGCTAACCATGCCGACAGTGAGGAGGACAGCAGATTCAGCAACAACCCACAAAAACAAAGCAAAAGCGGAGAGAAGACATAAAAGCAAGACAAACATGTTTTCATAACACAAGCAAATAGTGCCAGCTGAATAGGATTTCCTGAGAATTCAAATTTATTGGGTTGTTTTATCCTGGCTAAGACATGGCAAATGTTCAAAAGAAGTAAGAGACAGCAAAAACACAAAGTTCCAACAAAAAATACATAAATAAAAATGAACTGAAAACAGTTCATTATTTCAAAGTTTAAGCTGCACTAACAGGGATTTCTGGACAATGCAAGCAAAAATTCTATCAATAGTTGCTACTGGTTTTCTCAAGAAGCATATGGTCAGAATCTTTAATGGCTCCAAAAAATAAAACAGCTGCAAGATTTTACTCCAGCTGGGAACAATGTTTTAGTTTTCACAGCAAGACACAACACCACCAAGAGCTGTGTTCATTAGAGACAAGAAGCATTCATGCAATCTGTGTGGAAGCTGAAGCGTAGCCTCATTTTACCCTCCACCAATACAATGATATAGAGGTATCCAAAAACCTAAGAAACGCTTGATTCTAGGAAGTGTTATAGGTGCTAAAGTGACTGCCACAGATGCCTAACTAGAACCCAGTGAAACCCGTTGAGTGATTTAAAGATGGTTGCTGCACTGCTACTATGAAGCTGTGCAACAAAGTGTTTCAAAATGGGAAGAGGGTGTTCTGTTGAAAATGCATCTCAAACAGGGCCAAGAAATGGAGATTTCCCTTTTCAAAAGTGACACAAGAAGGCCAAATTCAATATACATTTATAGATTTTTTTTTTATTTTAGTTGATTTATTTAAAGTTTTAAAATATTAAAACTAAATTACAATGAAGGGTTATTTTTGAGATTGCAAAAACACAAAGTTACAAAATTAGAGCAGTCTTTATACTGTTCAACCATTGACTGTACATGAGAACTGAAACGAGCGAGTGTGACATCACCCATAGAAACTCATTGTTGGCTCCAACCAAATTAAGCCAACTTAGCTGCTATTCTTTCACAATATGGACATCGCCATGTTGGAGCCAGATGACAACAGTAAGTATTGACTGGCCTGAGTACGTTTCCATGGAAACCACTCTCGCAAATCAGGACTGAGTTTGTTGGAAGTCCACAATCCCACAACTTGAAAGCAGGCTCAGGAGAATCCGTCAAATGTTTTAAACGAGTACTTCCTGTTTGTAAAACCCGGAAGTAGGGGTCACTCAGTCCAGTTCTCTTATACAGTCAATGTGGCCAACCAGCAAGATAAAAGAAAAACTACTTGTTAAAACTTGTAAAAGTCTCTAAGCAACTAATTAATGTGAAAGTTAATGACTATGACTTCATTTCTTGTAATAAAACTTCATCAACTTTAGGCAAATTCTATTCAGTGATGATAAGTAAGTAGCTGGCTCCAGTTCATGCAAGTGTTTTTAAAAGCATGGCAGATCCAAACCATAAAAGTGCAGGGCACATGAGTTACATTATTGCTATCTAAAGCGAAGATCTTCCTCACACGCTTGTAGTCTTCCTCAGAGGGAGTCAGTTCTGGTGCCTATAATTTGACAGCAGGGGCAACAAAACCAAATATGCAGCCAGAAATTAAAATTGGCAAGCCAAAAGTGACCAAGTGGGCACAAAAAAAAAACAAACAAAAAAAAAAAGAAAGTGCCTTGTGGTTCTAAACAGGAGAAGCACACATCAGTGGGTACCTTTGTAGGAGGAAGAACATTGTCTTGTTCATTCTGGGAAGACTGGGGCAGCGCACTAGGGGATGCTTTTGAGGTCTCCTTTACCTTCCACATCATATGCAAGAAGACAAAGAGGAACATGTGCACATATAGATGGACATATGGGTGAGGATGGGAATAATTGTATTATTTGGGTTTGTAAAACAAAACAAAAGAAAAAAAACCCGGTGACATGCGACAAACTTAAGCTCTAGGCTCATAGAGTTATATGTTCAGGTCATGAAAACATCAGTTTGTAAAACCTCCTGGAAAAAGCTCCAAAAAGATCCCTTTGGCCCTTCTAACGCAAGTAGTCTAACGCAAAGATGGAACCCTCTGTCAGAAAAAGTGAACGTAATGAGGAACAGCTCAGTAATCAGAGACACTATGAAGTTCCAGAACTACTGCATTGCAGGAGCCGAGCACATTCTTATATCCACTGATGAAGTCTGATTGTGAGCTCACTCAACTCCTTATTCAATGTGGCTTTGTTAGATCTTTTTTTTTTTCAACTTGTATTTTTGAAGCATTTTTTTAACCTTAAAATATTGAGAGCGAAAAGTCAGTCAAATTTTAAGGTGTGTCACAAAAATGAGCCCATACCAAACGAGTACTAGATCACTGATGTCTGTGTTATCACAGAAAAGCATGCTCCACAATGGAAAACCAAACATGCACTTTTTCTTCTCAGTACCTCTGCTTTCTTCACAAATAGTGGGTGGGGTTTCGGGATGAATCCTGCAGGAGGAGCCAGCGGATCCGTTTTTGGAACAGGAATGAATCCTGGAGGTCTTGTCAAAATATTCTGCTTGAAAAGCACCGGGCTTGGTTTTTTGGCAGGAATGAAGCCAGGTGGAGGAGACATTGGATTCTGCTTGGGTGCGGGAATAAAACCAGCAGGCGGGGCCAATGGATCAGATTTGGGGGGTGGAATAAACCCTGCCGGAGGGGTAAGGAGGTTAGACTTGAGAGATGGAGGATTTGCAGCAGCAGCAACTGCTGCAGGTTTGGCATCCTCTGGTTTGTCTGGAGTAGGTTTTTCCTCCAGCTCCTCCACCTTTGTTGCGTCTCCATCTTGCTTCGCCTCCTCTTTTGTATCCTCTTTACGGTCTTGAGTGCGAATGCGAGGCCGGTGCTCCTTGGTTCTACTCCGGCCCATTAAACTGGTCAGGCCCATGGATAAATCATCCTTCTCCTCCACAGCAGCTCTAGGTTTTGTGTCGGCGGCAGTCGTGGAAACGGTGGACTGGTTCTGCTCTTCCGTCCCAGCAGGAACCACACGCCTAACAACTCTCCTCACAACCCTAACCACCTTTTTACTGCCACTGCTCTCCTGCTCCCCCGGGGTGTCCGGACCTCCCATGGCAGCGTGACTGTTCAACACTTCAGCTGATGTTGCTGCCAATTGTGAACCTCTTGCTGCATCTGTCCCAGGTTTACTGACTGCTTGAGGCTGATTACTATCAGACTGGATCAAAGTAGAGCAAAGTAATGTAGATTATTTCCACCGCTGCAAAATGACACTTTCAAAGAGGACTTGCAATTAGTCTTAGCCTTGACACCTAGTGACAACATGCGATATTTGTCGCTAAAAATCTAGTTGCACATCTAGCAATAGTATGTTATTTAGTCACAGAAGTGTTACTACAGTCCAACATACCAAAAACAAAGCACCAAAAGACAGAAATGTGTGTACCTTTTTGACCTGCATTTTACATCTTAATGTATTAGAAAACACTCCAAGACACATTTATGCCCAAATTACACACAAATATATGGCATACGTGCCCCAATGTTAACTGCAAAAATCAGACGTGATTATTAAACACACAAAAAAGTGAACCCATGACAACCGCCCTGAACTGTTTGGCGATACTCTTATCAGTGTTTAAATAACAGCCTTTAAAGACCATCTCTGATGAAAATCATATATTTTGGTGTTTTAAACATATTCTTATGACCTTTTTCTGATAATTGAGGACATATATAAAGAAAATTAAGCTTAAAATTGCATTTCTGAATATTTATTTTATCAAATTGCAGTGAATCAGGGGCAGACGTAAAAAGTTAAGTTGGAAAAAAGCTTAGATAAGACGCTGGGTGGGCTGTAAGCTCCCTACTTTGCTCCATTCTGATGCATCCACTTGCAGTCAAATCGATCCATGTACGTCATTTTCTTTATCCAAGCTGGCATCTGGTTCAAAACTGTGAGGCCGGATAGCTCCAATATTGCCCGCCATTTCTGTTGCACCGCTAATGTAAGGTTGGGGTTGCAAGGTGCTTTAAGCTAGCAGGAGAGCACATTAGCAAATGGATGGCGGGAAAGGGGTGGGCTTACTCCACACTATCAGTTGTGCCCACAACTTAGAGGCGAATTTCTAATTAACTACTGCCTTTCTGCAGAAACTATAACATAAAACTACAAAGGTTTTTTTGATTTTGGCTAAAATCAGCATAATCATGAATAAAAGACCACGCTTTTCCAATAGATCAAGTGAGTGAGTCTTTAAGGACTACCATTACTGAAGTGGATCGTGAGGCACAGCAAACATCAAATGGTGGTTTAAACAAGCACACACAGTATAATTCAAGCCAATAAACCTCTGAACACATGCAGCTGAAAAGGAAACTTACATCTGGTTTGCTGTCAACTTTGACCTACAGTAGAGGAAGCAACAAAAACACAATCAAACCCCACATTCAGCTCAGAGCTGCTCTCTATTTACAGAAACTCATAGTTTACCAATTCAGCAAGTAAGTAAAAAGGCAGAAGTGAGACTTCCCTTTTGCTCCCAGAAAGAAAAGCGCGATTTGTATGCCATGGTGGAAGGCCAGAAGTCATGGATTTAAGCCGGACGGTGTGGAGACGCAAAATGAATGGAATGATGAGACAAGAGGAGCTAGTTGAAGTGATGAAGAACAGAGGAATTTAAGGGTGAGCGCTGGAACACTGGGGAATTGTTTTCATCACACAACTGCTCATAGGGCAGAGGAACCATGCAGCACTGAGGATAGAACACATGAAAAACATAAATGATGAAATGAAAGGGTTCTTTTGCTTTAAAAATATAGCAGAGAAGTGAAAATGAAGCTCTGGAAAATCTGCAGGTTTTTCCTCTAAGTTCCTAAATAGTGAATGAACTCTTTCTTCCACACAAGACTATGTGGAAGAAAAATCAAATCGTTTTTGTGCAAAGTATGCTACAGACGACTGACTGAATGATGAAAATAAAAGGAATAGGTGCCGGTATGCACAAATCAACATTTATTTGTCACACCAGCGCGCAAATTCTGTTAAGTTTGACGATTTCATACCAAATTAGCCGTGGACAGGGCAAGAATAAATAAGAGCAACTATTTCACCATCTCTGGCCCTGCTTTCATCAGCATTCACTCCTATAAATAGTTGAAGCAGCAAAGGAGGCCATTCTGAGGCGCTATCAGAGCCCTAATGGAACTGCTAGGCAGAGCATGTACACCCTGAGCAGATCACACCACTCGCCACACACAGAGCCCACCAGAGGCTCAAGCCTATTACCTCCTCTCTGGGCCTGGTTAACCTTCCAATCTTCGCTCAGCCACGAGAGCAGTCGCCGTCTGACCTGAGAAAGGGTAAGACCCGAGTCTGCCAGGACCAAATGCACCCCTAGCAAGGAGGGGGAGGGCAACCTCGAGGGGTGGGGTCATTCGGCACAGTAAGCCTGGGTTTGAGAGGAGGAGGGGAGGGGTAACGTGAGAGGCGCTGGGTGGGAGGATGGAGGGACAGCAGCTGAAACACAGAAGGGCTAATAATAAAATTTGCACATCATTTGCCAATGCCGTGCTCCCGCCACGTTGTTCTTCTGCAAAAAGTTCATCAAATATTCATTATTTGTTGCTAAACAACCCTTTTTCTGACCAGCAGTGATGTTCACTTTTCTGATTTATAACAACCTGAACTTACAATGACACAAAACTTTAATCCATCTCTGGAACTAGATAATCAATGCAAATGTATAAAGAATTTGATGTCACTGAGAGCTATCCAAACTTGTTTAAATATTTTTTGTTCATCATTTTCAGTTCTCCTCCACAAGAGGGTGCTAAAAACAAAAAAACAGATCTGTGATTCACCTTTAGCACACTATCGACCTACATTTAACATCCTGTTTGTGCCTGATGCGAAACTTAAGCACAATACCTTACTAATACTGTTGAAAATTAAAATAAATGTTTAAAATACAAATTTTTTTTTTACATTTCAAAAGGTTAGTTTAGTGTGCATTAATGTTTATAGCACTGTATCTTTTAATTCCACTTTCAAAATATATTGTCTTAAAGCTGGATTGCTGTTTAACCAGTTGGGTAAACATACATAAAAGCTTGCTCATTTAAGGAAGTTGGAAGAAGCAGGTGAAATAACTGGCTCAACAGGGCATGCAGGAGCTCTTATACATTTGAAAAAACGCTTTTTAACTCACAAGCAGGAGCTGATAGCAGCTTCTTTTAAACAGCTTTTGCCCCAAAAACAACAGAAAAAAATGAAAGAAATGGAAGTATCCATGAGAACTTTGGTGTACAGAAAAGTACTCTAATCTAAGATCAACCGATGTCCACAAAGCAAAACAAGACACTTCCTGTGAAACTCCCCAAACAGAAATAAAATATTTGACCACACAAGAAAACTTGAAACTCACAAGTTAACACTAGTTTTCAGTTAAAAACAATGTTGATTTTCACATTTAACATAGGGAACCTATAAAAAGAGAACTACTGTAAGCTTTTTTTTGTTGGATGTTTACTGATTCAAGGTTAAGAGAGAATAAAGATTAACTTTAAAAAAGCAGTTTGGATCTATTTTATAATCCCACAACAGGAATTGTATTTCTCATCTTAAAAACTAAGAAGTAACCAAATACACCAAATCTTACATAAGTAAGTTTTTTATTCTAACCTAAAGAATGCAGGGTAATCTTCAGGGAACAAATTTCAAAAGCAAACATTGAAACTTCCATGAGCAGCTGTGTGGTGTCACAGAGCAAATATCACCCAGCATGGTTGTTATCTACATCTTCATAGGTATGGACAACAAAGTGACTTGTGCTTATTCACCACTTAAAAATGCATTGATTGTCATGGTTTGTCTCCATACAGACAGACATAACATAAGTGGGCAGATTCCACGTTTCACAATAGCAAACAAAATTTTGCCGTTTGTTCTTTAAAGAAGGAGGAAGCTGCTATACTTTGTGAGTGTCTAAAATTTAAATAAAATCTGTGTGGCAGTTGATCAGTTATTGTTGAATTTGCAGATCAAATTCCCTCTTTAAATTATATGCAATCTAGCTTTATTTTTTTTTTTTAAACTTTAAAATCTGCCTGTGTCTTCCTTAAAATTAACTTCAAATGCAATTTAATTCACTTGTACTTCAGATACAAGTCTTATTTTTCACATTTTTTAAGCAAACTTGGACATGCAAACTCTGGTCAAATGTTGACATTTGAAGTTGAAGTTAAAAGTACAGGAAAATACTTGCTTTAAAATAATTTAAGTATTCATAGTCTTTTTAGAAAATGTTATATAGTTTTCAAAGTGTACAGATATGGCAAATAAAACAGGACTATTGGTTGCTGTCAAGTTTACTTGGATACTTCCAGCTTAAAAGGAACAGAAACAATATAAGTAAAACAAAAAAAAGAAAATATAATTTGCTTAAAAGCCTTTTTTGTTTGTTCATTTGATCTAATAGCATCTAACCTTTTCAAAGGTTAGCCATTCATTTATTTATTTCTTTTTGTCAATTGAAACTTGGATTTAATCTGTAAAAGAAATTCCCCCTTAAGATTTTAAATTATCAGGGAAAAATACATTTTTGCTTAGAAATGTAAAAAAAAAAAAAAGAAAGAAAGAAAGAAAGAAGCATTTGATTCAAAAGGTAAATTTAAAGGTGTAAGGAAAAGGAATCAAGAATTAGAAAATAAAAGAACATTTTCACAATTTTTGCTGTTATTCGCTGATTACTGTCGTGTTTCTATTTAATTGGTCTTAACATGTTTTAAATTATTTTCATTCTTTAGTTTTTATCTTTTTTTGTTTTGTTTTGGTTGCTTTAGACAATGTAAAGACAAGCCAAACAAATATATCCATTAAATGAATCAAAGTACGGTTTCAAAACTAACAGAAGACAGCCTTCAAAGTTGGCCAGCACAAATGACAGGGCTGGACTGATAGGTTGGTTTACATTTGTGGAAAGAGCTTTGAACACTTTGAAAATAAAACCAAACTTACTGAAAGTCATAACTTTGTTTCAAAAAAATGTTTTTACAATTTTTTTTATATGATTCAGAAATAGATTTAAGAGCCTTGGTCTCTGTACTGAGATAAAAAAAAATGGTATGATACAACCCTAATCAACAGTTATAAACAGCCAGAAAACAGATATATGATTCTAATCTAGGCAAAAAGAGAAGATTACAGGTAAACCATAAAAATTACCACAATTCTTGACTGGTTTCATCCCTACTCTGGGACCCTGAGGCTGTACTCTTATCTCGCTGCTAGAAGAGCAACATAGAACTAATTAGTTTTACAGCCACTATTATGAGTGAAACAGCAAATGTTAATCTGTGCATCATCAAGATCACTTGCAGCGTTGGAGTGCTTGGTAAATACCTTACACAGCAAAAACGAAGGGAGTGGAAGAGGGAAGTGGATGAATTACCAACGGGGGGCAATGTCCTGTACAGTATGTTCCAATAGGAAGCAATATGAAAAACGTTCTACCAATGACTGAACTGGCTGAATGGAAACACAGAAGCGTGGTCAGGGCTCAAAGCAACAAGATTAGAAGAAGCTGGGATTTACCACAACATGCAGGGTCCTGATTGCAGACTATCCAAAGATACCCCTGAGACAATTCACCACATGTAGTGGGGCAAAAAAGTATGTTAATCTCTGAATTGGCAAGTTGTCCCACTTCTAAAGAGGTGAGAGGTCTGTAACGTCCATTACACATATCCTTCAACAGTGAGAGACAGAATGTGAAAGGAAAATCATCCAGGAAACCACATTGTAGGATTCTTTTAGAATTTATTAGTATTAGTTTTTGCTCATTAACAAAAGTTCACCTCATTACTTTGTAAAGGAATCTCTGGTTGTCAATGTTAACAGTTTCATGTTAGTCTTCACAAGTTTGCATACCTTGTAGCTGCTATTTTGGCCAGTTCTTCCATGCAGATATTCTCAAGAGCTGTGATGTTTTGGAGTTGTTCCTAAGCAACATGGACTTTCAACTCCCTCCACAGATTCTCTACTGGACTGAAGTCCAGAGACTGGCTATACCACCATGATGTGCTTGGGATGATTTTCCTGCTAAAATATCCAGTCATGTTTCATACTCAATGCTCTCACTGATCAACCACAATATCGTCATTAATGACCCCACTCATCCATTCCTTCATACGAATAAGTCACCCCATCCCGTTCACAAAAAATCAGCCTCAAAGGAGGATGTTGCCACCGCCAAGCCACAGTGGTAGGGGGCTCAGTATTCTTCCCTCGGTAAACACAGCGAGAGCCGTGTATACCAAATTATTCGATGATATTCTCCCAATCCTCTAGATCATCCAAATGGTCTATGGATAACTTTAGACAGACCTGGACCTTTGGTAATGATGGAAAGGTTGCAGTCTGACTGTTTAATGGTGTGGACAGGTGTCTTTTATACAAGTAACCAGTTCGAAAAGGTGACATTGATACAAGTAACAGGTGGAGGATAAAAAAAACTCTTAAATAATGGTACAGGTTTGTGAATGATAAAATTCTTTCTTATTTGTAGATACTAAGAACTTATTTTCTCCATCATTATACAAAATAACTCTTTAAAAATCATACAATATGTTTTCCTGGATTTTTTTAATTTGCATTTCATCTCTCACAGTTAAAGTGTATCTATGATGAACATTACCAACCAAACTCAGCTTTTTAGGTCAGACTCAGTGACAGACATTTCTTTTTGCCCCACTGTACCAGCAGGATGTAAGCTGCAAGTAGCCATAGTGTTCATGGAGCATCATAAGTGGATAGAATTGTGAAGAGAAATATAGTGAACAAGTACTTGTCAAAAATCCAAAGATCAAGATGTGAGGTATCACCAAAAGTGATGAAAATTGATTTCAAAAATCGTGTCAGGCTTTCTGATCAGCTGACAAGTTGGTTAAAGCTAACCAAAAGTGCTTTGTGGTGATGGAAAAAATGGCAGATTCTAAAAGACCATAATTGCAGTATCTATCAACATCAAAAACTAGCTTAGGATTATAAAGAAATATTCCAGCTGACAGAAGACTTTGAATGGATGTGAGGGCAATAGTTGAATGAAAGGCACATTTCAGGCTGTAACCCTCAAACTGGAAAAGTGTCTCCAACCATTTCCACGAGGAACATTCAGGATTTCTGTCCAGAGGAGAGTAAGCTCTCAAGCTGAAGTGATAAATAGCTGACTAAAGTGCAAAAGTTGAGAATATTTTAGGCATGACACAGGAACACAATGGACTTAGAAATACATCTTTTTAATCTTACATTTTTTAAATATCATAAGTTGTCCAAAAAATCTAAGTCAAATTAAAAATACTCAAAATTTGTACTTACGTAACTTTATTAAATGAGCTTACTTTGTTACAGATTATTAATGTACAGGACAATTGATTCATAATTATTTGTTCTTGTTAAATAAAAGCATATTGTTAGTAATATTAGTGTTACAACTTTGTTTTGAAAACTTAATGTGGGTATTAATACATTTAAAAATTAGCAATTTATCATTTTTAATTTCAGCTAAGTTTCTCGTGCTAATATTTTCCAAGATTCTCCGACAATTTTTGCATATGTGTACAACATGACTGTTTTTCTTTGATTCTATCGCGTTAATCATCTTAAATCAAAAGGTCAAATTTAATTCTTCTAAGTGCAAAACAAAATTGGGTAAAAAATGTTTGTGTATTTAACAAAACAAACCTAAACACTTTTATTTTTTACTCCTAAAATGACGTTCTCTGTAAAAACAGTTGCTTTGTGATAAAATCAGGGCGTGAAGCCAACCGTGCTTTAACCGATGTAAGTGACAGAAGTGACACACCCAGGAATCCTAGCTATCTTCTTAATGTTTTTAAACTGAATCAGGATTGCCAATACCACAAAAGTATTCTTTTAAAAAAGTACAAATTAATTCTATAAGTTAACAAGATCCACTTAAACAGAAGTCGGAAACTTGACAAAGCATCAAGGCAATAGTTTATGATTTTAGGCAAAGCATATACAGAAAAATGTTTGGCAAGCTTTTAATGATGCAGGAACTGATTTTTACCATCAAAGTGAAAAAGATAAATTAAGAAAAAACGTTTAACATGTTCACATGTACTCCTAAAACAATGCCACAACATTACTTTTCCTTCCTGATGAACAAAATTTGAGTAAAGATCATATCCAAAATAAGTATGGTTTAAAAAGAATGAAAATATAAGAGACTCCTTTGTGTCCCTTTTGCACCAAACTACTTGCGATTTATCTTAACAAGTTGACACCCCACACCTCCCCTAAGGAAATGGATATGCCCACTTCTCATCAAACATTAATTGCTGGGTTAGGAGCCAGCTCTCTTTTAACCCCCATCTTTTCAGTTCTTGTGGTTAGAATTCTAGCAAGTCAAGTGGCAATTCCATTTCACTCTTGGTTTAAGCAAAAACTCTTCAGACACCAGTATCTCTACAACCAAAGTTTTTTTTTTTTTTTTTAATCTACTGTGCTACGATGTCGAACATAATGACATGTGGACATTTTACAGTATTCTAAACAACTGTACTTGAGAGTTGGAGCAAGCTGGGTGGAGATAATGATCAGTAAGTCAGAAAGTTTGTTGGGAAACTCGAGTGCAGACGGTTTTTAAATGACTGGTTGTTGGTGGTGCTTTGCGTCACTCTGGTTAGACTCGGGCTTTACAAATACGTAAAGGCCAACAATTATCATATTTCACAAAATAGAACAAATCTTCAAAGCTGCGTTCTACTTTTCATATTAATCGGCACGTGCTTTTGTTTTTAAAGTCCCGATTTAGGCGAAAGAAAAATAAAAGCATTTGGCCAGTGGGGGAGTAAACATATTAGGCTCATGCTGAAAATAGCAGGAAGAACTCATGATCATTACAGACAATGAAATCCTTGTTTCAGAGTCACAGTTGGAATAACTGCTCCTGTATGACTTTAATGTAAATGATGAAATTCACACAGAAAAAACCCTGAAAGCTTAAAAAAATGATTCAGTAGCCTCTGTGGGTTTTGTTTAACAGTGTCTGCTGTCATCCTGTGGACAAAAGGTCCACATGCTCAACAGTGCATGCATGAAATTAGCTAATTTTGATTCTTAAGTCCTTGAGGAGGGATCAGCCGTTGACCCGGTCTAAATAACAAATATGCAAATGATTTAAATACCCACGGATTTATAGTGCTAGTGAGCTTTCTATTGCAGAGGAGATTTAATTTTCTAATGACAACCAAACAAATTTGTGTGAAAAGGTGAAGGGGACATTATCCACCAAAACGCAAGCCAGATATGTAATGAGAAACCATATGACAATGAAGCAGGAGGGGAAAAAAAACAGCAGACAGCATACAGCCAGAGAGCAGGTGTTTAGCTGATGCGGTCCGGAGTCTTTTGTTCACTGACAGGCCTGTTATTATTGCATTCTCACTGCAGTCACACAAACTGGTTGGTAACTTTCATATTAGCTAGTGCAAACATGGAACCATCCACTTACTATTCAGCAGATATGTGTGAAAACATATCCAAACATATATGAAGCACACTGTCACATCACAAAAGTTGTCCAAATGGGCTGCGCATCTCTGACTGTAGACTCCAGATCTTAATATATCAACCTATAAATGGTGCTGTTGGTTCTAGGTCAGCTCCATGAGCACATTTTCTGCTTTTTTTTTTGAAACAGCCTTACATGTAATGATCATCAAGACGATTTGGGACGGGGCGAAACAGGCGTACAAGAATCTCTTAAAGACCCGCTCCGATGAAAATTGAGTTTTGGGTGTTTTTAACATTGTGTTGTGAATCAGAAGCAGACAAAAAAAACGCCATTCAAAAAGATTACATTTGGTCCCTCAAAATTACAACGGAGGGCTACAAGCACCCTGCTCCGCTTCATTCTGATGCATCCACTCGTAGACAACTAGATCCATGTACGTCTTTGTTTTCCTCCCCTGAGCTAGCACCTGGCTCAAAGCTGTACAGATAAATAGCTCCGATAGTGCTCGCCATTTTTAGTACACTTGTAATGTTACATTGGCGGTGGAAGCTACTGGAAGGGGCATTTATACAGAGATCTCTTAAAAATGAGGAGGGGACGAGAGGGTGGAGATGGGAATAGTTTGACCAGTTTATGAATTTGCCTAAAAATGGAATAATAATGATTTTTTTTTTTTTAAGTCTGCTAGATTCAATTTTAGAATAGATATAAATATGACTGGAGTGGGACTTTAAAACAAAACTATCAATTAGCAGCTACGACGTAAAGGAACACACAACATGGCAGTTGTTCAAATGACATTATCAAGTGGATCTTTCTTAAACAAACTGTTGTTCTCCCGTGACCACAAATAAAGCTGATCAGTGTATTAAAGAGAACTTCATTTAACCGGTTTAACCACATGTTTGATGACTATATAAACTATGATGGAATATGTACAGTACACCATAATAAGTGCTTCAAGAAAGGAAGCTGAAAAGTGAGAAGTGGTGGTAGAGAAGTCTAATTCAATGATGTACCTGAATTTCCAGCGTGTGTCCCATTCAACATGCTCATAGGCCTTCCACAAACCAACAGCAAAAAGCCTAAGTGTAGGTGTTTACTGTGTCGGCTAATAAAGAGTTTAACTTGGTGGCCCTTTGCCTGCTGCCCATAATTATGCAGGAGAAAAGGACCAAATGGGAAGCCAGCCAAGTTTGACGGGACCATATGGCCATGAGCCGTGGTGGCGTTAGGGCCGTTGTTTCTTTCAGCGGCTCCATTGTTCGGTGTGAAAGGGCCAAGTGAGGGTGTGAGGGGGATTATATGTATACCAGAACATATTCTCTTCCAGAAAAAAACACATACACACAATACACAGGCACAAAATCCCATTATCAGTGTCATTACACTTCCAACCACAATGGAGATCTTTAATCCAGAAGACATGGATACAACATCAGAGAGGATTGGCAGACGATGGAGGGGTGTGTGTGATATTTAAAAATGTTGACATTAAACTGATCTAAAGGGGATCTCAATAGAAAGTTTGTATCTCCACATGTAAGACAGACTAGATTTAGTACCAATGATACTCACATCAAAGGCATCTCTTTGCAGACTTTGAGTGCTCCTCAGCCAACTGCGGTTCAGCTCGCTCAGCTCCAGGATGGGCTGGACCTTCAGCCGGACCAGGTCTCCCGACTGACGGATCATCTCCACGATTTCATCCCGGCTTTTGCTCTCCACGTTAATCCCGTTGATTTCCACCAGCCTGTCTCCCGGCATCAGCCCCAAGGCTCGGTCCTTGCTGCCAGCTCCCGGCTCTGCAAAGTGCACCACGCGTCTGGACGCTCCTCCGTCGGGCTGCCGGTCCAGCATGGTGGTCCTCCTCAAGGAGAAGCCGAAATCGCCGGTGTCGCGCCGTTGGATCTCGAGTTCTCGGGGGGTTGGTTCTGGAGGAGCCATTAGCATGGGTAACTGCAAGTCAGCCCCAGGGAAGGTTTTCTCCACGATGTCAGGAATGCTGACCACACTAGAGTACGACTTTGAGACAAATGAAGTTTTGTTCTGAGCAGGATCGCCATCCTCTTTGCTAGATTGAGGTACATTTATTTGCTTCTGGCTTGCATTGATCTTAGCCAGTTCCCCAAACTTTGCTGCCCTCTCCTTAACAGAGCTGCGTTGAGGTTCCGGTTTCCCCTCCACCTCATTTTGACCAAAGCTGCTCCCAAAGATCTCCCCTAAATCCTGCAGCTGGGCGCTGTGAAGGCGCTCTGTCTCCGGGCTAGTCAGGGAGAGCTCCGAGCCGCTGGCCACCTTAATCGGGATGGGGTTCGAGATCTCCAACTTGTTTTTCGAGTCCCTCTTGGAGCCTCCTCGGCTGAGGTGGAAAAAACCTCTGCGTATGCTCATTTCCTCCAGGCTCCTCAACTCAGCCTGGGACATGCGTTCCTTCTTATCTTTTTTGTCTTTCTTTTCTTTCTTGTTGAACTCCTTCTCCTTGTCTTTCTCCTTGTCTTTCTTAATTAAGTGAAACATGTTTGGCCTTCTCTGAAATTAGTTAGCAGTCTGAATTCTTTTTCAATAGGAGGAAGTTTGTTTTAAAGTCTCGAAAAAGCTCCTCAGGGTATCTTCAGTGGGTATGGCATCCTCTGGAGGAAATAGGAGGAAAAAAATGCAAATAAATGCAATCAGATGTTTTAAAACACCACAACTATTTCAATAAATTTAGGATCAGCACTCAAAAGTCATTAAAAGATTTATTAAAGCAATAAATTAGGACTCGTTTTCCAAAACAAATGCTAAGAATACGTCTCAACGTTTCCTTATCCCACTTTTTGGCCCTTTAACGTATGACACCGTTTACATGGAGCTGGCCTACATACACAGGAAGCGCATTGATCGTCTCTCTGCAGCCATACGCCCGGAACACCACAAAGGGATGAAGAACATCCACAAAAACAGGACTGAGATGTGGAAACACAACGACGTGCGCAGCAACCAAACCTGCTTTGTTTAGTGCGAACCTCTAAACAAGCGAATTCGTACTTAATCCACTCCTAATCGCGTCTCCTAGGGCCAGAACGACTAAAAAAAAATCCCGAAAGCAGTTTCCGTTAAATCGAAGCGGTTCACGCAAACGCCGACTGTTTTGTGGCTAATTTTCCCCACGGAACACTGGAATTCCACGGTCGCTTGATTAAACATTTAAAGCTAGGCAGTGGCTTGACAAGCCTGCAGCTTGGCCGTAATGCTCTCCCTTTAAGCTGCTTTGCCCTCATTCTCTAACATTTGCACTGGAACTACTTTCAGCGGAGGGTCAAATGACAGTTCTGACAAATATTAAAGAGTAAAGGCAGTGATACGGTCTTTACAACAGCTTACCTGGACCCAAACTGACGTAGTTAGCGTTGTCTAACTACAACTTTTCGGCATTTTCCTCCATGTAATTGTCACAGGGTGCGACAATGCACTCGTGATGCCTTCGCGTGCTTTCCATAAGCTCCGACTTTCAACAACTTTGGTTTGACGTAAACAAACAAAATACATTAACATGTCATAAAATAATACTTTATTTATAGGCAAACAATTTCAGTGATGAAAAAATAACGTCTAATTCACAATATAAAATGTATGGCATTTATATTGTATATTATACTGTATTATTGCAAAATAACTGACAACATAATATAAAAAGAAATGCAACCCGATTTTAAATTACAATGTTCACTAAATTTTCTGAATTCGTAATTATTATGTATTTAAGCAACCAAGTTTAAAATTAGAACAGTTTAAAAAACAAACAGTTTCACTTGAAAGCAGCACTGACGGAAATTGAACAACAGTGACCTCTACTGGTATTTTTTTCCAATTTCTTTCTTTCTTTCTTTTTTTCAATTATCAGAGTTCAGACATCATGAAACACGTTTATCCCACTTGTTTCATGATGTGTTTTTTTTTTTAAATTAGGGACTAATTTATCTAAATGTGACGTATTTTCGCCTTTTGTGGTTTTAATTATTGTTTTTACTGTTGTTTACCTTTGCTCCTGTTGTCTATTTTTTTAATGCAGTTTTGGGGAGTAGGCTATATTAATGCAATACAGTTATAGTTACATATTTAGTATCCTGTTTCAAAATCACTTTTATTTAATTCCCTTTTTTCATTTTATTTTATTTAATAATATTGCGTATTCTTTTTGCAATAGCTCTTTTGAGCAATGACAAATCAGCAAGATTGAACAAGATTAATTACTGAAGATGCATGAATTCTTTTTTAAAATCATTCATTTGCCAAATGCTTTTCTTTTGTTTTTTATGCTAAGAACAAAAAAACCTGCAATCAAAAACAAACTCCAAAACATTTCTGTTTTCTCAAAATATCTACAATTTTTAGTCATTTCGAATGTCAAGTTGACCAAAAGTGTTTCTTCCAAACAAAGTATTTGTTAAAAAAAAATATGATCATAAAAATTTATGATGACTATAAAAATATCTGTATAGATTCTCAGTCACCCCGGTTAGGTTTTCACATGTTGATCTTCAGGGCCAGTTGTCCAGCTATCCTAGATCAGGATCCTGTAAGTGCAAATAAAAAAAATTGGGGGGAAAAACAGGAATAAAGTTTTAAAAATTCAAAGCCAGGACTTTTTTCTTCTTCCTCCTTTGGCCATGTTGTGCAGTCTGGTCTTTGCGCATTCCTTCTCATCTGAAACTTTTTCTGTAGTGCACTCTAAAATAGAGTCTGTCTCAAAGGAGATGGCTGCGGCCTGGTTTGGGACACTGATGTTGCTGTCCCTGGACATGGCAGCTGTGGTCTGTTGGACAACTCTTCCTCTTAACGAATGTTTGAGCTCCAGCAGCAAAGGGTTGCTGAAAGAGTATAGTTCCATCTGATGCCCATGTTCTCTGTTAGACTCACAGCACGTGCAGCATGCAGACAAGAGCACTCGGAAAATATAAATCCAGCCTAAATAATGCAACTCCACAATGTTGAGAACAAAGCAACCAAGACTGACGCTGAACATGAAGTTCAGAAAAATGGTCTTCTCTTTTGCTCGAGACACAAAGCAGTCAGTTCTGTTCGGACAAGGATAGGTCTCACAGCGAAACAGATGAGGAACTTCAAACCCGAAGAGGCAATACTGCCCAATGAGGAAGATTATCTCCATGATTAACTGCAGAACAACATGTATGATGTACATAAGAAGCACTTGGTTTGAGAGTTCAGTTGGGTCCTCCCATTCTTCTCTCATTTCTTCTTCTAGTTGGCTCCCATCCTCATCCTCCTGTGAGTACCAGTCATCACCATTAAAAGTAGCATCAGAAGGATTTCCAGCTTTCAGGACTTTTTCTTCATCTACTTGCAGGTGTGCACATCTTTCCTGCAAATTCAAGGCCCTGGAAACCACGTAGGCTTCTCTGACATCTAACTTCTCTTTCTTTGTAATTTTTTGCAAAACATAGACAATGTAGAAAATAGAAGGTGTGGAGACAAGAACAATTTGAAAAACCCAAAAACGCAGATGAGAAACGGGAGCAAACGTGTCATAACAGACGTTACTGCAGCCGGGCTGTAGGGTGTTGCAGGTGAACTTGGACTGTTCGTCATTATAGACTGCATCTCCCACCAGAGCTACAAGCATGATGCGGAAGATCAGCAGCATTGTCAGCCAAATCTTGCCAATAACTGTAGAATGGTTCTGAACCTCTGCCAGGAAGCGACCAAGAATGGACCAGTCCCCCATTTCTGTGGACACACAAGCATGAGATCATTTTTCCTGTACTGGAATCAACTTGAAAACTGCGTCATTAGCTGTCACAATGGAACTATTATTTGTATTATTTCATTATTTTTTTTTGACTAATTATTTCAAAAATTCAATTAAAACGTTTTGTTTAAACTACTGGTACATATTTAACATGGACTGAAAAGTCTCTATCTTTTTTTTTTTTTATCCATAAATGAGGTTCTAGATAAACATGAAATACATAATCAAAAAAATGAACATTTATAATAAAATTATTAACAGAAAGTTGATAAACTTGAAGTAAAAACACATTGAAATAATGATTAAACTCCTGGTTTTCTTTCTTTTTTTTTTGCAATCTTGAAGAAGCTTACCTTTAGAAAATCTGAACCTTCTCGACACAACACTAGAAAAACTTCAGCGGGCGTTTTGCATAACTTTATTGTCAAAGTACTGGATGGTATCTCATCTTTAGAGCCGGATAAGGACAAGATGAGCTGACCAAATATATTTGCTAACTGACTGAAACAGCCATCAGTATGTGAATAAAGGCTTTGAATGTACAGTGGGACAAAGATTGAAACGTACAATGGGGGCACCTTTACTGGACCGCCATTCACCGGTGAGAAGAACATACTGGAAATAGAAACAAACTGAAAACCCTGAGTAATGCCAGATTCTGCGTCCACTTTTGTTTCAGAATCCACATTTTGACAGAAAGTTTTAATATCCTGCCCTCACTCCTGCAAAAACAAGATAAAAATATATTTTATATTCCAACTAAGACCCTCTTTTGGTTCACAATCTTCACAGACAGACTCTCTAAACTATAGTGTGCTGTTAAAAACATTCAACACCCTTATTTTTCTCTTAGCACCATCATTGTCACCTTGAAACACATATTATTGATCTTGGATAAAGAAATACAAACCCACTGAATTTAAACGGTCAGATAGAAATTTCACAATTTTAACAGAAAGTTTTGTTTATTTGTTAATGTCAGAAATCGGTGAACTATTGTGTGTTATTTTTTTTTAGAACAAGGTGTAATTTAGAGTCTTGGCATCTAGGAGTGTTCAAGTTGGCATGAACATTATTTTATGATACAATTATGAAAACAGTCTCGACAAAAACAACTTTAAATTTATGGATGCTACAATGAATGTTACAATTTTAAGTGCTGAATAAATTACAAAGCACATCAAATAAATGTTAAATAAATGATTCTATAAATGTTATAAATGTTAAAATGTTTTATTTTCACAGTAATTATGATGTAACAATGATATAAAAATATACAGGGGGCCAAAAAAGTATTTATCAGTCACCAGTTCTTCAAGTTGTCACACATGAAAAAGGTAGAGAGGGATCTGTAAAGTTCATCATAGATATACTTCTTCTGTGAGAGACAAAATGCTTAAAATATATTTCAGAAAATCAAATTGTATGATTTTTAAAGAATTGATTATTTATTTGTTCATTTGCAATTGTGTGGGGGTGGGGGTTATTAGCTCCTACAAACAAGCAAGAATTCTGTCCCCAGAGACTAATTCCTTCTAATTTGAGAAGCTCTTCTATCCTCCACTTGTTACCTGCATCAATGGCATCTGTTTGGACTGGTTGTCTGTATGAAATGCACCTGCCCCACACCCTTAAACAGTCCGGTAGAAATTTCTTCACCGAGACCAAAGAGCTGTAGAAGGACACCAAGGATAACATTGTACGATGAGATTGTACACCTGGATAAGACTGAGGTGAACTAGTACATGTGCCAGAGACCATTTGGGTGATCCAGAGAAGGACTGGGAGAATGTCATGTGATCAGATTAGACCAAAATGGAAAATTTGATATATATGCCACTTGCTATGTTTGTAGGAGGAAGAATACTGAGTAACATCCCAAGAACATAAACCTACATTGAGGTGGAAACATCCTGCTTTGGGGCAAAGGGGGCGGGACAACTGATCCATAAAGAGGAGGACCACATTTGATGAGATTTGAGGCAAAAACATCCTTCAGGGGGAGCATTAAGGGTGAAACGTGGCTTGATCTCTCAGCATGACAATGGTCGACAACACGTTGTGTGCGAAATGAAGAAGTAACTAATTACAAAGTCTTTTCAGGTTATGAAGTGACTAAGCCAGACTGGAACTAATGTCCACAATATAATTTGTGGAGAAGGTTGAAAGTCTGAGTTGCCTAGCAACAACCCCAAAACACTACAGCTCTTGAGAAGATCTGCAATGTAGAATATACCAAATTAATAGATAAAGTGTTCAAACCTGATCCACGAGAAATCTTTAGCCTCTGTCAGAGCTACATTGCAAAGTAATGAGGTGAACTTTTATTGTTTGTTTTCTGATTTTATATTTTATATTATGTGCTTTACAGTTGAACTGCATCTAAAATGAACAACAAATTTTTATGAGTTGGACATCTTGCATAATCTGTGACTATCAAATTATTTCTTGACCCACTTTTAAGTGTTTTTCATAAAAGAAAAACTATATTGTGGCTTTTGATTGAACGGCAAACAATGTTGTCATTTGTTATTGATAAAATATTAAGATTTAGCTTATTTTTCCTACATCCTAATTACATAAATTTCTCTGGTACTTTAAACTGTTTTAAACAACTTTAGGCTAGAAAATACAGAGATCGATTGATAGGGAGATATAAAAGAAAAAGCTAACAATACAATTTTTTATTATGCTTGTATATGTATATTTATTAATACATAAACAATTTACAAAAATTTCAACAAACAATCGTAAGGAAAGAGCGTCTAATGTAACAAATGTCCCTGAAAGCATCAGTAAAGAACCATCCAGAGGGGTGTTCTGAATTCAACCACACAAGCGTTTAGTAGACGTAAAAAGGACTTCCGGGAAATTTCCTTCAGGTTGTCTTCATCTATTGTTTTTATAAATTGCATAAAATTAATATTTTGCTGAGATGAAATTTGTTTAATTGCATTTTTGGGATTGGAACAGCAATTTCAGCATGCCCCGCCAAATCGTCTGAAAAATGGTTTAGTCCTAGAGGTTACCGGAAGTTGTTTCAGCTGCCATGTTTGGTTGCTTTGTTGTAGGCTTCTACCAGGTTTCCTACAGAATCAGTAAGTGTGGAAATGGAGCCGAGCTGGAGTACGTTTCTCTTCCAAGTAAGTTGTCTCTTTGGGAGGGAAACTGGGATAGTTCGCCAGACAACCATACATTTTCTTGGCACGTATTGTATTGCGAAGTAACTCTAGTTTTAAAACAACAGTAATAGCAAGAACAAGAAACGAAGCAAAACAATGGTTTATGAATCCAGGCTTCCAGCTGTGAGGCTTGGGAATGACGCTAGAACAAAAAAATCAAATCTCCCCAGTCCCTGCTTGGAATCTGTTGCACGATCATTCAAAATCGTGGATGTAAAACACTTAAACCGGGGTTGAGCTCTAATTAAGTTTGTTAATCGAATCCAGCAGAACATGCGGATCACTTGCAGGAAAGCTGGACGCCACTGCACCGTTACAATTGAGTCAGACTTGTTTTTTTCCTCCTTTTGACCGGAGGCTTTGATCGGACGCTGTGGGATTACGAGATGTAACGTCTGTAGGGATATTTAAGGTAGTTTTAGTAATGCGCTATAAGGGGGGGAGGAATAAATAAACAAGTGGATGGTATTTGTAGGCGCTGGATAAGTAGATAGTTAGGCCAACCAGCACAGCAGCTGCTGAGATTCACTAACGGAGATTCCCAAGTCCGCGGTCAACTTTCCGTTTGCTTCAGCCGGTTCAGCACTAACTAGCCAAGTGGCTAACGATGTTTAGGCTGCCTTCATTACCCCCACGGCGTGATTTGGCTAAATCTGGGCGAGGCTGTCGTCATGATCTTGCCAAAAAACTGACGCTGCACGACTGGAAAGCCCGTGTTGTACAGATTTCTGTTCATTAACAAGCTATTTATTCTGCTGAGGGTTGTGGAAAGGAATTCAAACAATGCACACAACGGCACTAGCTAACACTAGCGGACGAAAAACGCAGTTTTTTAAGTGAACTACGGCACCTATACACCGTTTGAAAATCCATCTTTTACCGCAAAGTTCAGTTGAGACATGTACCATACTCGTAAGTTCCCTTCATTTTTCCCCCCTTTGCTCGGACGAACACTGTTAGCTGAAATGAAGTATTGTTGCGGCCTTAAGAATTTTATTAGGGATGGATGTGAGTTTAACGAAGTTTTTAGCAAACCGGAAAACACATTTTCCCACAATTTTTTTTAAACTAGGAAAACATACATTTTAAAACGCATAAAATCCCTATTTATTTACCAAGTCTTAAGCTAGGTAATATTTTTTTTGCTTTTAATAGTTTCTGCTCAATGAATTTCTTAGCATGTTAAGCTAGTTTTAGAGTGGATATTAAAATGCGTATTAAATGCATCTCTTAAGCTGCACGAGTATAACATCCCTTTAGTATAAAGTTGTCTTTAAGAGTGAAAAGTAGATAAAAGTCAGCACAACTTGTTGAAGCCGTTTTGCTCTTCTATTTTAAGTCTTCGTTTTCTGTTTGTTTTGTTTATTTGAAGGGGGGCAACTGCACATTGTTGGTTTCACATTGCTACCATACAGACTATTATGTGTAAATTTGTTGCATTAATTAGTATATTGTAATTTTGCACTGATTTACTGTGTTTTGTAGTAGTTATTCTATGCTCTAGTAACTTTGTTGTATTAATTAGTATATTATAATTAATTTTGCACTGATTATTGTGTTTTCCTTGCTCTAAAGATCAATGTAAGGCTTCCATTCTTTCTTAGTCTGCTTTTGAATTTTATCACTTCATATAATACATTAAACATATAGGAGAGTCGGTCAAAACAACCATGAAAACTGATATTTTTTTTCCATCAATGATCAAATAAAAAACTGCTTTGGAGAGTTACATAAATGTGTTATTTACCGGTAATTTTGCTACAAGTTCAGATTTTTCTTTATTGTGTTTCCTGATAATTGGGGTTCCGTCTGAGCTGTCGGTGACAGGTGTTTTTGGAGCAAATAGCATTGTGAGGTTGCAGGATGTTTGTGCCACTGGATGCAACATTTATGGACTTTAAATTACTGATATACAAAAAAAAGTGTTCTGGCTATCTTAGATAAGGAACAATACAAATAAATAAGTAAAAAGAATAGCAAATTGTTATTTTAAGCTTTGAACCACCTCATTTTTTCTTGTTAAACTCCCCTTTTTTGTTTTTTGGGTGTCTTGGCTTATTAAGTACATTTTAGTTTTTTCTTAAACTTCATTTGTATTTTACTACAGTAAAGTAAAAATATTTCAAAAGAAAAATGTTGCGGCAGAGTACTGGTAATCCATGTTGAGCAGCCTCATAACTTGACTTTTGGGAACTTTCTTACTTCTAAAAATATTTCTTAGCTTCCCTCTCATTTGAAAGCACTGGCTATGCTGAGCAACTGTTATGTTTTTCTAGGTTTCTGCCTGATTTTATATTCAGGCATCAGGTTGTTTCTTTAAGAAAAAACTTGTAGCGGAAACCATCAGGAAATTCTAATGATTTTTGTCTTTATTTAGAAAGTTTCTTTCACTTATAAGGTTGATTTTAAGCTAAATTTATGATTTAATAAAAATGTATTTTCCTGCCACAGTATATAAGTACAAGCAAATTCTCAACTGGGTAACACAAATAGAATAAGTTTGAGATGGTGGTGGGGTGTTAAACATTGAGAATTAACTTTAGATAAAATATTCTGTAATATTTTTCTTTTAATTCCTGTCATCAGTTTTGCTTTCTTATTCGTGTGTTGCATGCATGTTTTTGTGCGTTTTATTGTATTTCACAATCAGGCAAGCAGCTGTAGAGTGTGGCACAAAAGCTTGGAAGAAAGGCGGTGCATAATCAGACCATGAGCTCAATACAAGTCTACAGTGGCCCACAGAGCCATGAGGACACTCCCTCCATTTTGATGTTATTTATGAGGGAGCAGCCCCAGTTGTCAGAGCGCATTTGTGTCAAAATGGTCAGAGCTGCATGAAGGCACAGCAGCTTACAGGCCCTGCACCTCTGCATAGAGGCCAGGCTTTTTTTGTGTGTGTGTGTGTTGTTGCAGTGCCTATGTCTGCTGTTCACAGGCTTCACAAAGAGTTTTTCCCGGTATCCCCCTCCACACACACACACCCTACCCCTGGTGTGCCCAGCAGAGAGGGTTGCACTGGCATGATGACGAATCTTGGAAGGTGGCGAGTGTAAGCAGGTGCTCAGACAAACGGACGGTGGCTTTCGCGAAAAGTTCCCGTTGGTCATGAGGGAGTTAGGAATAGTTTAGCCGAGTAGTGTGTGGATAAACAATGTCTCCGTCTTATGAATAGATGAGCCAAATCAATGAAGATGAGCATACAAAGATCCCCTGCTGAGGCTCGAGTGCATCACTGCTCAGATTTGTGTCTTACACAAAAGACTAGATGACATAAGGAGGACATTGTGTGGTTCTTTTTTTGTTTTGTTGTTCCATACCGTCTCCTCTTTTGCTGCTCTCGTTTTGGCTAATCTTTTTTTGATAGCTGATCGAACTTCAAATAGGTAGTTTGACTGTAGTTGAGAACATGGTTGTTCATTTTAGTGCTCTTACTGTGGTTCAAATATCAACGGGGTTGTGGGGAATTAGAGGAGGTTGATGGATTTTCTCATTTTTTTGAATAGAATTTAGGGGGGAAAAATTACGAAAGATGCCGATTCCCAAAAAAGACTGTTTCTGCTTGTGAATGTTTTTTACTCTTTTAGTTTCTATGGATTTTAGCAGCACATTAATTATGATTTAGGGCCACAAAAAATGAGTAAAACTTGTGCGGTGTTGGTGATCAAAATTGTGATGACGATATTACCTGCGATGCATGAACAAATAGCAAAACAAAATGCAACCAATGCATAATTTCCATTTCACTCCAAGAGATTTATTTAAATTAAAGTCAACATAGCTTAAATGATACTCCAAATAACCCACGTCAACATAGGTGATGGGCATCTAACATAAAACGGTCCATTCGATTGGTCAACAATGTATAAAGAGCTTTATTTGATTAGTTCAATACTTAAAGCTGCCATGAGATTGTTTTAGCATGTCGATAAACATTTAAGGTAACCATTTATCGCAGTGAATGCCATCTGTGACGTGCATATTGCACACGCTGACATTGCATGACAATAATTTTTTAATGAATAAGCAAAAATATTGACCTTTTAAGACCATGATAAGTTTATTTCATGTCGTATGGTGGGATGGAGCCTAAGGGCAGCATTTATATTATTTGAGAAATAGCAATTTAAGCTAATTTCTAGCTTTAACTTGTATGTAAAGGGCATAGAACCAACAACAACAACAACCAAGATACCTGAAATGTTTGAATTTAAGAACCACTACAGAACAGAGTTAAAAGATGTAAGACTTTGTATGAAGCTTTTCACCATCATTTGACTCTTTTTTTTTTTTTTTTTTTTTTTTTTTTTTTTAAATCTTACCTTTATTCCTTTTTACTGAAGAGTTTGGTTGCAGAGTTATTTTACAAAAGAATATTAAAGTTTCTTTATAGTGAGGGTTGTTTTTCTTCCATTATTCTTGGTTTTCCAGCTTCAATCATTTTCAGTCCTTTTGATAGACTTTGTGCCATCTTAGATTACAGCTTTGACAAATGCACCGCATGTATTTATTTATTTCTTTGAGTAAAAATTATATTTTTACATAAACAAAAAAAGCTTTTAAATATAAGTTTTTGAGGCTAGTTCATTGAGTTTGTGTTGTATTAGTTCTAAAGGGGTATGTACCTTCAAAAAGCCACATAAATATGATGTCATGAGTTACACAATTAAAGCACTTCTGCCACACTGGTTGAAAGTGTCTCATCTAGTTTGCATTCCTTTAGTGTTTCTTGTCACTAAATCAGTTCAGGTAACTCTAGCCCTGCTGTGCAGCTGACCCACTGATCTGCTCTCGTAGAGCCTCGTCAGTTAAACTGGACTCCGCCATGCGGCTAATTTGGTATGCTGGCTTTGGCGTCACATGATGAATCAGCACTGTCATGGTGGGATCATTTTTCTCTCAATATATTTGGATTGTTTTGCATTGGGGATGTGTTGCATCAGCATCCATTAATAACTGACATGGGGCCTTTTGAATATTACTTTTTATTTTTGCTGTTCTTGTTCTCGCGAAAACTATGAACTCATAACTGATCACTTCCTGTGGTGGAACAAGTGTTAACAACAAACATCTTATGGGGATTATTAGGTGTTATAGAAGTTATTTGATCTTAAACTAATTGCTAATATACATTTTAAGTTTATTATAATTTTTATTATCTAATGTTTGACATGTATCTTGTCCCAACCAAGAATCTGTTTGTTTAATTAGCAGGCCAATGAAGCCCTCCACCACCAGCACCAGGTCGCCCAGAATAGCCTGCTGCCACTACTTAATGCAGGAGCTGAGCAAGTTGACCAGAAGCCTGTACTACCCATCCAAATAGACCAGAAGCCACCTGTCAGTGCCGCTGAACTCCTCAAAGACAATGTGGCCAGTGGAACGGGACAACGGCCACCAGTGCCTGTAATAAAGAAGGAGCACAAAGGCAAAACGCCGTTTGTCTGCGGATACTGTAACAAGGCCTTTCGTGACAGTTACCACCTGAGACGCCATGAGTCCAGTCACACAGGCATCAAGATGGTGCCACGCCCCAAGAAGACGGCCCAAACGGCCCCCACCATGGTACCCATGATTCCTTCCATGCCCAGAGAGAACAATGGCAACTCTTCCTACATCTCCACAGTAGCAGGCATGCTTTCTACGGCGACCACCTCCGTCTCTTCTGGCACCAGTATCATGACATCACCTTCAATGGGCAACATGCCACAGCAAAATGTCCCGAAGAAGCCCGCCAAGCCTGTCAAGAAGAACCATGGGTGTGAGATGTGCGGGAAGGCTTTTCGTGACGTTTACCACCTGAACCGCCACAAGCTGTCCCATTCGGACGAGAAGCCGTTCGAGTGTCCCATCTGCCAGCAACGCTTTAAACGGAAGGACCGGATGACCTACCACGTCCGCTCTCATGACGGGGGCGTCCACAAGCCTTACGTGTGTTCTGTGTGTGGGAAAGGCTTTTCAAGGTAAGAATGAAACTGCCTCAGGTATAGCCCAACAGACTTTGATGAAGTTTTCCTGGAACAACATAGACTTAAGTTTTTAAGGTTTTAAAGCAAGATATGCGTGTGGATTCTATTGGTAATTAGTTGAATGCTTGATGAGCGAACATCACATTTTGAAGGTTTACAATGTAGTTAATTTGGTTGCTACCATTTAAAGCTATTTGACATGTTCAAATACTCGAATTAACGAGCATTTCAAAGTTGTTTTTTTTTATCTCAGAAATGTACAACCTGATCCAAAATAGATTCAATAGGAAGAGATGTCAACCCCAAAAATACATTTGTTATGAGCCTTTTTTGGGTATTGCCTCCATTCATCACTGAACCAGATCTAACAGGTTTTTTTTAAGGAAATTGACAAAAACAGATGGCAGGATACCTGGAGGCATCTGCCATCTAAAGGTAAAATCAGTCTAATTTTGATAGCCATCAGCAGATCTTTGCTACACGTACTTTAGAAATACTTCTGTTTAGCCTCAAATAAGTGTGTGTGGGGGTAATAAAACAAAGATGTCATCTTCCAGTTTGTCAAATAGCATCTGGCACAGCTTTGATTTAAACTCTAAGATACTATTTTATAGCTCTGTTATTACAAATATTTTATTTAAATTAATCCAGCTAATTGCCAATTGGTTAGATAATTTTATTTTAAATAAACAGATTTAAATAAACAGATCTAACTTATTCTTGTAAAAGGAAAGACTGTAGTGATTTCATTTGTAATTTAAGTTACTAAAAAAACTAAAAAGTTAAAGAAAAGTAAGTAATTTCCTTAAATCTAGTGTTGTTTGTAGTGTAACTGCATTTAACAAAGTTTCAATAAGCTCAGTTGTAGTTTGATAAACTCAAAACGTCTAGGCTTTGATAGTTTTCATTCATTCATTTTCATTCATTCATTTTCTGAACCGCTTTATCCCTTTCGGGGTCACGGGGCTGCCGGAGCCTAACCCGGCTACTCATGGGCGAAGGCAGGGGACACCCCTGGACTGGTCGCCAGTCTGTCGCAGGGGCCACAGTCACATCCACACCTAGGGAGAATTTAGAGTGACCAATTAACCTATGAAGCATGTTTTTGGATGGTGGGAGGAAGCCGGAGTCCCCGGAGAAAACCCACGCATGCACAGGGAGAACATGCAAACTCCACACAGAAAGGTCTCCATCATTGACACTACTTCAAGTCCCCCAGCCGGGACTTGAACCAGGAACCTTCTTGCTGTGAGGCAAGAGCGCTAACCACTGCGCCACCATACAGCCCCTGATATTTTTCCTTGCTATAAATTTTACAGACAATTAAAAACAATAATTCAATTAAAAAATATGTGACTGTATGAAGCTGCAGCTGGAGTTATAGAGCAATTCACGTCTCCAAACTGTACCTGTGTGCTGTTACTATAAATGAAAGCCTCGTCTGATTATATGCCGTCTACGGAGCTTCAGAGGCTCAAGTTTTATGGTTTAGTTTTGAGGCATCTGGCGGTTCATATTTGTACTAATTTGCACGCCATTTTAACCACATGTTTAAGCAGTCGCACATGGAAGAACACTTGGGTGGGGGCGTGGGGGTGCGTCTCCTGTCACTTTGCAGTTCCCGCCATCAAATCACTGACTCTCCCTCCCCGAGAGATCCGTGAACCGTGTGTAGCGTTAAGGTCGACACATTTAATTCGTTGTCAATCATTATCGGGCCAAAGTAACTGCTTCCGATTTAGAATCCGAATTTGTCTACCTGCAGATTAAGGATTAAGCGGGCGTTGTTTTGTTTAATGCTGAACATTACTTGAGCAAATGCAGCAGCGGTGGACCAAGTAACTTGGCATCAGGAGTGTACAACAGTTTCAGGCATGTCTCCAACTCTGTGACGTGAACTAGGGATTCATCAGCACACTGGAAAGTGAGAACAGAGCTGAATAGCGAGGCACTGAGTCACTGCCACCCTGCCAGATATGTAGCCAGGAACTGTCTGTGAATGGGACATTAAAAAAAACTTAAATCTGTTTCTCTGAGTTCTCCTGTCTCATTAAAAAAAAAAAAAAAACTAATGGTCTGAAAAAACAGCATAAAGCTTTTTGGTATGCAGACAGGTGCAAAGCGGTGGTCCGTCCTGCATTCTAGCATTTCTACTGTGATTCAGCTCGCAGCTTTACGAGAACTGACACGCTGCCAGAGGAGCTTTAGTGCCAGAGAAAATGGGAGAATGCTGGAGTTTCACTCTAAAAGGTCAAATGGCAAATAACTGTATTTCTTTAACTATGCAATTGAGTTTTTCTCTTTTCATCTTTCTGGTGTAATCCTGTGATTGTTTTTGCAGAAAAATTGTTAAGATCTTCATGTTTTTTGTGGAAGTCTTAATTTTATCAATGAATCGAAACCAAAATTAACTTGTGAAGTAAGGCAGATTCTAAAAAAAAAAAAGACTCGTTAATGTTTTTGTAATGCAAGGAATAATACATAAACTGTCTGTTTATTGAAGTGTCAAGTGGAAAAGGGGGGGCAGAATAAGAAAAACCTCCATTTCATTGTGGCACATGTTTGAAAGTAGGTCAAACTGATTCACGCACCACTGATCATGGAGAATTAACGGCCATTGAGTGAAATGTTAGGGATTTTTGCGTCTGTCCCCTCATTATCAAACCAAACGGAGCACATCCATGCACTTTTGCATTTGTAATGTGTCTTTGGGCTTTTATTTTCTGCTTCTTAGCTCACATTTTAATAGATTTTTTGGCAATTAGACATTTAAAACTTCTTTTATAATGGATTTGTTTTGTGATACTGGGGAAAATAGATATTTTTAAATGCAAAGTTGACATCATACACATGAACTTAAAATGCTGCTTTTTACTTTGATGCCACCATTTATTATAGTAATGGCACTGCAACCTTTTATTTCTTGTTTAAACATTTGCAAAGGTCAGATTATCTTGTAACCCTTCCCAAAAGCAAAGGTGCTGTTAACATGAAGTTTGAAAGTCATTTCCAGCTGATGAAGCTCACTGAACCAGCATTCCAGGACTAAATAAGTCTGTTTTTCCTCATTTAGGCCAGACCATTTGAGCTGCCATGTGAAGCATGTTCATTCCTCAGAAAGGCCGTTCAAGTGTCAAGTAACGGTAAGGGCATTTAACCCAACTTTTCAGACTTTTTTTCTTCTCTGCTTTAATGCTTTTGTTCCACTGACCCGCATTTGTGTTTCCAGGCCTGTACCTCTGCTTTTGCCACCAAAGACAGACTCCGCTCCCACATGATCCGGCATGAAGGCAAAGTTACCTGCAGTATCTGTGGAAAGATGCTCAGCGCGGCCTATATCACCAGTCATTTGAAAACTCACGGGCAGACCAACTTTAACTCCTGTAACAAAGGTTTGTCATAGCTTTTTTTTTGGACGTATGACTTAACTCATTATGTGCAGCAAACATCAGTTAAAACAAAAAAACTATCAAAATCAAATCGCAGTTAGTAAATTCTCCTCCATGATCAATTTTCCAACGGCTGGCACTTCCGTGAATTTAAGGAGACCCTGTCCATACGTTACTACTAAATCAATAAATAATAAGTCCCTGACTGGTCAAAGTTCAATTTGGTTTAAATTTCAACGTGCGTTTAATGGCTGCATGCTTTGTACTTACTGTCTCAAAACTGGGCTTAGCGATGCCCGAAAACGAGAGTTTTGAACGGGGACACCGGAAACCCATTTACATAAACCTTTGACTGGAGATGGTCACTTGAATTAGCATTGCTGAGGGCGGTGTGAATGTAACTGTAGACTTTTAGTCAAACCAGAGTAGCTTGACTAATACACCCAGATTTTTAGAAGGAAAAACTGTCTGAGATTCAAGTTATTCTATAAGAAATAACCCTGTAACAATATATCCCAGTCTAAATTTATATTACAAAGAATTACTTATTACAAGATTATTTCATTTGAACAGTGTTCCTTCATTTATCACTGGAGTTGCATCCTAAAAGTGACCTGGGTGTTTTAATGCTGTAAAAGTCCTTACTACACACTATAAGTTTTTTCAGACAGACATAAACATTGTCACTGTTCTGACAATTCAAACTCAGAAAAATAAGTGCAGTATTATCGAATGAAAACAAATATCTGCTCTCGTACCGAACGCATTCTCTACAGGAGACCCGGCACCGGGCGATTGATTGACAAGGTCAACAGGCAATTAGGATGCAGAACACAGTGCACTGTGAAAAGAAAAGCGTCCAGAATTGCACTTAAAAAAATCTGCGAAAGGTGAACTGCGATATAGGATATTGGAAGCATTGTAATACGAAGCAGTTTACAAGATCACACTGTGATTAGATTTTTTTGTTTTCAAATTATCACATAAAATCATCAGTATTTGATTAGAAAACTATTTTAGGAATAATAGATCATAGAAACTGAATAACTGACACTTACACAAATAATGTAATTAATTTTTACAAGAAAAACTTGACCAAAAGCAGTTTTTTTTGTTGTCTAAAGAGATTACTTACTGGTATATATTGATTGTCTGAATAGAGATTTAACCATCGCTAAAAAAAATAAGTGAAACAACTTTTAACTTAATGCTTTTAATAAATGTTCAGATGTAAATTTGCAAAAATCTTCATTTTTCTCTAACCACAAGTGTTAAATTAAAACTGCTAAAAATAAAACAGTTAAATAAAAATTAAAAATAGTTAAAGATTATTTCAAAAGTTAGGCTCAACACTTTCAGTGTTGACATTCTTTAGACTGACGCAACTCTTAAGCCATTTATGGCTTTTAATGTAATTGCAGCTGATTCTGAAGCGGAGAAAAAAAAAGTCTTGCGCTGTTGTTAAGTGCGAACGCAATAGACATGGATCAGATGATTCTGTTGCAAAGAGAAGCAGCTTTTCGTTGTGTTATTGGAACATAGCCGATCTGAAAAGCCACTTTTCTCCGTGTCAGATCCAGTTGATTCACATTGATCACCTAAATGGTCAAAGAGTTACGGTATGTCGTAGAGCATAGGTTATTTAGGTTATTTAGGTTATTTTGTCACCAGCGGCATCCCCAGTATTAAAGGGTTTCCCAGCTAACTGGTTTGATTGCAGAACCAGCAAATAATTGCAACATGTTGTGTTTTTCCAGATGCTAATGAAAACTGCAACTCTTCCTCAGCTACACCTGTGACTGTTTCCGCCCCCAACACCTCAGCGATGAACAGGGGCAACGCAAACAACAACAATCCCGTCACCATAGCAGCACAAATGAACATTAGCACCAACACTGTCAACATCACGTCTCCAGTCAGCCTGCAGCACCCGGTCACCATCACCGGCCCCGTCAACATTGCGTCGGTGAACATCCCCGCCACAGCGCCGATGAATATTGCCCACCCAGTGGCAATAACAACCCCCATGCCTATGAATATAGCCGGCCCCCTAAACATCGCTATGAGGCCGGTGGATAGCATGCCTTTTCTGTCTCAAGTCTTGCCTTCCTCCCCTCCTTGGTAGAAAAAAAACGATAGAAAGTGAGACGCTGTCGAACTGGCGAGAAAGAAAAGGGAAAATGAAGTGTAACGTATCTGCACCTCGACTACAGCTCCAACACCCCAACCCCAAACAATGTTCACTTCATCAAACACAAAGTGAATGTTTACACGAGCTGCGAGGCCGGTAGGAACTCCCAAGTTCTAATTACGTCCCATTTAGGGTCGGGTGACTGGAACACCATGCAGGACACTCGAGTAGTATTCGAATAGGAATTCAAGACAGCTTAAGACTTAGTGTAGTCGGTTAGAATGATAAAGCTGTGAGTTGTTTCAAGACAAACGAGAGTACGCGATCCCTCAACATGCTTGAGGACACTACACAAAAAAATCCCCCGCATTTTCTAGGGAGATGTGTGAAAAGGACTGAAGCAATAAAAGATGAGTTGCTGTTTCTGAGGTTTTACAAGTTCTCCCCCATGAGTGTTTTTTGGTATGTAGTTCTTTTTGTTTTTGTTTGTTTTCATTTTTTTTTTTAACAATAGTTTTCTAATCACTATTTAATGTTATAGAAAATGAGTCTAGTTAAAGGGACATCATCAACTTCCATTTACATGGAGGATTATTTTTTCACAATGTTATAGCATTTCCTTTTGTTTTCCCTCTCAGATACTAGCTTTTGAGGTACAATGACTAACTTGTACAGTTGACATAGTAATGTATTTTTCACGTCAGCATTTTATTTTTGTATTTTTTTTTTTTTTTTTTTTTTTTTTGCATTCGAGCAGACAACTGGATACTGTCCTCTCGACTATAAATATTTGTTTTTTTATTTTAATTATTTTTTTTATATTTTAGTGTTTCTTTTTCCATGAAGTCCGAGTGGAACCAGTCTTGCACTGAAGGCATATCCTACATGCAGGTGTACAGCAGTATTATCAAAGATCAAATGGAGTCTTGAAGTGTTGGGGAGGGAGGGGGGTCAACCAGCCTGCACTTGAGCGCCATCTAGTGGCCTAGCTCTTTGGCTGTAAAAGTCTGGCCTTAAAGTAAAGCTTTACAGGCTGTTGATATCATAAGATGACTAAATAGATTTAGCCAACTCTTTGTTACACTGTCTTTGATTTATTATGGTTATTTATCATTTATCTGTTACAGCCCCAAGGTTATACTATGAACCTTTCACTCAGGAAATCCACACAAAAGCCTGTTTTACAGCAATTTGAGTAGCATTTGGCATTGACAAAACTAAAAAAAAAAAAAACCCAAATAATTGTTCCTTAACAGCCGTCCATAGAAAATATCATTGTACTGTACAATGAATTCTGTGCTGTACATGCTTATTTTGCTTTATTTTATGTTTTGCATTTCCTTTAAGGTTCCGTTTTTGTCTGCAATGAGAAAGGAGCAACTTTGATAAAATGCCAGTCTGTCCATTTAAAAAAAAAATATAAAGTCGATGGAAGGAGGTTGCATGACCCTGAACACTGTAGCTGTCGAACATTAACTATTTTTTTAAAACGAATGCTATGTTATCTCAGTAGTGTTGCAGCAAATTGAGTTGATCCAGTTTATACTGAGAAATGGATTATGCATGCTAGTCATTTTTCCAAAAATTTTTTAAACAAAAATTAGTGTAGAGTTTTTTTGTTTTTGGTTTTTTTCTGTATTATTCTTATGCATTTACGTAGATATTCTATGATAGCCTGTTTGCCAAATTGAAATCAGTAAAAATGTGATAACCTGAATATTTCTTGTGGAATTAAACATCTCTTATTTTAATTACAACGGTCAAGATTGGAAATACCAGGACCCTCGTGAAAAGCAGTTGAATGTATATCTTTGTACAAAATTATTTTAGTTCCAAGGATATGGTAGTCAAAAATAGATGTGAAAGATAAGATAACCTTTTTTATAAATCTTTTGTATTAGAACAATAACGTTGATAATTTTGTATATATGAGAAGCTAGGCTTTCTGAGTAGCAGAAAGGTCAAACATTCCTACATTTTTTTTAAATGTAAGTTTGTCAAATTATTAAACATGCGCAATGTTATGTGCCTTTTATTTGGGTTGTCTAAATAAAAGAAAATTATCAAATGGCGGTATGTATACAGCTCTTTTTTGTGAATTATACTTGAATAAATGCTTTTTTAGGGTTTGTCACTGAAATGTAAACTGGATTCTTGAGTTGTTTCTTCTTAAAATGTATTTAAATTAAAACTTTACTTTAATTCTTGCAGAAATACACACAACAAACAGCACATTATGAGAAATCAAGGCTTGAAAAGACCTCCAGAAGCCACAGTTTTGAGAGAGTGCAAAAGGAACACAACTTTTTCCTTTAGTGTTATAAGTTTTACACTTTTGCAAAAACTATTTTGCATTTTTGAATATTTAATTTTTGACCTTTTTATGATCTTTTAAACAGTAGGTAAATATTTAAAGCACTGTATTGCCAAGAAGTACTGTTAAAATAAAAAAATATAAACCTACACAACAGTTTCTTTAGTTTTTATGTCATTTTAATGTGTCAAAATTCTGTTGAACCAGAAATTTTAAAAACAAATTTAAAAAGAAATTTCTGTTTGTGGGGTCGGGTTGTAAAAAACAACACTAAATTTTAGCAAGTCTTCAATAGCTGGACCAAAACATTTTTTGATTTAGCCTTTTTAATTTTTATTTGGAGCTTATTAAATCTTTGTAACAGTTATAAAAGTTTCAGGTTCCTTGCATTATTTTTTCAACTAAGGCTTGGTGACAATCTGCAAGTTTCTCTCTTCTCCAGCAGGTGGTGCTGTCTGTTAATATTTCCTGCTCATACTCACTCTACACTCCTTTAACAAAAAAATAAATAAATAGCTGATAATGATGTGGGAATGTTGCATTATATTGCGTGACTGAATACTTGCTTTAATCCAGGGGTCTGCAAGGTTCAGCACTAAAAGATACCAGTTTTTTACTGACTAAAATACACATTTTATCATTGTCATTCATTTATAAAATGTGCCTTTTCAATATTTACAAAAAGTAAATTATAGCAGTTTTGGTTTTTTTGTATTTTACAATTTAAATTATTTTTACTTTTGACAGCAGAATATACAAGTTCCCTTCAAAATAAAATGTACCCTCTTCAAATGAGATGCTACTGCTGCAGCAGATTTATTTTAATGAAAAATGCAACAACAAAAAAAGTTAAACATGCCATTTTCTGTTATAACTTTGGATCTCCATTATACTTTTTCTCCTTTACCATTGAATATCAACATGACAACACTGGTGAAGAATATTTTTTTTTCCTCAACATGTATATGGAATCCAAGACTAACTTTCACTTTGGGTAGCAACTGTTATGCAGCAGGCAATAAACGTTTAGCCCTCAAACCATTTACCATCATTTTTGCTCTGTTATCTAAAATGTTAAAAATCTAAACATAAATGACAACACTAAACTAAAATAATTTTCAAAAAAGCTATTATTCATTCAGATTGTTAGCATTTTTCTTCAAAGCCAATGAGCAAAAATTGATGGATAAAAGAGTCGCATGTGTCTCCAGAGCAAATACTTAGCAGCTTTTCCGACAAAAAATATATTTTGAAAACATCTAAAAGAGATATGAAGTGAACAAATTCAAATTTAGTTAGACAGAGCAGTAGATTTACTGTCTTTTTATACTATATGAATGCACTTTCATGTGTTTGTTTATGTCTTTATAAATTCCAGATTATAACGTAGAATTTCAAATGTATGTTTTGTGAATAAAAGACTAAAAACAAAAATATAGTTGCTGTGAGTGTAGTTAGGTGGTAAAATATTGAGGTTAAAGTAAAAAACAGCTTCCACTGTTCACGTCAGCTCCGGCAGACATTTCCTGTCTGCAGAAGCTGACACATCTGACTGGATCTCTGTGGAAAGCACTGGGTCATGCTTTTTCTGCAGATTGAGGTGTCTGCAGGGGGAGAAACATCAGGGGAAACTACAGCAACAAGGGGGTTTTCATTACTCTTTGAACAGGAGGTGGAGCCTATCTCGAACAGTCAGCTTCACTGCCTTTATGACATGCAGGGAACTTCCGGGGTTATATCACAGGACGCTGGGAGGGGGTGGTGGCTGCAGTCTATGCACCCGTGTTTAAAATGGGAGGAAAATTACAGAATTGTGATGAAAGCTATGTTATTGACTCTAACACTGGTGACACTTTTCGCACTATCTGGTCTTCATTTTTTTGGATACATTTAATTTAGCCCTAAATTCCTTGTAAATAAAAATAGTAAACTTAGATGAACAAAAAACACTTTTTGCATTATGTTTTAGAATTTTTTTCTGTCATAAAACACAATATTTGACTTTAGCATCCATACCTAGGTTACATCATTTGTTACACTGCATGAACTAGCTGGGCAAGGTAGGAATTTATCAACACGTATTTATTTGAATTATGCAAAGTAATATCTGGACCAAAAATATGTCCAAAAAGTGCTGGCACAGGAGCCTAACAGGGAAGACTGTGCTGAGCCAGAGTTCTCCCTAAGGAACTGCACCCCCCTCCAGAACTGAAGGGATGCCCTTTTGAAATCCCGTCTAGTAAAAGAAAATGAGATCAGATTGTCGAGAGTCTAATTTAATCCGAAGCTGTGAGCTCCACGTTGCATGTGGTGTCTCGGCTTTCCAATAGAACAACAGTTTAAACGGCTTAACAGACTTTCACGTTAGGAAAGGATCATGCTGTACTCGCGCCTGTGAGTCCAGTTAATGAACTGAGAACATTTCGATGGTTGAAGAAGTTTTACTCTTTGACTTTAGGTTTGTATGTTGCTCCAGAAGCAAACCACTTTTACAGTATAGCTGCAGGTGACAATTTTTTGGGGGGAATGAGCTGAAGCTAAAGCAGACAGGAACGGAGGTGACACAAATGGTGAGACATATATATATATATATATATATCTGTATATATACATTTTATCAGAGGTATTTGCATTGTATGCAATATTATATTAGAGGTAAAATTCTACACTCTTTATATACAAATTAAGTTAATTCTTATTTGTTTGTAATGCTATTACCAATTTGCAGTGGCAGGATTGTTTAGGCATTAAAATAAAAGCTCGCCTTCTTCAAAAGTCATTGCTGAGCAGGTCAGAAAATTGCCTGAAATGAATAAATCCTTAAGGGTCATTTTATGAAAATATTGTTCTCTTCAAAGCCATCATGGTAGATTAAGAAGGCAAAGAGGATCTCAAACTGGCATCCTGTTCTATTGGCATATCACCATCAAATCTGTACTGTTAACACAGAAGGAGTGAAATTCTCAAGTGTCGGAGCGACGGGAGCAGTTTGTGGCTGAGATTTTGTGTTTTTCAACAAAAGTTGAAGCAAGAGACCTCGCTTAGTTTACCTCTTGACTCAAAAAGTGTATATTTCTACAGTGTGGAAGTGACTGGAGGTCAAATCAGTGGTACACCCGGTTTCTGATTCCTTTTTCACTTTTGCACAGACAGATTTATATGCCTCTCTGTCTGCAACAATAGAGAGTGGTGAGTCTAGAGGTCAAAGCGCAAAACAACATTATTTGCCTTGAAATATTCTATTAAAGCGGAGATGGATAGACAGATGGAGATGAAGAACACACAGCTCCATGAGAACTGACTCACGTCCCATTGTATAATTAGGTTATATTAAGGGAAGGAACATCACACCCTCATTGCAGCACTGGCACTGTTACTTAGTGGATGTAAAAAAAAACGACACATTAATCCCACCTGATTCATATGATGATCTGAGTCTTAACTTGGAGTCAAATGACCTAGTGGATTTACAAAGTTGCAACAGACATTGCCAGTCTTTAATTTTGGTAATCCCTGTCATTTACAAATAAATACATAAATGCATCTGCTGCCACCACAAAGCATATGTTTTTATAAAGAACATTTGCATGTAATTTTAGAGATAATCTACATGTGGACACCAGTATTGTCCTGAAATATTCCAAAAGTTTGCAGATTTTTCACTCTGATGCAGCCGTCGGCATTCGTGCAAGTCAACGCAAGAGTAGCGAAATGAAACAATGTGGTTGTGTTTTTTTATTTGTTGCAGGAGAATGTGTTAAAACAGTTTTATTCAATTAAAAATGTTCACAGTCATGTTTTGATTCGGTTCTTACGCATCAGCTATAATTCCAAGAGTAAAAATGACAATGTCAAATAATAATATTAATAACTGTGGCCTTTCAAAGTTATTTAAGTCAGCCTGCGTGTCATTTTTCACTGCATGTGCATGCTAGCATGACATTTGCATGTTCATCTCAGCACAGTCATCTGTGTTTTTCTGTTGCTTTTGATTTTAAAGTTCCTTCTCCAACCAGGACTTTAGTAGAGCATATTTGAGTTTCAATATGACGATCCATCTCTGACCTTTTGACAGAACACATGGATAATTCTATGTTTTTCATGCTCATCTCACAACACTGTTTGTGGTACTACCTACTTTTTCCAATCCTGTACTTTATGAAAATGTGACAAAGCTTGGTAATTACATTGGGGTGTATTTGTGATCTCACAGAATAAGGCAAATCTGAACAACAACTTCAAACAAACTTCCAGGACTAAATATTGATGATAAAATCAGTTGAAAACCTCATATCATAATAATAATAACTGATTATTGATATCAGTGAAGGTATTCATTTATCGGTTGTTTTTAATGATGTTGTTCTTCTGTTTGAAATAAAATATAAATACACAAAATCATTTATATTTAAAATCAATTCATGATAAATAAAAGTGCAGCGTAAGGTGCTTAAACAACTGAAGTGGTTTTTATTTTTTATTTGAAAACTGGTTGTTGAAGTGAGATTTGCACGCCTATTATTGAACTACGTTTCCCAGAATGCACCGCGCCCGATGATGTTCCCAACAGCTGACAGACGTTGAAGCCTCCGCCAGAGCCTTCGGTGGAAGCTAGTGTATATCCTCCCGTCGGAAGCCCACACGGACTGGAAATACAAGCCTTGCTGGACCCGCAGAATTAGTCGACTCGGTTCACGGTCGAACGCGCCGTTTTTTTTTTAGTCCAATACCATTGAGGTAGTTTCTTTTCTTTTTTCATTTTTCTTTTTTGCCAGACCGGGAGCTCATGACAGTTGCTGTCAGCTAACTTCCTACGACAGGTCGCTGCGTCGCCGGGCTGCTGCATATGTTTCATTTGGGCTCAGCGGTTTGACCCCCCCACCCTCACCCCCTCCAGTCCTTCCAGCCGAGCCCAATGCTGAGGAATGGATAGTGTGTCTACCAGAGGTGGGAGGATGGTCGAGAGTGATGAGCAGCCGGAAAGGGGCAACGGCGGTGGCGTGGCGATGGCCGCACTACATCAGTGCGAACTCATCCAGAACATGATTGATATCTCCATCTCCAGTTTACAGGGGCTACGGACTAAGTGCGCCGCCTCCAACGACCTCACGCAGCAAGAAATACGCACTTTAGAGGTAAGCAGCCTTCCTGGTCTGTCATTAATGCGTCCTGTCTTGACAAAACGTCAAATCTCGGAGTCTTGAAGCCAGAACGCCGCATCCGCTTAACTGTACAAGCTGCAGAATCAGTGAGCCGTGGAGAACCGAAGAGAGCGCGATCGGGTCTAGAATATTCCCAATCGGTGATGCTTTGGATCCGTCTTCCACTGCGTGACCCCTCCGTCGCTATCCTTTGTCAGAAGGAGGGAGGGTTTCTGTGTGCCTGGCCTAATGGCACACATTCAATAATAATTGGATGCAGGGCTGCACGATATACCGGTAAGGACATCTGACAATGTCCGATACTAGTGATCACATCGCGATTCGGCTTACAAAACATAAACACATAGCAACTAAGTACATCATAACAATTTCATAGCATCAGTTTTATTTAAATAAAAGTAAATTAAAAACAGATAAACTTCAATTATACTTCAAATGACACATGTCTACATAGATGGCGGGCATCCAATATAAACTTGACTGATTGGTCAAATGCGTTCTTAATAATAATAACTGTGCCATAGTGCAGAATTAGAGCCGTCAACCTCTGATCAAGAATTGCAAGTTTGATTCCCGCCCTTCCCATCCATGTGTTGAAGTCTCCTTGGGCAAGACACTGAGCCGATTGGTCAAATGATTAAGGGGGTCAAGTGCAAAAGGCGAGGTAAGAGTTACGGTTAAAAAAAATCGGGGCAATGCAGCAATGTGCGTCTTGGCCGCACATTTTAGGTGTGACCAACATGAATTTCAACCCGTTTTTGTGTTTGGTTGCAAGTAAATGTGTGCAAATAGCATTAGCCATTAATTTAATCTTTCAAGTTGCTATGAGATTGTTTTAGCATGTCTGTAAAGATTTAAGGTAACCATTTATTGTAACTTATGCACATTTTTTTGCGATACGAGTATTGCACAGGCCGATTTTGTGATAAATTTGCGATTTATTGTGCTGGCCTAATCTGATGCTGCTACTACTAATGTGGCTGTATTGGCACGAGACGAATTCCAAGCAAAGCCTAAGCCTACGATGTGTGTTTTTCAGTTTCTTGAGGGCTTGATCTCCCCCTGATCCTGATTCCTTCCAAGTATGTAGGGATGACTTGACAGCTTCACGCAAGAGTCATTTCTGCCCTTCATAGGGCTATACATTGCATACAGCAGCAAGCAGGGCGACAGCGTCTTGGAAGAGTCTAAGCAAAGAAACCACTCCATATTATCCCAAACAAACTTGTTTCTATTGCAGCTTAAGTAAAACAGACTCATTGTCCACATGGTGTAATATTATGAGTGCCAATATTACCTAATAATAAGCATTCTCAGTGCTTTCTGCCAAGATACAAAGGTAGAGCGGTTGACCTCTGATCAGAAGATTGTAAGTAGATTTTCAGCTAAAGACACTGAACCCCACATTGCTGTTGGTGGTTATGTGTTAGCACCAGTGTTCAGCAGCAGAGCTGCCATCAGTGTGTGAATGTGTGTGCGCATGGGTGAAAGGGACTGTGACTGTAAAGCGCTATAAAACCTCATTCCCACTGAGCGATCTGGTCCAGTTTAGAATGGTCCGGGCAATCCAGGTGACCGTTTTCACTCAAAGTTGGACCGTCACAGCACATGCAGGGTCAAGCTAACAGCAACAATGTTGGTCATCCAGCAGCACATTTTTTTTCTGCTTGGCTTTTGGTACTTCATATATACAAAGTATTAAAATGTTGTTTGAGAGAAGATTGCGGGCGGCGAAGAGGAATACAACCGCTTTCTTGGTGCTTTTTTTTTTGTCATAATGACCTTCCACCAATTAACTGGTTTCTACAATAGCTCCATGCTAAACGTCTCGTTCCATTTTTTTATGGACCTACAACAGTTCAGTCTGGCTTAATGGGTCAATTTCGCAATGAAAACACTCAATATACAAGACTGGACAGGACTGTACTGTACCACTCAGTGAAAACAAGGCTTAACTTTACAGCATTTACCATCAATGAGGATAACAGGGGTAAAACCTGGACAAATATGAAAAATATTAGAATATTTCACTTTACAGCTCTCACCAGCCTTATTCAAAATATTGATAGCAAGTGTGCTTCCTTGTTTTATTTAAGTATTATACCTTGGCTTAAATAAGTATCCCAGCTCTTGACTAGATGCTATTAATTATCCATGTCTGTTTTATTTCTATATAACTCAACACCCCTATGAATAATTATTCAGTTGCCTTTAAAAACTAATGTTCCAGAAAGCCCAGGGTTTAGGTTTCATCTATACGGAGACACCATAAGCTGATCTCAAAGGCGCTTTGTCGAAGAACTGTCGATGTCATTTTAAAGGGGGCATTTGTTTGTTTGAAAAGTTGTGTTTGTTGTCTTGCTGCTGTCAGCTTAGGAAGGCATTATGATCTGTGCAGCGGAAAGTGACACCCTCAGAACGGTGAAAGGCAATGATGATCTAGTGTCATGCTCTCAGGTGCAACTTTTTTTTCCTCCTAATTTCTCAAGAAATAATCTTTATCACTTCTGCATTACACGCTCAAGTGTTAGTTGGAAAGTTGCTCCCCGTGAGGAGATAATTTGAGTCCCTCAGGCTGCAAAACAACCAGAAATGCTTTGTGTTGTTAGAACAGTCAAAACTGCTCTGCTCATATTTTTTTTTAGTAGTTTGTTTGATCTAAACCCAGCCAGAGCAAATGACGCTGAACTTCTGGTTGCATTTGTCTCCTGAGGCAAAGTGGTACGTTTTCCAAGGCAAGTCCAGACTGGTTGGAGGCTTGAGTTGACATGAAGTCACAGCCCATCCTAGTCCACATTCTTCAGCTCCTCTTTACCCGCTTGTCACGTGTGCCTTGTCAGTGGAACAGGACATGATCTGGCAGACTACTTCCTGAGGTATGTGTACTCTGTAGATGCGTTCTGCACCGGTATTGTTCTGTGTGACAATGGACCAGCAGACACGGCTCTCACATGCTTCGGGAAGATTGGGGGAAAAATGTGCTTTTTGGCCTTTTTCCTTCTGTCTGAGTGGCCATTTTTACAAGTTGTCTCTCTAAACTAGTTGTGCAAATTGTAAATGAGGTTACCTTAAGTTAGTTTTAGCTTATTTCTGGTCTTGCCAGATTTAACATTTGCTTTGGTTTTACTGAGAATTGCTTTATATCTTATTTTGATTTAACAGTGCTTATTGACCTTGAAAGTTTCTGCTTTCTAAACCCAGGACATGTTGGGGTTTGAAAAATGCTGACTCTTTGCTTTAGTATGATTCTTACTGATTGGCCAGTGATGCAATGTACAGCCAACTCTTTCTGGTTGGAGTGAATCTGCTCAGTAAAGCCCTTTGCTTTGGAGGACACTAAAACATAAAGATGTTGTAGAGTTTTAGAAACTAATTTTAAGACCCATTCTGATGAAAATTGTGTTTTTAAAAAGAAAATTAAGCTTAAAATAGCATTTCCGATTTTTATTGATTCAAACTTGGGAATCAGGAGCAGACAATAAACGCAATTTGAAAGAGAATATTTGTGATGTAGAAAATGCGTTGGGCAGCCCAAAAGCTCCCTGCTCTGCTCCATTCTGATGAATCCACCATTTAAATATGACGTCATAGCGAAAAATAGTTTTTATTGTGAAAAACGTACCGGATGCACTTCATATTCGCTCGCATGGTTTCCGGTTCATGACATTAACTGTCCCAACTTCACAATAAAGTGCTACAGATTAGCTCCGGTGTCCGCAAAAATTGGAAATCAACGAAAAGAATATGGAGCACCGCAGTGGCCGGACTGGACCGGATGCAGTGTGAATGCCTCTCGCACTTTTCATGTTACGTAAAGACTCCGGCGTCTGCACCGGAGCCGGACCGCATGCGGTGTGAGCCCAGGGTTAACTCTCGTCAACAGTCCCGCCCACAACTTTGAGGCGAATTTCGAATGATCTACCGCGTTCTGCAGAACGATATTGATTTTGGCTAAAATCGAAATACTGGGAAGGCTTTTAACAGATCGAGTGATGATCAGTATCTTTAAGAAGAAAAATGCAGCTACAATTCTAAAATTTCTATTTTTGAGTACTTTTTCTAAGCTTTTTCTGTTATTATTGTTTTTGTATTCTTAAGTTTCCTATTTTAACATTTAGCATAATTTTTTGCCTTTTAAACTTGAACTTTGAACTCTGTTGTTCCACCCTCTACTTTGAGGCAGAGATGAAACTAGTGGCAGCATTGCATATTTTTTTGACAGTTCAACTGCAGGAAAGTGAAAACAATTAGACAAAATAAATTGTTGTACAGAGAGATGAAAATCTTCAAATAAAGCAAGAATCTTGATGCTGCTGAATCACACTAATCTGCACCACCCTGTTTTTATATTTCCCCATGGAGTACGCTACATTTTTCTCTAATGACAGAGGTGACCGGCGCCGCAGATGAGCATGCATCATGCGTATGTTCAGACTCTGCAACACACTGCTTGGGCTCTGGGTGGGAACTGGTGGGACCGTTGTAGATCAACGGTCTGACTTCCTACGTCTTTACTGGAACATTGTTTTGCAACTCGCTTCAGCTGTGCACTTTCACTTCCTGCTTCAACCCACCTTGAGATTACTTTGACCATAATTCGTACAAATGAGAAAATTGAGGAGTAAATTCTTCTGACATTCCTTTTATATAAAACCTTTTTGTGTTTGCTCAACTTGTATTTTCTGTCCACAGAAGCCTGCATAAAATTATATAAAAAGAAATACACATTGTAGAAAAAATGCAAAGACCTAGATGTCACTGTTAACCAAAGCTGCTAATTCATGCGTAGAATTTGTGCAGTCTGTGAGAGGTCAGAAAAGTTGACTCACTCGTGGTGCAGAGGGTCATTGCTCCCATATTGCGGTGAAGTGCAATCAAGAGCGGCTAGAACCGGCTTTATTCTCTCATCGATTATCGTTTATTATTCCACTTGAACTGTGTGTGTGTTTTTTTTCCCGCCTCGCCGATGAGCGGATAATGAGGCTGGCCTCTCCAGTGGAGTGCCACCTCGTTCCTCACTTTTTCACATGTTAATCCCACTCGGCGCACTCACCTCCCATGCTGTCTGTGTGCTGCTTTCGCAGCCCCTCTTCACATATTTCTGACTTGTGTTTCACTGTCTCGTTCATGGGAGAACTGTACAAAGATTGGGCTTCGGTTACACCATCCAGGCAGCTTCCAAACACCCAAACGACAGAACTCAAGCCCTTAATTCATGCACTCTTACCAACAAAACCTTGAGTAAGTGTTACACTTACTATAAAATCAAGTGAGCATTTTATCTTTTATTTTTTTTCTAATCAGGGCTCTCTGTTAAGATCTGGAAACAGCAAAGCATCACTGTTTTGTCTCCTCGTGATGCTTGAGAGAGTTTGCTGTGCTCTTGCGGTGCGAGCTGTTGTGGCTGCATCTATATTTAGACATTTTTTTCTTCCTACGCATTTTCAGGGTTGGTTGTTAAATAAGAAAATCAAATGACGTACAAAGAGCCTCCATGAGAGAGGGCTCGAGCAGACAGGAAAGGGGAGGGGAGAATCAAAGCCAATCCGCTGAGCCACCCCTCATGACAAGATAACCTCTGTGCATGTGTTTGTGTGTCTATCAGAGGATGTCGTTCACGTTGCGGTTTGGAGGAAGCACAACTCCAGTGACTGTCAGCACTGACCCTGACTCAGTTTCCTCTCTTCCTCTCAGTTCAGTTAAAGGATTGCATGATGTGGAAACCAGTGTGGTTGAACGTTGTAGCCAGGCCTTGTTCTATTTTTGAACAGACTCTGTATGAGTTGCATCCTTTCATGTTTTTTTGTGTAAAAAAATTGTAGGTCACAGTATCTCTATCTGATTCGCCTTGGCGTGAATCCTTGTTGAGACCAAGTTTATGTCTGTGTGTAGGCTATCAAGGCTGACAGACACACACCCTGTCCTTATTTGCACAAAGAGTTGGAGACAACACTATCAGGACTACGCAAGCCCCTCCCAGCTCAGCGTCGGCCTGCGCTGAAGGCAGCAGCAGCAATGGAGGATGGGCAGCCGGACATTGTCTTGAAAGGTTGACCGCGGCACCCCCTGTGGATCCAGATTGTGACCCGACCTCTGCACAATTGTGTCTCCCATTGTGTTATTGTGTCGCCTTCTATGTGTCAGTTTTTACAACCTGATGCGGCTTCATGGGCAGAGGGGAAAATTAATTGTGCGACTTTTGTGTGTGTGTGTGGGGGGGGTCTGCAGTTTTTCTTTTCCTCTAGAGCTCAGAGGAACAGGCGCTGTGGTCGACGTGAGAACAGGAGAGGCGTTGCTTAAAGACTGAAGGAAACATGCACACACGTGGGTTAAAAGACGTGGATCTGACCTTCCCGTGTAAAAATCATTTTCTGGCTAATAGCATTGGAAGTCAGCTCTCAGACAGGCCATGCTATCCTCTGCAGGTGCTTCCAAGTGGCTGTGTCAGCAAGAGCCTTGAAAAAACAACTGAGGCAGTGGGATCGGCTCACAGAGTCTGCTGTGTCAGGCCGACTCCTCCTCCTCCCCCTCATCCACCTCCTCGTCTCTGGCAGCAGGCACACTGGCTGTCACTTATGCCGGCACAGCCGTTGCCATGGTGTTGTTTTGCTCCACTGACAGGTGGGCTCTGACGCCATTTCTCCTCCCACCTTCAGGCCACACGTCAGACGCTACCCCCCCCCTGCTTCTGCACCAAAAATAAAAGACAGGGGGTCTGCATTTATCTGTGCGTTTGATGACACTGCTCCCAACACAAATGTACTTTGGTGGGTATTTTTAGTCCATGTCATATAGTTTGTCTTCCACTAGTTACCCCAAATACCCTCTGAAGAGCTGATGGTAAACAAGTTGGACATGTTTTGGAGTCGCTGACATCTGCATTGTTTTTTGAGCTCTTGTGTTTCACATGTATGGGGAAAAATCCCACTGAAATGTTGCTGACGACTCAGAATAGAGGTTGCTAGGTAACCTGACGTCACCGTGCTGCACTAGTGTATAAGGGAGTCAAGGGAGGAGGATGGCTGATTAGACACATTCAGTGAATGCATCTCTCCGTCGATCTTGAAACAGAGCTAAAATGTGAGATGAGGGTGTGCTGAATGGGGCGTTTACGGCTAGAATTGGGTTAGTGACTTACAGTATTTGTTACAACTTCACACCCTGAAGTTCTGCATTTTTCTGTCACTCCCTTTGGTGTAGAGCTTGTTTATCATGTTTACACACGTTTAAAGGTAAGAGTGACAGGTCAAACTGTGGAATGACATCAGTGTGTTGTCTTGAAAAAGCAACTACAGCTTATTTGCTTTCTGCAGTTCATTCACAAGGTCTGTAACAGAACCCAGGTTTCAGTGTCATCTTGACCTGTAAGATTTCAAGCTGAAAGTAATGACACTTTTCTGCTGTGACTTTTGAATGTTCTTTATGTGGCTCATAAAGAGCAGGAAAGCAGGGCCAGGCGTCGGCACAAAGAGCCTTTACCTCCATCCTCCTCGTGTCTGCTCTTTTCACGTCTCCAACGCAGAGCCCAGGTTCTTTTGTGAGCTGCCACCAAGCAGCCTTTTCACTCCCCAAGGCCACATTCGCAGAGAGGAGCGCGGCTCCTGGAGTTTCTGTGTGGCTGGTGTGCGGTTTGTGTCACAGAGACGGTTGAATGAGCAGAGAAAGACAACACTGCCTATTGTTCACGCAGAACTTGAAAGGTGCAACACCAGCCAGCTCAAGGCTCATCTCAGGGTGCTGCCAGTGTAACGGACTCTTGGAGATAGACTGCGTGATAAGGACACACTATACAGTCATACTGAGCTGCACTTTGCGGGCTGCGGTTAACCAACACCATGCTGTTCGTTGTAAAACTTATTCACAGGACAGATCACCACACTTAAAATGAAAGCACAGCAGCAAAGTGCTAGAAGCAGCAGGCCTCAGAGAGGAACATTTCTACAAAATGCAGATTTGAGGTTTTTTTTTCAATGTTATAAAACAACCCCAGTTGATGCCATTTAAAACATCAGCGAAAATTCCACCAAGGCTTCAGTAATAATTGTGCCAATTTAAAAATGTATACACTAAAAGGCTGGAATGCAAAAACAGATGTTTGAGCTTGCACAATGACTCAAGATGACTGGTAAAGTCAGCTTTCTTTTTGTCTTATCTTCATTAAGTGATGTAGTTCTAAAAATGTCTACATCTGCATTCATCTTGTCAACTATAGATATTACTGCACATGAATTGTTAAGGCCACAGGTTCAAGATATATATTTGTCCCAGAACCCTAAAGAGCACGTAAAAATCCTCTTTGTGTGCACTTTTAAGCTGTTTTTAGTAGGCCTTCACAATAAATTGCAGATTTGTCATCAGTATCAGTCTGTAGAACACGCATATCGCAAAACATGGCGTAAACTGCAATACGTGGCAACCTTAAATACTAAAACAATCTCATGGCAGCTTGGAGTATTTAACAAATCAAATATAGCCCTTTGAGCACCTGACCTATTGGATGGACCTCTTCACGTTGTTGACCAGTTAAATGGAGCCCTTTTATGTTAGATTTAAGTTATGTTGACTTCTATCTAAATAAAACTGTTGCAATGAAATGGAAATATACAATATTTTATATTGTGTCTATATTTATTTTGTGTATATAAATTGCAACTTTTCCTTATATTGTGCAGCCCTAATTCATAAGCAGCCCATAGAAGACCTTTATCAGGGGAAACCTTGGAACACATTTGAACAAGCTATTTGTATTTATTTCAAATAAACTTTATTTGTATTTATTGTAAAATGTTCATTTTAAACTTCTAAGAATTATGCATAGGACAAGACTAATTTCCTATGTAAATAAATCAAGCAAGTGCTGGAACATCCTAAAATGTTTTATCATTCATAAAAAAAATCTATATAAACCCCACTTTGATCTAGTTTAAAGGCGTTCCCAGTGGTCTTTTAATGATGGATGATTGTGCCGTTTTTAGCCAAAATTAAAAAAAAAAAAAGGTTGTTTTTTTTTCTGCAAAGCAGCAGTAGTTCGTTAGATATTTGCCTTTGAGTTGTAGGCTTGACCATTTGTGTGGAGCAACCACGTACGCCCGTTGCCTAGTTGCTGAGAGCTTGAATCAGGGAGCTTGTGTTTTTCTTTTTTTTTATTAGTAACAAATACAATCATTTTCAAACTGCATTTTCTTGTCTGCTCCTGATTCATCATGATTCTCAGCTGCTTTTGTTCCTATGAAATGTGTTCTTCCACTTCTACAGATTCTGCAGTTATATCAGTTTATTTGTCAAAAGACGTAGGCAAACTTTAGTTGTTCCAATTTACAAAGTAGGTGAGAATAAACAGACTTTAGTCTTTAGCTCTTTCAGCAATATGACTGTAATTTTATAAGTTTGTTTACTGGATATGTGCTTTGTGTCGTGTTGTCACAGCCTTATGATAAAAGCCTTTTTTTTCCAGCTATAGCTCCCCAGTCTCTTCTCCAACCCATCTGTCCAATGTTCTCTATTGCTCCCTGCAGGTGAAGCTGATGAAATACATCTGTAAACAGCTGCAGTGCAAGCACAAAGTGCCAGAGACAGACAGGCCAGAGGCCTTGGAGAGCTACCCACACTTGCGAGACTGGCTGCGCACCATCAACCTGCGAACAGAGCTCATTAAGGTAGGCTGAATTTGTCTGAGTGCCAGTCTATTCTAGGGATGGACTGCAGTGTTTGTACTACAAATGGTGTGCTCTCAGAAAATGCAACCAGTGCTTCCCGTTCAGTGGGAGTAGGAAGAGTTTTGTTTTTATTCCAGATAAGTGGCAGCAAATCTGAATTTGAGCCAAAGAGTTTTTCTGTCCTTCTCAGCATGTATTGAAGTGCTCAGAGGTTGCTTATGGAGACTTAAAAGAGCTACACAAAGCTTTTGTCAATGTTCTGCAATGCATTAAAAGTTTTTTTTTTCTTGTAAGTGCTCAAAAATAAGTTTCCAGTTCTAATTCCTACCATGTTTGCAAGTCCAGAAAGAGCTTTTCCACAGGACTGTGAGGAATGTCCCAAAAGCAAATGTTTGCTGAAGACTTCACGGGTCCACATGAAACCTTTCTGGGATTGTTCTGGTCTTCAGTGGAGTGGAGAGGATTTTCCCCCGTTTGTGAGGGTATTTAAATTATTTTAAAGATAGGATTATTACATCCTTCAGTCAACAAGGGGTTAAACTGAAGACTGCACCCTGTGTAAACATAAACTTTCCAGATGACGGAGGGAATATAATTTGTTAGAAACTTGTTGGTTACCTGGATTTTCATTGCCCCGTATGATGAAGGTTTTTAGATAGAGCAACAGTATAGCCTCCGACATGATGAAAAACCTTGTATAATGTTTCTACTAATTGTATTCCATCTATTTAAGGAATTTTTGGGTAAATTAAATTGATTAATTTAGAACATTTTATTGTGTTTTTCTTCTCCAAGGTTTTCTTTCACTTTCTTATAAATTTTTTTCTTTTTGGTGTGCAGAGAAGCTCCAATTCTTCAAGTAAGATTTTTAGATTTATTGCAGGATTTTACTATTCATCTCATGGCTACGCTCTGTACCGGATATTAGCAATCATTACTCCTTAACACCGTTACCTTAAGGATTTACTTTTGAGTCAGAAACTTAAGGGTGCTTTGGATAAAGAAGTAGTTGCTCTGTGGATGTGGAGCCTTCGTGCCATGTTGATGACCAACTGCAATCATCATTTCAGACTATAACGCTGAAATGTCCACTCTGTAGCTATTTGTTTTACACTGTGGGGTTGGTGTTATGTAATGTATATTTCAGAAACATGCAGTTATTTATGGAATAAACTATCCCCGCTTTAGAAGCGCTTCCATGACCAGGCATTAATGGGTATGAGGAGCATAGATTGGTGCACATTTTATTGTAGCATTATGCTGGAACTCTGCAAAGATAACTGTAAAGAGGGCTCCAAATGAGCTAATCTGTAGGGTTAACAGGAATGCAGTGTTGAATGGTGTGCTGCATTTCCGCTCAGCAACAGTGTATGACGGCAGCAGGCCTCAGGAAAGCGATCTTTTGTAAGTGTTCTGTCAGTTATATCGGGGATGTTGCAAATGATAAGGTAGGAGGAGTTACAGCACTTTTAAGTACAGCATCTCCCGCTCTTGCCTAGTCTTTGCCTGTTTGTGTGCTAAAGTTTTGTTTGTAGTTTACACGCGTGTGGGAGGTTGCCCTAGTTTTGCAATCAGTTTTTCTCCCTTTAGAGTGAAGGTTTAACTGAGCCAATAAATAGATACAATTGGGGGCAAAAAATTTCTTATCTCAGTTACTGGTTATTAATGATAAAAACTCCATGAAACTATGTCAGGTTTATAGGAAAAGTCATGTTTTTTTTTCTTCTCAAGTTTGCAGGAAAGATAAACTGAACATTGTTTCATATCCACAGGTTTACATTTACAGTTTTTCTCAGTTGCTTTAGTGTATTTCTCACATCAGAACTAAACAGTTAGTGCAACCTCAACAACACTTAGTTATTTGGGCTCAGCCTAGTGGCAGTTTCATGTTCCTTTTCATCTAATAGCATATGCTTTTGTGGGCACAAAGCAATTAATTATGTGCAAATCTCAGGAAAATGATCGCTTTGGACTTGTTTTTGATCACATTAACTTGTTTTTATGGTGTCTGTCAAAGTTAACTATACTTGTGCCGGCTGAATAGCCATTGTTCATCCAGCTAATAATCTTCATTACTGTGCTTGCGTCACACAAAATTGTCGAACATGTTGTTTAACATTTCGTACATTCATTTTAAAAATATTTTTATTGTTTCCATGAAAATGTCCACAAATAACTTTTCCTGGGCAAACTGCATTATAGGCGAATGATAAGCCTCTCCTTCAGTTACTCACAGTTGAATCACATGAACCCCACTATACAAGTACATGCATACTGTACCTACAAAACTGCAATACATGAATGGTCAGCCTCATCAAAGAAGGGTGAGGATGAGTGGAGGAAGAGGACAAAACCCAGGAAGAAGAGGCCAACCACATGGACAGATTGCGGATGAAATCAGGGCAACACTTGTGGATCATGTGGTAAATGATGGCCTCACAATGGCTGGTCAAAGGGTGCAGCCAAAATGTTGGGAGTATCACTGTCCGTTTAATTATTCAGATATTTCATTGAGAGAACAGGCCAGCAAAGTGTAATTTAGGGTTATTCAGCACAATCTAATTAGTGCTGCACTATCATAGTCATAACTGTAGCTCAGATTTGGTGTTGCATAGTGTGCTGCAGTGCAATAATAAAAATAGTATTCAAGTTCTGTAAAAACTTTGCATATTTACACAACTTCAAGGAGGTGGAAGAGCCTTTTGACTCTGCAGCAAAAACGTATATTCAGTGTCTTGATTTCTATTGAATTCTACTTTTCAAAATACTATAAATGGCTGTCTTCACTTTACAGGACATTGGGAAGCAATTCCATAGTAATGTGTCACAATTATTACAAGTTTTTTTTCCCATGTCGATTGAAAAATGTTGGTTTAAAACACTGGTTTCTGAAATACTTGTAGGAGCAACAACCACAGCATCCTCAAATTATCCTTAATACTTCCTCATAATAACTTTTTTTTAACCATTCCAACACTTTTTCAATTCTTTGAACTGTTCACCTTGTGACTGACTCACTGGATGACTGTTCAAACTATCAAGTTAGCCATATCACTGAGGTAGAGTGGTTGAGCTTTGATTGCAGGATCCGAAGTTTGATTCCTTGTGTTGCAGTGTCTTTGAGCAGGGCACCGAAGTGCTATATCAGTGTTTGTCAATTACCAAAACAGTGGTATTTAAAAAGAGGAAATCTTTAGGTTTTATTTTTTTCTAGTTTTGAGTAGTTTTATAAAATATTGAATATATTTTCAAATTAATTCTAAGACTAGAAACAAGTTGTAGGTTATTAATGTTTCATCACCTGCAAAATATTTATGATGCCAACCACAAATATACAGCCTAATAAGGAATTCCTCCTACTGTCGACTGATCCAGGTCTTCTGGATTTATGCATGTTGGAGCTTGAAAAGCTGAGTGTTGTTACATTAAGCATTTTTAAAGCTAGTTCTTTCTTATCCTTGTTTGTTACAACTGAATCTAAATGAATCAATGGGTTTGATTTATATCACGCGTTTGTCCCTTCTCTGCAAGATCACTTGCTATCTGCATCTCTTTTGTGACTTCTTTGCAGGCAGTTGAAGCCAAGTTGTCCCTGGATGCTCTGCTTCAGATGACAGACGTTCAGATGAGAGATACGATGAGAAGACTTGGGTCCAGTTCAGAAGAATGTACTAGACTCAGGTCTGCCCTCTCTTGTTTAAAGAGTGCTACAGAGTCAGGTATGCAGTACCACTCTGGGGTTTTCTTGGTTTAAATGTTGTGGTGTAAAAGAGAGTCTAGCTTCAAATACAAATGGGGTTTATACAAATATACGCTTCATGTGTCTGAAGGTTTAAAACCTCTTTTGAAACAGTAACATGTGACCAACACGTGTGTTTGCTCCACTGCTGGACAAGTCAAGTTAAAAATTGTAGTGGTGGACTCTGTCCTGATTGGCTTAACTTTTGTTTCACAGGAGGAGAACTGAGGGAGGATGCCACCTACTGGTTATCTGAACCCACCAGGAGAGACAGTGGCTCCCTGCTGACCGCAGACCAGCTCACCAACCTGGGAAATCGTCCTCACAGTCCATCGCCTCTCGCCCGCCCATCTACTATCCAGTCAACTCCATCCACCCCATGTGCTACCTTCCCCCACCCCCGTTCAGGCTCAGTATCATCGGTCCCCACACCAGAGGCGCTGGCATCGTACATCCAGAGTGAAAGTCCCCTCACAGATCCATTCCCGCCGCCTTTTCCCCGTGCGGCCTGGCTCCACGGACACGCCTCTACGCCCCCCGTAACTCCACCCTCAAAAAGACGGCACCGGCCAAAGCCTCCATGCACCCCTCCACCTCCATCGCGCAAACTGCTGAATCTGCTCCCCAACATAACTTTGACGCGCAGCAAAAGCCACGAATCCCAGCTAGGCAACCGCATCGAGGACCCTCCCACCAACAAGTAGGTCTATGAATGAAGCTGTTAAGTAAAGCAAATGAGACACAATAAGAACATTTTAAGTTTTTAAGAGAGACTGTTGGGTTAATACAAACTCTGCACACTTAGGCAACATGTGGGATTTAAATCAGGAGCCTTACGAATGTTGGCAGTGCTAACTAAAATATGGCAGTACTCCCCCTCAGACATTCTTTTTGCACCATCTCTGTACCTCTTTTTGTTTCTTTTCTATAACACTGTTCTGTCAAAAGAACCATTGCTAGATGCTAATATACTCAGTTTTACCCTTTAAAGTAGCCACAGAGCCCATTCAGACGAGAGAAGAAACTTTCTTTGAATGGTTTAGATGACTGGTAGGAGATTTTTTGTTGAGCCAATTAAAGTCATTTTCCACTGTTTCATTAAAATTTAGTTTTATTCTCAGTGACAGTCAAGACTGCAGTGCACTTAGCTTTCCTATACCCGTTGACTTCTTCTTAACACCACGTGGGGATCTGTTGACAGGCCAGTCTTTCTTTCTTCAGCCAAGTGTTAAGAACATAAGACTGGAAGATACAAAAGCCCAACCACTTGGTCATTCTGTATACTACTGGACATCTTTATGTTGTGTCCTGAACTGACATCACTGACACCTTAATTTATTTCAAATGAAGACAAATATTTTTTTTACGTTTGTTTTTGCCTTTAAGTAGTTTCTAAATTAGGTTGAGATTGTTCATTGAAGCGGTTTGATGCGTATCAAACCCGAAAATTTTTCTTGAATCTGAATGAGCACAAAAGCTCCTCATCCTCCAAGGAACTAGTTTCCCAGCTCAGGGGGCTTGTTGCCCGTCTCCCTGGACAACCACTGAAAAGTCCATCCCCTTTTTGTGCTACGTTGAACATAGGTTTAGACTATTCTTGGTAGACCCACCAAGAGGTTGTTTTTTATTCACTTTTCCTCTGGCTCCAGCGTTTTGTTGGTAGACTAGCAGGGGCAAGTGCCTGCCCTGTGGCAACACAGTTCAATTGAACTCACAATCCCTTTCATCTTGATAAGGTGGCGACTAAGGAAAGGGTTGAGAGAAAAGCAAACACAAGCAGGAACACCACTTTGCAGAAACATAACAATTCACAAATTAACTAATAAGAGCTGATGATGTTTTGTTCTCATGTTTGAAAAGAGCATTTTTAAAAATGTCTTTGACTTCAAGGGCTCTTCATCTCTTCTCATTTTCTAAACTCCAGTGTGAGGAAAAGAAGCTCTGTTACTTTCCCATTTGTTTGGGGTTGCATCCTTTCACATCCTGCCTGTTGCTCCTTTGCTCTCCTGTCATGAGCAGAGCTAATCCCACACAGATTCTGAAAGATTATATGAGTCAAATCAAAACAGGAAGTATTTCCGAACTCTAACGTTCAGTGGTGGCAAAATGCACAATTTCATTCCTTCCCTTCTCTCCATGATTATTTTCACATCCACAAACATGCTGCAAATGTATCCACGATACCCTGTTTGTTTATGAGAGAATTGTTGGTAAAATGTGGCAGCAGCAGAAACAAACACAGCTGACAAAGATCCTATGTGCAGATGATCATGTTACTTGATGTTTTGGTGTGTTGGTTGTGTCAAAATACTTAATTTAGTGCATGTGTGTGTACATGTGTGCATAAATCACAGATCTGGCTCTGCTTGGTACTCATGTGACCCCAGTCTGGGTGTTAAAGTCTTTCTTGTGCCAAAGCTGTTAAGGAGCTCCTAACTGTCTCCCCGTGGCTCTTACATAATCTGCCCTGTGCTGCACCGTTACTCCAGTGATGCTGCTGACCAGCTGTGATGTCCATCTTTTTTTTTTTTTTTTTTGTCTTTTTTTCCTGGACTCACCAACTACCTTGGTGTTTGTCTTGGACAGGGGTGTGAAAAAAAATAAGCTGTTTCTGAATATGCAAGTCAATGGAAATGGATGTGAAGACTCCCCGCCTCGATACCCCGTTGTGCCCACACGGACCCCCGGAGCTACCCCTGCTCCTGCCACAGCAGCTTACACCCTTCCAGGGACACCCACCCTGATGGAGGAGCATAGCTTCATTAAGAGTGAGTTATCGGGATGGATACACATTATTTCATCAACATGGTGAATATAGTCAAAACAGTACAAATCTGGTCATAAAATGACAATATTGTTGAATTCTTAACAATTTTCCATAATTGTTTGCTTCCCTGCACAAGTCTATACATTTTTAGCCTATATTTATTTTCCTTGTGTCCTATAGATAACGTAGCCATGCATCGAAGCTCCCCACAAGCAGTGAGGAGAGACATAGGCCTAGCAGTCACTCACAGGTAGACCACTGACTCAAATCACTGTATATAAACAAAAGTATTTAGCATTTTGGAACTGACAGAATTGTGGGATTTGTGCAGATTTTCAACCAAGTCCTGGTTGTCTCAGACCTGTCAAGTGTGCCAGAAGAACATGATGTTTGGAGTTAAGTGCAAACACTGCCGGTAAGTTCAAGGCTCTGTGTTTTAAAGAGTGTCTTTTGTTTTGTTTTATGGAGGAGAAGCAATGTTGTGATGTTGTGTGACATAAACAAATCATTTATTTTTTTAGACATATTTGTGACAATAAAATAAGAAAAGGGCAAAAAACTATAGATATTTTAAAGTAGTTGATTATCTAAGACCAAAAGGAAAATAGAACCTCTCTGATAAAAAATATTTTTGGTGTTTTTAACGTGTTTTTGTGGCATTTCTTTTTCATGATGGGGGATATATTTGAAGAAAATTAAGTTTAAAACTGAATATTTCTTAATCTAACACAAGGTTTTTGGATTTTTAGCTCAAAGCAGCATAATCATAATTAAAAAACCACTGGAAATGGTTTTAAAATAGATCAAAAGATAGAGTGGGTCTTTAAAGAGCTCCCTGTTTTATTCTAACAGTTTGGATTGAATGTCTTGTCAGCTAGTTCAAGGTCAAGTAGAAAAATAAGGAATTTGAAGATTTCAAAGCATTATTATTGAGAGATCCAGAGAATCCAAGGAATGTTTTATGCACCCAGTTAAGCAGAAAATGATAAACTTCATATGTTGAGGTACACCCTTGAGGCATGGAAATAACTGCTTGTTTTTGTCCGTGCATTCAAAGGTCCTAAATAATACTACATTTCATGTGTCTTCAAACAACTATCTAGAATAAGAAATCCCTTTGTAAGCTAGAATCAAAATGGGACATTCCTGAAATAAATTATTAAATGATTCAGCGTAGAGACTTCTGTTGGATTCAAGAATTATCCTGTAATTTCTCAGTACCAGCAAGGACTTGACAGGTCCCTTTCACAACAGTGGTCAATTTCCCATTTATGATGAATAATCTTTAAAGATTTATTCCAAAAAATACTTTTTAAGTGAGATTCGAGTTCAGTTCAGACGTGTTCCTCTCGGACCCGCGGGTCATCTTGCAGGAGTTGATTGCAATCGCACATCAAAGCCTGCAGTATCATTCCTTTCAAAAGCCGCACCTAGACTTTGGAATGCGCCTTGCTTGTTTTAACACTGCTCTGAACTTGCTGATTCCTTCAGCTGGAGACTTGTGTGGACACATGCTTTTAAGAAGAACTTTAAATATTTCTAATGGATTTGATGCAACTTTTGCAAATTTAGAGATTTGTTTGTCGGTTTCCTAAAGATACCATATAGATAAACTTAGTTTACGGACAGAGTTCCCAATAAAAAAACATTTTACACACTGACTGAAAGAAAAAAACAAACACACACAGCTAAATCCTTGACAAGCCAGTGGAAGAAAAATGAATTATCTAGAATTTGACAATTTCCTGCTCTTTTTCACAATTTACAACTTTACAATTGGTACACATTGCTAATAATAATTTGCAGTTCTTGTCTACGTATTGCCTTGCAGGCCTTTCCGAAAGGATTCTTGAGTGAATCTTGATTTCTAAGCTAAAATTTGCTCACAATTATTGCAGATTAAAGTGCCACAACAAATGCACAAAGGAAGCTCCTTCTTGCAGAATATCATTTCTACCAAGTAAGTTTCCCTCCTCCTCTTAGTTTGTCATTGCTGCGCACACTTTGCATAGCTTTAATGTATTTTCAATGATTGCAGTTACCAAAATTCGGAGAACAGAGTCGGTCCCTTCTGACATAAACAACCCCGTTGACCGGCCACCAGAACCTCCAATGTTTGGCACGCTGCCGAAGGCCATTACAAAAAAGGTAAAAGACGAAATGTATATATTTGTTTTTTCTTGTGAAACAGTCAATCTAGGTTTGCTTTGAGGGAAAAGACAAATATTGTTTTCCAGTTGCTTTACCATCTGCTCTTGCGTAATGTAGAGATAAGCAGCACAGTTCCGATTTTCTGTCTCGGTTTTCCCTCTATGATCCTGAAAACTCAGCCTGACTGATGTCTCCACAGGATCACCCTCCTGTGATGAACCAGTTGGACTCCAGCAGCAACCCGTCCTCCACCACCTCATCCACCCCCTCGTCCCCTGCCCCCTTTCAACAGAGCAACCCCCCAAGTGCCACTCCTCCGCCTAACCCCTCGCCCAAAGGCCATCGGGACAGTCGCTTTAACTTCCCAGGTGAGGCGTGCATTCATAGCAGTAAATACTTTTTACTTATCTTTGCATGATTGACCATGATTTGATTCAGTGTCCCAGATCTAGCACCTTCTCCGTTCACATTTAACTGAATTTCCTCATTTAGGGCTTGTCTAACAATGAAAACTCTCCCTGCTCTGCTTCTCTGTCTTTTTCTCTCTTTTTTTTTTTTTTTTTGCAAAAGCTGCCTGTTACTTTCAGCACAGACAGCAGTTTATCTTCCCCGGTGAGTTGTTGTAGTTTTATTGTGTAACTCTGCCAACTTCCTGCGCAGCCTTTTCTCTTTCCTGAGTGTTTGCTTTTGGGGGGGCTTCTAGCAGCTGATGAAACCATCCTTTTCATTGCATGACTAGACGGAGTACTAATTTACTGTTTGCAGCATTTTGGCGCCCTCTGCTGGAAGTTGTGGGAAACTGTGGAGATTTTGGTTTCTGTTGTTAGATTCTCTTACCTCACTAAATCATTTTTTCTTTATTTTTAGATGTTTCCAGCCTTGCTAATGTGTATACCGATGCACTCCAAGACACTGTGTAAGGATTTTTAACTATAACGTTTGAGTTAAGAAAAGTTCTTCCTGATGAAGCTTTTACATGTGAAATTTAACCTGTCTTTTTGAAAGCGGTGAGAAGGAGTATTCAGCGGATGACATCCATTCTGAGCTGGTTGAGGATGAAGATGAAGAGGTAATGAGGACTTTGATCTCCTGCTGTGATGCTGTGTCCAGTTCAGAAGCAATTTTTCTTTTTTTAAAGATCCACTCCTATCAAAATTTTATTTTTTGTGTTTTTAACATGTTTTTGTGGAATTTTTATCTTAATGGAAGACATATTTTAAGACAATGAGTAATTATTTCTTCAAAAAGTTGTGCAGAAACTTCTAGAAAATGACAGTAGTTTTTTTTTTTTTTGCCTAAAACGGCATGATCATAATCAAAATACTACAATAGATAAAGAGATTATAGGACTATTAAACGATTATAGGACTATAAGATATGTAATCAAAAAACACACAAAGCTGTTGTTCCGTGATTCCAGCAAGCGGAGGAGGATGATGAGGCTGAAGATGAAGACCTAGAGGCAGAAGAGGAGAACGATGATGAAGATGAGGGAAATGAGGAGCAAGGAGAGGATGAAGACGACAGAGAGCAAGTTGGGATGAAAATGGTTTCGGACGGTGAGTGCGACGAGCTGGACGATCTGCCCACCTCTCGACGAAACCAGTGGAAGGGCCCCATCTCCCGCAAACCCAGTCAGACCAGCGTTTACCTGCAGGAATGGGACATTCCTTTTGAGCAGCTGGATCTCGGGGAACTTATAGGAAAGGTGGGAAATCCCACAGGCAATAATGCAGCTAAAAAAACCCGCTTTACCTAAATGCATTCTTCCTTTTGTTTTGAATGCAGGGCCGCTGGGGGAAGGTACACAAGGGCAGGTGGCATGGCGAGGTAGCCATTCGGCTTCTTGAGATTGATGGCAACAATCAGGATCATCTGAAGCTCTTTAAAAAGGAGGTGATGAACTACAGACAGACCAGACACGAGAACGTGGTCCTGTTTATGGGAGCCTGCATGGCTCCGCCACACCTGGCTATCATCACCAGGTATGAGAGGGAAAACCTGTTATCTGTTTCAATAAAAGAGGCTCAAATGAATCTCTAGCAATCCTGTTAATTTTCCCAACAGCTTCTGCAAAGGGAGGACGCTGTACTCAGTTGTTCGAGACACTAAAAGCACCTTAGATATCAACAAGACAAGACAAATTGCTCAGGAGATCGTAAAGGTATTTTTTTGTGGAATACAGTAGTCCTCACTGTGTTGCAGATATTTCTGCATGCTTTATTTATTTATTTTCCCAGAACGCACTGTGTTCTGCATCTGTTCTGCATTGACAAAAGAAATGATCTCACTTATATCATCCAGTTAAGAGAATTAGCATTTTTGGTAGCAATGGCACACATTTTTTTCCTTAGTAAATGCAATTTCTAATCCAGCCAGTAAACATGAGGATCTGTTTTCAGCCTTTTTTAATATTTTACTATTTTTTTCTTAAATGGCTCAAGACTAGTTATTCAAGGTCACATTTTGTGTTTCTGAGTGTCTCTGTTTGTGTTGCACGACTTAATAACCCGTCTGTTTATTTTGTTTAATGCAGGGAATGGGCTACTTGCATGCCAAAGGCATCGTTCACAAGGATTTGAAGTCAAAGAACGTTTTCCATGACACCAATAAAGTGGTGATCACTGATTTTGGGCTGTTCGGGATTTCTGGAGTTGTTCAGGAAGGAAGGTAGGAAGCTCCACAAAGCTGTTTTTAAACCCTCTGCCTTAGTGCTGTTTAAATTGTGCAAATATTTCCTGGTAGTTTGTGAGAACCTGCTGAGGCCTGCAGGATTCTCTGAGGCCTTTTGGTCTATGGTGTTTTGTAAAGGTGGAAGTTACCTGATCACTAAATCTGACATTTCCAGAACATTCTGTTTTTCTTTACACTCATATCCTGTATGGATCTTTACAAATAACTATTTGAAGATCCGCTCTGATCATCTTTTGAGCTATGGTAAAATCGTTCCCAGTGGTCTTTTAACCCTTTAAAGCCGAACGTATCATATTTGATACATGAGTCTGTCAGCCCTCCTTAAGAGCAATGGAATGTAAATACAAATTTCTTGTATTTTCGTTTTTTTGTCTTAGAATATTTTTGTTAGCTCAGGAAAAAGATATATTTGAGCTGTGTGACCCGATGTATCAGATATGATACAAAATTACATTTGTATGTAAAAAAAAAAAAAAAACAATATATGTTTTTTTTGCTTTTTTTGTTCAGAGGGACTTATAAAGGCTCCAAATCTAAAGAATTTGAATTTTCTGTCAATTATTTAATGTTTCAGGCTTTACAGGGTTAAATATGATCATGGAGGTCTAGCAAAAATTTAGCAACATGTGTTGTTTTCTTGGACATAGTTTCTGCAGAGCGACAGAAATTTATTATTATCTAAATTGTGGGCAAAACTGTTACCGCAAGCAGGCCCGACACCTTTTCCTGTCACCCATAACTAAGTGTTCGTGTCCGATAGCATAAACCTTCTCACACCCTCAACCTCATATTACTGGTGCAAAAAAAAGTGGCGAGTAATATTGGAGCTATCCAGCCATACATTGTTGATCCAAATGCCAGCTCAGATGAGGAAAACAAAGACGTAGACGTATCTAGTGGTCTAGAAGTGGATGCATCAGAATGGAGTGGAGCAGGGAGCTTGTGACGCACCCAGTATATTTTCTAAAACACAAATGCAATTTTTTTAAAATGGTATTTTACCGTCTGCTCCTGATTCACGACAAGATACTCAGTTGTAGTTGGAGTAGTTCTTTAAACCGAAGGATATATTAGATTAACTTCATTTGCCCTCTGAGTCTGTTACTGAAAACCTCTTTTTTATTTTATTTTCTCAGGCGTGAGAATAAATTAAGACTTCCGCATGGATGGATTTGCTATTTAGCTCCAGAAATTGTGCAGAAGATGAGTCCTGGAAACAATGAGGACCGCCTTCCTTTCTCCACAGCAGCAGATGTGTATGCCTTTGGGTAAGTCGAGGGCACACTTAGGCTCTGGTGATGCACAGGACTGGTTTAAAACTTTTGACTGAGAATAACCATGTGACGGCTTGGTTTCTGTTAAGAACAATTTGGTATGAGCTGCAAGCGAGGGACTGGCCAATCACCAACCAGCCTGTGGAAGCCACCATCTGGCAAGTTGGGAGCGGACACGGAATAAGGAAAGTTTTGGCTGAAATCAACCTGGGCAAGGAGGTCACAGTGAGTTTTGACACGCGGATTCTGCCGATTTTTCTTTTTCTTTTCTGATTCATCAGTCACTGATCAGATTTCTGACCATAGGAGATCCTCTCTGCCTGCTGGGCATTTGACCACAGAGACAGGCCAACGTTCACCCAGCTGGCCGACATGCTGGAGAAGCTGCCCAAGCTTAACCGCAGACTGTCTCATCCGGGACACTTCTGGAAGTCTGCAGAGTAGGTATCTCCCCTTTGTCAGGGGGGAAGACACTGGATATGGGAACACTGCAAAAGATCCTGTTAGTGTTTCTCATGCTTCCTTGTGGTACAACAGCCTGTCAGGTGGGATCTGCTGATTAAATTCCAAACTCTTACTCAGTACAGATGTCTTTCTTCAAATCAGAGTTAGGAATGGATATATTTTATTTAAGATGCAAGAGGCTCTATGACCTCTTTCTCTGCTGTCTCCTCTTAGAAATAATGTGAACCATTCAAAGGCAAATGTGACTTTTTGAGGGTTTTTTTTTTTTAGAAAATAATATTTAGACAGAAAAAAGATTCTAGATTGTTGCTTTCTTGTACATAAAGTATTTAAAAGTTAATTTGTGTAATTTTAGGGTTTTAATGAGTTGTGTTTTATGCTGATTTCCAAGTACTTCATATAAGGCTGAAAGCAAAAGAAGATGATCCAACTAGACAACACAAACAGTTCAGTTTGATCTTAAAGAATTTCAGTCTAGCTACTTTTACAGTGCAGGATACTGCCTTTTACACCACGTTTTTATTAAAAAGACTTATTTATTAAAGATTTGGAACAATTGACCAACAAAAAGTTGGGTTCTATATTGAATTCAGTGACAGGATAAAATATTTTAAATATATTGTTGGCATTCCACTGAAAACAAACAAACTAGCAGTTTCTTTTTACATTTAATCTTGTCTTCACTGTTTTTAATCAAGCACGGTGTTTTTAGGAGTTAGCATGTGGCTGCATTCTCTTTTCAAATGCTTTTTTTTTTTACACAGTTGCACCCTTTTTTTTAAATGTTATTTGATATTTAAAAAAAAAATCTGAGTTTTTTTTTTTTAATAATAAGACACATATTACATCAAATTTATCACAATGAGTACGGTAAAATGAACTGCATGTTGGTTCATTTTATTCACAATAGATCAATTACAACACCAGAAGCACACCAGGTGTGATGTGTGTCACTGATTCAAACTGAAGATGACATGTTTTAAAAGTCTTAGTTTTTGCCTTTTAATACTATAAAGATAGTAGAAAAATTCAAAAGTATTTGAATTTTTACAAACCTGTTCAGAACCCACAATCTTTGCAAGCTTCACATTTTTACCAGCATCCCGATTAAGAATAACAAGGATAATCATGAACAAACATATTGCATTTCCAGATCAAAAGTTTGTTTTTCCATCACTGTAATAAGTCAGAAAACACTGGACTTCTGATCAACTATTTCCTTTAACTTATAGTGTGGCGGCCCTCTGAATATTCTTAGACTTTTCCATGCATTTTTGTCCCCTTAATCAACAAACGCTTGTTTCTGCTGCCTTTTTGCTTTTCATTAATGTTTTAACTTCTGAAACCATTTTGCTTTTGCTTAAAAACAGCTGTTAAGCCACACTGATCATCTGTGTACAATTAAAGGCCAGGTTTCAGATTTAAAAAAAAACAAAAAAAAAACTTTTAAAACCTGACAGAACAGAACACAAATGACCAAAAGATTTCCTTGGCCCTTAAACAAATCTTTCTGTGCATTTTGAATTTCTTCAAACCAATGAATGTGTGTGATGTCTTACTTTGATTCAGCCTGCTCCACTTCCACTAACCACCTAACATTTGTGTTCTCCTTTGGTCCTTTTCTCTCTGTTCTTTTTCTCTCTTTTTTCTTTTTTTTTTTTAATCCAGGTTGTAGCAGTCGCTCTGAAACATAAGCAAAACAAAGCCCGAGTCTGCCTTGCATGCTCCTGAATCCTTAATTTTCACTGGACTGATCAAAGTATTGCCTCTGCCTGAAACCGACGCCGCTCCCACTAATCTGCAATCTGATTTTTCCACGTCTAACCAATGAGTTTTCTTGGAGAGAAGTGGACTGTAAGGGGGGGCAATCCGCCGTCGCCCTTTTTCCACTGTTTGCGTCTAAAATCTCTTTGCCTTCCTTTTGTTCTGTGGTTTGAGTCGGGACGCTGAGGCTTGTGTCTGCGCTACAGCGTGCTCCTTCTCTCTGTGCTGCTGCGAAGGCCTCCTGACTACTTGATGGTTTTATTTTTTTGTTATTCCCTGGACAAAAAAATGGAACCAACCCTGGACAACTTTATTTATCTTTTCCTGAGGGTTTGTTGAGCAGCACGCGCTGCATTGACTTCATCCCACCTCGTCCCGCAGGTTTTTACATTTTTTATAAAGGCATGTGCTGATATGTTCACCAGCCGATGCTAAGACACAATATGCACTTTTTAAAAAGGACAAAATCATAATCATAGAGACTTTTTCAGAACTATTTTTTAGTAATGGTCATTTTCTTTTGCTTTGTGACGTTTGCGGTGTTTCATAGTTTTTCCTTTCAAGTAAACCTCGTGGAGGCTGGACTGTGTGATGTGCTCACTTGTACGTCGTCATTTTACAATACAATCCAGTAGGTTGATGTTTATGGGATACTTTGGGAAACAGGACACTGGTTAAGGTGTGTGAGGGTGCTCAACTACAGGTCAGATAGAAAAAAAGCTATTTATGACTAAAAATCAAAACAAAAAGATCAGTTTTTAAAGAAAAAAAACACACTTTAAAAGTGCACAAAATTTTACATCTTTTCTTTGAAAGAAATACCTAGAACAGAAATCTGAAACTAAAGTGTCCTATATCATTCTTTAAGAGTACCTCTCTTGCACGATTCTGTGCACAATTTATGGTTGCTGGCTTCAATTGCCGTGATCGTATTTGTGTCTTTTTTTAAAAAAAAAACTTTTTGGTTGTTGTTGTGACTGGCTGTGGCACAGTGTTTAATAAGTGTAAGATTGCAGTAAATGTGTTGCAAACCCACTGTTTGTAATGTAATACCTTATTTACATTACATTATTCATTGAATATTTCTATGAAAATTTTATATGTAAGTTACATCACAACATTTTTAAGTCGGTACTGATATGACATAGAAGATATGTAAATATATATATAAATATATGTATATTTATATTTTTTTCCATGTAGGAAATACTGTATAAAGGCTGTACAGATTTTTTTTTAGAATGGGTTGAGACATGATTTTTTTTTTTATGTGAAAAAAATCATATTTTTGTATTGCATGTGACTGCCATTCTGTAAGCAGTTTCTGTTTTCATCCATGGACAATAAAACTGGCTTGTCATGTAAATCATCCAGTTCATTTTTTTGTGAAGCTGATGGAACATGTCATAAATAAAGATACGGCTGAGAACTTCAGATAGATTTTTAAATTGTACTTTACTTTGACCTAAACGAAAAAAAAAAAAAAAAAATAGGCAATATTCCATTCATTTACAACAGCAGGAGTCAAACACTGGAACATCTGCTCCTAATAAGCGATATGAACAAGTTAGGGTCTTTAGAAGTATTGCACGCCTTGATTCCTGAATTTCCAGCTATAAAAAAAAATCATTTGTTTTTGCTTTCATGTAAATGTTAAATTAATGTAATTTTGGAGCCAAGGTGTTTTGATGCATTTTTGCATCAATAACCATCAAGAGGTTAAAAAAAAAAAAAAAAAACACCACAAAATTGTTTTTTTTCTTGAACTGTTCCCTTCCACAAATTGTTCAATAAATGGCTAGCTAAATCGTGGTTGATAAGGGGAAAAATCTTTGCTAAGATACGTCTGTTTCAACATTCATGCAATGCAAATTGTTGGACGTTGGGGTAGGGAAAAATGTTGCATCTTGTTTATTTCTTTCCTCCAGTGAGATGCAGAGGAACCGTTGTAGCCTCCTCATTGGATCATGGACCACATAACAGTTGTGCAAACGCACTTCCTGAGGAGGAGTTGCACCTTAGAGAATTCAAACTCTGCTTAGTGACTGAGTTGAAATTTGCTATTCTGTCCATTGTGCCGGTGTTCACTTGGGTTACACACCTGTGTAAGTAATCCATTATGGATTTATTTAGTAAAACACCCCAGTAGTGGTTGAATTTGAAGGTCTGCACACTTACTAAAGGGATGTGCCGGGTTGATGGATGTATTTGTTTATTTTTTAACAAAGCTGCCAGATTGGCTGCTGCATGATGACAACAGGATTGTTGGCATGGAGCAACCCCGCCCCCCTTTCCCTCCTCATTCCTGAGAGTTTGGAACAGCCCATTTTGTTTGTCACAAATGATCTTATTTAAAGTAAATGATTTTGCCGATTGCTGATTCACAATGATTTAAATAAAGAAATAATCAGAAATGTAATTTTAAGCTTATTATCTAAATACATGTCCTCCATCATCAGAAAAATGCCACAAGAACATGTCAAAAACATTATTTTCATCAAAGTGGGTCTTCAAAATGTGATACTGACTGTTCATGCTCAAGCAGTTCAAGTAATTGGATTCTAAAGGGTTTTTTTTATTTTTTTTATTATGAACTGTCGATGCACATCTTGAGGGGAGTTTTTCAGAGCCCTGTGGTTTTGAAGCCTTCTAGTTGTTTCAGCCTGGTTGCAGAAGACGTGTGTTAAACCTCTCTAGTCCTTGGCAGGACATTATTCTTGAAAGCAAGCGAATGCTTTTGATTTACCTCTAGGTGGCATAAAAACTCCACAGAAAGTTTTCTAACTGTGCAGCTGTAATATGGTCTGATACTGGACGATTCCTTTTCTTTTCTTGTGATAGATTTTCACATTGTGTTTTTTGTTTTTTTTTTTAAATAATGCTTAGCTGAAACTCACCACAGAAGCTGAACCCCTGATGCCTACATTATTTCCAGCTATGAAAACTAAAGTTTTTGCTTCCAAGTAAAAGCTAAATTATGGTAAGTTTGGAGCCAAAGTGGTTTGATGCATATATGGATCAATAGGCATCAAGGGGGTTAAAGACCCTTGTACGATCCAGTTTAGAGACCCATTAACAGGTGTTGTGCCTGAGCAGGTAGATGGGTATTTGACCTCTTTCTTCTAAAAACCACACTATGCCCTCAATAATATGTCATAAAGTAAAAAAAAAAAAAAAAAAAAGGTCATTTGCTTGGTTTCAATGGACCACAATTTCCTCTACCAAAGATGTTTAAACATGTTTTGCTAAAGGTCAAAATGACCCAATCTACATCTATATTTTTTGCATTTTCCCCAGGGACTCATACAAGGTGAATTGTTTTATAATTGCTGTTTGTGCAACAAAAAATGTCCTTTATGAACATTTGTTTCTCAATACTAGATGCTTTTTAATTTTAGATCGAGTTGTGACCCATTTACTAAAGATACTGGTATTGACACCTAACAAGAAGGCGTAATAAGGGTTTAACCTTTATGTTTCGTAGACTTTTTGTTAAGCAGTGTTGCATCCTGTTTCTGTTATGTGCACAGCATTGATGTTCAACCTTTGATTAAACCTTTCGAGGTTTCTTACATTCATGGCTGTGGGATCTAGGGTTAGAAAAAGAGAAACAAGTATTCCTGAATTTATCATTTAACGCTGTTTCTATTTTTGATGTGACTTTTCTTAATATTTGTGCAAAAGCGTGAGCCCTGCAGAAAAAAGGTGGCTTTTTATCAGCTGCCCCTGCTCAAAAGGTCTTTGACTCTGTCACCAGATCACATGCCAGGTGTATGATCCCCTCACAAGGAGGGATGTTAATGCTCATGGCACTGATTTTAAAGCCTTTTTAAGTCTAATTTTACTTGAAATCTCACTCCCATCTTAGGTTTTAAACCAGGTTGATGTAGCAAGGAAAGGCAAAGGGGAAAAAAGAGGAGTGGCAGAAATCTGAAGTTCATTTTCACATTTGCTGGGCCCTCCATTGCAACTGTCAGTTATCAGCTGATGTCCTTGAAATGGTCCGGAATGAAGCTGTCCACCATCACCGACAGAAAGTCAGCTATTTATAGGGAGCGCCCTATAAATAAATAAAATGGCGGTGTATGGTGAGGACACCGGCCGACAGAAACACACAATGTAAATCTGTCATTATAACTCACCAACGGGACTTTCCGTCTAATGATAATAGGTGTGAGGTTGCTAGCATTAAGTTATTTTTGGTCTCTGGTCTCACTTCCTCTAATGTAACCCGTCTTTTTCTCGTTGGAGGCTATTTCTTTCTTTGTGATGGTAAATCTGTATCAGTGTGGTAAACTGACAATCATTTCTGTGTCCCTCTGAAACTTGTTAACGTACTAAAAACCCGCTTTTTACTCTGGACACATATTGACATTGTTGATGTACATACATGACGTTCCTTTTTCCACTAAACAGATTATTTGTCAGAGTTTTACATACACAAAAGCTATGAGGAACAAAAACTTGTTCTAAATTGCTGCAATATTCACAGTTAGAGGTATATATTGAAAAAGCAAAACACAAGTGATCAGGCTCATGCAACTTCTTATCATCTGATATTTTACAGAGGTCTGCATGACCAGTGTAAGCTCAGAACACCAAAACCACTTCCTTTTCCTTATTTAAACCAGAGGAAGAAGTCAGAAAAAAGACAAGCATGCAAATGCATAAAACTGCAGATTTGGTCTCAGTTCCCATATGCTCTGGACAGTTCCGTTCATTTGCTGCATTTACCATTAAACAAAGCTCTAGTTCTTCTTAGCTGTTGACTGCAAAAAAAAAAAGGTAAGTGATTACGAGCATCTTTTAACGAAAGGTCTGACATATTAAATAACCTATTTTCAGCAGGAAAAAAAATGAATTTTAAGCATTAATTTTAAGTTATTTCTAGGTTTTACAATTCTGTCTTTTTTATTGAGTCCCACCTAAATCTGACAACTATGAGGAAAAACCTTGCGGTGTGAAATTATGAGGGTTAAATCTTTGATTACCTATACCAAGATTTAAACCCATAAAGATTTGTCAAAGATATGAATGTCTTTTTTTTATATTATAATTTTAAGAAACTATTTATAGTGAAAATAAAAGTTGTATTAGTAAGATGTAAATTAATGATACAACAAAAAAGCTTTTTAAAAATACAGTTTTTAGTAATTGTATCTTTCTTAAATTTTGATATGCTGTAAATGACCAGTGTGGCCTTTGCAGAAGTCTAAAGATCCCAATGCTTTTCTGTTGATAAAGCTTGTGTTTCCTTCTTATTTAAATTAAATATTTTAATTCAGACATTTGTCTGAAATTTACTTTCATTTTTTTAATTCTTTCTTTTTTTTGTTTTCAAGGAAACAAGAAAAAGTGGGGGAAAATTAAACAGTTTTACAATTAACTGCTACATATCCATTATTAAAACTGCTGTTAATGGAAGCTGTATTCTAAAAATCCAGTTTTATCGTCAAAATACTGTAGTTTACAGGACAGTACATTTTCTCCCTAAATGTCACCTAGAAGTTTGTTTGTTTTTTGCTAGATTATTTACGTACCTTCATATGGTGGTAAAAATCTGACATTTCAAATTAACTTTAAAGGTAAATCCTACATGGCATTTTTACAAGCTGCAAAACATTTATAGAAGCTGTGGAAACATTTCTGAAGGCTCCAAATATGTGGTGTAAATTTCCCCATCATTGGAAAATCTTTTGCTGACAGAAGGAAATGTATTTACGTATTAGAACCCCCTTTAAAAATATGAATTTGGTTTATTTTTGGTTTGAGAATCTTGTTTTAGTCTAAACTAACACCCTCTGCTTTCACTTTTAACGTGGATAGTCTTCAAGGCTCTCTCGGGAAGACATTTAAAAAGCCCTCCCTCATAGCCTACATCCAAAATGCTCCTAGAAATACCATTTTATTTATCGATACCAACTTTAACTCCCAGAAAAATATGCCTGCAGTGGGTGAAGGTGTGCAAAAAAGGATATGACGAATCGGAGGCAACATTTTAACAGGGAAGGGATGTGAAAAAACATCGCTGGTGCATCAATGAATGCAAATCATCAATTTGTACACTAAAGCTACTCCTGACTGAATATTTCTGACACCTAAAACTGCCTGACATTAGCATCCAACACTTCTGGTAATTTTTGCTCCTCAGGGAATGGCGGAATGTCCTGGAAATGTACTCCAAAGAAAGAAAATGTAACATCAACCTAAGAAAATAGCACTGAATTCCAGTGGTGTAAAGTACTAAAGGAAATGGATTTCATTACTTTATTTAAGTTTGTTTTTTTGGCTTCTATGTACTTGTACTGAGTATCAAAAATATAAGCAACTTTTTCTCTCTCTCAACAACAATTTTGATTGAATATTTGTACTTTTTACTCCACTACACTTACAGAATCATTTCAGCATAATTCTAAGCAGTCGATGTCATCGGCAAACACATTCAGTTCAGATTACTGACGGTTAAGGTCTTTGGCAGATACTTTTTTTTTGGGATAATTTTTTTTAAATGTGATCAACAGAAGTCTTTCTTTGATGTCTCACATGTCTCTCTCCATGTCGTTTTAGACATGAACATGAAACTCCAGCTGTTTTGTGAACAAATCCTGTGTGCGTCACTGCTCATCCAATGTGCTATGGTTGTGCCATCAAACTCTGCCACCCTCTCCCCCATCAGTCCATCTGTCAGGCCCCACTTGTCTACCACAAACTCATTTGAGGAGAATATGTTGAGCACCGAGCGTATCAAAACGACTCTCTCAGATGAACAAGCTATATCAGCTTCTGCACGTCCTCCTGCTGTCAAACCAAGCACTTCAACTTCACCTGCAACACCGGCCACCAAAACCAACAACTTTTTGTCTTCAGTCCTGCAGGGGCATTTTCTCCAGGTGGTCTTCGTGTGCTGTGGATTGATTGCGGCCTGCACAATTTTACTCGTTTCCGTTTGTATTTTAGCATGTAAAGTGTGTCATTTGAGCAAAAAGCTCAAGAGTGTGAGAATGGACAATGAGGTGATGGGTGATTCTGGCTGCTTCATGATTCTGTCTGAGAACAACAAATGCAAGCCAGAGGCTGAAACCAGGCTACTGACCAACACAAGTCAAGAAAAACTGGAGATGAGCAATGGTGCCACTGAGGAGGAGGGAGGGATCGCCAAGAAGGAGGATGGCGAACCCACAGCCTCTGAAAAACGTGACGAGACTCCTCCGCCAAGCTCTGCAGAAGACACTTCTTTAAAGCCCCAAGGCGAAGCGACCATGCCGGAGCCTCCCACAGCTGCTGCAACCGAGCCTTCTGGAGGAACAGAGCAACCCAAAGAAGTTTCTGAGTGAAACCAACATTTCTTTTGCAACTACCAGTACTTCAGTTCCAGATATCTTGCTATAAAAATGCTTTAGCAGCAACTTTTCTTGAAACCCAAATTAGTTTTCTAGGGGTGTAACGATCGTTTTAACAATGATCTGCGTCATATAATAATTAGTGGTTGCAGATACAGTTCATTGTCGATATTTTTTTCATTTTGAACAATCTGATTCCCTGACCTAAAATGAATCCAGGACATCTTTGGCCAAAACCAGTGTGACTCGGAGATAAATACCTGGTACTGAACAGTGCAGGTGAATTTTTCCACATTCCTTGTATTTCTTGCTCGATAATAAATTAAGTATGTGTACAAACTAACAAGTAACAAGAATCCATTCACATTTTAGTTTAGTAAAGTTCAGCCCACTATTGTTTTTCCACATCAAAATAATACAAAGGGAAGATTATTGGAATGTTCTACCACACTGTATGGACACGCGTCTTTGCTGAATTCAAAGTGTTTGAACACATTGGACTGTAACGGTACCTTGATCATTTTTTGCTGTGTGTTCGCTGTGATGGCACTTTTTTCCTTTATAGTAAAATAAACCTACCGGGCCTCAATCCAAATGGTATTTTCCAATGTAAATGATAATGGCATCGATCAATTCAATTAACAACTTGCCTCATACAAAACAATCTGGTTGGATCGTAGGAATATAAATTCATTCATTGATTAAGCTGATTAATGGTTACACCCCTACAAATTTTAAATCTGAAAAAAATGCATTTCAGATGTGCTTGATATGATATGATATGATATGATATGATATGATATTATATGATATGATATGGCTTTTGTGTCTGCTGTAGATTAAACTGAGTTTATATAATAATCTGGTTTTTAACAAAGATGTTACAGCAACTGCTGATGTATACAATTTACGTGTGTGTGTGTGTGTGTGTATTTGTGAGACTTACTTGATTAGCAGGCAGGGAATGTGCCTCTCCCAGGCAGCACCACCAAACTCCCAAAGAACGCTTTGTGTCCTCTGCCTTACAAAACCAAAATAAAAAAAGTTTTTTCAAATTAAAATACCGCTTCCGCATTCGTGTGCAGATCCTTGTCTAACTTTATACCTGTTACTTTGTCATGGATGTGCAGCTTCCACTGAAAAGCCTAAGTGGCGCTCTCTCTGAAAAACATCTGCTGAGTGTTCAGCTTGAATAGTGAATGAAAGGGGGGGTGAAAACACGCTGACGTGGGCTGACTGTGCAATCACCGCAATCAAATATACCCAAGATCATGACATGTTTGAAGGATTCCCTAAAAGTACCCTAGAAGAGTTGGATGACATAAATAACAAAAAAGCTTTAAGAATAAATTGTGGTGCGGCGCCACCAACAGCAGGTGAAGCTGAGACTTCCAGGCTTTCTCTAAGGAGCAGTAAGAGGATACAAGAGTTTCAATCCCATCCAGAGATTTGAAGTACAAGAAAAGAAGGTACAGAGAAAATGTGAAGCAGATTGCAAAAGAGAGTTTTTCTTTCTTTCTTTTTTTTTTTTTACAGAGCAAGAACAAGAGCCTATGAGAGCCCTCTTGGCTGCTGTGGCAGCATAAAACAGGAAATGCATGCTTAAGGTTTGAATGGTCATTATTTATAAGCTCATACACCCATGAGCTGGAGTGTAACTGTGCGGTATGAGTGCAGCAATGCAGCACAGAATGGAGAGTTGGCTGTATTGCAGATGACAGGTGGGATGCTGCAGAGATGGAGAGTGGTCTTGCAAATAAATCTTGGACTCTTTATGCATGAGCCACTAAATAATCAGAGGTTTAAAAAAAGGAAGAAGTAATTACACTCTGCTAATAACTTTGGAAGTGAACACTAAACAGAAGGTTGATGTATCATAGATAAAGACTCATTTGCCTTACAAACAGCCAGTTAGTCTGAACAATGGACTCCCCTTTAAATAGTAAAGGTAAGTCCTCAAAGCTGTCTCATTTCAGTGAGTTACCCTTGCTGAGATCAGGTCTGCAGAGATTCCTTCATTATATGCTCCATTTTCCCCCTTGCCGGTAGTCCCCCTCCCTATAAACACACCCCCTCCCTTCCCATTTGCACTGCACACAGTAAATCTGGACCCTGCAGTGCTCATAGGAGGCTATAGTAAACCCCCAGCTTTCAATGACGACGAAAGGACTAAACTTCCAGCCGCTCAGGGTGGCCGGACTTGTGTGCAGGGGTCAGCGCGAAAGGTAGATGGTGGGAAAATTATAAAAATCCTGCTTTAGCAGCTGGTCCAAAGCGAGGAGACAAGAAGAGAAAAGGTGCCGGAGAAAAACAAAAAAAAAAGGAGCAGAGAGAAGTGACTGGAATGATAAAATGAGAAGGTGAGTTATTTAAAGTCTTTTTTTTTGTTTTTAAGAAACACATGCAGCCACACCCTCGGATGGCGAACCCTGCATTTTGTGCTGTGCGGAGCTGCTGCTTATGCCTTTGCCTGCCTTTGGAGCAGCTGAGTTCTGCATGAGTTCTCTGTGGAGTCATTAATAAAACCCTATTGAGCTAGTTTTCCCCCCTCTGAGAGCATGGGACTGACAGCCACTGATGACTGAACACAAACTGATGCCAGGGAAAATGACTGCAGGGATTTCTCTTCCTTGCTGATGAAGGATAGCATGTTATAGAGTAGAAATGATCACATTCATTTGAGATTGAACGATACAGAAAGTGGCACATTTTTAATGATTGTGCCGTAGGGCACACAAAAACGACTCTGCTGTTGTGCCTTTGTGTAAATTAGTAAACAATGAGGTGCAGGAAACACAGTTACCTGATCTTCATGCATTTGTAAGATATGTTTTTTGAAGAATGATTAAACCTATTTTTTTGAGTCAAATTTATTCCAGCCATGTCTTTCTGCCATCTTCTTGTGAAATAAAAACTAATGTTCTTGCTTTCCTGTCGTGTTGTTTTAGCAGGTATGGGCTGCTGAAGCGTTTTCTAAATGATGCCCTACTGGAATTTGTGCTTTTGTCTTGTCTGGTGTTTCCGGGCCTGGCTGTGTGCCCCTCCGACTGCTCCTGCAGCCGCAGCCACCGAGAGGTAGACTGCTCCTGGAAAGGTCTCAGACAGTTGCCTGATGGCCTACAGTACAACATTCACTCCCTCGTCCTGTCCCACAACAGATTTCACAACCTGGACGGGAAGCTCCAGCAGTACACCCATCTCCGCTTACTCGATTTGTCTCACAACAGGCTGAGCCACCTGCCAAAGAACTTACCTCGCTCCCTCTGGCAGCTCTCAGCCTCATTCAACCATATCAAGTTGCTGGACAAGAATGACACTGTGTACCAGTGGAATCTGCAAACGCTTGACCTCTCTAACAACAAACTGGAGAGGGCCATCTTCATCAACAACACACTGATCAATCTGCTCACACTAAACCTCAGCCACAATCAATTTTGGACGTTGCCAACAAACTTGCCACACCAACTTGAGACCATTGACCTGTCCCACAATTTGCTGGTGAAGGTTCTGCCGGGGTCTCTAGACCGGCTCCCAAGGCTGACTCACATCTACCTGCACGCCAACCGCTTTTCCTCGCTGCCCTCTGGAGTTTTGGACAACATGGTGTCGCTGAGGATCATCACACTGAGCAGCAACCCCTGGGCCTGCCACTTGTATGAGGACATGGCCTATCTGCTGTCCTGGGCTCAGCAGACCTCTGTGCTCGTGCTTGGCTGCCCCTGCCACACCCAGCCTGTCTGTGGAGGACTTCGCCCCAGTAAATCCGGAGGATGGCACTTCGCATCCTACACCTCTCCTCCCCTGGCTGCCAAAATTCCAGACCTAAGCTCTGTGCCCCCTGAAGCAAGAGTGACCTGGTGGTGGCAGTTGTTGGCTCAGCTAAGCACACCTCACACCCCTAAAGACACCTCCAACCTTCCTCCGAGCTCTATTTTCACCGCAGACAACCATCCAGCGATTAATCACCTTCCTGCCACTGCCAGCCCTGCGAACATAGATCACCTCCTTTCTGGCAAAAAGGAAACTTCTCCATCTTACTTCCTCTACACAACTGACTCACTCTATTTCTCAGACAAAGGTCTCATTACTGAAATATTAAAGGAGAATGAGATGGCCACGGATCGATTCTTTACAACAGAGATCCCCTCCATTCAGACCAAGAAAACAACCACTCTTCGCACCAGGAGTGTGAGGAGGCAGAATCAGTCGACTCCCGGAGGCAGCAGCAGCGGCTGTGCTGTGCCCGTTTCCTGCTCCATGCTGCTGTTTCTTCACAACATGGGGCTTCTGTCTGTTATCGCTCCCCGAGTCCTTTGAAGGCCGAACGAAAAACGCCCAAGAACTGAAAGCACAAAAAAGTAAAACACACAAAGGAGCACTGACACTTGAGCAGCTGTTGTCTATGAAAAAATCTAAAAAGCTTGGATAGGAGGGTAAACCAAGAGTTTCTAAACTATTTGATATTTTCAATGATGTTGATACTGGTACCTTTTTTTGATAACATTCTGTAAATAATGTAAACAAATCCCATAAACATGACAAAAGGATTTTGGCTGCATGTTGATCCATAAATATTTTGGTAAATGGGGAACTTACTGGATTTTCCACACTATCTGGCGCAACTGCATTCACAGTAATTGTAGAACTTGTTGTCACATGATACCTGTAACTCCCCACCTTGTTGGAAACACGTAAAAAAACTGATACAGCTAAAACAAACTTGACTGTGACTAAGCTAACTCCCAACTTTGTTAATAACACGTTAAAAAACACAGTCCGACCTGCTAATTTAGGAATAGGCAACTCCAGGCCTCGAGGGCCTCATTCCTGCATGTTTTCCAACTTACCGTGCTCTACCGTGAACCAGGTAATCAGTCACGAGTAGGGATTAGATATCTGGAAATCATGCAGACTGCGGCCCTCGAGGCTTGGAGTTGCCTATCCCTGTGCTAAATGTTAGCTGCGTTAGTGTATTTAACTCCCAACCTTGTTTGAAAAGTGTGAAACACAGACTGATACGCTTCCACTAAAACAAGCATTTAATAACAGGTTTAAAAAACACTGTCCGGCATTGCTACACGTTAGCCATGTTAGTGTTCTAACAATAACACCTATTAGTGACACGTAAAGACTGACACAGCTAAAACAAACTTAACTCTGACTACCATTCACTAACTCTCAGCTGGATTTTAAGCATTAGCACTTTGAGACCTGATATCAAGTGGAAAGTGCGTTATAAATAAAATTGATTATTATTATTATTATTATTTTCACTATAAGACCCAACTAAACATTTTGACAGAGTGCTGTGTATCTTTCAATGTTTTTCTCTCTCAAAATCACTTCGACATCAGTAAGCACAACCAGAGTTAATCCATATATAAGGTGCACTGTCTTATTTTGAAAAAAAAAAGCTTTTTAAGTGAGTCTTATAGATTTTTTTCTTATAGAAATTTGTTGGTTTGTTGAGGCAGACATGACTTGTAAAGTCTTCATGCTGCCTGCAGTTTCACTTAATCAAATCTAACTGACTCATAAAATGGTGAAATCCTTCTCATTTTTACTTCCTTCTGAGATGCCAATTTTACTTACACTTTCAAAACAGGGTGGAAACTTTTATCATTTACTATAGAGAAACCCATAAAACAAATATCAAATGTTTTTGTAAATTCTGCTTCAAAACTGCTTTTTGAATGTCACTGAGCGGATAAAATCAAAAAATGTAATGAATGCAGCTTAGCACATGATGGCACTATACACTCAGCAAAGAGTTTGTTATGTAAGACGCTGCTTGGTGTTCACCTACAGCTTAATGCTTTGGGTCAAGGTGCATTTATTTTTACACTTTTGCTACAGAAAATATTGTGTGACATGAAAAAAAATCAAAAAATATAAAAATAAATGTTCCCTTTAACAGATCTTTAACGGTTTGATGATACAGGAAACAGCACAGACTCAGTGGAGTAGAGGGCAGACAAACGGACTGTGTTGCATCACTAAATCTAACAAGTAGTTCTTCTGCATTTTGATCACATCTCAGACTTAAGTGTCCTTCATGATTCAGCAACGCTCGTGAAACTGATCTGCATGGTGACTGGCGTCAGAGGAATGCTAACTCGCTGACAATTTGCTGCAGAAAATTGAAGCACAGGAATTTTGGGGCTTTTTGTAAGCAAAATGTCAAGATAATTAAACTGTGATTTCAATAAAGAGCATTGTTTCACTGGTCTGCAGGTTTTTGTATACATTTTAGTGGCATGCCTTCTCAAAAAAAAAGCCAAAAAGTGTATATATTTTGAAAAGAAAACACATAGGGCTGGATTTTATCTTTTACTTTTAAGCCAAAAAGTGTCCCAGTAGCTTGTTCTAACTTGGGTTAACAGATTTCCAGATGAGTTTCACTTGTCAAAGACATGGGTTTACAGGTCACAGTCCCAGTCAAGGTGGTGGCGATTTAAAGAAAAGTAAAGGTGGAGCCACACTTAAGCCTAACGTTCTTTTTCTTTCAACAGTTTTATTGTTGCAAATGTTTCAGAAATGAATGACTGTTGAAAACATTCATAAACTTTTTATCTGATTTAAACAAACAAACAAAAAAAAACCACTGTGGTTTTTTAAAGAGACCGAAAAAGAGCTCTACTCTAACCGTTGTCTATTTGACTGGCTTCCGTGATGTTTCTAGAATTTGTCAAAATCTTTATTTTTATGTGCATTATGTTTACAGGAAGTATATAAAATGCAATAGATAGATAGAAAGATAGAGAGAGAGCGAGAGAGAGAGAGAGACAGAGAGATAGAAATAATCCCTTCCGCCACATTATCAACAAGACTGGCTATGGATACAGACTCAGAATTGGGGCAACCATCAGTCACCTCCTCTACATGGATGACATCACGCTATACACTAAGAGCGAGCGCGACATTGACTCCCTCATGCACACCACCAGGATCTACCGTACTGACAGTGAAATAGCATTGGACTGTGACAAAGAGAAGCAAGGTAGTCCACACAGACGGGGTCTCACTCTCAGAAGGAACAATAGCAGACATTGAGGACAGGAAGTAACTAGGAGTTCCACAGGCAAATGGCAACCTGAAACAGGCAACAAGAAAAGCCGTAACAGCCAAGTACCTTCAACAAATACGGCAAGTCCTGAGAAGCCAGCTCAATGGCAAGAACAAGACTTGGGGAATAAAATTACGCACTGCCAGATACCCTGCAGGGTATCTTCTGTATCAGCTCAGATACCCTGTAGGAATAATCAGATGGCCAAAGGAAGAAATACAGACCACAGATGTTAAGACACAAAAGCTCCTCACCATACATGGAGGGTTCCATCCCAAATCCAGTAGCCTGCGACTGTATGCTAGCCACAAGGAAGGAGGCCGAGGTCTAGTGAGCGTGGAAGCCACTATCCAGGATGAAACATTCAAGATGCATGAATACATCAAGCTCAAGGCCCCAACTGACAGTGAGCTCAGTGAATGTCTCTGGCAATGAAGGATGCGAGGATGCGGTGCTGGAGGACAGCTCCTCAGGAGAGGACAAAGCCCATGCATGGGATGTACCACCAGACCATAACCGATATCAAGAAGTCCTACCAATAGTTAGAAAAGGCTGACCTACAGGACAGCACAGAAGACCTCATCCTGGCAGCTCAGGAACAAGCCCTGAGCACCAGAGAGACAGAGGCTCAGATGTACCACACCAGACAAAACCCAAGGTGTAGGCTGTGCAAAGAGGCGCCTGAAAGAATCCAGCACATAACTGCAGGGTGGAAGATGCTGGCGAGTAAAGCATACATGGAGCGCTACAACCGGGTGGCTGGAATAGTATACAGGAACATGTGTGCAGAATATGGTCTGGAAACCCAAAAGCCAAAAACGGGAAACACATTCGAAAGTGGTAGAAAATAAGAGAACAAAGATCCTGTGGGGACTTCCAGATACAGACGGACTGGATGGTAATGGTGAACCAACCAGACATTGTAGTGGCGGATAAAGAACAGAGCACAGCTGTTGCGGTGGATGTAGCAGTACCAAGCGATGATAACATCACGAAGAAGGAACATGAAAAACTGTAATAATTAAATAGAATAATCAGTTAATTCTAAAAAGTCACACAGATGATTTCATGATGGTTTAATCTCCCAAACCTTTGCTTTACAAAAGTTTTTTTCTCTATGTACTAATAAACATCCAACAGTTTTGGCTTTTTCTTCATAACAAGGGAGATGTTTTTAGAACCTGAGCATAGTTCATCTTAGCTAAAATATGTGCAAACTTAAAACTGATAGCTTTATTCAGCTCTTCATAAAAAATACAAATAAAATCACAGATGAGAATATTTTTTGACAATAAGGACCCACAAGATGCTGCACTGCATGTATGAGTTTATCTTTTCTCATTTTTTCCACAGCAGAACTTTAAAACATCTCTTCCAAGTAGTTGATGTGCCAGTGAGCCGGCCTCCCAAGCCAATTATTTTCTCTGTAGACAGCACAAAGTGATGTCAGATTCCTCTTCTGGCTTCTCCTAATAACTGACAAGGTATAGAGGGCGAGCATCATTTACTGCTGCCATGCCTCCTCCCTTCATCTCAGCCCTCCAGCTTGTTTTGAGTGAGTTTCCCTCCTGCTTCCAGCCACATTCAATAAGATTCACCCTTTGTGTTCTTCTTTGCACTGCCATCTTGTGTTCTTCTATTTTTTTTGTAAGAGAGCCTTACAGAAGTTCTTGACGCTAACACAACCTGCTGTTGTAAATACAGGGGTTTTATTTGCATCAATCATGGATCTTTACAGAAGAAGAAGTTAATTTTCCAACTAGAAAAGATTCTTTTCCACCTTTTTTTAGACTACATTTTTCCTTCCCTTATTGGGTTGGTGTTTTACCAGCTGCAGAAATCAGTGTTTGTTTGGAAAATCAACCAAAAATTCACTTGTTCACAAGGCAAGCAAGGCAACAATTAATTCACGTTATGTATTCATTATCGTAATAAGATTAAAGAAAAAATGAAGTTTAATCAAAAGGAATATTCAGAGTAAATATTAACCAGAAAGAGTGATATTTTTTATTGAGTTGTTTAAAGAAAAAACAAATCTTTGTCCTCAATCTAAACTCTTTTCTTCTATACTTTCCACACAATGGCTCTTTCGTGTGGGCCCTCCATTCATGGTGTGAGCACTGCAGGTACAACACAATCTAACACATGAAGTCACCTCAAAATAAAATCACAAAAAATTATAGGATTCACAAGGCGAGCCTGGTTTATATTAAACCTTTTGCCATAACTTACATAATTATTTAAACACACAACTTTTGTTTAGCAACTAACTTTATATGAAAGGCAGACATACTTGAAATGAACTCTGACAATGATTGCTCATACTTTAAGTGCCCTCTTGTGGTGACAGACAGCACACCAACAAAGCTCCATGTTTTAAGATGTTATGTTATAAGATAAACTGAAATTAAAACCACTTTGGGAAACTTTTATCCAAATTTTAGGGTAGAAATACATTAATCATGCATTCATTTTGCTTTATTTACTGGCTAAAGTTGTAAAATGTACTGTCTGACATCCAAGTGTAGAAGTTAAAGTGGGAGCATCTCTAGCTTAAATGAAAAGAAAGCAATGTTTTGACAGCAACCTCATAACTGGCAGCTTCTCGTAACCCTTACTAGCATCAAAACAGTTCAACAATGTTGCTGCAGCCCATTTCTGCCCAAAACACTAGTGCCAGTTTCAATCCCCATGGTGCCTGGGTCACATTATCAGTGGTAGAATTAGGCTGGTACCCAAATAAAGGACGCTCAAATGCACCAGATAAAGTTTATCTGATCAGCCTAATCTGTATTGACAGCTCGGGTCTATATGCCAAAACTCAATATCTCTTTGAACGAGCAGTTTTCCATTCTAACATGTTTTCCATTGTGGCTACTGATCAGCCAAAACCTAAAATGTGTAGGAATTGGATTGGGTAGGTGGGTGGGTGGTGGAGGTGGTGGTGGTGGGGTAACAAGCCCCACTCCAGCAGCTGGAAAGACTGATGAGACAGGCAAAATTTAAGCCTGCAGCATAGCGGGGGGAGGCTGAGGATGTGGTATCTCCTGCTCTCATCTCAGAGGCAGAGACAAGGCAAGGTCAGTGTTAAGGTCAGTGGTTGCAGAGCGGGAAGTGTTTGGCGATCGAGGGAATATATATGGTGGCAGCCAGTTAGGGTAGAGGAGAGTAAAAATGAAACGAGGAGGATGGACTGGTTAGAAAACAACACCATGAGGGCCACTTAACCGTGTGGCCAGATGAGCTCACATTCAGTTTGAAAGGGTGCGTGTGAAGTGGAACAGTCGTATAAGCTAAAATGACTAAAAATAATTATAACATTTATCTGTAAAAAAAGACAGAAAAACTTCCCGTTAGTGATCCAGCTTGACATTAAGCTGTGGGTTTGGGAAAATAAAAAAAAAACAAAACAAGTTGGGCTATTTTTATTTCTTTGTCAGGACAAAGCTCTCCAAAAGGCCAAAATGCACATGTTTCCTCTGAACAGGTGATAGGACGGCTCCTCGCTGGGCTTTAAAGCCCTTCATCATCATCTGTAACACAGAACTCTCTCTGGAGTCATACAAACAGCAGCCAGAACATTCCAGGGAGCTGCAGGGGCACGAGCTTATCTCCCAGCCCAGTGGAGCAGGTAAATGATGTCGTCATCATCCACTTGTGTTGGAGTCTGATAGGGCTAAAAGAGCCCTGCATGCAAGGACGGGCCACTGAGGTCAGAAATGCAGATTTTCAGCTTTGAAAGAAGAAACGATTTAGTTTGTTGGAAACATTTCTGCTGGACCTCCTGTTCGTTCATTCTTCCAAAGCTTTGGAGTTTTCTTCTGTAAAACTCAGGGGGGCATTATGTGATCCTTTGGGGCAGCATGGGCTAATTGTGATATGTTAAGGTGCTTTTGAGCACTTTATATCAATGAAAACTGTAATTTCAGGAGTCTGCAGGCATAATTAGCAAACGCTGAGGAGCTTTTAGGATGGAGGTTTCAAAGACAAAATTGGGGTTTCTTTTTCTCATAAGTAATGGGTAATAATGTGAGAGTCTGGATATCAATATGGTCTATCTACCTGCGATGCTCATGCGTTGCCTCCAGCGCAGTTTAATTAACTCCTACTGTATGGGGTTACAGAAAGGGAGGGGGGGTAGATCACTTGTGAAAAAAAGAACATCTTTCCCACTGATCTTACTTCAAACTGTTCCCCTGTGTGGTCACAAAGACACACAATTCAAGCAATCCCCACAAATCATGATGAGTTGACAGGGTTTAAACACAATCACCTTTGAGGAAAATCAATGAGGAAAACAGAATTGTTATTTGTTAAATTTATCATTGCTTGATCCCAGCTGGCCGAAAGAGGCTTCTGCAGAAATGTTAAATGATCCCAGGCGAGATGGAACAGCAGGAAGTCTGTAGTTTGAGGGGCAGCTAATTCCTGAAATAGGGCTGTCAATTATGCATGCTTCAGTCTGGCTCTTTCCCTGCAGCTCGAGAGGTGCTTTAGCTCAGCAGAGACGGTGCCGAAAAGGCAAGGACACTAGAGGGAGACAATTTGTTCACATCTGCAGTTGTCTCCGCAGCTTTCCTCGAGCTTCGCTGTAATAGGCTCTCCTGAGGAAAAAGCAGAGATCTCTCAATCCGCAGCAACATAAAATATAATATAAAAAAGCAAAGTAAAATCATTCACAAAATCCTTTCAATAACATCTCAAAAGGGTCCAACTAAGCAAAAAAAAAAAAAAAGGTGAGAAGGTGCTTATGCTGAGCTATCTTAAAGCAGAAGATTTGTTGGGATATAAGAGTACAGCGAGAACATGTGGTGAGCTTCTGTTGTGTTTGTGCAAAATCCCCCCAAGAGTTCAGGTTTCACTTTAAGACGAGCATCATCTGCCACCATTTGTGCTTTTGCATCCTCTTAAAATCAAATAATGTTCATTTTATTTAACAGAAACCTCTTTGCGGGAAAAAAACAGCAAACAAAAGAAAAAAATCCAAACCCCTCCAAGGTCAAAAAAAGATTATGAGGGTGTAAAGCGATTACTGCAACAGGAAACAGGATGCCCCTTCTCAAAACAGTGTCTTGTAACGCCATCACTGAGTCTTCGCTCTTTCCTTTTCCCTTCAGCTTTTTCACAATCTATCGAGTGTACTTCTTTCTCCCTAAATTCTTCACTCTTTGAGCTGCAACGTATTTAGTGACAGAGGTTTTGCTGCATGTTTGATTTCCTCTTCATCTGCCAAAAACTTCGTTTTAGTTGCACTAATGCAACAATTTATTTTATTTACAATTTATTAATTTCAAACACACAACAAACACATCTCTCTCTCTCTCTCTCTCTCTCTCTCTCTCTCTCTCTCTCTCTCTATATATATATATATATATATATATATATATATATAACTATAGAATTTGAGCAAAAAAAATGCAATGAAAAAAGTAAACTAAAAGACAAAAAATCGGACAGACACATGGACAAACAGACAGACAGACATAAAAAGAAAAAAAAGATGGACAGCCTCAGTAGGGCACAAACCAGTGTCCTGCTTGTGCCTGTCCCAAGCTCGGTAAAGGCAGAGAGTAGAGTCAGGAAGAGCACTCAGCATGAAATCCATAAGACATCTCAAATAGATCAAATGCATGAATAGATGAACTGATATGATGATGATAGCATTGTTTTCTATGCATTTCGGTGGCTAGTAGGGATATGACACTCTCAGCACACCCAGACACCACCATCCCCTCGATATTCTACCTGCACCCCATACAGGAGCTGGCTTAATCCAGGCCTGTTGGGCACTCTCATCCAGCTGTTGCGAGCTGTTCAACACAAGGATTTATCTGGCGTTAAAAAAACCCAGAACAGGCAGAGTTATTCCTAAAAAATGTGGAGTGACTTTAGCCGAAACGTGATACCCGCGTCGACCGTGGCAGTCTGAGATTTCAAACAGAATAAGGCGCGCTGCAAGTTGTCTCAACTCCAACTCAGCCTCTCAACCCTTGATAAAATAATGTAAAAAAGTCACACCAGCTGTTCTTTCTCTGTCACATTTTACTCGCTTCTCTTCATGGTTTAACGGCAGCAAGTCTGAGAAGTCCAAATAATGCAGGGTTCCTGCATCGCACATGCAGCCATTGTTCATATTTTAGGCTTAAAACAGAGGTAGTTCTTGCTAGGTAAAATCCACACCTTGTCAGGGGTTTTAAATGTTTTTTTTTTCTTTCCTTCAGATGTTCTAGAACAGTTTGTATCTTTGACTCCGCAGCTCCATGAATGCATATTTTCTTGCTTTTCTATTTTGCTTTTGCAGCCAGACGCCTTCTCCTGTTTGCCATAAACAATGACAAAATGGCACGAGCAACAGTGCAATTAAAGTAATAAGTGACAGTCTCCAACTCACGCATGTCACATTTCCATTTTCTTTGACTCACTCAGAATTAGCCACTATTTTCTGCTGTACCTTTGTTTCCGATCTACAGAGGGGTGCCTTTGTGTATAGGTGCTAAACTGACACAAGTGTTGCTGTTTGGGTTTTTATCTCAGTCATTGTTTCAAAAACAGGCTGGCTGACCAGATAAAGAACATCCCCCTGGAGCCCTCAACAGTCAGCAAAGACATGCCTGAAAAAAAAAGAAAAAGAAAAGTCCCAATTCGTGAATAATAAAAGAATCACAAGCAGCATTTTAAATAAAAGACTTCAAGTGTTTCCTCTGCTGCTAAAAACTCTGACCTTTGACGTTTCTGATGCCTCATATCAGATATGAAAACCACTTTTTCTTTTTTCTCTCCATTCTTTACTTTAAAAATTAATGCAAATGATAAAATCCTCCACCCTACAAGTCCTACATGTTCATTTATTCTTAATATCTTAGCCAGCTTCTTCCTCATCAAGGTTGTTAGAGGACAAAGCCAGTTTATCTCCACGTGTATTGTGCAGAGGCCAGGCCTGACAGCTCATTGTGGGTCCTCTAGATGACAAGATCCATAATTACACTACCATATGTGAGGTTACCACACTTTATTGATCCCCACAGGCTGGTTTTTCTTCTTCTTTGGCTGGCTATCATAATGATTAGTCAAGGGTGAGACCTTCAGGTCAGCTAAAAATATTCACTTCAAGCACTGACAAACTTCTGACGCATTTTTAGAAAAAAGAAGGATAATCTTAAATATTTTTGGTGCAGAATGCTTTTCCTGCTGCTACGTTTTACAGTTACATCATACAAACATGTTGTCACACACACAGCCGGATGTTAAGTAAAGTTGTGAAACAAAAATGTACTGTGCTGATAATTACTACAGTGTTAGAAACCACTGCAGCAGAACTATTTTAAGAGAAAAACAAATGCTGTATTCAAGTGGGAGTAGTGTTAGAAAAACATTTTTTTTTAACTTAAGTAAAAGTCAAAAGTTTTTTTTTAATACTTAAATCAGGTAAAGTGAAAAAAGCACAAGTATTTTAAAAACGTTTACGTTTTTGCTTAAAATAAGTGTATTAGGATTAAAAAAAAGTTAACAAAAATAGATTTAATTTTTAAAAATGGCACATATTTTTTAATTGTCTTTCTTTGACTACTTAATTTGAATAAAATATGCTGGAAACAAATCAAAATATGGGTATTCCAAAGTAAAAATCCTACACAAGTGAAAATAAAAAGTATTTTTCAAATACTTACATGAGGTAAAGTAAAAATATAACTAAATACTACAGTATTTCAAAAATGTGTACTTTGATTTTTGCTTCTGATTTGTTTATTTGGATTAAAAAAAGTTTACAAAAGTAAAGTTCTGGTTAAAAATAAGCACATATTTGTTTTTAGACTTTCTGGGACTAATTGGACTATTTCTAATGTGAAGAAAAACATGTTAAAATAAGTATTCCAAAGAAAAATTCAACTGAAGTAAAAAGTACGTTTTTTCAAATACTCACGAAAGGTAAGTAAAAAAGTAACTAAACACACCAGTCGTTAGAAAAATATATATTTTAATTTATGCTTAAGATTTACTTAATCAGATAAAAAAAGTTTTAACAAGTAAAGTTTTATTAAAAAATAGCAAATATTTGTTTATAGTCTTTCTTGGATGAATGGGACAATTACAGATATTAGAGGAAAATGCTAAAATGAGTATTTCAATGTAAGATTTTGCTCAAGTAAAAGTAAAAAGTAAGCTGCAAGACTAATTGACATTGATGCTACCTTCATGAAATTGCTCTTAGACAGTAATTATCATTCAATTACAAACAAGTAAGACGCATATACGCAGCAAGAAGCTTTCATTTTAATAAAATCTGATCGTTTTTTCAAGTACTTCATCTGAAGCCTAACAGTGAAGATAATTTTAATATAAAAAATTCATAATAAAAAAGGTTTGACTTTTTTCCACTTCTCTCTGTATCCTGGTCTGTAAACATCTCTCATGCGTCCGCCTGATTTGCAGGAGCAACGTGCGCCCCTCGCGCGCCTTATTGCTTAATTAAATGACAAATCGGAGGATCGGTTCGCAGGTTGCCCGGATTGACGTCAATCGGATTGGTTAGGTGACAGAGCCAGGCTCCGCCCCCCTGTGAGCCAAGGTAGAGAGGGAGGAGGAGGGAGCGAGGGGGTTGAGCTGATCCCACGTGTGACGCTTTCATTCCCGGCTCAGTAATATTCTCATAGCGGGGCTTTGCATATCGCCTGCCCTATCTGTGTATGTCTGTCACTGTTACTGTAGTCCCAGCCGATAGTTTGGACTAGATATGGAAGGAGACGGGAGTCAAGCCACATCCGGAAGCCTAAATGATTCACAACATGACCCGGGGTAAGAATTTTCTAAATTTAAACCGTCTTTTTTTTCATGTTACAACATCTTGGAGAGGACTTCGCCTGCCGTACCGGATTCGCAGCCCCGTTTTTTTTTAATTTTTTTTAAAACAGATGCAGTTATAAGCTTTGAAGCGACACTAACCCCCCCTCCTCCCCCCTCCTTTTTTAAATGTAGATAATTAGCACGCGCGTGTGTGTTTTCATAGTCCCCCTTTTATCCTTTAAGGTCGCTTTTAGAAGTAGTTAGTCGTCAAAATGGCCGAACTGACATCTGGACTCACTTCTGTTGTGTTTTCCCCTTACAGTAAAATGTTTATCGGTGGCCTCAGCTGGCAGACCTCACCAGGTGAGACTGTTATTCTTCGATATTTCGGCTTGTTTTGTCCGTCGCGGCTGTGACTGGACTGGGGTGCTCGCCGGCGGCTGCCTCGGCGGTGAACGTGCGCCGCGCGCCGGGGGTACCGTATGGGATATTTGTCTGTGTGTGTGCTTGTTCGGTGTTATTTTTGATCTCCGTCCATCTGAAGTCCTCTATTCGACCCCTATGCGCATCGCGGGGTATTTTTTTGAAAGACAAACAGCGTGCGCGTATGTTTTCGCTGCCATATGACCCGACATGTCCTCCTTTTCTTTCTCTTCACAGACAGCCTTAGAGACTATTTTAGTAAATTCGGAGAAATAAGAGAATGTATGGTGATGAGAGACCCCACGACAAAACGCTCAAGGTAAAGACCGTTTCCCCCCCTGGTTTTCCCCTTCACTTTTCCCCCCTCTCCTACTCACATGACGATGCCGCTTACTTTGACCGTGTTTAGTCTTAATCCGGCGTGTGTGTCCGCGCGCCCATGTGCGCCTGCGTGTGGTTTCACAGCAAGCCAGATAAGCTTAAATGCTCGCTGCTGTAAAGCTGCGGCCGAATGCAATTTGACATTGACTTTGTGACTGCAGCACAGTGTCGGTGCTGCGTCGCCTCTCATTGTAACACAGCAAAAAGGATGATCAGCACTAGACCTGCTCCATAACCTGAATTAGGTGCTAAATGTGCATGCATGTTAAGATCAAATGAGTTGAAAGAAGAAATGCATAACATGCAATTGACTTAAATGTGTTTTTCTTGTTTTGTTTTGCAGAGGATTTGGGTTTGTTACGTTTACAGATGCTGCCAGTGTAGATAAAGTCTTAGCCCAACAGCACCACGAATTAGACTCAAAGACGGTAAGTTTTTTTTTTTTTTTATCCACATTTTTTTTAATACTTCAATGTGTCTGGGTTTTTTTTATTTGCCAACTGGGACTTTCCACTGCTTAAGTCTCTGCGCGCAAACACCCCTTAGATTACACAGGCCGTGTTAATCAGAGCCAGCTACCAGCGTGACCCTCCTTTCACCACAAACCCCACGCCAAATATGACACGGGTTCACTTCTTTTACTTCTCTGGTTGAGTGTGTCTGACACGCCCCCTTTCTTTGCTGCAGCCACATGTTCAGCGTGCACATATCTCATGTGGACACAGAAGGGCGTGCTGTCTCAGGATCTGCTGCCCCGCTACTGTTGACCCAGCAGAATTCTTTTTTTTTTTTGCCTTCTGATTCTCTGATAATGCACAAAAAGCTGTGTTTTGATCCAAAACAGAATTTCAACTCCAAAACACAGAGAGTTCTGATGCACGTGGCTGGAACTAATGATAAATGCAGCGTATGATAGCAGGTGGTGGAGCACTGCCTTATATTCGTGCCGGTATTAAATTGGTGTTTGGTTTGAAAGTCAACAGGAAGGCAGCGCACAGGCGTTCACTCATCTCTAGGAAAACTAAGGAACTGTAGCACGATTGAATTTTGAAATTTGTCAGGGGATGAATAATTTAAGATGCTAGTCGTTTTTGAGAGATTTTTTTCCAGTGATGGATTAGATAGGCTTCAGCTGAAATTATGTTTGTCTGGGATTTTTTCCTCCTAATATTCAGATATGCCGGCAAGACGCGCTTGCGCTCGCATGATCAGCTGAGGCGCAGAGTGTGTGTTACCCATTCCAGCTCTTTGTGGAGCTAGGATTTTTCGCAGATAAGTTTCAGGTAGCTGTATTGCTAGAAATCTTTGCATGTTTTAATTAATGCAAATTGAGGGTTTATTTCACAGCAAATCTTAAATAGCATTTTTTTTTTGCTGTAAAGTGTCTGGACATGCATTGCGTTTTATTTATTTACTTTTTAATAAACCATAAAAGTTTTCACAATCAGAACACAGTGGATTTATAAAATAATCTTTGAAAAGCGTTTATACTTCTGTTTGCACAAAAAAAGAGGCGATTGAAATGACTTCATTTAGTTGCACCTGGAACTAAGCCATTTTTAAAGGTGAGGTCACACTCACTTGGTCCAGTTCTCTTAAACATGCGTTGACCTCAATATTATTGGAAAATAATAAAATCTGTTGACTAATTTAAAGACTCAATTCAGGTAAAAGCTACTTGCGAGGACTTGCCAGAGGTTATGACAGGTCAGACTTTGTAGCTTCCTGCTGGAAAATATGTCGTGGTGTTTCAGCACAGACACATTGAACTTGTTATCATCCCAGCCCTGTCAGTTTCGTTATAGCCTTCATGGGGAAAGAAAAGGCGGATAGCGAATAACAATGGCTTCATTTTCTGCTGCAAATTCGTAGATATGGAGTAAACTCAAGGTGAAATGACCAATGAACGAAGCTGACAGCTTAGCAAAACTCATAAAGCAGAGATGGAGGCGGGGGGATCACAGCACGTTGCTTTACGGGGGTGATTTTTCAAACATACTTTGAATTTTTGAGCGTTTTTTGATAACTTCAAGTTTTGACATTTTGAATGAAGAGCTTCGCGACAGCTTGACAGCGTATGCACTAACAGCAAAGGTCGTGGGGGAAGAGAGGGATGGAGGTGTGTGAGGGGGGGTTAAACATAGAAATACACCTGCGAGGAGGCCTGCTCAGCTCTAGGGTTTTGCTGATGCTTGATAAACAGAACTGGTGTTGCCCCACCCTCCACCCCCCAGGCAGCAAAGAAACACAGTGGGAACAAAATTCCTCATATTTGTACCGATAGATTAACGTCTTCCCAACACCTCATTGCACTGCGGTTAATTTCAGATCACCTTTTGCAACTAGTATGAAAGACTTTTGATTATTTTCTAATAACCAGAACCATTCTGTCTTGATCAAAACAGCAGCAACATTCATCTCTTTTACAGAGGCGTAAAATATTAATAACAGATTATCATTGCAACAGCTGGACAGCCACCATGCAGCACATTTATTATAGGCCACTGATACACACTCAATCTACCCTTTTATATCTATTACTTGGTTGGCTTGACATCCTTTTCTCCCCGTTTTGTCCCTCATTTGAGAACTGACAGTACCTCACCCTGAGAACTAAACAGTGACATTTGAAGGTTTGACGAAAAGACTCGGGAATGCAAAGCCACGGCGAAGTTCTGCGTCCTAACCCTACTGCCACTCACTCCTGCACTCACTGAAAGGGGCTTGTTGTGAAGGATTTCATTCTCTATTATTATTATTTTTTGCCTCTGTCAGTCTTTTTCCTTCAAAGAAATCAATGCACCTTACTGCCAAAACCCAATTCAGACTTAAAAGGGGCATTTTTTTCTCCTCTCTTTTAGTAGAGAGCCAACAATAAATAGGAAAAGACCCCTGAACTGAGGTGTTGTGGGATCAAGCATTTATTACCAGATTTGTTTTTATATATATATTCAGGTTTACAGCACAAAGTTGGCTTGTTATTTTGTCTTACCTGTGCACTGTTCTCTTATTTATCGTGAGAGTTTGTGCTAAAAATAACTAGCATAGGTGAAATCTGCAAAGTAGAATTACAGATGTTTTAAGGCTGTTAAACCCATCGTTACACACTTAATAAACATGAATCAGAAAGACATGGACATTTTTACACTTTAATCTTTTGTTTAAAGTTCAAATCTTTGTAGAAATTGTGTGACTAAGTGTGATTAAAGATGTATGTAGATTTGGCACACTGAACGCATTCTGTGCAGGAGACATGGCACGGAGACGATTGATTGACACGGCCTCCAGCCAATCAGGACGCAGACCACAGTGTGCTGTTTAAAAATATAAAAAGAAGCCTTCAAAATTGCACTGAAAAAAATTCTTAAAAATAGCGAGGAACCACTGTATTCAAATGGGGTAATATTGACAGCAGTAAGCTTCAATTGGAAGTTTGAACATGTCTGTAATCAGTGGGAAATTAAGCGGCTGAAGTTCACACAAACATCTGCAGAAGTGGATTTTCTTGAGCTGCTCCGTTTATATTCAGAAAACATAGATCAGAAGATTGTACACATTGGAGAAAGCTGTTTGCGTTGTCTTCCTCACCATTCATCACAGTAGCGTATCTCTGGGTTGTCCAGACCGCATTGCATTAGCATCTATCATGTCTTTTATAGAGTTGCTCTGCAGAAATAGAAAAGATAAACTGGTGGAGAGAATGTGCATAGTTGTTGATCTGTAAGCAGATGTTGCTTTGACAGTAGTCGTTTACTGTAACAGCACACCAAAAAAGTCCTTAACAGGTTCTTTGTTGCCACAAAGCAGCAGACTTGTCATGCCGTTATTTTTTTTTTTACAAATTAAAGAGATTACAATCAGGTAAATTTAGGATTAGATTAGTTTTAGACTCGTCCCACACTTTTTTCAGATTTTCTGTTAGTTGTTTTTAAAAATCACATTTAAAGCAAGGAAATAAATGAAAACATCCCCTCCTTCTGTTAGGTTATTTATCGTGTTCGTTTGTGTCATTTTGACACTCTTTCAAAAGTACTAGTAAATATTTAACGAGTTTAGCTGCTTTACATTTTCAAATGTTTTTGAGTACAAGAGGAAGGCCTTGACACAATTAAGGTTTCTTCAAAGGATTGCTACATTTATTTAATAGGTGATTTGTAATCGAAATCCTTAAAAGCAAGAAATGAAATATAACTAAGCTAAATAACATAACTAAACACAAACACTCATAAATTTGACTGGAGACAGTGTAAAACCAAAAACACTTGTTCTGTGATGATGTTTTGTAGCTTCTCAGTTTAAAATCATGTGATAAAAGGAGTGTTAAATTAACAAATAGGATGCTGCCTGTAGCTAAAGAGTAGGTTTTGCACATTTTGATTGTTATAAAAACTCTTCAAATATCTGTAAAAGGTTACAATTTTTAAGTGCCTTATAGATTTTTATCATCGGTCATATTTTTTGAAAATTTTAATTTTTTAATTTGAATATTATTTTATTTTCCTAGAGATCTAAACAAACCAATAGAACATTTTAAAATAAAAAAACAGATTTAAAAATGGAAATTTCAACAATCTGTAAAATTTTGTGCTTTCTTTTTTGTTTTTAAAACTAATTTAATTAAAATATTTGAAATGAAATTCCGATTAATCCTGGCAGCCAACAAAACACATTGATTCTCTCGTCTTGGGTAATGTCATAGAAGTGCTTGCACCGCTGCAGGCAGATAATACATTAAATCCAATAGTGAAAGAAAAATCTGACTTGCAGTGAAGCATGGCAGTGGTCTTATCATGCTGTAAGACTGCTGTTTTTGTAGTTGTATAGTTGTTGAATGAAAGGAGTAATGAAGTAGAAAGACCATTTCATTTCATTTGTGGGAAAACATGAAGGAAAAAGTTTAAGTTTGCGCTTTAGCGAGATAAAGTTTGAGATGTCAAAAGAAATAACACTGAGAAGCTAAACGTTGTAGCAGGTAGCCCTGAAGCGTTTTTAAAAAAATCTGCTCTTTGGAAACAACATGTCAGCAATGATTAGGTGTGAATGTGAGCTAATTTGTTTTTTGGAGAAGAAACTAGCCCGAGGTCTCTGCCTTATGCAAGTACATTAAAAACACTGAACCTCAGTCCATACCATTGATTGAGTATTTCAGAACTGGACTGAGTGATCCCTCCCCGTCTGGCATTGAAATGGTTCCAAGAAGCTAACCCTAACCCTAAACTTCTACTAGGAATTAAACAGCTATTACTCATATTTGTCAGAATAACTATTCCTGCTCTGCTACCTTCTTTTAAATATGTTCTTGCTAGTCAATTTTTTTTTCTGTAGTTATTGAAGTTATAAGCTGTCCAATCAGACGCCTCACTAAAAGGATGTGGTTTTACGTTGGAAACATTCGATTGACAGAGTTTGTGTAGCCTGTTTTCAAGTGGCGACGTCTGGTTCCAATATGTCTGTATCATGTATAGATAGCAATCGAATTGACCTGTTTTTGTTGGAGCTGGAATTAAGTCATTTGCTATGGATGACTTTTAACTCACTAGCTCCAGTTCTCATATGCAGTCAATGGTTCATACTGCAAAGCACGAGGGGTTGAGGTTAATCAGGACTTTTTAGCGTTTAAAATTAGGTCTTGTTTTGCCTTAGGACAAAGTCTCCCTTACAAAATTAATGCCATGAGGGAAAAAAATTTTCACAACTGCTTTCTTATGACAATTTTATTACTGACTTAGTTTTTATATTTACCAACTCTAGAGAAAATTGAAATCCCCAACCATTCAAATCCTTCCCCCCATGGTACAAAGCTAGGGCTGCCCTCTGATCTAAAGATCCCAGGTTCTGCTCCTGCCTTGTCTGCTCATGTGTTAAAGTGTCCTTGGGCAAGAGACTGAACCCCACACTGCTCCTGCAGGTTATAGGTTGGCACCAGCATTAAGGAGCAAAGCCACCATTGTTGTGTTAATGAGACCGTGTCTATAAACTGCTTTGGGCCTGCTAAGAAGGTAGTGAAGTGCAAAATAATTTTCAGCCCTTTACCAATTTTAAAATTAAAAGTGCATTTGTATATATTTTTTTAACTAAAACTCCAAACACAGTAAAGGCTGACAATTTTAAGATTGACACATTTATGGAGTTGCCAGGTGCCAATCTGTGCTCATAGTTTGGATGTTTACAGTGAGGCAGGAAGTAGCTTTGGAGACATCACTAAAGCAGGCATGAAGAGGCAGCAGCTCAATACAATGTGGACAGAAAGTCAAACGTGGGACGCTAACTTGCTTGCATTAAAGTTTGAGCAGGTGCTTTGTCTTTTTGCGTTTAATTAAGGGCGAAGGCAGTAACAGTGAGTCCTGTATCTGTCACGTTTCTCACGCAGATCACTGAGTGTTTGCTCAGGCGGCGAAGCCCGCTTTCCTCTGCAAAGTTTTCATCACAAATCTAAGGATCATAAGGAACTGCCTTTTTGAGGTGTTATTTTACAACAGAAATCAGTGAAGATTGACAGCGCAGATACTGCACATTTATGTTGTAATTTCTTGTCTGGTCTCTTGTTATCACACATGCACACCTGTGGACCTGTTCGCACACTTATATTGGGAGAAGCTGCAAGCTTTGATAAGCCTTTTTCCTTTTAGCTTAAACACCAGAGCACCACGCGTGTGTAGATATGTCTTAAGAGAGAAGAGAGTTTACCCAGAAGCTGCAATAATATATGAAATCCTTTATTTTTTTCTCTTTTTTAAGATGTGAACTTAAGATAGATGCTGTTTTCTGCCCTGATCTCCCACAGTCACATGCAAAAGTAGCCCTCGGAGGCTCACTTGTAAAAAGGAGTGGGAGATAAAAGATGCTGGGGTGGGGTTAGGGGGGGATTTCCTCTTGGCCTGTTCTCATTTATTATGTTGACTTATCAGGTTGTATAATGTTTTGAGGAAATCCACTTTTCCCTCTTTTGGGAGATCATACAACAAAGGTGCATCTAAACAAATTGTGGGCGTACGTTTTCTAATTGTGAGAAAAATGGACCAAGCGGGCAGTTTGGCTTTAGGCTGTAGCTATGTGAGGTAATTCACTGGTAGCATACTCTTACCATGTAGTGCCGATGTGGTCCACACAAATTGAACCGTGTAAACTGGTTAGATAGTTAAGATTTATCTAAAGCACTCACACTGCAAAAAGGCACACATCCTGTAATTGCAGGGCTCTTTGAAAATGACATTACATTAGTGGTTGCCAGTCAATTGTACATAAAAGATTCTGCTACCATGAGATTGCAAAAGTAATTGAATCAAAGGAGGAAAAAAGGACCTCATACATCGTATTGACAGCTCTAGATAACAGCAGCTGCTAATAATAAGACTCTAATCTATGCACCAAATGAAATATTTTCTAAAAAAAAAAAAGAGAAAAAACTTCACATTCATCATGTTTGAATACTAGCCCTTACTCTTGGTTAAAATTGGACTTTTGTTGCATATTGCTGAGAAAAATAAAAAGGTAAACAACGCAATGTAGATTGTTATTCTGTGTTCCATTCTGGTAAGCATTTTGATTACAGCTTACGTTTCAATATGCTGCATCTTCAGCTACAGTAATTTCTCTCCATAACAATTTGATATTATGGTCGTATTCTCCAGCCCTACATGTATTTGGCACATTCAGGTCGGAGCAGATTGTTCATTTAGCTCCAAGTCTGATTTCTGCCTGTGATTTTTTTCTGCTTGGAAGAAACCCCCAAAGATCTGGGTTAATAAAATACTTTTACTGCTGTTATATGAGGACCACAGCACTGCAGCTGAATCAGAGGAGCAGCTTCAGTTATGCATCTTCATTTTATGATGTTTAATACGTTTCCCGGGTTTTAATGTGACTTGTGTGTGTGATTTTTAGCAGATTGCAATGTTCTTTTCAGAGAGTAGCAGCATCTCTCTCCTCACAACCCTGCCATGCACCACCTTGTTTTTCCACTATGTTCCTGATGCTCATGAACACTGACACCTGCGAATGTGAGTGAGGCCTCTAGTTGCTTTGGAGTTATCCGTGGTCCTCTGTGACCTCGCTGACTATTACATACCTTGCTTTTTGCTAGCCAACCCCTTGCTAATGCACAGTCTTCAGGGGGGGGAGTCCAGGTTCCTAGGACATGGTTTTGTAACCTTTTCCAGCCTGATAAGCATCAACAGCTTCTGTTCCAGGGATCTTCAAAACAATCTCACATGGGTATTTGGCTCATAGGGAATCATTTCCATTTTAATTTTAACCCTAATCTCAAATATTTACCTCGTTTAGCATCTTACAAATGTGATTTCTAAGCCATCATCACACAAATTGCTTGATTACCTTGCTGTCAATCTTTTGCATCTTTAGTTTCTTCTTGAAAAGAGAAAACAATGTATATATTTAGAAATAAAATGATAAAACCTGTGAAATAATTTAATTAAAACATATTTTTCTCAAAAATCACCAGAATTTTATATCAAATTATTATTATAAATTATATTCATCAAATTGTGGTGAATCAGGAGCAGACAACAAAAGTTATTTAAAAAACCCTGTAGTGTCTATGTAAAAACTACAACTAGAGGTCCCTGCTCCACTCTATTCTGATTGATCCTTGTTTTCCTCATCTGAGCTGGTATCTGGCTCACAACTGTATGACTAGATAGCTCTGATATACTTCGCCATATTTGTTGCACAGGTTGGGGTTGTGAAGGGCTGTAAGCCAGCAGGGAAGCATGTAAACAAAGGTATGACGGAATATCAGTGTAGGCTTACTCCTGTCGCTGTGCGGAAACTATCTCTTCAACACAGTTTTTTTTACTTAGTCAAAAAACTGTATAATCATAATTAAAAGATCAATTGGAATGCTTTTACAATAGATCAAAAGATGATTGGAGTGGGATTTTGAAGTCAATTAACACTGAACTAAAATATTATTATTTGCCACTTTTCCAATGTCTTCTTTGCCACTTAGTGAAACAAAGATTTAAATTAAATTTAAATTAAGTATGAAATATAATGCTTTATCAGTTACTGTTGAGCACATATTACTTAGTTACAAATAAAAAAGAAAAAAAAAAGAAATTTAGATGAATTAATAGAAAGGAAAATCCTAGCTCGTGGCTAGGATTGAAGACTGCTGGTAAAAAAATAAAAAAAATAAATCCCCCACTCTGAAGTAAAAGATATTCATCGCTATTCCCCTCCTAATTTTAACTTGTTTTTTTAAAAGGGGTGATTCATCTTTTTGTGTTATCTAAAAAGGCACTCATACATTTCTTTCAAAGATTGTTTAGTAAATCCTCACTTTTTGTTGTTCTGAGTGTGACTCAAACAATCATTGTAATTTAATTCCGTTCAGGCGGTTGTTTTCTTATGATAATTGTAATATCTTAAGCTGACAAAAGACTTTGACATTTAATACTTTTTAAGTGCTCCTTTGTGCATTGAGGAAAAACAAATTTCTTAATAGTAAACAGAAATTCACAACAGGATGGAAACACCAATCGTTAATGAGATAAAGATGGGATGTGATACGTTTTTTTGCGTGATCTCTAAAAGCTAGATGAATTGTCAAGTATTGGACTTTGGTATTCAAAGCATAATGTGCTATGTTTGCTCAATTAGGTTGCACAAAATAATTGAGTTTGAATTGGTTATGCCTGGGGTTGTGTGCTAACACCAATCTTTAAATGAAATTCATTACAAGCAGGGTAACCGGGCCCAGGTGTTATTGAATTCATTTCTCATTTTGACCTGATTTAGAGCGATAATGGTAATAAGTGATACTGGCAGAAAGATGACAGTGACATTGTGGCATCGCAGCTTCCCTTCAAACAGATTAAAATGCAGTGAGTCTCAATGGCTTAATTGATCCGTGCAGATGGCGCCTTTTCTTTGTGAGTTTCAATTGTTTTTTTTCCCCCAGCAGGGTACAATATAATTTTCTTTAAGAACTCCATCTGTGCTGAAGAAAAACTTTCAGAAATCCTTAGAGTTAGCGGCACATTTCACATTACTCAGTATTATATGTGACAAAACAGAAGAAAAAAAACAGAAAAAGAGCAGCCTGCTAAAGAAATATTATTTTATGTTCATTTTCAAACTCATTATTATTCCAACAAGGACAATTTAGGTTGACATTGCTGTTGAGGCAGTTCATGACTCTTCACTGTAAGTGCAAGGTTGATGAGACTCCTTTCAACCCCCCCCCCCTTCACCACATACCTTCAGAGCAGCAAAATTAATGAGGAAAATGAAGCTAATAGTATAACAAGCTCAAGATGGAGAAACAGGCTGATGTGACGCTTCCTCCTGGTTGTTTGGCAATATCTGGAGGCGTCACTGGCCTCAGACTCTCATTTTCTTCCTGTCATAGTCAATCATGGATTCCTGCCTAAAATAAAAGTGATGCTGTTCTACAACCATGACCAGCAGAATGTTGGTTTTGGTTGGTCTGCATAAAAGATTATTTTCCCTTTAACTGCTGCGGCGAGGATTAGAAAATGTCTATCTGTCTAAAGGAAATGGATGAAAAAACGCATCACTAATGTTTGGGTTTTAAATGCAATCACTAGTTGCAACAATCAATATGTGGTTATGTGGTCTTCTAAATCACATTGCCAGCTGGAAAAAAGCAAAAGCATAAAAACGGTTGGACTTATAATGCTCCTTTCAGCTCTTTCAGGAAGGAGATCATTTGCTGCAAAGTTTAACGACATCAGTGGTATCGGTCCATGCCACCAAATACTTAGGCCTGCAGAGTGACACTTTGAACTCAAAAGTAAAGCAGATACTTGGCAGATCTGTTTGTCTAAATAATCATCCAGAATAGACATCATCTATCATGCTGCTTATAAAAAACATGGTAATTTATAATAGGAATTTATATATTATGATAGTATCTTATTTACTATTTTATTCAATGTTTGTTAAGTTAATTTAGAATTATGCAATGCTAAAGCTTTAGTAACATGAACTTTTATGAAGGTTGACTCTTATGGGTGCTGCAGGTTTTTGTATTGTCCAGAGAGAGAATCATAGACAGGTGCGGCTGCATCTTAAAGTGTGTCTTGCAGTTCCTTTGAGAAGTGTACAGCCACCTCAAAGCACACCATGAAAATGGATTGCACCATTGTTGTTCTGGTGGCAAGTGTATCATGAAGTATTCATAAGGATAATGTAAGTTGCACGTAGTTAAATGGTAAATGGTGCATACTTGTATAGCACTTTTCTACCTTCCTTGAAGGCCCAAAGCACTTTACAATCACAGTCCCATTCACCCATTCAAAACACATTCACGCACTGATGGGGGCTCTGGCGCCAACCTTCCACCAGAGGCAATTTTGGGTTCAGTGGCATTTCGACACATGGGAAAGCAATGCGGCAATCCAACCTGGAATCTTCTGATCAGACGTCAACTGCCCTACCACTGCACTACGGCCGCCCCACACTTTTGATGAATGGGTGATGCTGTCATAAGGTGTCTTTGCATATCATCTGCACGCATGGCGTGTGCAGGTGATACATAAGTGCCTGTAGGATGCCTACACAAACTACCCTGTGATTTTGGCTATTGGGTTCCCCTGCAAATTGTACCAAGGTTTCCTGCACGCCAGTCCTACACCAAGCCATCCAGCCGCTTTTATGTGTAAAGTTTTTGCTACAACCTGTTGCCTACAGCATACCTGTAGAAAAAAATGTATATGAACATTTTTGCTCTACTGGCTCACCGAGTGGTCTACGACTGATATTTCCTGCTGGCTACTTCCGTCTCCATTACTAATTTTTAGTAAGGGCAGTTGTGATTAGGAATTTACATGGACTGCATTAAAGTTTAGGCAGTTATCCGTCATCTCCAAACTATATACCAACATGTTTTTGCTTGAGATTGCACCTTAACCCCTATTTTTAGACTGTGAGGAAGGTGCAAAACACAGTATGTCAAGTTTTATTATGTAGCAGAAGTATTTCTTTAGAAAAGAAAATCCCCTCCATTGTGAAAGGCTGTGTTGGTTCATTTAAGAGCACTTTTATTGTAATTGCAATAACTCCTGCCAACCATGAATGCTGCACCAGGCTTTGGAAATGGCTCCCCAATTTAAAAGAAAAACTCATCTCAAGCAAATTATGTTGTTTGGAGAAATTGTCATTGTGATGAGTTGAAGAAAAGAAAAGGAACATTAAATAATGTGTAGATTTGTGTCACTAGAAAAATCATTTCTGATTAAATGTTCATTTTCAAAAGTTTTGGGTTCCATTTTCTTTCTTTGAGCAAATTTATTTTGATTTTCTCCTGTCGATTCAAAACCAAGTTGACTTCTGCTCTATGTATTTATCAGCAAGAATAAGGTAATTTTAGACTAAAATATGTTTATGTTTAAAGTTATAATTCATCATTCCTCTGTGACATTTTATTACAAGATAAAAATTTGTTTTGAAAACTCCAAAATAATCTCTGCACCTACCGGTTGATGATCTTTAGATCCTTTCTTAACGTGTTTTATTTAAATGGACTTTGACCAAATCGATTCATGTCATTAATTTGATTTTCAGTTGAATATTTTGCTTTTTCTCAATGCTCTTAAGGTCATACAGCTTTTACGCGAACGACCAGCTCATGCACGTTAACAGCACTGTGCTCTCCTTTGGCACGTTGATAATGCACCCTTTGCTGGCGGAATCATTTTTGTTGGTTGACTGCTTCTGAGGAGGGTCATCATGGCTCTGAATTTACATCACCTTTACACAATCTGTCTGATTGTGGATTGTCACCTTATTTGCAATTCTTCAGTTTGCAGTATTGGTTCATTTTCCTTCATGAATAAATGAAGGCGTCTAATCTGCATAATATTTGTCATACCAATATTTGCCTCATTGATTTGATTGAGTTCTCTTCATCCACGTTAAGTACCTGTGTAAAAACCTTTTGAGGTTTTAAATCGCATTTTTTTTTCTAAGAAATCTCCATTGTGTAAATGAAGACATGGTTCTCAAAATGTCACTTAATGAAATGTTAAAAATGTTAAAAATGTTTTTTTTTTTTTGCTTTGGCGAATTTCACAGCAGATTTTTCTCTTCTTGTTTCTAGATTGATCCTAAGGTTGCCTTTCCACGTCGCGCTCAGCCTAAGGTAAGAATGAAGCGCTTTCTATCTGTGCTTAAAAACTTGTCACCACAACTCATCTGCTCACTAGCGGTGGGAAAAAGTTAGGAATTTTGTGCTTGTATCTAAATTTGTACTAAGAAAATTCCAATTTTATTTTTATCTTCTTACAAAATAAGAGGGATGTGTAGAGGGTAATTTAGAAATCTGGAAGAAAAGTGCTCTATTTGGGAAAAAATGAAAAAAATAATCTGATTAGATCACTTTTCAGGGATGATTTTGACAAAAAACACTATAGCAATATAAAGTTGAAAACTTTTTATCAGAAAACTATCAGCCATTCTTTGATTGTTTATTTTTTATTTTTGTTTATTAACCTTTCCGTCATTAATTTGTGTTTCTGACTCCAGCCAACACATTTAGAATTTTTAGTCTACTATTGAAGAAATGGACATTTATTGAAATTAATTTTCATTTTATATGTTCTTAAAACATACCAAACCTCAAAGGTTTCTATGTTTAATAAGAGTGACATGCTTATATTACAGTGTCATAATATTTCAATAAAGGGTTTTAGAATACGTTTTTAGATTATTTTATCTGAAGAAATGTATGCTTTTGTTTGTTTTGTCATTAGTCTTTTTTTGTTCAGTGTGTCAGACTCCTTTAATAAAAGTCAGTGATTCAAGCCCCTCTCTTGAATATATGCATCAATAAAGCTGCCCTCCTAATTGTAATGGAATTTAAAATGGTTATGCGCTCGCAGATTCCCACTTCCAGTGATCACAAAACCTGCAACAAGATTCAATTACCCATGCATGTGGAGGTGAAATGAATGGTTTTCAAACATGTTATGTTTGTTATTTGCTGTGTCAGAATTTATCTTTCTCTAAAGGACAAACTTATTTTGAGCATTGTTGGTCTTAGTCAAATTTTATATTGTGGGCTTTGTGTAAATTTTGTCAATTATATCATGACTTAGCTTTTTAATAAGTTAAGTTCACAAACAGTTGTTGGTTTGAGATGGAAAGCGTTAGCATCCACCTGAGTTGCTTTGCTTTGATGGTGCATTTTCATTTAGACTTTGACTGTATGGGCTGCTGTTTGCTTAAATGCCTTAAAGAGACGAATGGTGCTTTCTCAGTGACACTGATGGAGGAAATTTGGATTTTTCGCCTGTGTTGTTCCAAGGCGTTCGGAGTTGAATGAGGTTGTGCGACACGAGTGATTTCTACAAACGTCTTTATTGTGCCGAATGCATGCAGAAATGATCACAATTAACGCTGAAACAATGGGTGTTCCCAGAAATAAGCCTGACTCCAATCATGCAGGAACTGTCTCACAAGCTCTTTGTGACGCATATTATCTTTTCTTTTCTTGATTACTGGTCTTGAGCGCTTCTATTGACAATTAAATATTCAGCATGTGCAGATGGTGCTGTGGCGTAGTCAAGGGCTTTGTTGACATGCCCCCCTACCCCCACCACAACCACCACACACACAAACTTTCACACACTGCCCTCCAGCTATTAATGTGCACACTGACGTAAAGTGCACTGTAGCGCTATTTAACATCATTATCAGCTTTTTTTCCTTTCCCCCTCTTAAACTGTCTTGAAATTTGTAAGATTCCTGGCGCTTTATTGTGAAAGTTTTTCAGGTCTTAAATCAGGAATTGGCATTGAAAGCTGTCAAAGCCTGAGCACGGGGTGACTTAAGGATATCAGCACACAGCTGAGAAGCTGCAAGTGTTTTTTCTTTTTTTTTCATATTACATGGCAAGTCTATCACTTTAACTTCTTCTGTTCGCAGCAGCGCTCATAAAAGTTGAAGGCACATTATTTTGGCCTGGATGTTGGATGATGCCCGCGGGTTTTAAGTGAAAAAGCGTCTTGGATTGCTCTTTTTCTCTCTGCGTTTCATTTTTGTAAGCAGCATTAAACGGCCCTCCCAAGGCCTCAGAAGGGAATCACTACTGGAGGTATTCTGACTGAATATATTCACCATAACTCATTGAAATAATGACACCAAAACACCACTCAGTGAGCGATTTTTCAATTTCCTCAGTCCATGTTTGTTAGAGAAGAAAAAGCGTGTACATTGAATGGATTATAACAGGGGTTTTTAAAACAATGGGTTTAAGACAGATATATTAACATTACAGGGGGTTGTACTTTATATTCAATTGATTTTAAGACTTTTGAATGAAAAGTCCCATTCTGAGGTTTCCGTCTAGAGTCCTCTCTGTTTTGTATGTTCTTTCTTTAGTCCCCCAGTCATTGTCCGCCTGCATGGCTGCTTATGCAGCTATTAAATAGTTTTTTTCTAGTGTTGGTTAAAAAGAAGCTTGGCCTGGCAGGTGCTTTCACAGGGAGTGAGTTGTGATGAGACCAATCAGCATTCCATTTTCTCCTGAGTTACAGTGACTTTGCTGGTAGCCAGTAACACTTGGCTGCTTTATTGCAGCACAGTGGTTAAACTACAGTGTTCTGTACAGAACGTGGAGGGAGGACTGAGAACAGGATGAGGGTGAAGGTGAACATGGAGGACATCGCCATGTAAACAACTGCAGGCGCTTGCAGTGGGATGACAGGATCACTGGAACAACATCTTGTTATCAGCAGACAAACCTGACACTGGCCCAGAACACGAACAGTAACGTTCAAAAAGCAGACACCAGCAGATTATGTGTGAAAATGTACTTTTATTTTGATTTATTTCAACATTATTTTTTAATTTCAAACACGACATGGACTAATCTCTCAGTTTTTTAAATTTTTTTAACAATATTGTGATGGATTTCTAGGTTTTTTTATTGTTTATTCACATTTTATCAGTTATCAATTTACCAATGTTCAATTTCTGTTGTGTTTCTCATGTGAAGGGCGGCACAGCACTGCCGACAACTGACGCTATGTTCACACCGGCCCCAGCAACGTGCGTTCAAGTGACCACTTACAATGAAAGGTCTATGTAAACACGGGTAAATGGGCGTTTCGGGCTTCCTCTATGTAAAGCCAGAACCTTATTACAAAGTATGTGGCCATTAAACATGCATTGAAAGTTAAACCCCTTCTTTCATATATCGGAACAGAGCAGTAAAAAAAAGTCCTTGAGCAAGATTTGCGAGATATGCACTGTGTTGACATTTCACACCACGCCTCTTCTAACAATAGGTGGTGGACATGTGCCGGTATCGACAGTCCAGTGTGGACACCATATGATAAACACGTTTTCAAGAAAGTGTATTTAGCGCATTCTTGAACACGCTAAATCCAGCAAATTTGATTATTAAGAAAACGTTTAGAAATGTTCTAAATGATAAAATAAAAAGAAAAGGCACGGAATATGAAAAATATGGGGAAAAAAATCTAAAAATAGCTTTATAAAGTGCCAAAGAAAATCAGGGTTTGATTCACCAGGGTATAAAATAAAAGCCACCAAAACAACAACGAAGAGTCAGCTGAAAGAGTGTGGCGTTTCGGACTCCATAAGGAGAGCTCGCTGTGATCATCAACTCATCTGTTCACTTGTGATCGTATCGCCATGCACGTCTGTGCTCACTTATTACTGCTTCACACACAACACTCACATAGTTGCCAAACACAGGAGAGCCAGCAAGATGTTGGGAATATGTGGTGACTTTAAGAACATACTGTGGGAGCGCTGAAGCTCTGCCAATTTCCACAACGCATTCTGTGGAAACAGTATAGCAGATTAACTCTCTTCCATACCAGGGAACAATGTATGGATGTTTGACCAAACTGCTGCTACGCTCTAGAGAAGATTGTGAGCCATATTACTGGAAATAAAGGTTATGATATTAATAAGACGTTACATATTTCTATATGGACATGTTTTTGCAAATACAGTATGACTTGATAAATCTCAGCCTACATTTAGGAAGCATGTATATGTATGACTTAACTAATCTTATGTTTTTGTCACCATCTGCAGCAGAATATTGGTAAAGGGCACAAAGGGGAGATAACCGCAGGCGCTGTCAATCAAAGAAAACAGGCTAAAGAAATGCAGACTGTCACACACATTACAAAGGAATAATGTCCCCAACTAAAGCTTATCTGTAGACTTAGAGGGAAGATTTTGTAAAAATATAAATGGAGGCTGCTCTTGCACGTCATGTTTAAAGGTATCAGTATAGACTGGTCCGCAAATATTCAGGGATTAGGGTGCATCTGAGAATGATTGACAGATGTGAATGAAAGGATTAAACAATCATGATGTGATGCAAAGTGCTTTATGCACATTCATTTATGCCTCGCCTCCTCCTGGACGTCTGGGGATAGCCACGGCTTTGTTAGATAGGCAGCTGGAAGAAGCTGGCAAATGCCAGGATTTCTCTGGAAAGGTTTCGGCATCTCAACATTTATTGTCACTGTGCAGCGTTCACTGACGGCAAGGATTTTCTTTGATACCAAACACTGGTTTACGCACTTTGTTTGGACATTTTTGAGCCTAATTTTAAGTAGAGAAATGAATGCAGAACAACAAAGTTGTATAGCTGGCACCATTGCTTAGTTAAACTTTTCTAAAAATTGAAAGAGCAATAATTTTACTTTAAAATCTTCTATTTTTTTTTTGTTCTGATTTCAGCTTTTCTGGAATCAAGTCACTGGTAATTATGTACAGCAACAAGGACAAAATGAAAAACAGAACTCCTTCCTTTGTGGTGCTGACACTGTTTACAAAGAGTGGGAAGTAGATGAGTTGTTGCAGTTTTTTGTTGTCTCCTTGTTTGATACTTTCCAGTAAGGCTCAAAGTGAAACATGTAAACGAGGCCGGCTCTGAGTTTCCTGAGAAATCAAAGAGACGTTTTCTGCTCGAGAGTTGCCACTCGACTGCTGGTGTCGTTACTGCCACTGCCGTTGCTGCTGCTTTTGTTTCCCACAGTGGAGTTGCACACAAACCACAGCATGCCCCAGCATGATTTTAATTGCCAGTGGGACTTTGGCTACTTCAGTGGGAGATGAGTTCTGATGGCTTGTTATGAGAATGAAAGGGAGGAAGCTGCTTGGATTTCCAGAGAAAGGGGCGTAACCCTTTCTTTACACCTTGCTGGATTTGATGTGTAAGCGGGCCAGACCAGACCAAAGCTCTGTGTAGTGTTTAGTGAGCTAAAAGGTTGGGCCTTCATCACAACCACCCTTATGGGTAGAAACAAGCTGTCTGTGAGCGAAAATGGAGCAAACCTGTACAGAACATTCAGGAGCTGTGCAGATCTACAGTTTTGAGACAGATGACAGCTTAGACTAGGAAAGTGAAGACGTTTTTGCATCTGTTTGTCTGCAAGTGGATGCATAAGAATGCAATTTCAATAAATCAATACTCAGAAACATAAATTCATTTATATATGTGCTCCATCATGAGGAAAATGCCACAAAAACATGTTAAAAAACTCTATTTTAAACAACACGCAAGGGTAAGTACTCAGATTGAAGTTTTGTGGGTATCCTTTGGATGTCCTATGGCACTTGTGTATCACTTACAGCATTTGTGCACAGTCAGTAAGGTGCCAGTGCATGCACCTTGCGAATGCCTAGAGTTAGGCATAAGAGGCACCATATGACAGCATCATCCATACATTATCCTTATTAATACTTCACAACACACTTACCGCATGCACGCAATTGTATGTTTCATCTTCATGGCGTCCCTTGAGGCGGTTGTTTGTGCCTCAAGCAAACTGTAAGACACACCTACACTCCTCTTAAGATGCAGCACATCTCTCGACCAACCCCAAAACCCGCATTTCCCGTACCTTTCAATCCCTATCCCCACCCCCATGGGGGCATGTGACTAAAGCTTTAAAAAACAAAAGTGCATTGGATAAAATAAGCTGTTACAACGTCATCTGCTGCCAGTTTCACAGTGAAACCTCAAATTTAGTTTTGAGGTTAAGAGTTACCCAAAGTTGCATTCAGGCTACACTTATCCTCCTGACACACGCGCACACACACATTCTTTATTATGCTGGTCTCTGCACTTTAGGATTAGTAGAGCTTGTAAATCCAGTCTTACACCTTGCTCAATTATTTGATTTAGATTAAGCATTATGATATTCTCCCCTCAAAATGCTCTCTGCTTTAAATGACACTGCTCAGTGCTGAGAAAATGGAGCCTCTGTAGCTGCCAGCTCCCTTTGAATGCCCTTGTTAGTTTATTAAAAGCACCACCAGCTTCCCCCCCTTCTAACTCAGATCTGCGCAGCTGCACCATTCTGAAAGAATATTCAAGGACAAAAGAGTACAATGTAATGGAACAGAGCGCTGCATTGTCATCCATGGCGATAGTTTGGGACAGTGACATTTCTGATATTCGACTTTAAAGTTTTTCGTGATGTGCAGATAGCACATCCAGAGAAGGATGGCAGGTCGCACAGGGTGATCCAGACCTTTTTAAAATCCTGTTCTATAGGTTGAAACCTGGCGAGCCACAATTCATTTCTTCATTATATATATATATATATATATATTTTGGTTTATTTTTCTTATAAATGTGCTTTTGAACTGGAGTTTAACAATTGACAGTACATGCAATGCAGGAAGCAGCTAGTGTGGCACTGAGCAAAGAAAACTTGGAGCAAGATGTCAGAAAAGTGACAAGCAAGTTGATATAAATTCTTTACTGTCACTCTCCTCTCACCCCTGAAAAAAGCAGATGTGCAGTCAACATAAATAGCACCCCCCCATAAAGTGAGACACAAGGAGTTTTTCTTTCCTCCCTCTGTGGTAATGGCTGCTGTGTCGCAGCTGGAGACGGGTTTGAATCCCTGACCCGTCAACTCGTCTGCTTTGAGTGGCCTCAGTGAAACGGCTCCAGATGAAAATGGGGCCAGAGCAGAGACATATGAATGACTGTTTGTTTTGTGGTCAGACACAATCACCAACTGAGTGACCCAGTTAACGGCTAGTCAAAGCGATGCTCATTTTGATTCATGCGCCTTTTTTCTTTCTTTCACACTTTCTAAATGTGTCTTGTGTTCTGTTCTTTCTCAGCTCTCAGCCAATATTTATGCTTCAATGGAAAGATAAATGATTTGTAATCAGGAATGCCAGTGTAATTATTTTTTGCAGTAGATATAATATGAACGCTCATCTCTTTTGTTTGAATAATTGCCAAAGCGCTTATAAATGGAGAGAGCATGTGTGAGTGTGATTCTTCTTTCCTCTGCACCTACTCTACGCTGTGGTCTCCTTGGTTGCGGGTGGAGAGTAATTAGGTTTTCTAGAGGTTGAGGGGCTCTTACAATGCTTACCAATGGCAGCAGTCAGCCAGGCTAGTGCTGGCAGGGCAGAAAGGACAGAGGGCTGTGCAGGAGCCTGGCACTGCTAAACCTGATGCTGACTGACAGTAATGAGGACAGCCTGCTAGCCAGGATAGAGGAAAGGAGAGAGCAAGAGGGCATGGTCCTCCGCTATACCTCTCAAGAGTTCCTATCAAAGCCTTTGAGCATACACATCACAAAAAAAAAGCAGTTTACATGCATACGTTTAGGGTAGACATTTGCTCAAATGCATTCCACAGCTGTTCTGTTGCTCAAGTTTGGCTTCAGTTATTTAGAACTAGTGCTGTCAATCGATTAAAAAAAAAAAAAAGATTAATCACACTTTTGGGTTGTGATTAATCACGATTAATCACACTGTTTTCCGAGTTAAATTTTATACGACAATATGCAGCTTTTGCACAAAGAAATCTATCTATCTATCTATCTATCTATCTATCTATCTATCTATCTATCTATCTATCTATCTATCTATCTATCTATCTATCTATCTATCTATCTATCTATCTATCTATCTATCTATCTATCTATCTATCTATCTATCTATCTATCTATCTATCTATCTATCTATCTATCGTATCAATTATCAATGATGATTTGTTGATGATTTGGTAAGTTTTTGCTAACAAAAATGTTAGCTCAAGATGCTAAAATATTGACATTAGTGTTGAAAAAAGCTCCTTATTTTACCTAATGTCTTAATTTGATCCACTCATTTTTATCATGGTGTAACTGTATTATTAACAATTATTAATCAAGAAATGTTGCCCTTTTTCTTTACGAGTAGTCTTTTGAAATAAAAAAAAGAATAACAATAATTGAGTTAATCTCACCATAAAGTTTTGAAAACTAGCTAAACTTTTCCGGCCAAAAGTGAGATTTCATAAAAGTAGTCATTTTTTTTACATGAGAAAAGCCCTTTTACTTCCTGTAGTAGAATTATGATGAACTACAGAACAGAAAACATGGATAAAATTATATCCATTGGGTTTTTCAGGACACTTAAAATCATGCTAATGAGATAAGGGTGTTAGACATGTGTGTATGAAATATGATACAAATGGTTATAAGGGGTTAACTTAATGTTTGCAGCTCAGATGTGTTATAGGTTATGTAGAAACATGTCAAATAACACATAAATTATACAACCCCATTATGAAGCTCATAGCAGCCTCAATCATGCAGAGCAAACCAGCCAGAGCACTTGTGGTCCACTTGATGTGTAAAAGTTAATGTACTACTGTAAATCTTGATTACCTTCATAGTGCAAAAGAATATTAATGGAAAGCTAATCTTTAAAGCTTTCATATATGAAGCATCACCATTTTATAGTGGAAAGAAGAAGTCCTTTCTGTACTCTTGCATTAGCCTCAGGCGTGTAAGCATCCGGCCCCAATGAGTTTTGGCTTCCAGTGTTGGACAGATTGCTGCTGTGAAATCTCATCTCAATTTAAAAACAATCTACAGGGAAATACACGCGAACCCTGACCCAAACTGAAAGCACTGCAGTGGGGGACACTAGTACAGATTGATCGGCTGCTATTGCTAACGCACAAATCTTCCAAAGTGCTCAAAGGTACGCCTTTTTGATAGTTTGACCAAACCTAAAACAAAAAGTTTTCTCTCTAAGGACAGTTCATATATTAATAAATGAGCTTGAACCTGACAGAAAGCAAAACATTTGCTTAAATGTGATAAAACAAACATGTGAACCATAACTAAATTGAAAGAAGAGCATACAGTAAGATGAACTAAATACTAAATAACTAAATACATCTGGTAGTAATTAACCAATAGAATGCAGCTTTGATGATTGTAAACTGAAAGCTGATATGAGCACGATGGCAACAAACAAAGAGTAAACAAAACCGCTATAGATAACCTGTGAACAATGCATGAACTTAAATAATAAAAGGAAAAACATTAGAGCCAGAAAAAAACACTTACACTTGCACAGAAATCTCAAAATGTTTGTGTCTCAATGGTGATTGGATTTAAATAGCCATGTTTTAGTTAAAATAAAGAACACCATTGATAGTTTAGTGCTGAATTAAATTCAGGACTCATCATCTAGAGTAGAAGTGAACAAAAATGAAGACAAAATGACATGAAAACAGATGTCTTAATGCTTATTTAGTTAAAACAGCTGCAATTAAGTAAAATGCTAGTCATGACATATCATTTTGAGTTGTTTAAAATGAATCAGTCATGATTGAGAGACATAATTAGCTATTTAGAGTCAGTGAAAAAAGTTTCAAAGTGATAATAATAAAAAAAAAATATGAAAAAAACCAAGTGATTAAAAAATGTTAGCAAATTTTAAAAATGAAGGTGATATGTTAATAACTTGAAAGTAAACTAATAAACAGGATAACTTTTCAGAAAGGGTTAGCTATAACTTTAAGGATGGCCTTTACCATGTATTTCTTAAGCCTTTTATAGCAAACACTATCCATGAACATGATCATAATTAACCTTTGGCTCACCAAAGAACAAATATGAGCTTTTTTTGTGGACTCTTTTCCGGAAGTAATGCGACTCGATCTCTGAGGCACCGCCTTTTGCTCCTTGTGAGTGACGGCCAAATCACGTCAGCCTAGTTCCTGCCTGAGCAGCGTGTCTTGGGCAAGACGCTGAACCCCACATTGCCTCTGATGGAAGGTTGATGCCAGTGTTCGGCAGTGGAGCCGAAGTGTGTGAATGGGTGAATGGGACCGTGACTGTAAAGCGCTTTGGCCTTCAGTGAAGGTAGAAAAGTGCTATATAAGGATACACCATTTACCATTGGCTCGAGCATTATATGCTTATACTTTGTATTTTTATCTAGTTCTATGATCTACTTACGGGTCTGGCATCTTCATCAGGTTTGACTGTAGGAATGACGCCAACTCTGAGGATCAGTCTCCCGGACAATCTACTTTAACACAGACAGAGGTTAACAAAACAGTCATCTGTGAAGTGGCGCTGACAGACAAAAAGTTATTTTACATTGATCCTTTGTCATAATCAAAAAATAACCACATTGATAAAGGAAAATGGCTTGTTTTACATCAGTACCTAATGAAGAGGACAGTGTGTAATGGTTTCCTACTGGAGGGGTGTAAATACGCCAGGAAGTAACACAAATAAATAGTTGTAAACGACAAAAGGGAGTAGTGTGGGTTGTAAATGCGACGTCACTTGATCAGGAATTTTATTACTTTAATTAGTTTGCAAAAACCTATTTCACTAGTTTTCGTTTTATTTTAATTTTTATTTGTTTTATGTTGTCAACATGTTTTCTTTATTGTGTTTCTTTGTTGATTTGTTATTAGCTTGTTGGAAAAATCAATCAATCAAAATCAAATAAAAAAATCACTTTCCTTTTTTTGCTTTAATAAATGTAATTATTTCCATTTACTCCTATGGAAAAACACTTTAGTTACTTCCATTCTTCTGTGAGTTTTTGTTGCTTACCTCCCCCAGACTTAGGTTCTTTCATGATTGATGACATCTTGCTTTATGAATAAAGACTGATGCATCATTCTTCAAATTGTAGTTTTAATGAAATAACATTTGTTGTGATTTATTTCTCCTCTATTATTTGTGCTACATTTATCAATTGACATTCAGTTTTATTACCTTGGAATTGATCCCTTGCTCTCCAGCTGTCAGGAGGAACACCACTCCACCAACCCTCAGAAACGTTTAGGTACTAGTGTATACAGTAAAGTCATGACTTGTAGTCAGGTCAAAAACCTGACTTGTAAACAAGTCAAAATCTGCATTTATAAAGCCTTTTTATTGAGTCTTCGTTAGCTCTTTTTCTACAGTACTGTCCTCTGTGAATTGAGCGTAACATTTCTAATCGCCTCTGTTAAACCGCGGTATTAAGTTGTGAGGTAGTAACAAGGCAAAACCATCTTTATGTTAATGCATGAGCAGGAATCATGAACAATGCTGTTTATTGCTACGGTATAGCTACTATTAAACTGCAGCCACTGATTTGTCTATATTTTTAAACAGTGATAGGATTCTGTGATGTCTCTATTTATTTTGAGCATGTAATTTGTCTCTGCCTTTTAGGGTAAAAGCTGTGTGAAAACAACAATTCTGGCATTTTGTAGAGGAACTGTTGGATGTCAACCTATCATGTAGGGATGTAACGATTAATTTTAACAATGAATTTAACAATTCACCGTCAATATTGGTTCAGTTTGGCCGGTCAGATTCACAGACCTAAAATCGATCCAGGGCATCTTTAGCTAAAACCCAACCAGTGTGACTTGGAGATAAATACCTTGGAATGTAATGATGGCTTGATCATTTTTTGCTACCATCACGTGTGTTGTTCCTGTGATGGAACTTGGTTGTTTTTATGTTTTTAGTAAAATAAATCCACCGTCCTTTAATCTAGATGGTATTTTCCAATATCAATATGATCAATTTATTTTATTTTGAAACAAGTTCATAATGGTATAGTTCAAGTAATTTGCCTCAGACAGATCAATCTGCTGGGATCGTAAGAATATAAATTAATTCATCGATGAAGTCGATTAATCTTTACACCCCTTCTATCATGGCATTGTTTGGTTTCTCCATGTAAGGCTTTGTAACACAAAGTTGTTTGAACATTGCTTCATGGCTTCAAAATCTGCTTGACTTTTGGATGGATTTCCCTAATTGAAAGCAATTCTTATTTTAGGTACATTAACAAAAACCTGGTGTTTGATAGTGTTTCACTTATGTGCAAAGGACACACAATTAGTATTCAGAAGATCGACTGTGGTTGATTCTGTTTTTGCCGTGGTCGCTCATCAAAACAACATCACAATTTAAGTGGCCTTGGTCTTTGTAAACCAGCAGTGACACTGACCTTGGGCTCTCTTTATTACCCCAGTAATAATTTTTTCATGATAAACATTTTGTATTTAAATCCAACATCTGCAAAACTTCCAGCGACCCAGTGCAAGAATCAAGGATTGTCAGTGAGGCTAAGAAGCACTTAAATTTGAAAGTCATCACTTTAGGGAGTTGCTTCGGGAACTGGAGTGGCCGACAAGGAACGCATTTCTAATTTTTTAACAGTGACCTTTTTAAGATGTTTGAATAGAATACACGGAATAATTAAAAAGGGGTGGACAGTTTAATCAGGATTATGAGTTCCATTGTGTGGTCAGAGACAGCCCCTTGCTGTCCAGTTTTGACTTTGTTTTGCTTCTCATTAGCTCTTTCTCTGTTCTCCCACTTTGAGACAAGCAGCCTGGGACTTCCGCGACAAAGACTATGGAGCTGTCTAACTGTCAGTAACAGCAGAAAGGGTCAAAATGTGTTCAGATGGACACATTTATACACCTTCCTTGACAAAACTTTAACAATTTATTTGTTTTTCTTTGTTTTCTGTTCAAAAGCAAAAATATATATTTTTTCTTTTTTGAATAAGGGTTATTTTACTCATGTGTTCCCAAAAGCTTTTAAAAATGCAGTCAATACATCACCCCTCCAGTTTATTCGTAAACTGTAAAAGTAAAGCCTAAGTGTGATCATTATTTTGTTGAATGTGTCCTACTGATTGGAAAATTGCCTGGCCAGCTCACTTAAGTGTTTTGCTGTGATTGGATCCAGTTGTCGTTGCAGAGTAAGATATTGGAGTCCCGCCTGCCAGATTGCTCTTTCTCACTTTGATGTTGTGACAGTTCATATCAAAGGTTTTTATGTAATGTCCCCCGTTTTATTTGTTATTTTTCTTTTTTTTCTCGTAGGGTTTCTTAGGGCTACACATGTTTTTCATGTTGTTGTTCACACTTTTTTGACGTGTGAATAATAGTGATAGCAGACTTTAAAAAAACCCCACATATTTCAACTTTTAAAACATCTGAAAAAAAAAAATCATATTAGTAGTTTTGCTCCACCTCACCCTAAAATAATGGCTGTGCTGTCATCCAAGTCAGCTGAGTAAGAGTCTTTTAATAACCAAACCCAAATTGACAGACAAAGACCAAATAACAGTTGACAGCTGGGGGCAGATTGACAGACAAAAACTGAACTGAAATTGACAGACAAAAAATAAGATGCAGCAAACAGAAATACATCTGATATTGTTATTATATAACAGAAAACCTGCACTATGGTTTTACTTGTCACTTTTCTTGGGAGTGAGATCTGCTTTTTTGTGTTTGTTTTATTTCAGTTCCAAGACACCTTTCCAGAAATAGACTCTATGGTTTTGTTCAGTATTTTAAAGATAAACTTGCACACAAAACTCTAAAATTGTTGTTCAAATTTAAAATTACATCAGAATGATTGTTTTTTCAATTCTAAAATGTTGGATAAAAATATCCCAAACCAATTCTGTGCATGCGCCCAATTTATTATGATAAGAATCAGACACTTTTGTCCCTATTTTCCATTCATGCATTGTGTTTTTGTAATTTCCACCTGATGTTGGAGCCACTGGAAGGCTACTGTTGTGCTTGTACTCTGCCAATGCACCGCCTAATAGCTCCCAAATGACCAGAGTGGCAGAAAATCTGCATGGCGTTGTTGGTCATTGAAAAGAGCTGCATAGACTCTGAGGGCTGCTTAATGACAAAGCAAAGCGAAAAAGGATATGCAGCCGCAGATGCTGTCAGGCACAGCACAACACATCCATGAAGACCCTCACCTGCTCTCTATTCCTCAGTCACACATAATGTGTTCTGTCATTCATTTCTAGAAGAGTTTTTCATTTTTTCCAAATCTAGATAAAAAGCTTTTTTATTGAAGCTTAAGTCATAAATTTAATTTCATGCCATGTGTTATGGTGTCACATTTTGCTGCAAAAATAGGTATAAATATGTTGAACGCAGAGTCTGAATGACTCCATCTTAGTCAAGGCGCTAAAGAGCTAAGCCGTTCCTCTGCATACTGCTCAGTCCTCAGCTGTGACCTTTCTTTTCCGCGCATCATTCACGATTATACTGCTGACATGTTGGCTCATGCCAATAATTTTTCATTGGAGGCAGTGTCAGCCGCATCATATTTTATCATGTGGATAAAATTGTGTTGTGTTTTCATGTGGGCTGTCCGTAATTTGTATTTGTCTGTTTATGTGCCTCTTATAGATTAGATTTTGCATTTAATTTAACTCAGAAAAGAATCTGAGCGCAAACACAATCTGGCTTCGGTGGAGGAAAAACATGCTGGTATAAAAATGTGAAAGAAGCGATAGGTTAAAAAAGCAAAGGAAAAACTGTTGCTGCACTTGTGTAAAACAAGTGATTGAGGACTGTGCCTGAGCAAAATTAATGCATCTATTGATCACCCTGTCGTCACTGACTAGGAGCACAATGATCACACAGGAAAATCTTACAATAATGTTCTGTATAAATACAGGATCTGTTCTGGCTCTTAATTATAGGGATTATTGAAAATGGATACGCCACATTTTAATGCTGATTTTAACAGCTGTTAATATGAGCGAAAATGCTTTTCATGCTTAATCAAACAGTCTTCAGAGTGCTGCTGTTACCAAGTGCAGTGTGCACTTTGTGGCTCTCTGAGCGTACAATTTAGAAATATGACAATTTCTGAGTGTTTTGGCTGCAAATAACAAAATGGACCTCGTAATAAAAGCCGCCATTTAAGTGATGCTCTTTTATGTTAAAGATTAAACAGCATTGAGCTACTTTTTTTTCTTCACTGGACCGAACAGGCTGGTAACTGATGTTGGATTAACATAATAACAGTGGTTTCCTCTAACAAAAGAACAATAGAAACAAACCTCTTTGCCTCTGTCATGTTAAATTGAAAGGCTAGATTTTACTTATCAAGGAAAAACAAAGATTATCTAACAAGACTTACACAAAAACATCCACACGAACAAACAACAAATCCTGTAATTGTGTTTTCTGTACAAAAAGTAACCACAATACTAAATTATTTTGTTAGTAACTTGCAGCTTTTATAGAAAATATGGAAATAATCTAAAGCTTATGTTGCTACTCAAGTGAATTCAGTGAACAGCTGCTATGCAGACCTTTACTAGAGAAGTTTTGACATAACTTTGATACTTATTTAAGTTTAAAGACCCACCCCAATAATTATTTGATCTATAGTAAAAAGGGTTCCAAGTGTTCTTTCAATTATGATTATCCCATTTTTAGACCAAAAAAAAACTGTGTTGTTTTATAGGACTTAGTTTCTGCAGAGCAGCAGTAGTTCAATAGAAATTTGCCTCTGAGTTGTGAGCGGGCGGGACTGTTGATGCGAAGTAAGCACACCCCCCCCCCCCCCGCTCCCCCGCTAGCTTACACTCTCTCACACCCCTAACCTAACAACACCGGTTCAACAAAAATGGCGAGGAATACTGGAGCTATCCAGCTGTACATTTTTGAGCCAGATGCCAGCTCGGACAAGAAAAACAAAGACGCACATGGATCTATTTGTCTAGAAGTGGAGGCTTCAGAATGGAGTGGAGCAGGGAGCTTGTGGCCTACCGATTGTACAACTGCAATCTCTTTCAAAGGACATTTCTTCGTCTGCTCCTGATTCAACGTTTTGAATAAAGACATTTTCAAAAAGGCAATTTAAGCTTAATTTTTTATTACAAGTCCTCCATCATCAGAATTTTTTACAAAAACATGTTAAAAACAATCAAAACACAATTTTCATTGAAGTGGAGCCTTTTTTAAAAAAAAAAAAAAAGCTGATGTTATATATCTCACTTTATTCCCAAAACGAGATCAAAGGGAACAGCAACCACTGAAAAATCCTAATCTATTAATCAGTGTCTTCATAATGTTACAGTTCTACTCTTTTTATTGTAACACCACCTAAACAGCATGATAGTACAGCCTGCACCTAACATTACAACCAGTGTAGCTATTACAACACCCACTAAAGGGAGATCTGAGACTTTTCTAACTCTAGGAGGATGTTAAATGTAAAAAAAAAAAAGAAAAAAAAAAAACATTTTAAGGGCTGCCAAAATACAAGTGTTCCAATCTAGAAAGAATATTTCCAAATGTCAAAGGTTTATATCCAAACAAACCATAAAACTTGGCCTACAGTCTGTCTCTCAGACACACAAGCTTCTGGTAAATGTTTAGTTATGATGCACAGTTTTAGCATTACCCATTACTCACAGTGATTCACAAAGCATTTACTGGCCTGCTTGGCTAGAAAACAAGTTTGAGTGAATCTGCCTTTGCCTGATTTTGGAATGTTTGTTGCTTGAAGGTGGAATTAGACCGAGCGATTTGATTGACTATGATTGACACTGGCTCCTTCCACTTCAGCGAGTAATTTATTTGGTCTAATCCAACCCTTTTGCGGTGGCACTGCAGGTGTGCCACTGCTGAGCCGACATTTATGGTCGCACAATAACCGAAAAATGTGTTTTTTTGCACCTACACGCTCTACATGGGGTACAGAACTGCCATGAATTTGGACCGCTGCCTGTGCTTTCACCTTGACTCATTAAAAGAGATCTCCATGTGACGCACAGCTGGAAAAATTAGAAAAAAAAATCTCAGCAGAGGAAAAAAAACGTTTTTCTCTGTTTCTGCAAGTAAAAAAAAGTAAGCAGAGACTCAAGCAGGTGAAGTCCTGCTTTTACCATTCATTTTGTGACTTAGCAACCCCTCACCCACCCTCAGCCTGTCATGTTATCACACAATAATGAAAAGTGTTGACAGATTCATTTCCTTACCGCTACTGCCGAAGACCATTTTGCGATTGCTAATTGATAGCTACATGCAGCAATTTTGTTGCGCTTGTGGATTTTATTGCGCTTTTAATTAGGCCAACTTTGACCTTCTCTTCTCTTTGCATTTATATTGCTCCAAATGATTTTCACCTCCTTTCCTCATTAGCTTTTGTTAAATTAATTCCATTGGCTACAACGTGGTTATCTATACATACAGGGCATGAAATGAGCAGACATTCAAATAAACTTATACATAAATTATTTGTCAATGTGTGATCAGATAGTCTTTGATGTGACTGATCTTTTTTGAAGAGAACTGAAAAAAATTTAAACAGTAAATATATTAATGTATTTTTACAAACACTGGCATGAAATCAAAGTGGGTTAAACTTCATATTGTCAGGGATATATACTGCATTTTCCTTTTACACATAGAGAAAAAATACTGAGCGTAAATGCAGTGAATAAACACAGCAGAGTGTCAGCTGATGAGGTGTTTAGTAATAATTTAGACTCCATCTACCAAGTTAATGCAAAACTTGTTTGCTAACGTCAACCGCTCGCAGCGAGAAAGCCAAGAAAATTCTGTAACCTTTGAAACGCTGAACTCCAGCTATGATTTCTGATTTAAGCTGAGACAGTGTGGCAAGCGTTTGCTGGCTCAAAGCGACAGAGTCGCTGTCAAACCTGGCAGTTGGCTGTTTACAATGCCGCTGAGGGGTGTTTTGAGCTTTAGAGCATTTGCATGCTGTGAAAATCCTTCATCTTAACAAGGACAATTTTAGTTTTATCATCTTTAAGAGAGCGCTTTTGGAAAAGCTCATTTTACTCCCCAAGTTAAAGACAGGTTTTCATTCATTGCACAAAAATGGCTGCGATGAGGTGCAGGTGAGAAAAAAAAGTAGTCCAGTAAACAGCTAAACACTTTTTTTTTTGCTAGAGATGTTTTTTTTTTCTGTTGAAAGTGACCCGTGCTTTGCATTTTGAAAATGGGCTTTTCGGATTAAACAAACATGGCATCTTATCCAGCTTTGACCTTAAGAGTCAACTTAAAAAAACTGTTTACATCTGAAGATGTTTAAGCTCTTTAAATAAGCATTGCTGTAAATATTTAATTTAGAATTTACTTTAGAAACATACAAATTGGTTGTAACAATGTGGGGATATGAAAAGTGGTGAGCAAAACAGGATCAAGCAATTAATTTGCATAAAGTTGACAGGAGCTCTCCTGCCGATTAAAAAAAAAAAAAGGAAAATTAACAGAAAATATCTATGAAGACAATAAAAATCAATTGTAAAGATGAATTTATTAATTTTTCGGGCAATAAATGTATGTGTGGTGTTTTTTTGCTGCAGAGAAGACAGACAGAAAGTGGACATTTATGAAATTATAAGCCTGTTTTGACCTTCATTCTGGCTTTTTGTTGGGGAAGCATCTGTGTGTGTAGATGGAAAAGCTTGTATTTTGGTCTGGCCATTTCATCTCCCCACCCTTTTTGCAGTATTAGTCTTTATCTGCCTGGTTGACTCTATAACTGTAACACTGTTTAATTTCCTTACCTGCTTAATTGAAATTCAAGTCTCTTTTCCTGATATGTCTTCCTGTTGTGTGTGTTTTGTGCATGTGTGTGGGTGTGTGCATGTGTGTGTGTGTGTGTCTGCGTGTGTGGTTGGGGGCGGATATTAGTGAAAATGTGTTTTCATTCTGAAAGTGGCAAGTGATGGACAGGATCTCCCAGAAAATGCCCTCCTCCCCTCCATCCTCAGTCTTTTTTGTCCACTTGTCTTTCAGACACCTTTCAACCTTGTCTCTTCTCCTGTGCACTATTCCTGACTCTCCCCTTCTCCCCCTTGGAGCTTGATAAATCTGATGCTAAATTTAGAGACATATTTTTCAAAGTCACCAGGACTAGAAAAGAGACAGACCACACACAACATAACATCTTTAATCCACATTTTATCATCCCTGATAAACGGGAACTTGTGGCAGAAACCCCGTTTGAATTTTTTAACTTTGTCTGTCCTCCGATCAAACAGCACAGGCCACCTCCTCTTGATAGAGGGCCCACATTAAAGGGACAGCTGAAATCATTCAGCTTAGCGGCCTTATGCTTTATAAAATTAAGGCTTGTTGATATTCAAATGGGAAGATCCCGTCCTTTGAAATTACAGCTGCAAATGTGGGGCTGTTCATTCCTTTCCTCCCTCTATTTCCTGGGATTCTTTGTTAGACCTAACATCATTTGATTACAATATGGCAGCCGCAAGACCAAAATTATGTGTGTTCACTCTGGAGTGGCTTCAGCTGCACCTTGCAAGCTTGGCTCGTCTCATTTTTATGAAGCCTTATTAGCCACAGGCTAACACATTAGCCAATAAAAGCTATAAAGCACAGCAGCCAGCTCTTATAAAAAAAAAAAAGGCTGTTATCTGGAGCACCACAACACGTCTATTTATTCAGCCTCAGCTGAAGAGCAGTGGTCCCCAATCTCCAGGTCGTGAACCAGTACTGACCTGTAGGACAGTTGGTACCAGGCCTCAGAGAAATAAAACACGACTTATATTTTTTTAAGGTTTAATTTATAATCTGAATCTGAAGGAAGTTTTATTTTGGAAAACTGCTGGATTCTTCCACCACATCCAACTCATTCTTGACGAATGTCCAATTGCTCGGTCACATGTCGAAAATCCATCTGCCGCTTTTTGAGAGCGGCTGCACCAACCACTAAATTTAACCCCCCGAGCTAGCAAAATTTACAAAAAACTAATGTACTCGGAAAGTTTATTTTTGCAGATAAAATCCAGAAGAAGAGCCCTCAACTTCAAAATAAAAGAAAGTTGCATTTAACAGACACTTACCAGAAGTCTTTCAACCAAATATGGACTTTTCGTGACAATTGTTCCTACACAACATAACAATAATAAAGCATAATTTTTAGCAAGTGGCTGTCTAAAGTTAAAATACATTAGTTGTCAGACCACTAGGTTTGTGAACTTTGTTCTCTATGTTCGCCTTATCCCTTGGGGTATCAGTGAGCTGCAGACACAGCCAGACTTGGGAATCATTTGGGAACCTAATCCAACACCTCAATGTTGAGTGTCCAGCAGGGAGGCATTGGGACCCATTTTTATTTTTGGTATGCCTTAGCCTGGATTTGAACTCATGTCCTTCCAGTCTCAGGGCAGATGCTCTACTAGAAGGCCACTGAGCTGGTGTTATGAGGATGTGGCTAATAAAGTTGTTAAAATTGTGGATTCATGTTTATCATTATATTTAGAAAATACCATGGTTAATGTCTGTTTTTTTCCTGTCTTTTGTTTGTTTTTATCAATCTCACCTTAAAGGTCAGACAGGCTGAAGTTGCCTTCTGATTTTGTAGTTTCCACTTTGACAGTTATGGGTTAAGAGAAAATCTGCATCAAATTTTAATGGTTCCTTCACGAAATCTGAAGAAAAAAAAGTTTCAAACACCTGCAGATATTTAACAGAAGATGAAGATAAACTTTACCCTAAAAGTTAGGGGAAACTTATAAAGCTAAAAAGAAAAAAGAAATATCAGACACCTACTTTAACACACTTTAAAATATTGTCTGACAAAAGGTTGCAGATCACTGATCTAGCTTGTCCACATAGGAACGTGGAGGATGCAGCATAACCTTTAGCTACACACTGTGCATTCATTTATGTGTTTCTTCACTCCTGCTAAGGGTCTTTGGGGGGTTGCAGACTAAAACAGCTGTTGCTTGGCATGAGGTGGGATTTACCCCTGGACAAGTTGACAGTTCACCATGGGGCCATGCAGAGATAACCCGCCTTACTGGTTAAGAATGAAGGAAAAGGAATTACCTGCAGAAAGCACACACAGACACAAGATGCAAAATCTACCTGGGATTCACACCAGGAACAAGCCAAACCTTTTAGCAAAAATGTGTCAGAATGTCTGAAAGCCTGTGAAAGAAGATTTTTGGTGTCAGGATGGATTAGAAAGGACAGAAGAATTGTTCTGACTCAGAGCCATGCTAGAAAGTTCCTTGCATGTTCACAAACTGACTTGAAATATTAATATTTAATGAAGGAATGTGTTTTGCAAGGTCAATTTTAATAACAGGATTTGTTATTTGGCGTTGTTACCGTAAAATTATAATATCAGAGCATCTGGAGCTGTTTGTTTGATGATGACCAGGTATTACCAGCTCAACTATATGGGTTAGCCTAAGAAACAGAACATTGTGCATTCATCTGCTATAATTTTTTTAAGACTCACTCAGCACACATAGCTATGCACAAAACTTTGCTGTTAGAAAACTGTTATTTCATTAGTGCATTGGAAAAAATGGAAAATTCAGTGAAAGAGATTAACTCTTTTCAATTACCTGCGAGTTTGCCACCTTTTCTTGCCCAGTCTTTAAATGCTTTTTCTTTTGGTTGGCAGTAAAAATCTTCTCCTTATCCTTTCTCCCCTGTAGCTGTTCCTTTCATTTTGTTTTTATTAAATATGAACAGAGGAATCTTTCCCCCTGCGCAGTACAAGTGACATCCTGCAGTGGCACTTCATCAGACAGCACCAGTTTTTTTTCTGTTTAGAAAGGGAGTCTTTAATTAGTTTGCCATTTGGATTCTCTGTGCAATTACCTGCTAGATTACAGAAAATTTCAGGTATTTTTAAGTAAACAGTGCCAGTCTGTTTGGAAATAACGCCCTAAGAGTACAGTGTGTTACAATAAAACACTTCAATTGGGTGCTATTGAATTAGTGTTTTTCTAAAAATAATCAGAAATCTCTTCTTATTGGTAAATATCTGTCATGAGGGTATAGAAAAACTCTGTGGCCACATTTTCTCAGTTGCACTGGCTGTTCTCATTGTTGCATTATGTACAAACAAGCTGCTTACATAACTGATTGTTGGCCAGAGTAGTGAACCATCACAACACGTAGAGGAGCTCGGCTGTATGGCACACTTTTGATTTAAAGGAACATCCCACCAATGTAATATTGTATATCAGTGAATAATCTTATGCCTTTGGCACATACATGCACCTGTATGGGGGTTTGACCTGTACAGATGCTGCAGGGTTGTCTGTTGAGTTTCGTAGACAGCAGGCGCAACATCTTAAAGGGAGCCCAGTTGTGTTTTGCAATTCTTCGTGGTTCGTGCGACCACCTCAGGGGACACCATGAAAATAAAAGATCTATTGTCATGCGTGTGGTGAAGTATTTATAAGGATAATGTAAGTTACACGCACGTATGACACACTGGTGATGTTGTCTTACGGTCCCTATATGCCACACTCCATCATCACCGTGTGCAAATGGTGCACACACGGAGTGTACACGTGAAACAAAATGCCTGTAGGATGCTGACACAAACTACACTGTCTAATTTCTAAATTTTTAACGGTCAGGGTACCCGCAAGGGATTCACAAGAAGTGCATACCTTTCACTCGAACAACACTAACAGACTTCCTGGACTATGCGCAGGTTTTGTGTGTGTGTGTGTGTGTGGGGGGGGTAATCTGTACAATGTGCCAACACCTCACTTACTTCGCCTTTGCTTATCCTTGCATGTTTTTTGACTATTTGCTATGACCTGTCTCCCTAAACATGGCATAGAAAAAAATGTGCACAAATATTTTCGTCATACGACTACGATCTATGACTTTGATATTTCTTGTGGGCCACCTGTTTGCCCCGTATAGATTTGCCAGTATCCACCAGTAAGGGTAGTTGTGACTAAGGTATTTACTGAAGGGCAGCAGCTTGAGTTATAAAGCAGCTTGTTTCAAGTTGTGTTCACAACCAACTCCCTCTGAGCTGTGGGATCATGCAGACATGAGGGTGGCATAAAAACTCTGACGTCTGACATTTCCTGGTCTGTGATCGATGAGCTTCCTGTCAGCGCCTTCACTTCAGGCAAGTCCTCCTTCACCACCGAGGAGTCTTCGGGACGACATTGTTTTTCCCGTCCTTTCTCTGCACCACGAGCACGACACTTCTCTCTGTGTTAAATTCCTGAGCTGCATTACATGCCTGATGCAAATCAAGACAGATATAAATTATCATAGGAAAAAGGAGTCTACATTGAATTGCTATACATCACCACACTAGGTTTCTGCAACAGGTTTGTTAACTCGCGCTGATTACATTGAATATGTAAATTTAGAAAGGATGCATGATTGTGGTGCAACTAAGGTTTCTCTTTAATGGCATCAAAGCATTTCATTTGCATTCTTTCCATCTTGTGTTGCAGTGATGAAACACTAATAACCGTGTAGCTCTATGTTTTGCTTTTTTTTGTTCTTCTTCATTTCATGAATATAAGTCTCAGATCATCCCAATGCGAGTGGTGCAGTACAGATCTGTTGGGACTGGCTTGATCAGAACTTGATTTAAAGTTGTTGTTTGGGTTGTTTTAAGTGAATCTCTGTGATTATCTTAATTTTTGCACTAATTTGTTTTCTTAAAATCTCTGGATTAAATGTGATTTCTTGTGTAGGATGTGTGCATGAGTTTAGTTGAGTCATTATAAAGATTTACATAAAATGATAGTAGAACACTTCCAATGGAAAGTCTAAGTAAGCGTGTTTCTCTGGCTTCTCTGGTCAAAACTCCTGTGTTCATACGTAGCTACGCACATTTTTAAGACCATTTTTGAGCTCTACGTACAAAATGCGTGGCCATTGAACGCGCGTTAAAAGTTAAAACAGGTTGAACAATCAAGGACTTGGAATGTGGGAGTGACGTTTGGATGGCATCCTTTTTAATTCATGGAAGTGCCAACCGTTTGAAAATTGATCATGGAGGTGAAATTAATAGTTGCTGCTTGTTCCCGGCTGGAAACCATATCTCTCTAATATCTGAGTAAAGCTGTGAAAGAAAAGCCTGGAGTAAGATTTGCAAGATTTGCACTGCTTTGACATTTCACACCTTGCGCTAGTATAGACGGTCCAGTGTGAAGCGGTGTGAATGTAGCATAAGAATGAAGTTTAACACAGTGCTTAAAATATTTTTTCATTTTTTAATTTTTTTAAAAAAGACTACATGCTCTATTAACTTTGTAATCCAACCCTTTCTAAACGTCTCTGCAGTGCCTTTCACCACCCATCCTGGTGGTTCTCAGTGAAGATCGATGTCTTATACAGACCACAGCCACGTTTTTTTTTTCCGCCATTTGTTCCTTAAAGAAGCTGGTCATTGCAGTGACAAATTCGTCTTAGACTTCTATCTGACTACCTCAGCTGCATTTTCCATTTGAGTTGACGATGATGGTTTAGTATCATCAGAGAGCAATATATCATTCTTCACAATAGATAATAATAAATAAACATGTTTGACCAAAGAAGGCAATCTGGGGTTCATGTCAATTTAATCCAGTTTCTAGGATTATTTCAGAACAAAACAATGCTAGAGGTAGTGTGAACACCTTTCTGAAACATAAGTAAAGCTGACAGCAGATTGTTAGTTTCCTCTAAGGGTGTTTTCACACAGTTTGAACATGTAACACCTTTGCATGGTTTTGCTTTGCTTTCACATTGCACTTTTAAGAGTGGATCAAACTGCCCCGGAGCATCATGCAGTTAGCTGTTTATTCTAAAATGAGCCCTCACTGTGAAAAAAATGAGCAAGAAGAAAACCCAACTAACCCTTTGATGATCATAAATGTACAGGCATCACCTTTTTACATCTCACCTTCTACAAAACCATTTTAACACACTTTAAAATATTGTCTGACATTAAACCGGTCCATGGCCTGAAAAGGTTGCAGATCACCATTGTTATTGTTGTTTTTATTAATCAAACTGCATATTACTTCTATTTAATTTGCTCTTTGGTTCTTTAAAAAGTTCATCCACATTCACACGTTATTTTACTCACAGATTCATACGTTCTGCTTATTTTTGCCACAAAGTTCTGGTCTTGAGCAATCAACTCAGTGTAAATTCCCTCTTAATGCTATAAGAGTTTCCTTGAACATGTGGCAGTGTAAAATTAGAGATGCATATGATTAAAAATTCAGAGCGAAATATTTGTCTACTAAGTAGTCACAAACCTTTAACCCTTTAACTCTGGAGCTTTAGCTTCAAAGTAGAGAATATTTGCTTTGCATCGTATGCAACACAAGTACTTATCTGTATTTAATGCTAACTGGCAACCTTATTGAATCATTTTGAAAAAAATGATCTCCCAACCAGTAGCCTTCCCCCATGCATATAATGCAAAAAATGTTTTAACTCTAAAAGCCTAATAATGTTGCTCAAGTTGTCTGAGAAATAAAAATAATTATTACTATTATTGGTAATTTTTCCATCATAGCATTCACAGTGGTTCTTGTTGTCGTGTCAGTAATGGTAGTGATAGGTAATTTATGGCATCTTTTGTTTTTATCTTTATTTATTAATTTATTTGTTTTGGACCACACCCACTTACAAACACACAAAAACATTGTTGTTGTTTTCTTGCTTATTTGTCACCTGAATGTTATTCTGTGTGATCACTTCCTCAGTAATGTTTCTTGTATTTTTCTTTATTTTGTCTCTTCTTTTTTGATATAAAAAGGTAAATATAGACATAATAATGAAATATAGACTGATGAAAAGGCAGACTTTGAGTCATGCCTCATTTTAAAAGAGGAAGATCTTTATTAGCAAAGTGTCCCAGTTTTATACGTAGAGCCAAAAAGAAAAAAAAAAGTGGGGGCAGGCAAGGAAGAATTCTATTGCCAACCTGGGGGCTACAGTGGACTCAAAATATGCGATCTGTGCCCTCATTTATCACAATAAAGGAAAATGTAAGCCTGTGCAGAGATATAGCTCACTGATGCTCTTAAGTCGCTTTTAGACATCAATGGGGGTCTGGCTTAGAAAATCACCCTCCTTTGGTAGTGAATTATCTGTGATGATAAAAGAGGTGTGTGAAAACACCTGTTTCCTTTTATATTTAAATTTAGTAAATAAAGGTGGCGGAGCAGGTAAAAATTAGGCATTTCCTGTTCATTTGAGAAATGCTGCTCTGAAAGTGTTTGGAGATTAACAGCGCACTGCCTGAAGGTGCAAAAAATGGATGCACCAATATATATTTGTTTGTTTGTTTTCTTAAGATGAGATAAAAATGATAATCACAATATCATAAAAGTCCTCAGGATTAACTGTTCACCAAAATGTGACCTATTTAAAACATGGAGAAAATCTTACCCACATACATAGGAGCAGCAGCCAGGTGAAGCAGGTGGTGGAAGACAGAGAGCATTATGGAAATTCATACAGGATGAAACCATGACCCAGATCTAAACTCTGAAGCCAGATATGTTATTCAAATAGTCACAGGAAGGGAAAAAGGAGAATTAGAAGCAATTATAAAGCTGTTTAAAGCAATGCCAATGAAGGGAAAACAAAATGTAATTTTTCTTTTATCACAAAGGGTTTGGGCGTAATAGCAGGAATCAGACAAAAGCACAGGGAGTGTCATTTTCTTTGTCTTTCTTGTGGGTTATTGTTTACATAGCTGCACACTGCAAGGACAGTGAATGTTTCTCTTTCTCCTGGGCGGGACCAGGAACCTCTGATATGAAACGGAGGATGGAGCAGAGTAAATGCCAGCACCATGCTGAGTTAGAGCCATGAAGGCCTTTTGACTCGGTTGCCATGTTACTGACCCTTCGGTCACAGGTATCCGTGTCCTCAGCCTCACAGATGGAGGGAAACTCTTGTGACACGTCAAAGAGGAAAGTGCTGGGGAGGAGGAAAGGCAAAGTTCTTCCCTGACAGCTCAGGGGATGAGGGGAGGTGTGGAGGAGGCTGGCCTGTGGATGGCAGGTGGTCCGAGCTGCAGCTGTCTTTCTGTCTTTCGAACCAGTCTGAAAGGATAACAAGACTGGTGGAATTAAAACCAAGCACAGCTTTTTCTCTGAAGTTCTCTAAGGCACATACTGTCCAGCTGTCCAGATTTGACTGGATTTGTCCCAGTCAGGGGACTTGAAACAGTGTCACCAATGGGGGACCTTTCTGTGTGGAGTTCTGATGTTCTCCCTGTGCATGCGTGGGTTTTCTCCGGGGACTCCGGCTTCTTCCCACCGTCCAACAGCATGCTTCATAAGTTAATTGGTCACTCTAAATTGTCCCTAGGTGTGGATGTGAGTGTGCACGGGTGTGTGACAAAAAAAATATCTTTTGAAAAAGTTTGTAGCCATGACGTAGAAGCTACAATCGGCAGGCCACAAGATCCCTGCCCAGCTCTATTCCGATGCTTCCACTTGTAGAACACAAGATCCTTGTACATTTTTTTTTCACGTCCAAGCTGGAATCTGGCTCAAAGCTGGTTAGCTTGAATGTTGCTCGCCATTTTTGTTGCAACAGTAATGTTAGGTTGGGGTTGTAAGGAGCTGTGAGAGCTCTTAGAGCACACCAGTGGTCCCACCCACAACTCAGAGGTGAATTTCTTATGAACTACTGTAGTTCTGCAGACATTTTCATTGAAAATGAAACAGGTTTTTTGATTTGGGCAAAAATGACATAAATCATAACTAAAAGACCGCTGAGAATGCTTTTACAATAGATCAGAAGATGATCAGAGTGGGTTTTTCACATAGTTTTGTTAGTAAAAGGTATCTAGAACTTGCTCTGATGCTGCACACAAGTACTACAAGGATGTGGAGAGCAGCTAGAGGGAGAGTGGGAGGGCACCCGGGGTAGTTCTCGAGTGATTTATGAAGACATGTGCAAATGGTGACAATGTAGGTGGAAGACAGGTGTCTATGTGCATTGGGAGGGTTAATCTACAAGATTATATTACCGGTGTTCAGTATTATAGGAGAAAAAAAAAGTCTATTCCATTCAAGTTGAGTTCCTCCTGTGTTCTGCAGCAGTGTCAGAGATCTTACAATGATCTGTTTTTAATGTTTCAACGTGCCTTGCCACTAAATGTCAAGCAGCATGGGAACAGATGCATATTTAAAATGTTAAAGCTGCAAGTGTTATTTACACTGTGGTGACTATCGGTACAAACGCAAATGTTGTAGATGAATATTAATGGCAACAAAGCTAATATGTTTGTGTTCTGCTGCCACATTCTTAATAAAGCAGCATCTTTTTTCATTACCTGCAGAGGAAAACAAAAAACAACTCATGAAGATGTGCATTTTTGGCGACAGAAGATGTTTAAGTTTGTACATCAACGGAATAAAAACAATACTTAGATAAAATATTTAGATACAAATTTCACCCAAATAATAGAAGAAAGAAATGAAGAAACTGGGGCCCTCAGGGGTACACATTTTACCTCAATTCCACTCCTGTCAGGTAGACATGAAGCTGATGGGTATGTGCTGCAGCTGAAAGAACGCCACAAAGGCAGGCGGTGAAACAAGAAAGAAAAAGGAGACAACTACTTACATGGCATGAAAAACAAATAAAGTTGAAAGATGTGTAATTTGTAATTTTTTGGCGAAGATTTTTCTCCCTGTGAACAAATATTGTCCCGCAGCCTAACACCAAGCTGATGAAATTAATGCAATAAAACACATTCCGGATGTCTTTTGCATCTCCGTCAAATGATTGATCTTGTTGATCAGCATTTATTGGAACTGGGTAGAGAATTGAATGGAATAGATGCCAGGCAGCTCAGTTTTGCGCTAAAGTACGTCTAATTGTGTGTGCGTGTATGGTGAGTGTACATGGTTCTGTGAGAGTCTGGATTGAACCTATGAATGATGAATGTGAAAAAAATTACTTGCACAGCAGAGGTTACGGTGCGATTCTTCTCAGGTCTATTGAAGAGCGCAGGGCTTTGATCCGTGACCTATTGTGAGTGTAAAAATCAGAAGTGCTCAGCCTTTTCTTTGATAATGCTATGGTAAATAAATTCCACATCCCTCTTGCTTATTATACCGTACATAGTTATGGCTCAGACGTTTCCAAGCCTGAATGCTGAGTGATTCTTACACAGCTTCAGGTAAAGATTTTTTTTCACTGTGAATTATTCCAAAGCAAAGTAATCCACAGTCTTCTGATGTTAATGCTCTGCCTACACACGGTGGACTTGATTAAGTATTGGTCTGTTATTGCTCATGATGGCCTGCTAGTGTTATTGGGCAGATAAGTTGAAGTTAACTGAGCCAGAGTGTGTTTACCGCATATTGTCCGTCGGTCTGAGCCGAGGTGCTCGGGGAGTATTTAGTGCTTTGCTGAGCTTGTAAGAATTATTACCGAGGTTCAATATTCTGCATTTCCCCTGTTAGAGAGCGGTAGGGAAAATGACAGAGCAGGTGGAGGAGCACAGAGAAAAGGCTGAGCAGTGGAAGGAGTCTTCTGTTGTTGGCAACCACGGGCTATATCAGAGCAGCCTACAGAGGCGAGCCCGCTGCGTGTCAAGCGTCGTTTGCAGCTAAAACAAACAGGTGTGATGCAAGGGGCTCTCAAACAAACACGGCTGCTCTTCAAAAAGGAGGCAGGAAGACACCGAGTAGAGTGGAGGGGAGGAATTAATGGGAGAAGCATGGGCAGTCAAGAGTAAAAAAGTGAGAAAAATAGGAATGTAAATATTCTTTTTATGCTTTTTTTGCCAACTAGTACTTTTTTAAAAAATTCCCTTGTTTGCAGCCTTTGTTTTTGGCTGTAGGGGTTCACACTTTTGAAGAAAACTGCAAAAAGGCACTCCTTTGACATTCTAGTGTCTTCTTTTTTCTTTCTTTTACTCTTTGTTTTATCAGGTTCTTATTCTTTTTCTCAGTTTATGGTTTAATGGAACATTGCCCCTAAACCAGAGGTCCAAGTTGTGGCAGATCGTTGGCATGTGGTTCAAATCCTCAATCAACAGTGCAAACATCTTAAGTCACAACTGCCCTTGCGGCAAAATATGGACTGTCTACGGGGGTAAAATGAGAAAACCTTAAATTTGGGAATGCAGGTGACTTGAACAAGGTATTGTGGATGTAGTCCGCTCAGTGAGCTCGTAGAGTAAAACTGTTCATGCACATCTCCTAATACAGGAACGCAGCTAGAAACAGGTCGTAGTGAACAGTTACACAACACAAAATGGTAAGTAAGGGTGAGGTAGATAAGACCAAGGTGAGTTGACAGATTCTTTTTTTTAACCCCCTCCAAAAAAAAAAAAAAAATCCAGCGAACTGTACTAGGGGTCTGTAAGTGCTGTTCCCGTGATAAGTGCGCATTCCTTGCATGCTTCTTAAGTGCTCGTTGAGTGCAGCCTGGCTGAAATTTGGAAATTAGACAATCAAAGCATAGATTGTGTGGGCGTCCGTTGAGTTTCCTTTGGGGTGAGTTAGGGGCCAGTACTCATACCTTATGAATGACTAGAATGTGACATAATGGCATTGTACAAATGCATCACCTGTACATCATAAGCGCATGCAACTTCCAAAAGCCTTACAAATACTTTACTATACACTTACCACACGTATGACAATGGTATGTTCCAGTTTCATGATGTCCCTTGAGGTAACCGCACGAGCCTCAAAGGAACACACCTTAAGATGGGGGCCGAACAACCCAAAAATTTGCAGCACTTTAGGGGTGCATGTGATTACTGATGAGGCTTTATCCTAAAAGAACAGAAAACAATTAGGCAAAATTGACGAATCAAGAAGGATTTAAACAACTAAATATTCCAAAATACTGCAGATGTAGAACTTTTGATGGTAAATTGTATATACTTATTACCTTTTTAGAAGGCCCAAACATTTATAGTCACAGTTCCACTCACACATACATTCATACGCTGACGGTGGCTCTGCTGCCTAACACTGGTGCCAACCTAAAACCAGGAGCAGTGTGGGGTTCAGTGTCTTGCCAAAGGACACTTCAGCACATGAGCAGGAAGAACAGAATCCACTCCTGCAGTCTTCCAACCAGAGGTCAAACACTCTACCTCTGCACCAGGGCTGCCCCAAACTTGCACTTTTTAAGACTAATTGTCAAAGTCATATTTATTTTACCTATAGTTTAAAAAGAAAAGGTGCTTATTTGGTCCTTTTGCAAGATTACTGTGACTTTGTTAAGATCTCAGTATTTTTTAAGTAATACAATTAGAAGTGTTTGCTGCAACACAAACACTTACCGTGCTTATTGCAAAAACTGTCCTCTATTAAGGTTTACAATGGAGTTAATAACACACAGTGGATGCATCTGTTCTTTTTTTGTCGCTGCACAATATTAAAGTTGTTTTTAAACTCATTTGTGAGTGTTGACAGTTTCTAATGTGTTAGTCTTAAGCCAGCAGCAGTCTGAGTTTGGAGTGATTTTCTAGCTGAATGCACTTGTAGAGGCCGCACACAAGCAGCCATAATCTAATTGACTTTATTGTCTTTGCTTTGTTTTTTCCTGTTTGTTACATTCCTTCCCCTTTCTAGGTATTTTTCCTGGGAGCTTAGCTAGACATAGTAAACACATCCCTGCGTGTTTTAAAAGGCTGAAGTGGCCTGTTCTTTGCTGTGTTGTTATGCTGTTGGTCTGAGATTGAAGGTGCCACAGTGAAAAAAAAAATAACAGCAGACTATAGTTGGTCTTGGAGTTACAAAAAACACTATTGTTGGCCGACACACTCATTATGTGAAGCAAGTGGACATCAATAAAAAAACATTTCTTTTTTTTTCCTGAAATATAAAGGAACGGACAGCTGCATGAAAGGCTTTAATCTAAAATTGTCACATGAAAAGATTGTTTTTTTTGAAAATCAAACATTCTTGTGTCAGGTAGGCCTCTTTACTAGGACTTTACTGTCCCAAATTCCAAAAATTATTATTTTTTTAAACCTATTACCTCTTATCAGCTGTAATGATCCCAACAGCAGGTTTTGAAGTGATTGTCTATTAGTGTTGTCAGAGTAGACTAGTAGAAAAAATTTTTTTGTTATGCAACCTTAGCATTGCTTTCAACCTTAAAACAGAGCAAACTTGCACACACAAACACACAGCGAAAGCCCAACCGATGCTGTAATGCGGAGCGTCATCCAAGCAGAGAAAGTCCAAGTTCTCCTTAATACACATTCTGTGCTCTTAGGCTCAGTGGAGGTTATTTTAGTGGAGTTATATGAGATATAATGGTACGTCAGTGAGATCTGCTGGGACAAGAGGAGCAGGTAGTGCAGTTGAGCAGAGGGCTGATTTATGGGCAGGATAAATGATGCGGTGGGTGTCTGCCTCTGTAATAACACTGCGCTTCTGCACGCCGCACTTTCACTCAGCTGTAGTTTATAGCGTGATCTGTGATGGGGATAAATGTCAGCTCGGCTTATCTAAGAAGATATGATATGACTTTAAACGGACTCCTCTCAAACACCTTGACATGTGTTCAAATGAGAACTGTTAATGACACGCTGGTGACATGCAAAGTCGAGTTTCAAAAAAACACTGCTCCATATTGTTCCCACCAGGTACCATCAACCACGGCACAAAAGAGCTTCGTTTTAACTCACCGCTTGAAACATTCAGGCACTTAACTATTCTATGCAAAGTTTCAAGAGCAAAATTTATTCCTTTGATATTCATAAGCTTAAACATATGAGTTGAACAATAAAGCCAGTTGTTGCCGCAGGCTCCACAGTTAAAGCTGCTTTTGTATAAGTGTTGCCATATTCTCTTTCAAAAATACCAAAAAAAGTTGCACCGTGTTGAAGCTGAGCCAAAGAAGCCTGTTTGCTCCTACATCTGTGTTAATATTGAATCAGGCAACATTGAGAAGTGAATCTCGTCAGTTGCTCCAAGCATGATCTTAGACGAGTGCCTATTACTACATGTGCAGTTTATCTCTGGCAGGTTAATACTTTGTTGTACTTTCATCACTTCTACCATAGATATAAGGTGACTATAGATGGATTCAGTTAGATGCTGTCGGTTTTGTTCGGGTTGGTCGATCATTTGTTCAAAACTCTGAACTCTGTTTTACAAACTGGTGTAAATGAAGCCCCGGTGCTTTATTGGAATTAGCACAAAGAAGCTTGAGGAAAAAAAAAGTGTGTCACCATGGTTTGAATGGTGTATTGACATTATCGAGACAAAGGTTTGTGGGTTTCCCTGGGGGTGTGTGAGGATAAGCAGGTGTGACAATGGAGATTGCCGTTTTTCTTTCTCAAGGCCTTTCCCCTCAAATTGTGTGTAGCCCTGCCTCTAACAATTGACAAACAATGGGGTATGGATTTATTTTCCAGTTGTACTCACGCCTCCCATAGAAAAGAGCGAGGCGCAATTTCTCACAGGTAACCAGGCCTGCCTCTAACGAATCCACCACTAACTGCGGCCAGTGGGGGAGGGTGAAGTCTGTGTTTATCGCATAATCCACTCCTCTCTGCTTGTTTGCACGGTAATGTTGAAATTAAAATCAGTAGGTGCCAAGCACTGCAGATGACCTGGTTGCTTTGCTTTCCTTGCAATTTTTGCTTCCTAATTTCTATGCCTTGGCCTCCCTCACGCATCACAGTAATGAGAAAATGCACTGTTGTCTTGTTTACTGAGCCAGTCTGTGTGGCTGCAGCTCTTCACATTGTTTGAATATAAACAGCGGCAAAATTATTAGCTCACTTGGAGGGCTTTTTCAAGTTACATGAGCGCATAGCAGTTGGGGCAACCCAGTCCTCTGAGAGGAGGGTATGCACGACAAGTGCATCCATAGGGAATGTATACAGGCCATGATGACCGTAAACCACGCTACTCTGTATCACAACAAAACACCTGCTATAACAAGTTATATATTACTGTGTACCATACTGTTGGTTCACCTTTTAGCTTATCCTTTCCTGGGTTGCAATAGGGATTCAGCTTTTCACTGATTCAATAGAGTTTTTTACATCGAAGTCTATGGAGTTAATTTAAGTAAATAAAACAACAGATTGACAATTTGAAAAACAAAGTTGAAAATGAGAAAACCAGACATAGTAAGTTTGATTTTTTTTCATTTGAAAACAGTTTTATTCTCGAAAGTAGACATTGTTAACTTAAAGGGAATTTTGAAAATTAGACAATAAAATAAAAATAAAATTCAAGTTTACAATATTATTTTTTTCCAAATTTCCAATTTTATTTTCAGATTTTCAAAAAGTACTTAAGTTTACATTGTGTACCCTTGACTTTAAAGATGTTTTCAAATATTCAAAGACATTTGTAACTAACAACGGCTTGTTTTCAAATGTTCACATTTTTGTTTTCAAATTTGCAATGTGGTTTTTCATTTACTTTAAGCTGATCCTAAATTGACCCCATAGATGTCCTTCCAGACACCACCCAGTATTCTTTCTGGGCTGGTGTCAGGCACAGGAAAAAATTCAGTCTTAGACCCGCTTGTGGTTAGTGATGTAAAATAGTTAGGTTAGGCAGTAGCATAAAGAGTCTAACATAACGTAACGTAACATAACATAAAACACAACATTACATTACATTACAAAAACATGCAAAATATGTCTGGGTTGTTTTGATGATTCAATATAAAGTTGATTTTTTTTCAATTAATTTTGATACATCAAAACTACAATTTGACCATGACATACCCTATCCTTTCCTCCCACTCTGTACTCTACAGTAAGGCATTTTTAAGTAATGCTGTGTTGTTCTGTGTAAACTTGTACTGTTGTGTACATTACTGGGCTCCCTGCAGTAAAAGTACTAATAAATAACCACAATGAGTGCTTTTAAATTTTTATTGTGACTAAATATGTCATAGTTTTTATCACTTTAATCACCTTTAAAAAAACAAATTAACTCTAGATAATTAGGGAAATCATGCACAAGCATTAAACATTAAACATTAAAAACCGTCATAAAAGGTTCACTGAGGCCTGAAGAACCACAATATTGTACATATTTTTATAGACTAGTAGACTAGTGGCAACTGAAAGCATAGATGTGATGTGGAAAGTTGCTTCGTCTGCCTCTTGTTGAAATTTTTTCCACAGAAATGTTACCAGGTCATGCCCAGTGATACAGTAACTGCATCACATTTACTATGGTAGAGTTGTGAGCTGTCTGCTTAAAGGGACATGCACAGCCGTGCTGGGTAACATGATCAGCTGTTCCAAGGAATCCGGCAGATTGCGTCATTAAATCAACAACAGAGGCAACACGTAATTCCTCTTTGGCTTAACCTGTGACAGCTACCTGCAGCACAAAGGCGTTTCTTTTTAATGTGTTTTAAATAAAGGTCTGACCTGTGAAACTCTCAGTTGCCTTCATTCACTGACTGTTTTAGACAATTACAGCAGGCTTGAGATGCTGTATGACCTGTTACGGTGAAACAGATTGATTTTGTGCAAAACTAACTTCTATATTTTTAATATTTTCCTTTTTTAAAACTTCTGCTCTTGTTTGCTCTTCTATTTACACAAATTGTTGCTATTGCGAATCTGACATATCTAAATGTAGCGATAACAAAGGTTATCAATTAAAAAAAGTATCTATTGACGAAAAAAGGTTATATGAGACTAATTTATACTCAGACTGTTTCAAAATGTGTATAATTTTGTTTCGGCGCTCTTTGCATTTGGGGCACTTTTTTAAGAAGACAAAGCTGCATATTTATCTGACAACAACTTTTAGTACTTTTCAGAAGGATGATAGTCTTGTGACGTTTTATAGATAAAGACAATAGAGAAAATAAAAACTAAACCATCTAACCTGAGCATATTGTACCCACACTAGTTGTAAGGCCGATGTTGAATCTCAACATGCACCACTATAATCCACCTCATTTAATAGATTGGTGGCTCCAAGGAAAGGACAGCACTGAAATCTGCATTGATAAAAATAGGTTTTATTAACGTCTGAATGTAAAAGACAAAGACATCCACGTCATTTCAGAGAAAGTATACAAAAAAAGTGTCAAATAGTTATTTAATTGAAACCAGAGACTTTAGCTTTGAAATATTTATTCAATTTGGAACTTCTTTTTTTCAATGGAGATGCCTCAGTTTGAATGTGGCTGACTTATTGGAGAGGAAATTTGCCTGTCAAGATGATATCAGATTTCATTTAGTATATATACACACAGCTGTTTCTTCAGGAAATTACAGTTTAAATTATTTCTTTATTTATTTATCAAGAGTATTAGAATAATTCAATTTGTGAATGAAAACCTTCTTTTTGCAATTGACAGATTTGTAAATTGTACGCTTTTTCTGTCCTTCTCCATTATAAACTTCTATATTGAATAAGAGATAAACTGCAGATATGGTGGAAACTACAATGTCAGATTTGGAGGATGTGACCTGAATGCACCATAACTGTGAGGCAAAAGACCACGAGATAAGAAATGCCAGCTTTTGGCTTTGGCCATAGTGCCCGCTGAGCCAGCAAAGCCTAGATCTGAGCTTAAAAATGTAATCAGGGTGGCACAACATGGCCTGAAATATCAGCTTAAAGGCTTGTTTGGAAGAAATTGAAAGTGCTTTTAAAGTTTTCTTTTTGTCAATATACTGCAGCAAGCTAAAGACGGAAGGCTTTTGAAGCAGCGCCCAGCGCTTTGCTTGGCTTTACCTAACCGCTGCACCCAGATTGTTATAAGGGAAAAAGGAAAAGTGGATTTGGATTTAATACTAAAACAATAATGCATTGTCACAGTGCTTCTTAGCTGGAGGGTTCATCTCACCTTCCCCGCCATCGAACTGAGAACGACCACAAGGGTAAATCATTGGTTAGTTTTGCTGTAAGCCAAAATAGCAGAAGGTTCAATACGAGAAAATCCATTTACAGCTCTCTGATAAGAAATATTGATACTTGTTGCAAATGCATCAGTGCCATTAATAGAGGAAATATTGTAATATAACACTGTATTGATATTGAACCTTGTTAAACACCATCATTTGGAAGACGTATAGGGAAGGGAGTGAATGCCTCAACGGTACTTAAAGGCCATGTTGTACTTTTTTTTAATCTAAACTCTGTTAATTAAACTGTGTAGGCATTAAATTCCTTCAGAATAAAACCTCCACTAAGGCTCAGGCTTTTTTTTGTTAAACTGAAATAGTTTGAGGTAGATTTCAATTATTTCCAGTCATTTATGTTTCCTATTTTAGCAATATTATTCTTTTTTTGTATAGACTTTTAGTCTGGTTAAGCTTTGTGCAATAAATACACACTTAATTAAATCTTATTGCAAGTCTGAGAATACATAAACTCAACAGTGTCTGCCTTTTGGTTGGAAGAAATGTACAGCACCTGCACTGGAAATGCAAAAATTTATTTAGGAAGCTGAATTTTATTTCATTTTATCTGCAATGTCATTTTTGTCAATTAACATAGTAAAATATAAAACAACATTAAACCATTTAAAGTTGTTTCTCTTTTTAACCTGCAATTGTGAACATCTTCCCAAACTTTTTCTTATCAGCATCAAGCTGTCATAAATTTCTATTCTGAAAGCAAAACAACAATTTGCCATTTTAGTACGATCAGTTAGGAAGCTATCATTCTTTAACAGGCTCTTTCACACTCATGAACAAGCAGCGAAATGATCAAACAACTGCAATTATCGAGTTTGATTTGCCTGGCACCCACTGTTATACCTGTTTCTCTGCGTAAGTCTAGAAAGATAAAATCTGAGTACCTAAGTTGAGTCAGATGATGACAGAATATTTAGTAACTCGGCAGTAAAGGAACAGATTTTACGGTTCCCTCCCAAAGGCTTCTACTTCACGAACAACAACATCAGGCGCGCAGTCATAATTTTACACATCGTCATAGATATGTTTTGTAGCTGTTAGAGGCATCTTTACCCAAACTCACCCTAACATGAATACAAAAGGTCACAACCTGTCAGTAAAATCTGGTCTTTTCTGCACCGCAGTCTTATTCCATTTCACCAGTCGATTCATTTACATGACAGATGTCCTCATGCATGCTGCAAAGAGCCTGGAGGTGCTCTGCAGCTGAACACCACCTGCGGTGTGGATTTGTTATTTGAACCCATGGTCTACAGTTCCCTCCCTGGCCTTCTCAAGAGCACTCACTGCTGACCATGGCAGGGGCTAACTGGACAGTTAAATTTGAAAATCCTCTCATGCCAGGCCCCTGGATTGAAGTGTACATGTTTTAATGTGTTAGCGCTTATCAATCATTCGAAGGAGTTTTTTTTTTCTACCCCGTTGGAAACAAACAAAAAAAAAAAAAAACTAAAGACGTGACAGAGACAAGAGCAGGAAGCACTCCAAGGCATATTCTCTTGTAGATACTGCAGAATTATCCAAATGTGTGTGATATTCAAAACAGCCCTTATTAGGGAAACACAGTGAGCTCGTTTTGCTATTCTCTATCTGCCTTTGAAAAGAAAAACTGCAATTTCTGTAGCGTAACTTTCTGCATTCTAATGGGCTCCACAATTTAAGAATTTCCAGTTGAGACATTTCAACTCATGTAGAAAGTCCCCCACTACGGGGTAACTGTTATTTTGCTAAAGTCCTAACTCAGCCTACATTATCTGCCTTTACATCTTTTGTCTTGGCTTATTCTAAAATGCACACTAGCCTGTTATCTTCAGTGCAGATCCTAAATAATGCTTGTGGGATTTTCTTCTTCAGCTATTGCAAAAAAAAAAACAAAAAAAAAAAAAACTGTATTCATCTGCAAACACGTTTATCTTTAATAATCAAGACAACCGTCCAAAATGGCAGCAGAAATTAGCTGAGAGGTGAAAACAGGCAGACTTGTTGATAATTAGGAGTCTCCAGCTTACAGCACAGCTTGACTCAAGCTTTTACTTGATTGATTAATATAGCAAAAATCTTTCCTCAGATTGAAACAAGGTTATTTGTTGACTAAATTCTGACAGTAATTACTTTTGTTGGTATTTTAAAGCTAGATTTTATTAAATAGTGTGTAGCATCTTGATTTGGGTACTAGGGAAACATGCAACTAGCAATACCACTGTTGAATCATCTTAAGATGGTATAAATGTCAACTATTATATCTTGTTATACCAAGGAATGGGTGAATACCTGATTCTGATTGGCTGCAAGGTGTGGATTAAAAAGACACCTAAAAAATAAGTTTTGGTCATATAGCCCAAATGCTCTACATTATTGCACTGGCATAAATTCGACTGTTACTGAAAGAACAGAAACTTGGAACAGGTTGACAAACATTATTCCACGGTTTGTCACAACAGTACAAATGAAAAAAGTGATTTTATAGTTTTCTGTTACCTGTTTGGTGAATTTGAGAATTTTGAGACTGGGATACAGCACAAGAGAATTGGAATTTGAGAAGATGAAGATGAGACACAAGGAGGTGATGTTGGAGGAATTGAAGAATGTAAACTTTAGACTTTGTGTCTTTGAAACAAACTTTTGGGTCATCATCTGGAGAAAAACAAGTGATAAGAGGGGAACGCTCCCTCTGAAATGATGCTTTGTGTCACTTAACATGAAGTTTAGCACATATACCACATTCCTCTGCTGCTGGAGAGTGAAGTCGGTGCAGGCTCTGTAGCCGTGACCATGACAACGCGTCACCCTTTGTATCAAATAGTCTGCTTCTTGTGAAAAACAATTTAAACTAAAAACATGATAAGATTAATGTACTAATACTTGATATTTATTTCTTTTGGAAGTGACCATGGTATAAGTGAGATAATGCCCTTTGAAGTGTCCATAATCAGAAACAAATGGACAACGTGTAGGATAGAACTGGCCGACGTCAGGTGGAGGCCATTAACCCCAAATTTACACTGGTCAATCTGCCTTGCATCTCCATTGTGTTGTGTGGGGAGTCTGTCTCACAATTGTTAGTTAGTTTGCATGGTCTCTGTTGCGTCTCCAGTCCGTCCCTTCTCCCCACTGCTCCCAGAGAAGTGGCTTGTCCTGCCACCACCGTGTTGAGTAGCTCATCCTGCTCTCTTCGTACATCTAAAACTCAAGCAATCCGGCCCCATGCCCTCTCCTTCCTCACTGAGACATTGTAAAATCCATGTTTTTTGTCATAAATTATGTTATATTTTTGTACTATCAACATTAAACTGGTGTCGTCTATGACGAAATGGACGCCGGTGTTACTTGCAGTTTTAACGTGTGTTATTGCGTGGGCTCGTCACCTTAATCATATAATAAAATTTTGTAAGGTTTTATATTAAATGTACAACAAAAGTTTTTATTTTGAAACTTCGGCCTATTTCTGGCTTTCTGGCTTTTTGCAGCGACATTGATGCATCAACAGACTCAAAAGCTCTGCACAAAGCTAGCATTGCAGAGAAACGGATGTCAGACATATAAGGTACATGATGGAGGCCATGTCAACCTTTCTATTGATTAATGAAAGTTATATTTTTTTGTGTCTAAGAGAGATGCACTGCGGAAAGACAGCAGGCCTCTCCTAATTGTGGTATTGCTACATGTCTGTTGTCCCTAATCTTTAAAATTATGGATACAATAAACAATACAAACCTTGAAAAAATAGCCATTTATTAAAGTATTTTAGAGTGTTTAAAAACGATTTAATGATTTTTGACTATTCATATTTCTTCAGCATTCATTGCTTGTGAAAAAGCCTCTGTTGTTTTTACTTTTCTTCTGAATTTCTCTGAAAAACACATGCAAAAGGAAAAAATATCACTGAGTTCACACCTTGTAAGTGCTAACTTCTAACCACACTCCCATCATCACCAAAAGTCACTTCTTGACACCAAAACCGGGTTATCACTTTGTGTAAAATTACGTTTTTCTGTTTTTTTTCCCAGAATCTTTACCTGTCATATTCATTTGTTTTGTGTTCATAAAGCCATGATGGATGCAGGTGTGTCATTTAGAGCGACTTAATCCAAGCAATAATAAAAACAGTCCACTCAGCAGAGCAATAAAAGGATCAGAGATGTAGGTACAATATGGGTGGTATAATGGCCGTATTTTTAAATTCTAGGAAGACTCTGTAGATTCCTCAAAGCCTTTTCTACTTATTATTTTATGAAACCTCTGCTTATCTGATAAAGCCATTCTGACTCCAATAAGGAGAAAGTAGTGACCCCTCTGCTTATCTAACAAATGTATACACCTAGTGCAGCAACGGGATGATGTATTTAGGGGCCTCTTTTGCCATAACACGAGGGTCACAATGTGAAACCATTTCTCTTTCTCATGTTGTTTTTTTTAAAGGCTTGAAAGAAACACCAGTGGAGGAGTTTGTTGTGCAACAGGTTGACTTTATTTGCCAAAGCAGAAGCACATCTAACCACTTTTGAAGCATTTTTGGTAGTGTTTTGTGCCATGTGACAGTTTAGCATAGCTTTGCTTTATCAGTGAGGGGAAATATCCTGATTTTTAAACTGCTATGTGCATTTTCAGGGAATCCTGTAAACCATGGAGAGATGTTGGAGTTGATTCACTGTGTATTTAACACACAGAAAGCCAGGATTGCAGAATTATTTAGACAGCTACCTCATCGTGATAAATGATTAGTTTAGCCATTTCAGCCAAAGCAGTCACACCGCATGTATTACCCCTCTGTTATTCCTCTGCACTGCCTGGTGAGGTAGTAACAGAAGTGGGAAGGAGTGCATATATTTTTTCTGACAAAGAAGTGCCAAAAAAGTGAGCATAGAGCAAGAAATGGCTGCATGTTACAATGAAATGCTTTTCTTGTAATAGTTTCAGGCAAGAAACCAGAACATGCAGCTGGTTCTGCAGCTGAGTCAGACATACTTTCAGGACTGATTGGTGTACTTAAGCAATTCACAAGCGATCAGACATCATGGTCTCTTACCAGTGTCCTTTAAAAGAATTCAGAAAAAAAGGAGGTTGAGATGCAGCCATGTCTCCTGTGCTTAATTAAACCCCATTCTTTTTTAGGTAGCAATTGGTTCATTTTAACTGACATTTCTTCTGTGGGCGACTCAGGGATCCCGCAATGACAGATAGTAAATGAATTCAGGGTATTGACTTGAAATAAGGTTGAACTGGAAGGAAAACACCAGCCTGTCCCGCTGCCCACTAGGTGAGCTGTGTTAATGTAATGGCTGCATCCCTCCAGGGGGTTGATGAAGCTGTGTCCTACACATATTTCCAGAAGAGTGAGTACCGGAGCCTCCGCACAACTCAGTATGTGCTGCATAACTGTCGTAACACACAGCCCCTCCAGTTTGCTCAATCAGTTCTGTAATCGCAGGGTTTTAAAGCTCCTTATTTTCCTTCCCCAAACAATTTTAAAGTCACTAATTTTCATGTGTCATCCCACCCTGCATCTTGATAGAATTCCTGCTATATGTTATCTTTTTTTCTCTTCCTACACATCTATCTCACTGTTTGTATACACACAACTGGGGGAATCTATTTCTGAAGTGTTTCCAATGATATTGACTGCTACAAGATACAAGTTATTTTTAGGACATTGTGTATGCGTGTAACAGCGCACTGGGATAACATTTTTTTGTACTAGAGATCATACACTAAAAGCATTGCCTTCAAGTAGTATATAGAACAGGAAACTTTTTATAAATCAGCAAGGGAGTTTTTGTTTTTTTTGTAATATTCAATGAATTAAGCTCAATAATACACATCATCGTGTGCAGTGAAGGCAGTTGGAACATTAACGTATCTTTACTTCCTTTGAGCTTCGTGCATATTTGGACCCAAGTGGCTCCCACTGCTCTTCAGTTTCACTTTACTTCATTTTTTGAGCCAATTCCAGCCTAGCACAGAACAACAAACACAAGTAATACCCCCCCCCACCCCCCCCACCCCCCAAAAAAAAAAAAAAAAAATTATAGGCGATCCCTAAAGCAGGCTTTGCAAATAAGCCCAACGCAATGAATGCTGAAACAACCCAAGCTTAATAGTACCAACTTTAACCAGGCTAGTGTTAGAAACAATTAAGGGTAAAGTGCAAAAATTGGTTGTGCTAATTGAGTGTGTGGGCTTTATGTTTTTTTAAATAGCCCTGTTAATTATTCTTTAAGGGAATGGGTCACCAGCTAATGCAGTTACGCATAGGTTGTTATGCTAGTCGAGGCATGCCTCGCAGTGGCTGTTAAATGGGCTTTGAGCTCAGTTTTTGTGTAAATGTCATCTGCATTTCTTTACGTATTCACATTACTCAGTCATTTCAGTCAGAGGGAATTCTTTTCTTGGTCTGATAGGGAATCAGGAAAGATTTTTCCAGTTGTTAAACATTGACTGCATATTTGGACTTTTTGCTTATTATAATTAATGGTGATAAAAAAATGTATAACATTGGTTTAATTCAGTGTGCAGCCTAAGTTTTTCCACTATAAAATCTTGTTTAGTCTGGGTCCAAATGGAAAAGCAAGCCCTGAGTCACCTTGCATTGCACTCAAATGTGTATTGGCCCCATAATGAGCTGAGTCAGCTATGTAACAAACGTGATGTCATTTTTAGGCTGCATCTGTCAGCCACCAATAAATCTAATGAAGAGGAGTACAATTGGGTTAAGAAAAGGTCATGGGGAGGAGGTAAATAATTTTCATTTTACATTTATTTTTCCTGTGCATGTGACTGTTTAAAGCAAAACTCTGACATTTGGAGCCTAATTAAGATTTTCAAATGTTTCAAAGTTTTTCCTCTCAGCCTAACTGTTTTGGACAATTAGGTTTAGTGTCCTCACTGAAGGGTTCTGACAACATCTGATGGTGGAATTTAGTATTTACAACTAAAACAAGAACATTTTAGATGGTACACTTGTAGGTAATTTTGGTATTAATAACAAAAAATACTTGATGGTAAAAAAAGTGATACGAATTGATGAAGTTCATATTTAAAATATTCTTATCATTTTTTTTTACTGTCAAGTATTTTTTGTTATAAATACCAAAATTACCTATAGGTTTACCATTTAAAATGTTCTTGTTTTAGTTGTAAATACTTTTAAATTTAATGTATTTAAACTTTTAAACAAAGTGAAAGATAAAAAGCTGTTAAATGGACTTTATTGATATTTTACCATTGAAGACTCTTCCTCAAAAATTGAGTCCTTTTTTTCCAACTACTTCAAAGGATTCAATCTGAATAATTGATCATGTATGCGATTTCTGTTTTTAGAGTAAAACTAAGGCAAACACAAATTAGGTTTATTTTCCTATTTATTGTTTCATTTGCTTCTTAGAAGAAATAATTTATTAACAAAAAGCTTTTCATGTTTAATTGCCATTTTAAAGTAACCTAAATGCACCATACCAAGACAGAACTCTATCTCAAATGATTTATTAGTTGTGTCATAAAGTATAATAAAATACAATATAAAGTCTGCCTTCAAAAGTGTCATGAATGAACTTGGAAAAAACTTCCTGTGTTGTGTGTGTGCCACTGTCACATCTGGATATGTTATACATATAAAACAAGGAAACATTAAAATTCATCATCACATTATACTATTAATTATTAATAGAGTATATGTGTCTATGTAAAATTAAAAAAACATATTTAATAAACCAAGAGAAAAGTACCTAAAAACAACAAGAAGTTAATAGAAATTTGACATTATTGCTGGTTATAGTTATGGAAAGTGGGATGGAATAAATCAATGTAACACCTCAGCATTAATATTTTTGCTTTTATTTATTTATGATTCTCAACATAAAGACGTAACTCTCAGTATTTCTTTCTACAGCTTCTGTACTTTCTTTAAAAGTGTTAAATCTGAAAAAATAGAAGGTCTAACATTCAGTTATTATAGTACAAGTCTAAACAAAGAAAAAGGTAAAATTTGGAACGGCTTCTGTTCGCTGCTTGAAGGCTTTACTTGTCTGTAGTGCACTACTCCATATCAATTTGACATGATGTAGGATGATAATGCTCTGCATTATAACTCTGCATTGTACCCAATTTGATGTGCTGTCCAATCTTATACATAATGACCCTTTCAGATTGAACACAACATGCACTCAGCTCACTCTCTTGAGTTGCAAAATGCAGGGCAAATTAAATAGTTTTCAGAACTTCAAGACAGTAATTTTGTTGTTAACAGGCAGGAATTGGGATGCGGAGGTTGGGGGTCCTATTTTTGTATGTAGTATGTGTTGTTGCCCGTAAGATTGTTTTTCTTTAGTAAAAGTGAGTGTTTTCATAAACTAAGACAGTGAGGAAAAGGAGAAGCTCTTTCGTCCTTTCCATGCCTCATAAAAGAATGTCTGTCTGAGTGTTTGTCACCGCCCATCACGCTCAACGTAAGTCCTGAACAAAAACCATGGTGCACAACAAGCTGCTGGCAACGATGTGTCCAAATGAACAATTTTAAAAACATATATTGTCTTGTGATTGCAAAAGGGGACTGTTTTGAATGTTTTTGTTTTACTGTTATTGGTTTGAGAATGTACAGTATATTTTTTTAAGGACTCACTCCGAATAAAATTGCTTTTATCATGTAATTGTAGCATTTTCATAGTGGAGGACATCCATCCATTTTCTTAACTCATTATATCCCTTAAGGGGTCACGGGGCTGCCAAGACCTAACCCGCCTACTGTTGGGTTAAAGGGGGAATACACCCTGGACAGGTCGCGAGTCCGTCGCAGGGCCACAATCACACATCCAGACAGTGTTATATCTACACCCACTCCAACAATTTTTTTGAAAATCTGTGTCGTTGTCATGAATGTAAATGGTGGCAGTCAGGCAGCTGTCAGGTGTTCATAATGTCCCGCTTTTTATACACCCCCCAGGTTAAAGGGGTGATTTGTGACAGTGTTGGTTGAGGATGTGAGGGGCTGTAAGCTAGTGGGAGAGAGAGCAAACAGCCATTAGTCACGGTTGACTGTAGAGGGAAGCGGGGTTGTTTTGCACAAATTGTCCCACCCAAAACTCAGAGTAGAATTTCTAATGAATTACTGCTGGTCTGCAGAAACTTTGTTTTACAAAACCAGACGAGCTTTTCTTTTTTGGAGTAATCATAGAGTAATCATAATTAAACGACCTCTGGGAACGCTTTTAAAACATACCAAAAGATAATCGGAGTGGGTCTTAAGTTACTTAAAACATTTTGCTGGATTTTCTTTTTGCAGTTTTCTTCCAGATTGCATGGTAAGAGTTTTATTCTCAAAATCTAGATCTTGAAGTAATAGTGACAAAAAATCCAAGTACACTTAAACTTTGAATGAAATTTTTATTTTTGTTTATGTTAATGATTAGTTATTTCCTGTGAGGCATTACGCTGCATGCCAGTCTGTGGGAGTCGTAAGGGTAATATAAATAATTACCGCAACGCATGCGCAGGAGTCGCGGACTAAATCACCCCATACTCCTGCCCTCCTCTGTGCAGAATGAACATGATGAGGGCTTTACCTCGCACAGACCGTTTGGTGTTTGTAATGAGGCGTTCATGTTGCTCTGCATTTGATGGACATTTAAGTGGCCAATTGTTTTCTGTTTAAACTTCTGAACCCGGGTGTCTCTAATATCCAGACTGAGTGACTAATATTGCTTCATAGCGTACAGATCCTCCTCAGTGTGCCTGGAACTGGGTTGGAAGGAAAATGAGCACACAGGAGTTGGGGATGTTCGTGTTTTCCCTGAGAACCCAAATCACACAAAGGGATGGTAATATTATTTTCACGAAAGAGTGTGTTGCATGTAGTGTTGTTGGGTCTAGCTAACAATGTTATTGTAGACATCTCCTCAGGCAAGTGCCCTTATGAACCCTGCTCCACAAATGGTTGAGCTATGGAAAAAGAGCTATTTTTAGAAAGTGTGGGTGATACTGGTTGCTGTGGTGCCAGCAAAAGTTACATTTGTGTCTTAAAGCCACCCGCTACCTTTAAATGATTAACTCCCACTGACTCGGTTCAACACAAAAAAAATATATATACAGAGAAATACTTGTAAACAACGGCAACCTAGCCTCATTGATCCATTTATTTTAAAGCTAACCACTGGCAACACATCAGAGAGACTGACTTTTTATTTATTTCCTTTTTTTGCTTTAAAGGGTTTAAACAGAACTCTAGTGAGCCTCTCTGTGTCAGGAGGCCTAATTATACCTACCAAGACTCATCATTTTAGATTAATGAATCTTTCCGGCCACTGCAGCCAGCCCATGCTCTTTATGTTGCCAGGGAGTTCACAATTTTCTCTGACCCTTTGTCTGTAGTTACAGGCTAATGGAGCCATAAGCTATCATTGCTGAAGTATGCTGGGTACCAAATCATTTGTCACCTACCAATAGACAGAATCTTTAACGGCCTCTAACTCTAAAAGACCCAGCGGGATTCACTTTACTTTAAAAAGCTCATTGTTCAGCACTTATTACAGACTCCTGTGTTTTGCAACATTCAGAGATGCGTGAGCATGTGCTTAGGCAGCAAGTCCTGGTTTTGTTATAGGCCACCACTTTGGCTTTAAATGACCTGCTATCGTTCTTTTCACTTTGAAAACGGCTATCTGTCGTAGAAGATCTCTGTAAATGATTTGAGTTATATTCAAGAGAACTAAAGCAGGAAGAAAAGCTTCCATGTATGGTTGGATTAAGAGAAGGGAAAGCCTGAGGGAAGGTGAAGAAAAAGTTGTCTCTGTTGTCATTATTTAAACTCTTAGCACAGTAATTTCTGTGTGACTGGACTCATTTGCTCGCTTCTTTTTTTCCACCTTTCCACAGGCTATTAACATTACATTTTAAGGCATGATTTTCCTGAAAAGTCATGTTAACCTTTGACCTATTATCTCTAAAAACAGACTTCCTGTGGCTATTAATGTGCAGTTTTGTGTGTGTGTGGGGTGGGGATCAATTCTAACCTTACGGCATGGTTGTCTGAGTGTGGTTACAGAAAATATAGAACAAAAAGTGAAGGAAAGAGGCAGAGAGAAAGCGATGAAGACAGAGGTGGTCAGATGAAAGCAATAGGCACTCTGGGCTGTGTGCGCAATGGTCAGATAAAACATGACACCACTCTTTGAGGTTTGAAAAAGGAATTTTTAAAAAATCTGAGAATATTGATAGCAAGCTGAAGTTTTTTTTTAAAGATTTTTTTTTTAAACATTAAAAACACTTGAGGTGTGTTTATGTCTACCGAGTGTTTCATCATCAAAACGAAAGACAGAAGGAAACCCCACAGGAGGAATTAGAGAAGACAAATAAGCAGTATAGCTCTCATCCTCAGTTCCTTTGCAGTGTAGTTTTAGTTACTTTCATCAGCTATCAAACACAGACTTTAATTCCCCCTCACTAAAAACCTTCATGTGTTGTTGCCAGTTCCCTTTTAAGGCTGCTATCTGCTAAACGGGGGCAAAACAAGCTGCAGCACCTGAGGTCTTCTTTTACACACTAATGTCACATTTATTGAGACTGGGGATTAGCGGAAGAATAATACCAGGTGGAAATTAACACATTTAACACCATTAAAGAGTTCAGAGCTTTTTCCATACTCTTAGTCAAATGAAAAAGAAAAAAACATCTTTAGGAAATGTTTTCAAAAAAGGTGAAAATGCCTTAATAATTTTTCTTTAGCCAAGTTTCTGCCATGTTATTACAATTTCTTTTGTTATTGGAGTGCAGTTAAAAATTACATAAATAAAACAAATATAATACAGTCATATATTGTAATGTTTTGCCTCAAACCTTTGCCCTTGTGCTTAAAATAGTACCAGCTTCCTTACTCAAATTCATTCCTGCTTATGGAGTTTTACTTTAGTTTGCTGTGTAATGTTTGCACATAGATAGTCCCAGATAGCAGAGTTCAGCTCCTGTCACTGCCTCCTTGTGGCTTCATTTTTATCACCGCACAGCCCCCCACCTGACTTGACAATTACTGGTCAACTTGCTTAATCAAAGCTCACACGATTTTGTTTTTTGCATGCTGCCTGCTTTATCATTATTCAATTCAATTCCTAATAATGATGTGGATGTTTCTATTATCTGCATGTCACTGTTTATAAGCTGGGAACATGTTAGCAACAAAAGTGACTGGCCAACTCAATGGAAACATAAGCGGTTGTGTTGACTGTACAGGCACACAAACACTTGGATGAGGGGGAGAAAATCTTTTTGTGTGACATAATTTATTCCTGTTTGTGCTGCAGCGAGAATGCAGGACATTTGCATACAAGGATAAATAATATTGCTGGGTTTGTTAAGAGTTAACATGCAGCTTTGTGTTATTTCTAACTTAAGGCCTTGAAAATTCCCTTAAGCAGGAGAGCACGTAAGCAGAAGGATGATGGCAGCCTTACAACGGTCTTGCCCACAACTCAAACGTGAATTTATACTATTGTTGCTCTGCAGAAACTATGTCCTAGAAAACGACAGTTTTTTTTGGCTTGAAACTGGATAATTATAATTAAAATACCACTAGAAATGCTTTAAGAATGTATCAAAATATGTTTCAACTCATTTTATTATAGAAATAAAAAGTGCTTTTTAGCATTTAAAATGATTCCAGTTTATTTAATTAGCCAGTAGAGTAATACAGTTTATAACTTTTGTGGTAACTTAAACCAAAGCCTTCACATAAACAGGGTAAGTAAAAAATAAAAAAGGTTTTGAAGTCACGACTCAGGTACAGACTAAACAGTAGACAGGTGGGGGGCTTAACCAAGACCACTGAAGAAACACCAGCGAGCCTGAGAGCAGGAAAATCATATGCACTAAAGCAAATTTGCAGATAAGGCAGGAATTTCTCAGGGTTACAGTATAGACATTTTCAGTAAGAAATGCACAATATGTGCATTCAAAACAGAAATACTTGCTTTATCATAAAAAAGGAATCTCTTGTTTAAAATGACTAGTTTTACCTTTTACTAAGATGAAAATAGATTGATTTTTTTATCTGTTATCTCTTGGTTTTGACATTTTTTCTGCAACTTTAGGAAAGCAGTGCAGAGGATGATGTTTAGTTTTAAATGCAAGAAGCAAAGGTTTTAAATGTTCTGGTCCAAAAAAAGCAGGGATTCAGCCAACAGGACAGTGATTGACAGTTAAAAAATGTTTTAAGAATATAGATAGGAGTTAAACTGCCTAATGTCTGAATTTTCAAGAAGATAAAACCAAAGACTGAACTTGTCAAGCTTTAGCTATTTATTTATTTTTTTTTGCTTTGTGTGAGTCCTCCATTGATTATTTGTGTTTTGTAAATGCACAGTGTTTCCATCCTGAAATAGACCACTCTAACCTCTCTGATTATACCTCAGTAAAGAGCCAGCAAGGTCACTGGTTTTCAATTCACCACTGCTCGCCAGCCTCTTCAAAGAGATGACAGTGTCTAAATCATCCCTGGAAATTGCATCTTGCGTCCTTAAAGAGTCACCAGAAACCTGCTTTCAAAATATTTTGTATGCCTTCATGCTAAGCGAAGCAAAAATGCAAAACAAGTAAGGATAAAAGTGCAGAGTGAAGAAAAAATAGGTTGGAGCCCCGGGGGAGGCCATGCAGCTGAAAGCTCTCTCTGACATGATGATGCTATTTATTAAGAGTTATTTATGCAAGACTGAAGAGGTGATGGATCACAAGAGCATTGCCAAGGTTTCCCTTTGTTTTCAGGGTTGGTCAGTGTTCCATTGAAGCTAGTTTAGACGGTTAGTCTCTCAAATTTGAAAGGGAAAATAAAAGTCTGCGTGTGAATATGCGTTTAGGCCAGAAGCATACATGTCTTGTACACACATGCGACTGTAATCCTGACCTCTCCTTAGAGTATATAGTATTTGCAAGGCAACGTGTGCCCTTTAGTACACGTGTTAGTTTGCTTGTTTGCACTTAGGACTACTGAAGACTGACAGGGTCTCCAGGGAAGGCCTGAAATCCTTGACCTGAATACATATTTTCACATATTAGTGATGAGTGAGGGAGCTCCACTGAGACGTGACAGGGCCTGTTTTCCTCCTTGTTTACAGGTAATAAATACTCTGCACCCTAAAGTTATAAAGCAGGTCAGGAGATCATAAAATGTTCTCCATGTGGAAACAGAGGGATGATTATTGACAGAAAAATTGTAATTTTAACACCATGGCTGCTGTAATGGGTGCAGGTAACAAGGATAGGGTTCATAAATGCATGAAGACCAATCATTTTTACTGTGTGTTTTAACATTTCATTTTGGTTGGAGCACATTTCCACAGATGCTAAAGCACAATGCTGTAAAAATATTTTAACTATTAAGAATTCATGTGTGAAAAAAAAAACACTTTGAAACCATCAAGTTTTAAATGAACTGCATTGTCTTGTTTATTTATTACTTCTCTGTTTTGTTGACCGCAGTAGTAAATTATAGCCTGCAGTGTTGAAAGGTGTTTGACACGTTCAACAGAAATGCTGTTTGCAGTACATTTTAAACAAAAATGACACAGCTACTCCCAAGTGTCACAAAAATGTCTGATTACATCCACAAAAAAATCATCATTCCAAACTGGAGGTTTAGTTATTTTGCATTTACAAAAGCACAGGTTTGTGTCACACAGGTGAGAGTGGTTTTATTATCTTGTTCAGCAGCCTGTACTTCCTTATATTTGTATTTCTTTTTTGTTAAAAAATCATTTGGGCTTAATGTTAATTTATTTTAACAGCAACTACTTACTTTTTTGTCAGCTTGACCACTTTTTCCTCAACACTGCTTACCTCTGTGCACTAAAAAACACGCAATTGCCCAATATCTTTTTCATAATAAAACGTGTTCTAATATTGCAATCTTGCAGCAATGTTTGGTTTAAATTGACGTTTTTAAAAAAATGCTCTGTGTCTGTAAGTGACACTGTATATATCCAGCACCATGTAAATATTCAACAATTACAGTTCAATGTGGCATGGAATAGTTATGTATTTCAGTATATTTTATTTCTAATAGTATGAACAACGTACAGATTTTTTTCATTGTTTGGCTATTTTTCTTTTTAGTTCGCACAAGCCAAAAATATATGTTTCATACATTTGTCTGGTTTTCCTGAGACTAAAACTGTCAAAGCCTTATGGCATTTTTGCATAAGGTTGCTATGACAACAGGCGTTATTCCAGTATGTCAGGGGGTTAATGGAAGAGGCTCAGGGTTTGTATGAGCATGCTTTGCAGTGATACAAACAGATCGACTCTACTAGTTTAATAAAGTCACCAAACCTTTTTTTTCCTGTAATCTACCACTTAAAAAAATCCAGTTTGTTTCCAGCAACTGTCTGCATTCTTAGTTGCATCTTTTTTTGTTTACACAAAAATGTCTGGAATTGAAAATTGTAGTAATATTTTATAATACTGTAGTTCAAAATGTTTGAAGACACCTTGGTAAAAGATATGGGTTTCATTTTTTTCATTTTCTGACCATAGGTAAAAATACAAAATTCTAAGTGTATTTTAAATCAAAAAGAAAATACATCCAATCACAATCTTGCTTCTACCAAATCAAGTCATTTACAGTTGGCTAGAGGTGAACCACAGTGAGAGATATGCGTCGTGTGTACCAAACGCATGATAACCATTTTTTTTCCACAGCACTGAAGACAAAACTTGAATAAATTAATAAGACAACATTTTTTTTTACCATAAAGAGCATAACAGTCCAAAATACCCAAAATACCCAAAATGCAAAGTCTAAATGTTTTGAGGAGTTATGTCAAATACATTTAGTTTTTGTTGCTTTAAAAAGAAAAGAAAAAAAGTTTTATGAGTTAAAAAGCATTTCATTTATAGTTTTAAGATTGTATCCATTTGGGTCTCCAACCCTGTTCCTACCACCCTGGTTGTTTTGCAGCTACCCTGCTTCAGTAATTGCTGCTCACCTGGATCAGGTGTGTTCAGTCAATCAGAAACTGCGCTGATTCAATCCAGCTAATCAGCATCTACTGAAGCAAGGTTAGCTACAAAACAAGCAGGACGGTAGCCCTCGAGGAACAGGGTTGGAGACCCCTGAATTAGGTGATACAATTGGACTGTATTACATTGCCACAAAGTTAGTAGAATCGCTTATGTATGGATTTGTGGACATGCCCATTGAATCATGTAAAGCAGAAAGATACACACCCCTATTAAAAAGCGATTACGTGCAAACAAAACACTTTTTTAAACTGTAAAATACAAAGTGGAGGCAACAGGGTTTTAGAAAGCTAAAATTAGATCAGACAACAAATCATCTTCCGTCAAAAATGACATGCAACCTCAGCACTACAGGGAACACCTGAATCCCAGAAAGAAAGCAAGTTAAAACAAAAAGAGCAAGGCTCAAAACTACGTTTTAAGTTTTTCCCCTGTTTCAGAAGGAATACAATCATAGCTTGAACATACACAATGTCCTACTTTCATTTATCTCATTGTCAGCAGAAAGGGGCATTTTCTTTTTTTATTTGCCGTTTGAGCTGCAGGTGTGTTCGGTTGTGATCGTCAGCAATTGGATATGAAGGGGACTGCCAGCTTCAAGTATGACCTCATTAATTACATCTGTCAGTGATTCCCTGCTGATCTGTCTCCTGCTCTTCACATGCTGCCACTCAGCCAGCCAACCAGTCAACCAGTCAGTCAGGAAATTTTCTGCTGGGGGTTAGACAACCTGCCGGGCTTCTGCTCACAACACTGGCAGGTGGGATTGGGCAGAGAAAGAGGAGGAAACATTTAAGGTTGGTAGGGGGGCTGACAGCAAATAAAACTGATGAACACGTTCATGCAAGCTTACTTCCCTTTGAGTGCATAAATGGTAGCTGATTAAAAATTCATGAGGAAGCATTTATTTGAAGGCTGGGCGCTGAGCAGACTACCCTGTGATGTGTTGGTCTGAGGGTTGCCAACCCTTTGAACAAGTCGGGATAGAGCTGTGGCAGCTTGTTGACTCTCCATCATTTCCTCTCTCCTCTCTGGTTTTGTGCTCTTTCCAACAACCATTGAATCTTGAAAAGACAACAAGAGCTTTCGGATGAAGCTGATCTGCTGTCGAAATAATAAAAAAAAAACAAAACAAAAAAAAAAAAAAACTGATAATTTAAAGTGTTTCCTGTTTTGTTATCAGCTAAGCAAAACAAAAGAAAAAACAAAAAATGCAACAGTAAAAGTAAAAACACTGCAATACAGTCTGTGCTGAAAAAGAGTTTTATAAAATTAAAATAAAGAAAAAAAGCATTTCAAGAATTCCAAAACTGGTAACATCTTAAAAGAAGGGCACGACTGATTCGACTTTAATTAAACTTTAATTAAACACAACAATCCAAGTCGATTATTATGATTCATTAATGTGTTCAGTTTAAACCAAGCTTACACCACAGTTTCCCTTCATGTCGGCCAAATTGTAAAATGTATTTTAGAACCATATTTGTCTCATGTTGAATTTCACTTGTCAAAATTTAGCCTTTGATTGCTTTAACTATGTCAGTTTAACCCTCTAGAAAAACAAGATGTAACCCAGCTCTGCTCTAAAGGGCTGTTTGCTTTGTGAGTTAACATATTGATCTGGTCAAACAGGATTCTGACGTTATTCCCCAAGGTAGTGACATCACAGAGATTGCATTTAATCTGCTGAGTTATACATTAAAAAAAAAGTGTACTTAGGTTGCTTTTAAATCAGGATGGTCTTTAAGACTGATTGGTTTGGCTAAGGTTGTCAGAAATTTGTTACAACTTGAACTGGTTTGGTCAGACTTCACTCTTGAAAGTGGACTACATGTATGTACACCTACTGCTTCTTTGGTGTTGCTGTTGCCCTTTAAACCACTATAAAGGAAAGACCCATTAAGAAGAAGAAGCTACTAGATAGATACTTGGGATGCAACGATTCACTTTCCCTAGGATTCGATTCAAACCTCGATTTTTGAGTCAGGGTTTATTTTCAGTTTAATATATGATTTGTGTATTACAAAAAACTAAAAAAAAAGGGAAAAAATTATTTGCTAATAAGTAACAACAACAAACCTTTCAGTTGGCTCATTATAATGTTGCTCACCTACTGGGATATCCCTTTAGGGGTAATATTACCACAGCGAATCAGCTTTCACTATAAAAACACATTTAGGTTTAGCAGAGATTTTTTATGCCGGATGCCCTTTCTCACACAACCCTGTATTTGTATCCGGGCTGGGAACCGACACAGGGAGAGCAGATTTGTGGCTACATAGTTGGGCAGTATGTAGCGTAAAGTGTCTTGTCTATTGGCCCACACTGGATTAAGCTCATTGTGCTCCCTGGGAATCAAACCCTGCCAGTCCTGTATTTAATCAACAACAATTTGGTTTAATGGTGTAACATATGGTTCGATTTTCAATCGAGAATCATGGCATCCCTAGCAGATAGTCATCAGCCTGTTAATATCAATATGTGTTTGCACTTTATCATTGCTTCACGTCAGCCGACGAGACATGTTTTTTACAACGAGAACCACTTTTTATAAAAAAAAGTTTTATTTGATTATATTTTTTTGACTTTTTTATATTGGAGTTTATTTATTCTAAATGTAAAGTGTTTATCTCACTTAACTTTTTCACTTTAGATCCTCTCTTTGACCCAACTTAATGACCCATTCACACTAAAATAACAGCACCAGGGTTCACTTGCAAGCAAATGGAGACACTTGTTTTTAGAACTAGAGGCCTACACCTGAATTTAGGTGAGCTTTGATAGTTGTCCAAATGAAGCTTAGGAAAGGAAGCCAAATATAAATAATTATGGGTACTATCTATATTTGAGATATGCAAGTTCATGAACTTTGTCCTGAGAGCAGCATCAGTGAATTCATACCTGAAAAGTCCCTCAGGGTTGCGCTACTCATTTGATTCCTTTTTTGTATGATGTAGAAAATCATCTGCTTGTCTTTTTGTGGAATCCAACTGGAGTTTTTTAGTAAGAGCTTGGGGGCTCCACTGCTTGAGGTCCACTGGAACCAGGCTCACACTGAGCATGTAAGAAGCCCCATCTTCATTCGCACTTTTCTCGTCGTTTTCTCGCCCTCCTGCTGCCTCAAAGCATGGAATACCACATTTGTTTGTTTACGCCTCGTTTTCTTTTCCCTGAACTCTATTAACATTTATATTGCAGCTGAAGGTGTTGGAAGTCCCTCCTGCAGTGGGTGGAAACTCAGCTTAGATGAGAATGAGCTTCAGTCGAGCCTTCCTAGGCACTGACTTGTGTGTTTATACCTGCATTATCCAGCTATTCCCCAACTGCCTCTTTTCCCGTCTTGGTAGTTTTTCCCCCTCCCTCTCCCGCTCTTCTTTTTTCAGTTCATATCACCATTTGCTTCAGCTCGCCTCTTATGTGACTGCTTAAGCTTTTATCTCTCTCCAAGGTAAATTGATTGCTTGAAATAAAATGTGGCACGAAAAGCTTCAGGATTGGACAGCCTGATTGAGCATTAGCATATGAATGGAGGAGAGACAGTTCCCCCTGTCAGAGAAGGAGGAAGTGTTACAGGAAACATCCGCTAGACATCTGTGTTTCAGACGTTTCTTGCCAATTTTAACACATTTCATCACCGATCAACGGGGTATTCCAAGCAGTCGTTTCTAATTCACACTGCTGCAATTCACGTAGGATTCTAAGCCACAATTTGTACTGTCATTTGCTCCAAGCTCCGCCTTCCACGACTCTCCGCAAGTCTGAAGAATTCAGCCATAATTTCATACGCTGTTAAACAGAGAAATTATACAAAGAGTGCAAATGAGCTGTGTGCAAGGCATGTTTGTTGACACCACTTTTTGTGTAGCTTCTGCTTGCCTGAAGACACAGACAAACCGATACAGCTTGTCACACGTGGCTGATGCCTGTCGTGTCAATCTTCCCTGCATGCTAGACCGGCATCAATTAGGCCACAGTACTGCCGGGTATAGATCTGTATCTGTCTGTATTTGTCCTCGGGACCCAGAGGCTGGGCGGGCAGCGGGGACACATTGCTCTGTTTGATAGCTTTGCACAGGAGGGCAAAGGCGTCAACCTTATTATTATCGAGCAATGTTTTATTTATCATTTTTAGTTTTGCATCTGCTGGCGACTGCTAAAAATAGTGTTTATTTCATGTGCATCCAGTATGGGCTCGCAAGTTGTCAGGATTAGTGGAACAGCACTCTCAGGATGTGCAAGGTGATAAGAAGGACTCTTTCGCACTGTATTTTTCCGCTAATGAGTGCAAAAATTACTGTGTTCAAATGTTCCAGTTGCAAAATTGCATTGTCCAAAGGAAGTACCCTTTCCACGCAAACGGTATTTAGCAGGCTGAATTGGAAATTGACACAGATGACGATAGATTACAACATTAGGAATGCAAATTCTTTCTGTTTGTACAACAGGGATCTACTGAAACTACATTTTCCTTTCACAATGTATTTTTAGCTGTTGTTGTGCTGAAATGAAAGCTGAATAACACAATCTTGCTGGTTGTGTTTGCCTCATAATACCATTAGGAAAGAAGAGCCTGAAGAAATGTGGAACAGTTAATGGAAAGCGTACATAGAATGCAGGCATCTGTACTTAGGTTCCCACAGATTTGCCTGCAGGCCTAACCAAACTCTCTGCTGTAATATTTATCATATGTAAAATGTATGACATCAGCACGGGCGCCATATTAAGTATTATGCTGATTTCAAGATTTTTTTTTTTATATTTCACAAGCAAAAGCATTGCAGTCACAACACAATTTTTCCTGCTTTCCTTGCACTTCCTTGCTTTCTCATTTTCTCTCTCCTCCACCAGCTGTCCGTGAATCCTCAAAGTTCACATTGGGTAGGCAACTTCTGGTTTGTTCTGCTCTTAAGTTCCCTAGGCTGAGACAAACTCCAGCAAACACACTTGGGGAAGTACACACATGTACCCTTGCACACATGCTCACAGCAAAAAAAAAAAAAAAAAAAAAAAAAAAAAAGGAGAATGAGAGCCCTTTTGTGCGTTTCTTGACTCCACTGTGCACTGCTGCAACATTTTACTGATGACTTCCCATAGCCAACAGCAAAGTGTCACTTTCCTTCGATTCGCTAATTTGCATCGGTTCCCTTTCCCAGCATGGTTCTGTGTATCAGTGCCCACAAGCTGAATGTCAGTGTCTCCTCTCAGCATACAAATATCCTGCTGATACAGTGTGCCGTGCGTACTCCTGGACATTTCTAACATTTGATTTTACCCTTGATATTTCACATTAGAATTTCATGTTGTTCTTTTTATACCACGCGGCAGATCGTGCCAGACGTAGATGTGTCTTTTTATGCCGTCTGACAAGTTTTTAAAATAAGAAAATCCCTGCATGTGTTGCATTTAGGCAAGAAAAAAACATGTTCAGCTCTTATTATTGCATTGAAATGACAAGTGTTAAAATGTTTTATTCTTGTGGACTTGGACCCAGGACTATACTAAGAAGTATAGGTGATTTGCCATGGCCTCATCTAATCTGATTTGCATGCCAGAGAGAATTATGTAATTGGCATTTATGCAGAACAAAGAAGGATCAGCTCATGGAAAAGAAGGGGTTTTCATGTAGAACTGTGTGTCTAAGCCTGTTTTCTGCAGCTGTGTGCTGCGTATGGTTGGCTACAGACAGACGAGAGACGACTGTTGTGTGTTTGTGTTCATATTATACGCACGCATGATCTTTTTTTTTGTATTAGTGCACAACAAGCTGGCACATAGCCTTCTACAAGGGGGGAATCTAGTGGAAGCTCACCAGATCTTTCACATACACTAACTCCGATTTGTGAGGCATTTTACACTCTTGCAAATATTACCCAGCAGGCCCAAGCCTCAGCTCTGTGAATTTAAACGGCTCAAGCTCAGGCACATTAAAATTAGCTTTGAACAACATTCTGAGACTTGCTGTTGCCTAAAAGCATCTTAAACATTTTTACATTGTACATATTAAAGCCAAGGGCAAAACTTGATTCCGGCATAAGAATACGATTTCCTTTTATATTAATAAAATACAGCCTGGGGCGAACTTTAAATTAAAATCAATCAGATGAAATTAAATTAGATTTTGTGTATTAAAATGGAATATGCTTATCCCTAATTTTGATAAATCTTGATTCTTATGACTTTAGCAGAAAGGCTGGTCTATTCTCTTTTGCCCTCCACATTCTTACTTAGATATTCATGAATAACTGTGGCAACAATTAAATAAATTAATTGTGTTTTTGTCATACATCAGCTTTTTCTTTTGACACAACAACCCTATTTTAGTGATTTAGGTTATATTTGAGTATGCTTAAAAACTACATATTCTTTTCAATGTCAGATGGGCGGAATTTTATCATCTGTAATTAGTTTTTTTATCACATTTCTTATGCACAAGGAAATTAAATTCATTAAACACACTCTGTTGGAAATGAAGTGTCTTAAAAGAAGCAGTTTATCTTAAGTTAGAGACACAAGGTTTTCAAAGATATTAACCACTATTGGATGTAATTTTTCTCTTCATTTAACATAGATATGTAAGGCTTCATGTTGTTTTTGTGCAACAGTACAATTGCAACAGTTTTGGGATCTTCCAAAGCTGCACAGTAGGCTATTGAAGATTTACAGAGGTAAAACACAAGTTGCTGCTTGTTTTAAGTCTTCTGTAGTTGTACTTTTTTAAAAGACCAACTCCAATCATCTTTTGAGCTATTTTTAAAGATTTTGTCATTTTAGTCAAAATAAAAATAACGTGACGTTTTAGAAGACATAGTTTCTGTAGAGCGGCAGGAGTTCATTACAAATTCCCCTCTGTCTTGTGCGTCGGACTGGTGATGCAACTCAACCCCTCCTCCTCTTCCTGTCACAGATAATTTAAAGCATTAACATGCTCTCCCACTAGCTTGCAGCCCCCCAAAGCCCAAATCCAATATAAGTGATGTAACAAAAGTGTCGAGCAATACTGATGCTATTCAGCCATAGTTTCACACCAGGTGCCAGCTCTGGGGGAGGAAAACAAAGATGTACATGGATCTACTTGTCTACAAGTGGAGCAGAGGGCTCCGGCGTGCATATGATCCAAATCACAAATATGCTCTTTTTCAAACAGCACATTTTGTCTGCTCCTGATTCACAACAATTTGAATAAACACTCAGAAATGCAATTTTATTATTTACCTACTTTATACATGTCCTCCATGATGCGAAAAATGCCACAAGAACATGTTAAAAACACCAAAAACTGCTGTCATTGGTGTGGGTCTTTAATGTAAAGATGCAATCCTAAAGTGGGATTGATGGTATGCATAGTTGTGCAGGAGCGTCTGACATTTCCTTGGAGCATAGCTTTGGGCCGACACCCCCCCACAGCGAGCATGAGAATCATGCAATGGACCCTAGTCAGACACATTCTTCCCGCAACTCTCTTTTGAATGGTTGATGGTTGTGTCGCTGTGTTGTGGGTACAAACCGAGTCAGACACTACATTACAACACTCGCTTCACCTGATGGAGAGAGTGCTGTCAGATTCACGCTGGACGGCTATTAGTCTGCCTGGTTTCTCTCCTTTTGTTCATCCATGTGTGTTTATGTAAATAACACAGTGCTGCTCCGCTGACAAAGCAAAAAAAAAAGCAAGAAAAAAAGCAGGCAAGAAAATGACGTTATAATCAGAAATTAGAGTAGCTGTTTCCATGCAGGTGTGGTGGTTTCATGGTCTTTATTTTAGAAAAGTTAAAGAATTTGCAACACAAAAAGGGCTAATTTTTCCCTGAATTAGATAAGTCACTGTTGAAAGAGTGGAAGATCAGGATGATGATGGGCTAATGCTTTAATAAGCTTGTATGACCCTGTAAAATTAGCCCTTTACTCTCATTTGTTCGAATATTACTGGTTCTCAGCTGTGCTTAAAAAAATTGAGTCACTTTAATGACTTAATCACTTTGAAGTGAGAATATATCTAGTTGGTGCAGGAACCAAATTGCACTCTTTGTTCATTTAGTCTGCTTATTTTATGAAATTAAACTTATGATACTGGGCTGAAATTATGTTTATTTTCCACCCCAATAGCTATTAATTTCACACTGAATTATGATGAGACTCAAGTATGATAGCCTATCGCTCCAAAAAACATTTTCTTTAAATTGTCATAAAACATTTTGTGATGCCATTTAGTGATTTAACATGGCCTTCTCTTGAGTCAGACATCACAAAATGACATGTACACCTGCAATATCACGCCTATTCAAAGTTATCACATCTGACTGATTAAAATTCCAAACAATATTTCCCTAAAATGTCTCCCTATGGCATACCCAGAGTAAATTAAGACTTTAATCCCACAGAGGTCGTTCTTAATTTTGGTCTCCTATGAAAATAAGCAATTAGGATTTTTTTTCCTGATTTGATGTTGTGCAGAAAGAACGAGAGGTCCACCAGTGGTGCTAAGGGCTGTTATGGATTTACAGTCATTTTGTTCAGGGAAAAGGTTATGCTCCGGTTTTGTAGCTTTGTGAGTTGGTTATATACGTATAGGTCCACGCTTCAGGTATGGTGTTATCAGGAGTGAAAAGAATTGTTCTCATTAAGAAAACACAATTTTGAAAGAATAATAATAAAAGTAATAAATCAGACTAATTTTGATCTAATCTAGACTGCTTTGGGAGTGATGGCTCAGTGTTGGTGAGCGTTTTCTTGTTCAGTTGTTGCCGAAAGATCATGGCTTGGGCCAAATATGGTGACATTTGCATTTGGAACAGATTTAGCTCATTTAAACCCAACATATCTTAATATCTAACCCTAACCCTCTAAAGACTCACTCCAATGAAAATTGTATTGTTGGTGTTTTTAACATGTTCTTGTGGCATTTTTCTTATGAAAGAGGAAATACTGTACTGTATCTTCCAATTGTGGCCGGTCTGACAGGTCTTCGTTATTGTCAAGCTGCGTTTACACTGAATGCCCTTTGCATGGCAGAGGCTTCCAGTTTCAACGTTAAGCCAATGGTACATACGCAATCTGAGGTCCTGCGGTGCAATATGAGCAACAGGCCCGGTGCGGCAGGTTTTCTGGAGCCCATCCTGGTTACTGTTGGGCGAAGGCGGATATACCTTGGACAGTCTGTCACAGGGCCCATAGAGCTGGAGCAATTGCGCCTTACTATGCTGGCTCTCGGTGGGCGAGGTGGTGGCCAGACAGACAGCCGCTGCTGGATGGGGAGGCAGCTTGCTTGGATCTCCTGAACTTCAAGATGTTTTTCTTATTTTCATAGAGATTATACATAAAAAAGGTCACCTGATTTTATTCTTTTATTTTTGCCCTCTTGGGTTAATGACAGCAAGCCTTCAATCAGTGTTCGGTGTGAACACAACTTTAGACACCGGGTTCCTTCAAGATCTGTGACTTTGCGCCAAATGCAACACTTTACTTTACCTTTGTAAACCTTTGTAAGTCTGTTTTTCTCTGCACCAGAATCAGCTGATTAAGGTTGATCGCATGAACAGCGGAAGAGTTATGGTATGTCAATAAGTGTTTGTTTTGCGTTGCTGGCAACGTCTTTCGTGTTACAAGAGTTAACTTGAAGAAACTGCAAATTAATTGGATATTTCACTCAAAGAAGGATAAGAAATCTTTTTGGGTTTGTGGTAAGTTTTGTTTTTAATATTTGTAAATGATGAAAAAGTGTAATAACAACAGACCTTAAACTTCAGATCTCCCTCTTGAATCATCCCTGGTGTTTTGGTTGTTATAGTGAAGTATTGATGAGGCATTTGCTGAAATGCAGCTTCTATTTTTCATCTGGAGACAGACTCTTGCTGTAGAGTGTTGCTCAAGCCTGAGGCGCAGCGATCTTGCTGTGCAACTGTGGACCCGTGTTGATCCGTCACCGCGGTTTAAAACGGCGAGCTGTCAGCAGGAGCCAGGTGAACTAGTTTGTTCTGCCTCCCACTCAATGGACATGTTTCATTGGCACCTTGCTGGGGGTCAGTAGTAACTGACGACCAACGCTGCGGGGGTCAGACCCTCTGGCCAGCTTTACCTAGAGAGTAAATTACACTGTAGGTGGGGCATGAGGGTTGAGCCATGGCCTGGGGCTGAGAGTGTGGCCCAGCCTCATTTTAAAAAGTGCACATTGACTGCCTGCAAAAAGGCAGTTGACCACAGGGTCACACAGCTCCAGTTATTCGCCTGATATGGTAGAACTGCCTGGAAAGGCAGCAATTCCACAGTTTTCTCATCCAATAACTATTCTGTGGGGTATCTCACTCAAGCAAAGGCTTTGAAAGATGCATCACTGAAGGATTAGGTCCAGAACCCATCAAAAAAAAAAAAACGCAGCCTGATCTGTGGTCTGGTTTAAAGCAGTTGAATATTTTAGGGAAGCCTCCTTCCTTAGAGGAAATGAAATCTAGACAAAGAGAGCAGGAGGTTTTTGTTTGTTTCTTCCACTGCTCAGGGACAGAGATGGAAGATTTGGAGATGTCGAGTAGATTGTTCTAGAGTGAGGCAGTCGGGGCCTATTTTCACCGCAGCTGAGGCCCCCACTAGCCAAAAGAAGTTCATATATTTCCAGAGATGAGAGAACAACATATCTTCTTCCACACAAAGCAGGAGTTTACTCCCTCCTCCTGTTTTCTTTCAGCTCTTTCTTTTTTTTTCACATCTTCTCTGCTGCTTTACTCCAGTCACCTCCAGACAGCTCTACCAAGGTGCATCAAGGGCACTTCAAGGAACTGCAGCATCGCCACCCAGAGACAGACAGACCCGCGGCAGGCGGGTTAAAAGTCCCCTTTTACATTACATCTAGTCGGGATCATTGTGCTCACTCTGCCATGCATCACCTGCAACTAATGACGCTGCATTGTAAATGCATGTGTGTCCACGGAGCTCGATGCAGGCTGGCCGGGATTGCCCGGGAGCGATCCGCGCCATGGAGAATGACTTAGCTGAGCCGCGCCGCTCAGCTCTTCTGAGCATGCTTAAGAGCGTAGAATTACTCCCCTCATTTCTCAGTTCCTGTGAAGCATGACAAAAAACTCAAGTGCTTCATGCTCGTCCAATTCCCTTCCCGAGAGGAGCTGAGGGGACTAGGAGTTTTGAAGTCGCTCAACAAACACTCACCATGATGAACATTAATTACAGCAATTAAAGGACCACAACCACGGTGGAGGGTGACTAAAACACTGTCAAAAATGCATTGACAGAGGACAGCAGCAAGATAAAGTGCTGCTGTTGGTAATACACTACCTCAGTGAAGTTTTTAATTGATGATCCTCTCTTAACCTTTAGTCATTTGCAATTTTTTTTGCAGCCACAGAGTCTGATTCTGTGGTCATATGAATTTCCTTCATGTTGTGCCATGCGTTTATTTCATGGTTCTTAAAGTCTCACTCAGATCATATTATTTTCAACCAAAATCAACATCCCTGTCATTTTTTAGGACATAGTTTCTGTAGAGCGGCAGGAGGTCATTTGAAAATTGTCTTTGAGCTGTAGGAGGGACTGCTAGCGTGGAGCAAGCCTTCCCAAACTTCCCGTCATCCCTTTGTTTATTGTCATTGTCCCGCTAGTTTACAACTTCTCACAACCCCAAGCTAACATTGCAAGTGCAACAGAAATGGAGAACAATTATGGAGGTTTTCAAAACTACAGTTTTAAGTCAGGTTCCAGCTCGGATTAGTAAAACAAAGTTGTACATGGATTTATTTGTCTAGAAGTGGACGCCTCAGAATGTAGCAAAGCAGGGACCTTGTGGCCCTGTGATTATAGCACCTACATCACAGCTATAAGCTTTTTTTCAGTTGCATTTTTTCATCTGCTCCTGATTCACAACAATTTGAATAAATACTAAGAAATCAAATAAATACTCAGACACTGAATTTTAAGCCTAATTTCAATCTCATATATCTTCCATCATGAGCAAAAGGCCTCAAGAACATAATAAAAACACCAGAAACACTATTTTCAAAACAGAAGTCATTTACTTTATTCCAAAGTGGCCACTGAACACTGATTGAAGCTGTTTTTTGACAGATTTGAATGTGCTGAGCAGCAACACAAAGGCCATAGAAACGTGAATGACTTTTAATTGAAATTAGACTTCTTACAGCCCCCCCCAAGGGTAACTGACATTCTTGTCCCGGAGGTGAACTGTAAAAGGCCTAAATGTAAAACATCCACTTACAGCGAGTTGACTTTTATTCCTTGAGATACTGAATTGCTGATGACCTTGGTAGCCATGCCAAATGACGTGCACTTACTGTTTATTTTAAGAATGCAGTGGAGCACATAATTAACTTTTCAGTGCAATGAATTGGGTTTCTATGAGGCTTGGAGTTGGAGTTTTCCTTAAAAGTAAAGTTAGTGTGTTTTCATTTGATTACAGTTTCATGTTGAAAAGTTGTGTGATTGTGTGCAACAATTTTCTTTGTTTGGATGTAGGAAAATGTTTGTTATTTTTGTTGACCTTGCAAAAAAAAAAGTTAATAACTTGTTAAGTTACAAGCAGGAATGCACATAATTTCACATTTTTGGCTGAAATTGAACCACTAAAAGTAATTAATTATTAAAAATGTTGGTCCTTCTGATCGCTTATACATGACATAAAACCTCAATATAGAGCTACATAAAATTAAGCTTGCTAAATAAAACATTTTAAAGTATTGTTTTCTGTTTCACTCAAGGTATTTCTGTGTTTAAAATCTTTTGCCTGAAAACCAAAAAAATGCTTTTCAAGTCAAATTTTTCATTCACCTCTGGTTCTAAATTTGCAAAACAGAAATGGAAAAAACTAAGTTAAGAAATGAAATTGACTAATGCATGAAATGTCAAAATCACTCACAAATATTAACTCATCTTTCACCAAAATGAATGTTGTACCATTTAAAGATTCAATTTAAAAAAAATAAAAGTACAAAGATTCCTCCCTGATTTTTCTAACTGTACATTCAGACAGAAAAAGGTTCCCTAACGCCACAATGGATGTAACATTGATGGTTTTTCATTAAAAATCCAACAACACAGACTCATCTGTATTTATTTAATTTGTTCCAATGACACTGTTATTTACCATCGAAAAAAATGTTCACTCAATAACATTAAAGACGTCACTTGCTAAACTGCTTCTGCACTTGTTGCGTTTCCGAGTTGTGGATTTGTAACCACAGTTGTGTTGCTTCCACTGACAGCACCAGAAGAAGCAGAAACTGCAACACAACCAGAGATGAAGTCTGCATCGAAACACACATCCCTAAAAAGCAGGATTAATGCATGCAACAGACGCAAATAAGAAAGTCTCACCTTCACTGATTTAGATTAAAAAATATATTAAAAAAAACAAAACTCTGGCGTTCAATTAACATTGTTTTACTGTTGTACAATGATTAATTGGCTACAATATTGTTGGACTTTTATGTTATCAAATGGTCAGTCTGAACTACCATTTTTAAACATTGGTGGATAATATTCAGATTTACCAATCAAATTAAGCGCATTTTGAATTTCCTTCCTTTCTTGTTTTTTGTGTATCACTGTCATCTTTAAACTATGTTTCCTGACACCGTATAGGCAGGGAGCTAGCTCACTTGATACTCATTTCTGGCTTAAAGAGTTGATTATTTTATAAAGCAGCCAACAAATATTAGAGAAGTAAAGCTAATATTGTAATTAATGGGAGAACGGACAATAACCTTTTGCTTCTCTGATGCAAAAGAGTGTTTCTTTAACACGTCCTTTTTGTCAAATAAACCAGAAAATATTTTGGTGTTATTTGATATCTGGGGGAAAGAAAATAAAACATAAAGGAAGGAAACTGAGAGGAGGATTAGAGTGAGGTGGAGAAAGGGTGATGCTGTTTACTTGAAGGTACACCTTTAGTGCAAGGAAAAGAAAAAAAGAGATATTTGTGTGTTTGTGTGTTCGCACCTTCTCAAGCTTATCACCTCCTCCTTCTGTTATCGTGTCAGTCATGTGACCACATTTCAGGAGATGATGGTTCCACAACGATTAGCTTCATTGTCTTCAAACAATGTGTGTGTGCGTGGACAGAGGAGATACAGAGGCATAAGATGCATGTGTTTGCATGTGTAGGGACAGAGACCTGGCTCAAAAAAGGCATTATTTTTAACAGAATATTTAAATTTGATTTGTTTAGCGATCTAGTGCTAACTGTCAGAGCTAGGACTTGACCTTTCTTTAAACATTGACATCTAAAATCCATGTCAACCCATTCAAGAAGTCGCCACTCACAGCAGTTTAAGGAACTAAATACAGCACAGCCACAACCGCTTGCTCTTTAGTCCATAGGCTTTTCTTCCAAATGCCTCCATAGGATCACAAAAGGGAATATTGTTTGCTAAATGGTCAGAAATCACCATTTTCCCCTCAAGAAGCCTCACAGTTCCCTTGAAAAATCAATACAAAGACTAAAACTGGGTAAAAAAAGTAAAAGATATTTCTGCTGGCAGAAAATGCTAGTGTAGACGTTTCCAAGTGTTATCAAACATTTGCAGTTTTTTAACTGCAACGATCTGGAAAACCATCTAACTGCAACCATCTAAATGCACAAGCTACCAAATAGGAGAACGTTGTCGCTGCCAGCAAAGGGTAAAACACAGGACTGACGGAAGGAAAAAAAAAAGACTAGAGAGAAGGGAAGATGAATATGAAACATTTCCAAGGAATAGCAGTTAGAGCTAAAATAAGTTGACGAAGTTGAACTTAATGTAGCAGTTCTTCATGATTTGGCTCAAACATTGATTTTTAGATCACAGTTTTATTTTGGTTTGATGTATGATTTGCATATTACAAAACAACAACAACAATAACAACAAAAATAAAAATGTGAAAACATTCGCTTTTGAATGTGCTAATAAGCACGTAACGATGACAAAAAAAACTATCAGTTGGCTTACACTAAGCCTGGTGTGATATTATTAAACAATAAGATATATATCCTTCTTAAATGTAGCACAATTGTTTGACACGTTCAACATAAACATATTGACATGCAGGAGGGATGCAAAGATTTATTTTCCCCAAAAGTTGGCTTAATCACATAAGGTTTGGTTTCAAACCGAGAATTGTGGCGCCCCACAGAGTGCTGTACTTTTTCTAAAAATAAAATAAAGTAACAGAACATATTAGGCAACATTGCATAACCCCCCTTTTTTGAGCAAAGACACAGCCTTAATTCTGGAGAGCAAAACTTTGACAGACTAAACATAATTCTTTGTTATTTCCTACAACTATTTTCTGTAAATTGATAAATGATCTTTTGTTTATGTGATGTATTTAAAGTCTTTAAATTTTGACACTCTGAAAGTTTAGGTTTTTGAAGTCCACTCATACAGTGCGGATAGGAAACTGCATGAATAACAGCAACTGACTCTTTTTGGTTCTTTTCGTACGTCCAATGTTGAAACGAAAACTACAAACCCTGACGTCCTTCAAAATGGTGCGTGTTCAGAGACAGGGAGGGGGCAGCAGAGACCCAAAATAGATTTTGAGGCACCATAGTGTAAATAACAGAGCATGGTCCTTAATGTAGCTGTTAAAGCATACCGCAGGGTCCGGACTCTGCTCTGTATGCTCCACAGGATGGAGTGCAGACTCAAACTATGTCAGTGAGTCAGCTGTTAGCGGACAACTTCTTCGCCCTCTGCTGCCGGTTTAAAAGGTCACCTGAATTAGTCCACATAAAGTCCACATTTTTTTATACTGTCCAGCACAGACAACTGCAGTTTTAATGAACACACTACTGAAAGGATAAATGCAAAAAGACGTGTTGGGATTCCTATTGACTTTTCTGAACAGGAAAAAACAAAAGCATGTATTTATGCTTAAAAAAAGACTTCAAAATCTCCTCATTTCAGCGTTATGTTTACATACAGCTAGCCAGTCCTGACACCAGTGATAGGATTGTGTGTGTGCATGTGAGTCTCACGTACAGTCCAAACAAAGCCGCTATCTAGAGCAGACGTATTTCTCCACAGTTACACTTTCTAAGCCACTCACCTCCTCTTTTGTTCTTAGAAATTATTACAGGACATTCATTAAAGACCCACTCTAATGAAATGTGTGCTTTTGATGTTTTTTATATGTTCTTGTGGCATTTTTCTCATGTTGGTGGACATATATAAAGAAAGTTAACTTTAAAATTCCAATTCGGAGTTCTTCTTTATTCAAATCGTGAATCAGGAACAGTTGAAAAATTTTGCTGGAATAAGCTTGTTGCTGTGGCGTAGCTGTAACAATATGGGGGCAACAAGCTCCCTGCTCCATTCTGTTGCGCCCACTTGCAGACAAATAGATCCATGTACGTCTTAGTTTTGCTTGTCCAAGCTTGCATCTGGCTCAAAACTGTGAAGCTGGATAGCTCCGATATTGCTCGCCATTTTTGTTGCACCAGTAACGTTAGGTGGGGGATGAGAGGGGGCGAGATAGCGGGAGAGCGTGTAAACAGAATGATCTCAGAAAGCAAGGGCCGGCTTACTCTGTGCCAACAGTCCCACAAATAACTCAGACGTGAAATTCTGATGAACTGAAAATCTGATCAACTCTGCCACTGTAACTATGTCCTAGAAAACAACACACGTTTTTTGATTTTGGGTAAAAACAGTATAATCATAAAAAACAGACCATTGGGAACATCTTTTAAATTAGATAAAAATATGATTGGAGATTGACTTTAAGAGAAATCAACTTATGTGTTTCTTAATGGAAAAGTACCTGAAAAATGTCTATTCTTGTGAGACATGGTAACTCCAAAAATTCATTGTCTTTTCCATTACAATTAATGTTGCAAGTTTGAAGTATTTTTGTAAAGGAAAGTACAAGAATCTCATTTCAAAAGAGATTCATTTTGGTGTTCTTTGTACCAAACAGACCAGCTCACAGCTCACTGTGTTTTAGAACCCTGGAGTAAGTTTTAGATATCCAGTCATGTTCTCAGTACATCGCCTGGGAAATTCGTTAAATGTTCATAACCTGCTTGTTCAAATGTCCCAGATTTTGCCACAAGCAAGCATCTAATTAGCATAATATTCCTATTTCTGAAAAGCTCTTAAGAGCACTTCTGGCGTTGTCCATTTCTCTTATTTGCCTCTTATTGCTACAACGTTTGCTTAATGCCTGCCCTGTGCATTGCATGCTTGGCTCATTGTAGATGCAGTGTGAATTTGCTGTTTGGGTATGGGCCCATGCATCTCCAGGGCCCTATAATCAGCTCTAAGCTGCTTCTATCAATCTTCATAACTGTAGTAGGCTAAGGAGGGAAGTGCAGCTAATCAGCTCTAACCGGCCCCATGTTCAGCTTGACTGTCACTGTTATAGCAAGGCCATATGCAAACGTTGTCCCGAACATGCGTGCACCTTACTCGCATCTTGGCCGTCTCATGAGGCTGTGCCACAGATGGCCAGCTCCAGCAGAAGTCAGGCTTTGAAAGGGCCTGTGACTTTCACTGAATAGCTGTTAGTGTAGGTTAATATAGGAGTGGTGGCCCTGCAGGGGTGGCAATCACAGTTCTGATCAGAGCCGGGCTTCAAAGCCGTCTGTGCAAGTTGAAGCTGGAGTTGTCATTAGCTTCTGCCCTGTGCTTGACAGCCCTTCCCCACCCCCAACTCCCTTTTCCTGTCTTTCTCTCCTTCATTCTCTGCGCTTGTCTCTGTCTCATCACTCATTTTACAGCTCGTACAAATGGCCACTGTAATCCTGGGTTTGGGTGCTTGTGCCTGTCATTCCACATTTGCACTAAGCATCTTTCCTTCTCATCTTCTTTGGCCTGATTGTGCTGCAACAAGAAATTACAAATCTATTTATGCTCTCTAGAGCTGAGATTGGGCCACTTCTTAAAAGCGCGTTTACGGAAGTGGTCCTGAATCAGGCACCCCCCCTCCCCCCATACTTAACGTAAAGGCTTCACCGCTGCTAATTCTCAAACTAATGATCTAATCCTTCTTCGCTGCTCCTCCTCTGTTTTCTGTCCTGTGCAGAATGTCCTCTAAAGCAAAAGTGACTGCGCTGTTGTTTGTTGTTTATTGACCGTGTTTTCTCTTTGTGAGTCAGCTCTAGTGATGCAAGTGAGCTGAGGCAGTGTTTACCTGAACTGGCTATGTTTTCCCAGTGCGTGCATGTGTGTGTATGTGTGTGCGCATTGTGCCTGCATAATGTCAAGACCTTTGATCACACTACAGTGCATTGATAGATTCTCTCTGGTACCTTCTGGTTGCTTAAGAACACAGTCAGTGTCTGGACTTCGTCATTTACAACCTTGTTTGACAGGCAACAATCTGGAATTTCTTTCCATCAGTGCTTTTATTTTTATGTTTAAGAAATGACATTATGACCCCTCTTTTTGCTGGTTCTGTATCTTAGACGTTTATTTGTTTACCATAGTCTTTTGGGCTGCATGTGAGGTTGGGTTCCTCACCTTTTAACCATATGGAAGTGTGGATGTTCTTAGCAACCTGTCCAGCTGATGCACTGATACTTTTTTGTTTTCTGAAAAGTTGCTTAAAGCTGCAAAGTTATCACGTTTTCAATAAAAAAATATAAATCTTTTTTAAACTAAAGCCTGTTCTTAGTTTCTACAGATGGGCCTTCCACTGATGTTGGCATTCAGACTTTGCTTGTTGTTTGCATTGCTCTGTTATAATAACACCACCAAATGTTATGAAGAAGTTTGTGTTCCTCTACTGTTTATAGAGTCCATCTTTTGTTACTCCCTTTTTTCTTAATAAATTCAGACATGCTATCTGTCAAGTGCCTATTCTATTCTTCTTTACCTGGGGGTCAAGACTGAGGAAAATATCTGTAAAATATGGTTTATTTTTATTTTGAAAAATCGAACATGAAGCATTTTAGGGGTGCTTTGTACAGCAACAGTGTCTTTTCACGTTACAGTTATCTGAGAAAATTGTTTGCTAACTCTAAAACCACTTCTCCACCCTTGTATTTTCCAAATACACAGCATAAAGATAGTAATGGGTGTGGTTGTAACACAACAAAAATTGAACTTTTTTGCTCTGTTTGCTGCACAGCTTTAAGTCCCCATGGGTGAACTTCTGAGGCATAGCGCTTTGGAGCATTGCCCATTCTGAAGCGCCCGGAATTTGACTTAAAGACTTGGTCGCTTGAATTCGCAATGTGTCTAACAGTAAAATTCATAGGAGACCAAACTTTATCATGATGTATGGTTCCTTGAACTTTGGAACAAAACTGTGGTTCTTTCTTATTTATTTTAGTGTGTTCAAACAGTGACACATTCCTTAATATCCAAGGATGGAAAAGCTCATTAGCTCTCACATATGAGGCTTAATGAAAAAGTTTTAGAGATTACTGTTTTAGCTACAGTCAAGTTATTGTTCTTTTATTTTTTAAATCAAATCCCAATGAAAGTAATTTCTGCTTTTGTAAATATTTCTGTTCCATATTTATTCAGATGTCCTTTTTCTCCTTTCAACAGTCCTCGACCATGCAAGCATTTGATAGAGTAGATCTTTCTAGAATAAATAGCGTGGCCACCATTTTGGCTCAGCTCAAAACTCTACTTTCTTTACTTTAGGCGCGTTTGCTTTGCTCTCCTCTGTTGTTTTTGTCATCAAACTATTTCCATCTGCTTTAATTGTAGGCCACATTGTTCAAAATAAAAAACACAAAAGATTCAACATACTACATTTATCATTTTTTTCATAATTTCGTAATTTGAATAACGTAATAATTTGTATTTTTAAATGTGAAACTTTAACTGATGCTGTTTATTTGATAAGAGGTTTTGCACCTTAATGAGATTACCAGCTTGTTTATTTCTGTTTGTGTAAATAAACATTATTAGCAATTTCGATCACAAGTTTTAGAAATGCAGGTCTTCCTCCCTTTTTGTAGCTTCAATCCACATCAAACTTTGCACATTTTTAATTTCTTATGGATTGTTTAACTAAATTCAAGATGTTGTTAAATCTCATGAGTTGTGTGCGTGTGTGTGTGTGTGTGTGTGTGTGTGTGTGTGAACATGTTGACAAAACAATAAGAGATTTCTTTCCAGGGATGGGTATGCAAATCCAAATGTTCTCAGAAAATCAGAACACATGGTTAAAACGATCTTCATGTGTTCAAAGCAGTTTCTGTTCAGAGGAGCTAAATATGGGAGGACAGATTGAAAATGTATGCAAATTCCCACCGCCCCTGATTCATCTCCATAGAGTGACCATGGTGGCGAGGGGAACCGCATTTAAAATTACCTTCCAGAAAGAGCAGGCGCAGAATCTGAGGCACTATTTTTCTGTGCAGACGGGAGAAAGAAAGAGACACTGCTCAGGTCACGAGAGAAGCAATGAGGCATGCACATTAAAAGACGCATCATCAAGTTACTTTACAGAAGCCCTGTTCAGCTGCGCAACACAAGAAGGGCAGCAATCGAAGAAGCTGTTATTTTTCACATGATTTTGCCTTTTTCTTACTTCGTGGCCTGTTAGGGATAAAAAAAAAATTCTTGACTCCTAATGGCTCCCACTAAAGCAGCTCCAGTCCAGGGGGATACGATTGAAGAGTATTGTAATAGCTATTTATTAAGTGGACTGCATTACTTGTGAAAATGCTTTTAAGAGTTTCAAATGGAATTTTCTTTTATCACAAGTCCAGAAATGCCCAGTTTTTTTGTTGTTTGCTTTTTTTTTTTTTATCAGACATTAGTTTGCACATAATAAATGCAATTTTTTCATTAGTCGCTAACAGAAGCTGTTAAATCCCTGTTTTAACTGTATTGATGAAAAGCCTATGCGTGGGCAGCTACTAGCTGTGCTTTAAAAAGAATCCTGTTGTTTTTGGTGGAATTTTTGTGTGTATAGCTGGCATACATTTCCCTTTAAAGACCCTCCCAGATGAAAATTGTGTTTTTGGTGTTTTTGACATGTTCTTATGGCATTTTTTCTGATGATTTTCTGATGTCATGTAAAAAGAAAATTCAGTTTAAAATTGCATTATTGAGTAGATACACTGGGTGGGGCTCAAGCGTCCTGCTCTTCTCCTTTCTGATGCATCCACTTGCAAATAGACAATAGAAAAATAGATCCATAACTCCTTGTCTGAGCTGGCATTTAGCTCAACGCTGTACGACTGGATAGCTCCGATATTGCTCGCCTTATTTTTTTGCTATGCTAATGTTAGCTTGAGCTTGTGAGGTGCTATAGGCTAGCGGGAGAGTGTGTAAACAAAGGGCTGATGGGAAATTGGTGCAGGCTAACTTCCACCGCAACAGTCCTGCCCACAACCCAGAGGCAAACTTCTGAAGGGCTGCTGCACTACAGAACATATTTTTTAAAAATGATGCAGGCTTTTTGGCTTTGAAAAAAAACCCTGCATAATTGTAATTAAAAGACCACTGGGCACAATTTTACAATGAAAAAAATATAGTTGGAGTGGGACTTTAAATGCATCTTAAAAAGTGAGAAAGTGTATGCTCTGTTGCACTGCCTTTCCATTCTGTTTGTCTTAGTGAGACATCCAAGCAATGGTTTGGTGAGATGTGGTTTTAACGTCTACTAGACCTCAAAATGTGCAATATAAATGTGGATCATCACACAACCACTAACGCTCATCTTATGTACGCTAGTGACTTTTCAAATGTGTACAGAGAGCGCGGTTTAAATACCAGCTTAGATTGTTCCTAACAGGATTCTTGAAGCTGCCCTCCTGGTTTTTTTAATCCAGTCTACCCTGGCAGTTTCACATTGTGCATCTTTAATTCCTTAAATCTTTAAACATGGTCAGCAAATGACCTTAGCCTCTTTCAGGAAAAAAAAAAAATTGTGATTGACCAAAAAGACAGGCTAATGGGACGGGCATATGGCGTCCTGTTCAGAGCTCCTGACAACAATAGATGGGTCTTTCGATTGGTTTTCTTGTCCTTTTAAAATGATCCCTTGGCATTTAAGCACATGTAACATAATTTTGACAAACAGTTTTAACTCATACAGTTTTTATTGCTATACCAGTGAGAGCTAATGTCTGTATGAGGACAAGTAAAGTATTGGAGATGAAGAAAAGAAAAAAAAAGGACTGCAGCTGGGATTTGCCTGCAGCAATGGGACACCAGAGTCCATTCACAAAGCTGTGATTTTCCATCAGTTGCTTGTATAGCTCTGATTTGTTCATTCCTTTGTTAATGTGTAACACAAGCACAGTTACAGATGTAAGTTTAATAGAAACCCAATAATTGGTTTAAAGATTTGTTTTGTAAAGATGTGTGCGTTCATATAATCAACACACCACAGTAGATGGCTTGGATTTTTCTCGTTTTTCTTCTGCAGCTCTACAAAGAGATGCTTGCAGACCATTCTTTTGTAAAAGCTAATCTCCCAAATGTCTAAGCGTCAAAATATTTGAAACTCAGTTTTTGCAGCCAATTAGATGTACTGGAACTATGGTGATTTAAAGCTAAACATTGAGGACACAACCAAAAAGATGTCAAAATAAAGCACAATTTAAATTGAATTTATTTAAAGCAAGATTTGCAATTATTAGCTAAGTTTTTAAATATTTTTTTCTAAGAAAAAACTAATTAAATTTACTTATAATGACTTTAATTTAATTTTTAAAAATAAAAACCCACATTAAGATTAAATTGGAGGAGCTGAAGGACGTTCAAACTTTAGACAAAGAAAAAAACCATTGATTTGTGATCAACAAACAATCATTTTTCTCCTTTCTCTTTTCCACATCAGGGTTACTATTTGCTAACAACTTGCCATAAAATCATTGCCAGTCTTTGCCGCCATCTATCATTGCCTCGCCTCTTTTGAATGGAATTGCAAAGATAACATACTTAAAGCATCTGTGCTGGAGTGTCAAAATTTGCATAAACGCGTTACATTTTTTCTCTCTCACTCTTGTCGGCTTCTTTCCCACTTAAATATTGTTTCACAGCATATTAATCTTCTCTCACATCCTACTTGGGGAGTTAATAACATTCCTGCCTTGTCTTTGCATTCTTTGTTTTGCATGCATGTTCAAAACACTAATAACTTTTTGTTGGAGCGTCACAGAGGAATATTGTTTCCCGCCACAGGTAGAAGTCTTAAATTTTTCGACAAATAACAATAAAATTGCGTGCTGCAATATTAGCTACCAGCTTATCTTTGGCAGCTTGCACAACAGCCCCCATGTTCACACATGTAAAGAAATGGCAATAAAGAAATTGCAGTGATGTGCATTGTTCTCACAGACTAAGGAAAGAACGACTTCTTTCACACTAAATTAAACATCCAGGTTTTGAATGAATTTGTCAAGAATAGTTTAAAAATATCCATCCCGGGTTTTTCCATTTCCTCTTTTGGTGGAACAGACAAATGGCATCAGGGTGGCTGTAATGTCTCCCGCGCTCTGCAGTGCGATGCCACTCTCTATTGTACAGGCCTCTCTTCAAAGAACCACAGGGGTGCAGGAGCTGACAGTAATCTTACTTTTATCAAGCTGATAATTGTCATTGTGAATTTTTCTTTTCATGAAGGGACAATTAATAACTCAGCGTGTTCACTAGATGTTTGCTTTGTGATAAAACTCTGCTTGGGTACCTTACTCACTGAAAAATCATTTTGTTTATGAAGTTTCTTTAGAACAATAAAAAGATAGTTAACAAAAAGAAAAAAAAAATTACAGCCAAAGCATGTTTTAAACACCTATTTGTAAGTTGTATTTGTAAGTCATATTGGATAAAGGTCCCTGCTTACAGACTAAATGTAATCATTTTATCTTACAATAGGTATTCTACATTTTACTTCTTTGAAGTCTTCATTTTCAAGGTGACAATCATCATTGAATAATTCAATACAAATGTACAGGCTGTCTTTTTGTTGTGTCTTTTTTTTGGTAAGAACCGCTAACAGCCTTTGATAAGTGGGCACTTAAAAGCTTTTACATTTTTTTTCGCCTCCCTCTCTGTATGTATCTGCTGCGTGCGTTCTGTTAGCGTGATAAACATAGCCCTTCACCGCCACAGCTCCTCTGGAAATTAGAAACACACTCGAGTGGAGGCACTCACGAACTTCCTCTTGCACACTGATAGCTCTCCTTACTGTCTCCTACGGATGTGCAAAAATAACCGAATGCTTAAAAAATTGGGTTAAAGGAGAAACTGGGTTGAAGAGCAGGCTCTTTTAAAAGAATGTTGGAAAGTTATTTCAAAAGAAGACATTTAAATGACTGATGTGAACCTTCAAATGATCCAAACCAGGAATAAACAGCTCCAGGCCTCGAGGGCCGCAGTTTATTCATGATTTCCAAATATCCAAGTCCTACTCATGAATGATTACCTGTTTCAGGTGTGTCCAGCTAATTAGAACTTGCCAGAGCATAGTATGTTGGAAAACATGCAGGAATTTTGGCCCTAGAGGCCTGGAGTTGCCTATCTCTGGTCCAAACTAATGTTGCGGCAAATGCAACAGAGGTCCATAATGTTCTCTGATTCAAAACTGGATTACATGAACTGCAAATTAATTTCTGTCTTATTAAATTCATTTTAATTTTTAAATACTGAATTTGCCATTAGTCATGAAAAATACCTTGCTTTGTAGAACTCACTATATTATGTGAAAATTTTCAATAAATCTACATTATTCATTTATGGTTAAACAAAATGTTTTTTTATGTTCTGGACTTAACGTATGATATTTAAGCTCTATCACACTACCTAGTTCAAGTTAAATAAACAGAAGATTGGCTGAAAATCACAGACAAAAACAAGATTATGCTGGTAAAAATGCATCAAATAAAAGCAAGTATCAAGATTGTATCTATTTAAATAAAAGACTTGGACTGTATCTTATGGACACAAAGGTCGTTGAATCTTTTTTGCATCGATTTGTGGATCATGTACTGACATGCACATCGAATTGTGTGAGAGGGAAAGATATACAACCTATTGTGTTGTGAATTGTTCTTTTGGCCTGTTTGGTTTTCTGTCGTGATTCATAATCTTTTATGCTAGTTTGACTTGAAATGATATCTAAGAATGATATGTACTGTGTGGTCCTTGAATGGGCTGTTGACTTGTTCCGTCAGTATCTTCTGTAACCTTCTAATTGGAAGATTGCAGGTTCGATTCCTCCTTTGCCCGGGCATGCGTCAAAGCGTCCATGGGCAATGCACTGAACCTCACATTGCCTCTGGTGGTTATAATTTGGCGTGTGTGATTCTCACCAAACAGACAAAACACAACATCTTTGTCTGTGTCTGCAGTAGTAGTAGTACCATGAGTAAAGCAGATTCTGATTGTTGGTCATCATTTTGATGAAAAGAGGAGCGTTTTTCTGCTCCACCTCACCTGTTTTGACCACAACCAGTAAAACCGGGCTTTTAACTTTGCAAAGGTAGAACGCTCTATAAACTGGCACTCTATAAATTAACAGCTGAGAAGATGGATTTCAAGCAGACCTCTGCTTGTTTCTTGTTTGTGTATTGATGAGGTTGTTTCCAAAGACACATAAAGCAGAACCAGGCCTTTTAAAAACATGTTTCAATAAAACAGACAGCACAGCAAACCTCCTGTTGTTTTTTTTTTTATTCTGTTGAAAAAGGAAGCCGCTCTCAGTCGAGGGCAAAACTTCTAATTCTACGGACGCACCCGATGTGTGACGTGCTTTGAAGAATGCGCTAAGCTTTTTGAATGCATGTAGCCCATGGGGTTTGTTTACACTTGACGACCAGAGAGGGTCTTCTATTTCTTTCTCTACTGTTCACTAGCGCTTGTTTGCCACCTACAATTGGAAGAGCCTTGGCAACGGCTGGCAATTCTGTGAATTAAAATGGACGCCATCCAAAAGTTACTACTAAATCCGAGTCCCCTGATTGATCAAAGTACGACCAGGTTGAATTTTCAATGCATGTTCAGTGGCCATGTGTTTTGTACGTAGTGGCTGAAAACGGTCATGGAAACTTGGTTACCTACACGTAAATGTGAGAGTTTTGAACGCGGAAGCCTAAAATGTGCATTTACGTGTGTTTACATAGACTTTTCATTGAAAATGTCCACTTGAACACACATTGTCAAGGGTGGTGTAAATGTAGCTTAAAGCTTTAGACATTTTACACAGAAAAATCATAGAATTAAAGTGTTTTAGGTAAAAAAAAAAAAAAAAAAAAAAAAAAAAAAAAAAACTAATTTGGAGTCTGAACTGCTCCTTTTATCAAATGACTATGTTCTAAGAAACATGTTTAATTTACTACTCCTCAGTTTAGTTCTGTTCTAACTCAAAAAATAACAGAAAAGAAATCACAAAATACAGTTTTCTAGATGTCATAATTCTTGGAAAAGTTCAACAGCAGCAGTTAACCTGTAACCATCAAAGTCAACAAATCCCGATATTTCTGCTGCTTTTTTGTGACTCCAACAGTATGATGCTTTAATTCCACTATCAAAAAATAAAGAAAGTAATTTTGCTGCTACAGGAATCCGACAATCATCTCTACAATTGAGCACACCTGTCAAATCAGTATAATGACAAGGCCGAGAGTCTGACAGGTTGAAGCAAGATAGAGAACGTCTGAAATGTGAGCGGGGAAGGAGGGCGGCCCAGAGGGAAAGCGGGACAAACAGCTGATGTGGAGTGGCAAGCAGAAATGAACATTACCTTGTTTATTTTTATTTTTTTCCTCCTAGATTGTCAATGATAAGCGTGAGTGATGTTGATAAATGCTCACACAGCCAGTTTATCAGCAGCTGTCTGGCTCGGGGTTGCCCGAGGCAACATCCGTTGCTGATAACCTCTGAGGCCTGAGGCGCGATGTTGGGAGGAGGAAAGCGTGCGCAGGATTATGCAGCAGCTGAATCCTGCCCGGTGTCGAGGAGCAAGGGTGTCTGCTGTAGCTATCGATATGTTACATGTTCATCAGTTGATCTACAATTTAAAATAAAACCATACAGCTTTTGAGACTGGGGTGAAACTTAGCAGAAACTGAGAAATTACCTACTTATTTGTGCATCAATCTGACCTCTGACTTGCAAGATGTTAAATTAAACTTCACCCAAGTTTGCAAATACAAATAAGAAACAACAAATGAATTTAATACAAAGTTATCCTGGACAATGTCAACATTTGCAAGTGTTGTATAGAGCAAGATGAAAAGCCAAGCATCAGTTCATGTCTCATAATTGTTTGTGCACTCCTCCTGAGGTTTGTGTGCTTTCTGTTTTGCACCAACCGTATATTGATTGTCAGAGTACGTGAAGCCTCTGTACACACAGGTATGTTGTTTCTAATTACTACACAGGCTGTGTTTGCATATTTAAGCGTTGGGCCCTTTGCGGCTTCTCATGAAGCTGATGTAGGGCTCAGTGAAACATGTTGCTTTTGTTCCTGTTATAGGACACACTTGATTGTCTTTTTCTTGCTGAGCCTGGATGTCTCCTTTAAAACTCTTACTTTTTTTTGGACTATTTTCTTTCTCCTCAGTCTGCAGTTGCCAGCATTTCCGTTTCTGAGGTACATAATGTTTTCAGAGTTTTCAATTGTCTTTTTTTACCTTTAAATTGAAATTGAAATGGAGACTTAATGTGTGTCTTTCCACATATTATTTTACATTTTAAGAAAAACCTTTAAAGTAAAAAAATAAATGTTGTCTCTTTCGATGCCATACAAGTTACATGATCATTAAAGACCCACACAGTCTTTTGATCTATTTTTAAAAGCATTCTCAGTAGTCTTTTAATAATGATTTTGCAGTTTTTAGCAAAAAAAAAAAAAATGTGTGTCATTTTCTGGACATATTTTCTGCTAAGCGGCGGTTCATCAGAAATCACTTCTGAGTTCTGGGCGAGACTGTTGGCGTGGAGTAAGCCTGACTCTACTTCCCATCATCCATCTATTTACTCTTTCTCCCGCTATCTTACAGCCCCTCACAACCCCAACCTAACATTATTGAAGTTATCCAGTCGTACAGTTTTAAGCCAGATGACATCTCGAATAAAAAAAAAACAAAGAAGTACATGGATTTATTTGTTTGAAAATTGATGCATTGGAATGGAGCGGAACAAGGAGCTTTTGGCCCATCCAGCATATTTTCGACGTCACAAATAAGCTCTTTTTCAAACAGTATTTTGTCGTCTGCTCCTGATTCAAAACAATTTGAATAAATATATACTGAGAACTTCAGTTTTTCTCTTAATTTTCTTAATATATGTCCTCCATCATTAGGAAAAAACACAAGAACGTGTTAAAAACACACTTTTCATTGGAAAGGGTCTTTAAAAGCTTACTTTTTGTTAAATAAAACAGTTTGGCAATCAAATATGAAAACAACATGAACTAGCATGGGCTATTTCAAATTTAGTGCCTCTGTTGGATTAAAGAGGGTAAGTCGCAGTCAGCTGCAGCTAATCACCATCTCTTGATGGAATGACCATCAGCAGGTGTTCAGACTGCCATAAAAGCAGCACTTTTGTCCGTTTGCCAGTCTGGAGCATTCAGGTGTGTATTAACACAATGCCAAGAGGGAAAACCATAAACAGTCATCTTAGAGAAGCAATTGTTGCCACACATCAGTGTGAAAAGGGTTTTAAAAGGGCTGAATTGAAACAATTCTGTGTTCAGCTCTCCAAAATGAAAACAGTTTCTCACAAATGGACAACAAGCCGTTCAAGGCGCTTGTGACTCTTTGGAGGAGGAGTGGACGTTTATCTCCAGTTCAGAGCGTGTGCGGCGCAGAGGGATGCAACCGCTGCCAATCGAGGCCAAATCTTTAGCTTTAGCGCTTTAGCTCCACCCCTTATCTATAACTGTTGAACTGAAGTAGGGGTACCCACACTTTTTTGTTAGGAGAGCTACTTTTAAAACGACCAGCTCTAAAAGATCTTCCCATATATACAAATTCATTTGTTTATCAAATAAACTAACGTATTATAAAATCACAATTTGAAGTTTTCATATTTAAATAAAGACTTTTTGTGAAAAGCAGATTTAAATTGAAAGAGTCAATTAATTTGAATTAATTTTATAAATTTAAATGAATATATCAGACTATAACATGATAAAAAGTTCAGAAAAATAAGGCACATTAGCAACTAGATCCAAAGTTAGAAGTCTGATGCTGAATGCTCACAACACAAGTTTAGGAGCAAGATAAACTCAAGTTGTACTATTGTCATTGCTGCTAGCGAAGCATGGCACCCAGTATAGTGGGAACACTCATGTCTAGTGACTTATGTATCAGGGTATGTTCGATATGCCGTTCTGCATCTCAGTTAAGAGACATACTTAACGACAAAGAAGATAATTGGTTGACAAACTTATTTTTTCTTTGTTTTTTAAAATGTCCACCTGAACTAAAAGGATAAAGCTGGAAGTTTGAGAATTGAGGTCAAACTCAGGATCCACACTTTGTTAACACAATTTAATACTGATTTGAATGACATGAGGGAATAATGTGATAATAAACATAAATATGAAGGCATCTTTGTTTTTTAAATAGCGTCAATAAAAAAAAAAAGTATTAATCAAGCCTCTGGAGGTAAGGCACATATAGAGGAAAATAGAAGACTGCCTGTTATAAAAGCTAAATCAAAGTGGGTCATGCAGCTGAACAATGAACCAAAGGGAAACAGCAAGCCTACATCAGAATAGCTAAAAAAATATATAGAATTTTGCAATGGCCTACTTTTAATCAAAGTGTCAGCTAAGTCGAAATGTTAAGACACAGAGGGTTAGCAAAGATAAGTAAATACACAGACATCCAAAAGGGTTGAAACTGATTAAATGACACATAAGATGACTAAAGTTATTGCTAAGATAGAGTAATCACTGATGTGTAACATTTTAAGTATAATTGTTGTCTAATAGACAACAAAGTGGGAAAAATAATGTTTTCTTTTTTTTTTTTTTTTTTTTTTTTTTTTTTTTTTTTTTCTTGCAAGAAAGCTGGATTCATAGAAAGTTCTTTTCAATAAAAAGATGAATGTAATGCATTAAAGACACAGAAATAATCCATAAAGTGAGACACCAACTGTAAGAGAGGGCCCAAGTGTGGGAGGCTGGCTGCATATGTGCAGGCTGTGTGCCTGTGAGACTGTGTGCACCTGGAAAGCACTTGACAGATGGTTACTTCAGCTCTTGCTGAACGCTGCTTCTTTTTCCTCTGCGCTAAACCTCTTTTATATCGAAAGTGTTTCGGTCAGCGTTTTGATCAAGGCGGAATCTTCCAGCCATCTTGTTTGTTTTCTTGGTATCTCTTGAGTGTATTTATCCAGCCGCCATCCATTACTTTTTGTTTGATTCAGGAAAGCTAAGGGAGATCAGAGCTTTGAGTTTTTGTTTTATTTTTTCACAGCTATTTGGTGGTCTGTGAAGGAGATGACAGAGTCATGCCTCAAACATCATTACTCAGTTCGTCATAACAGAACATTTTCCTGCTTGGGCTTTGTACTTAAAACGAGACAGCAAAGGTTTTATTTGGGAAAATGTGTTATCAAGTAGCCTTTCGTATCACTGCAGTGTTAGATCAAACCACAGCATCAAAGAGATGCTGTTTTGCTATTGGGGCCAATTTTTATATACTAAAAAATCTTTTTTTCTTTTGCTTTTTTTTTCTTCAACGTATCTATTCTCAGTTTGTATTCAAATAACCATTTTTGTAGCACTATGCCTGTCCTAAATAGATTTCTTGGACAAACTGCAATGTGTTTTTATTCCTCCTGTTTAAAATTTGTAATACGACCTTATAAATTGCTTAAAAAAACATCTTCTCTCCTTAAAAAAAACAAAAAAAACACTGGATTTATGTCCTAAAAGTTATTTTAACACACACTCTGCAGCAAATGTTTGTGCCCTTTTTGCTGCTCTGGGTAATAATCCTTAATATTCTTGCAGTTTGAAGCTAAATGAGCCTTTAATACGCTCTTATTTCATCTTCTCAGAATTGATAATCATTTTTTTGTGGAAGTCAATAAATTATTCTAGGATTTATTGTTATTGTTTGTTTGGATTTTTTGTAAGGATAAACAGCAACTTTTAAGGCTGAGTTGAAGGTGTTTAAGTGTTTGACAGTCACTTTTGAATTGTCACTGCGATGTGAAATTCACACAGCAGCTGCCTCTCTAAGCCAAGATGTATTTTTGTCCTGCTGTGTCCTTTAGACACCTTATGTGCAAGAAATGCTCTATTATAAAGTGTTTTTTTTTTAAGTTAGCGGCGTGACTCTGCGCGCCCCCATCTCCACTCCGTCATCTCAGAAACTGCTCACTTGATGTGTTTGTCTGCGGCTCATTAAGGAAGTTGTGAAATGCATGGGAAGTCTTGTCACTCATCCTCTTCTTTCACCTTTTTCCTTCCAGATGGTCACAAGAACAAAGAAAATATTTGTGGGAGGCTTGTCAGCCAATACAGTAGTGGAAGATGTGAAGCAGTATTTTGAACAGTTTGGAAAGGTAAGGCTGTTTTTCTTATTCCCTTGCTATGCGCTCTGACAACTACCAACATTTAAATGCAATTAACTTGGAACTCATTAAAGCCTCACTTTAAAGTGGGGTATCGTCAGGATTTTATAGATTCTGCAATCAATACAAGTACTTACTACTTACTTTAGCAGTTTATTGGTAATTTATTAGCAGTTGGTTACAGAGCACACCTTAACCAGCTAGACTCCTCGCTGTTGGACAGCATGAAATATTTTCAAGTGAAATTTGGCAACAACTCATGAATGTTGAGCTGTTTGTTTACAAGTTTGTGAATGACAGAACCAATTTGCTGGGAGACTCTGGCTGCTTATACACTCACTTTGTGATTATATGAAATAAAGTCAATAAAATTAAGGTGAATTATATTTAGGGGTACTAAAAATAAAATAAAAAGGCTTCCTTTAGTGAAGAGGTCACTTTTGTTTTACTTCTTTCTTTCTGGAATTATAGCTTTTTAATTGCAAAGTAGCTAACTTTATTTATTACAATTATTATAGATGTTGTAAGGCTGTAACACTCCTCACTACACACTTCTTTCAGACAGATGTCAACATTTTCACACTTTTCTTTCTTGTTTAGCCAGTAGAAGCATTTTGAGCTTTTCTCTCAACTATACAGTTTGCTTTTTTAATTTATCTTTAAAACTGTCTTTTTCTGGCAATCTTTGCTATCCATCTTTTTAGTAGATCCTCAGCTTCATTTTTTACAAATATGTTTTTGATTTTATCACACAGTAATTTCACAATGAACGTAAAATTGTCCAAACAGTCTGAGTTGTAAATATTGCCTTTTTTCGGCTCCAAAATTCACAAAAATTGGCATTAAGCAGGCCTTATGTTTCACAACAAATGATCAAACATGGAAATACCAAATAAAAATGTATACATTCTCAAAGAAAGCAAAGGCAAAGTCAAACCTGTGTGGAAAACGTCTACAAACAACAGACTTAGATCCACTGGACTTCTACAAAGATCTAATGAATTATTCTTAGGGGTATGACAATTATGTGTTGGAACTGTTTTTATGTTTGTCTCAAAGCTAAAAACTTTATAAAATCTTCATCTGGAGGTTTTAACATCGATGTTATTCAAACTAACTGATGAGTTCAGGGACCACTGAGGCTTAAACACTCTCAAACCTTTGTGGAAGAATAAGTCCAGTAATGTAGGACAGAGACAATGATCTGCTCACAATTGAAGATTTATGTCTATTTGAGAAGCTGCCCAAACTTGGGACAGCAGACACAGCACTGAGGAGATTGATTGACAGTGATCTACAGCCAATCAAGACACAGTGTGCTGTTAATTAAAAAAAAAAAAAAAAGCTAATTACACTTAAAAAACAGCAGGACAGTGAAAGGTGAATGGTGAAAGAGTGAGGTAACACTGTATTTTTTATTTTTCGTCCCTGTTAATATTATTTTACAATCTTTTTTTTTTCCCCTCAAAGTGAGGAAAAGTCTCATCAGCAAAAGTGTTGAAGGAACAGCAGGACCATTATTGAAGTAGTTTGTTCATTTGATTGTTTCTGGCGTTCACATAAGGCTTTTGTCAAATTCCTCTGAGGATTCTTCTGAGTTACCTTTAGATTTTCTGGATTAGATCATATTTAAGAAAGTTCTGCCGTCACTGAAGTCCCTAGATAAAAGCATCCCTGCCAAAACATCACAAATCACACTTTTTGTATCAGTTCCTCATGAATTTGGTTCCACTTTAGCTTTTTTTAAATTACTTGTTCATATTGTACACCTTGTGAAGAGCTCTCACTATGAATTTAGAAGCAAAATGTGCATTTAAACCTCTATACAATTTCATGTTTGGGCCTGAAAAGGACGTGCCTGAATTACATTGGCTCCTGTCCAATAGTAAGATAAAAAAAGGCAAATAGTGACAAGCAAAGAGCTGATGATGTGGCAGCAGCTTCACACAGCTTGCCATGCCTGGTCAACAGCATGCTTACAGAGCAAACAAGCAGTGATGAGCAGCTTCCATGACCGATCCTCCCACTGCATACGATGGCAGAGCTGTAGAATGACTAAAGTCAGAGTTTCTGCATCATTTTTGAACATGTAAAATCCTTATTGTGGGCTCATTTAACAGAGGATAATATTTAGCCACTCGGCTCTGTGTCCTGCTGCAGTGTCTGTTCTCCTGATGATTCTTCCCAGATGACTGAGGCGTGCATGCACATGCTTGGACGTAAAAAGGACAGATGTACAGTGCACACACTTGCACGTGCACAGCTCTCGTACAGTGGCAGCATTTCACAGATAATTTCCCCACACTGAGTGGAGATCCATTTCCCTCATGTCATATTCCTCATCAGTCAAGGTCACCTTCAACTGATCCACTCTTTGCAACATCAACACTTGACCTTGAGTTTAAACAGTTTTAGTGAGGATGGATTTTTCACAAGGCACATAATGTACCATGTCCTGGAGGAGACAAAAGAGCTTCTAGAAATTAATAGAGACATTTTTTTCCTCTCTTTTGTTTGGAGATTGCATTAAACCAGCGCTTCCCTTTAAAGCTCACCATTATGATTTTTTTTTTTTTTCACTAAGAGGGAGCAAGGTGAAGTACTTTGCACTTCTGCTGTGGATGAACGCCGCAGACCTCACTGTGGCCTCCTCTGCCGTTTAAATACAGATATTTGCACAATAAAACACAGCAAGCAAATTTTCAGCATGACTTTGCAATCAAAAGATGTAAGGAAGGACTCAAAATGATTTTTGACTTGATTGAATGACATAATTGACTTGATTATGCAAAGTTTTTTTCCCTCCTTGAGGAATCCTCAAATACTTAAAAGGAAACAAACAAATCAGACTGATTGAGCAAGATCTTGTGCATGTTTTAACTTGTGCTTTTACAGCCTACTTGCTTGGCTGTGTTAGCTGCACAGCTCTTGCCGTGCAGGAGCGTGTGAGCGATTAAGTGTATTTATCAGGATGCATGATTAGAAGGATGTGTGTATGTGTGTGTGCACGAGCGGATTTGAGTGTTTTTAACAAAAAAGACAATCAGAGACGTTATTGCCGGCTGTGACAGACAAGAGGCAGAACAAAAAGGAGGTTCTCTGTGCTTCACATGCCCCCCTTATGCCTTACACAAGCTGGGATTTATTAAATAACCTGCCTGTCATTGCAACCTGCCATTATCGCCACATTCACATCGCTCAAAGGACTTATCCACAGAAGGAGAAACCAATTAATTCCATTTGCCCTTCATAGAATCTCTGTGCTAGTGTGCATGTTGGTCCGTCGGTCTGTCATCAGTCGGTCTTTCTGTCCTTCAGCCCATGTGCATGTCAAGGGGGATATTACCCAGCATGTGGTCGGGGCAGCTAGTTATTTTTTTTCCCAGGGAAGTCTGTTTTGAAGCATATATCAATCAACTACATTTTAAAGCACAATCAAAGGTTTTTACTCACTGGGAACAAGCCATTTCTTTGACATCATTTAGCATGTGTGTGTGTGTGTGTGTGTGTGTGTGTGTGTGCCAGGCAGCACAGGCCAATTAGCAGGATGTGGTCTACAGAGATAGTGGTGGAGGGGAGGCAGTGGAGGAGAAACAGCTGGCGTGGCCACAATTGGGCCACAGGTTCTTTCTGTGACCTCCGCTCCCCTCCTCCTTCCCACCTCAGCCCTTCCTCTCTATCTCCATCCTGTCAGGGGCAGATGTGGCATTTGTTATGGGGAGAGGCTGACAGCTCTTGTGCACATCACTCTCCCAGCCGTCACGATTAGGAAAGAGCACATACCTGAGCCTGGCACAACTTCACAGCAGCTGCTCCACAGCCACAGACACTTCTTTTTTTTTTTTTAGTTTTTCTTTTTGTCCCCTACAGTACAAGCAGAAGGTGTGCATTTGAAGTGATAGTGGTGGTCATTTGAACAGAACTGAAATGTGGTTGTGTTTGACTGATTCTAATGCATCTCAGATGGATCCCATTACCTGCCTAATAGTAGCCACATCCTGCCTTCCATTTTTTTCCTTAGGCAGCACACGTCACTTTAGCCCTGCAAGCCAGATGAGACAATCTTATCAGTCCTGCCTGGCCTCCCTTTATATTCAAAGACTCCTTTCTGGGGGCTGCTGCTATTTCTGCCTCGCAATAAAGTCAAATTAATCAGTGGGCTGTTTGTGTCAGTATGTCACTTTGTGAAGACCGGCTTTAGATAACAGCACTGTCTGTCAGCTTGTCTTGTAAACATCAATTTCTCTGACATAAAATATACAGATTATTTGTTAAAATTGCAATTTTATTTTAAGTAGTAAAATATGTTGAGAACTTAGCAAATTGAATGATAGGAAATGACCTTTGTGACTAAAATATTTCCTTTACAAATAGATCTAATTAAATTTAAATACAAGAACATAAACACATTGAACCACCATTTTCCAAGGTTTATTAAAAAAGTCAGATATAGAAGTTGGTGGAGTCGACCTTGCAGTGCTGCTTGTTACTATATTTAAAACTGCAAAGAGTAGTAGAGCAGTAACATTTACCTGTAGCTGTTATTTCTGTTGTTTTTTTTTCTTTCTTGTTTCTCTCCAATGTTGTCATCTGGTTGTGCATGCATCAAAGTGACATTATATCTCTGTAAGAGACACTTGCTATACATTTGGTCAATTACTTGTATCTTATTTTTTTAGCCTGTTGCTACAAACCTCCCCCTGCATGCCGAACAGTGGGCACTGCACTCGGTTTGAGGATGGTTTGAGTGGAATTTGTCAGGAAGGGCATCTTCTACAAAACAGCGATGACAAAAACACTATCCACATTACTTTTCAGTGACAACCCTAAAAAAAGAGAACAGCTAATAAGCTACATGCAGTAAAAATCATTTTTAATATACAATTGCAGTTTGACTGCAGGCAACTATAAGATGCAGGCAACCTAATTCTTAAAATATTTCTAAGAAAATAAATATTAGCCCTAAATATGTACACAATTAGGTCAAAAGTTGAAATTAACATTTTTAAAAGAAACTAAGAAGTTGTTGATCATTTTGATGGTATTGTCAATTAACATTAAAGCACAGCCACTGGTAAGAATTCTTTGAGTCCCACTCCGATCACCTCAATCTAGTGTGAAAGCGTTCCCAGTAGTCTTTTTTTTTGCTGAACTTTGTCCCCCCTTCCCCTTCCCGTTGCTGAGAGCTCAGAATAGGAAGCTTGTGGCCCCCCAGCTGTTTTTGAAACATTTTTTTCATCTGCTTCTGATTCACAGCAATTAAAAAAAAAAGAAATGAACAGAAATGCAATTTTAAGCATAATTTTATTTATAAATGCCCTTCATCATCAGAAAAATATCACAAGAACATGTTAAAAGCACTAAAAACACAATTTTCATCGGAGTGAGTCTTTAAAAGTCTGGATCTCCAAAGTTTTTGAATGTTTTCTTTCCACGGATCAGGGGATTTCTTCAACAGAATGAGAGGAAGAGGTTTTCACGCTGGCATGAATCTTGTTCAGTGGGTGATTTTGTGGCATCTATTTACTCTGATTGGTAATTAATTTGTAAAAAAAAGAAAAAAATAAGTAAAACTGGAAAAGTCTACTTCACTGTTTACAGTGAGTGTTCCTGTTCTTTAAGAGCAAATTTGATGTCAGGGTTTTCTTTTTCTTTCTTTCCACCACACTGGTATTTTCCCTTTGGAAGAGGTTCAAATGAAAGAGGGATGCCAAACAAATGTTACACCTTCCTTTAGCTTGGTTTGCTCTCTACATGGTACTGTTAGGGACAAACCAAGGTCAGAAGAGAACCAAAGCGGCTGGAAGCAGTCGTACTGTTCATTTGGGGTATTGCCCAAAACGAAGTCTGACAAGAAAAAAGGGGGGAAAAGCACAAAACTGAAATAATAGTCTCCTGACTATCATTTATTAATAAGTTCATGCACTCTCCTGCTACAGCATATTCATCTACAAGACATTTTTCAACTTTTTGCGATTTATGCTGTTTCAGATTTGCACTGCAGACTGTTCTATTCCCCTTAAAAAGGAAAATGTCATCTGTTTGATTTTGAGTCTTAAAAATTGTGTGCTGCCCTCTTCCAGTGATCTCCCTCATCCTCATCACACTTTGTCATGGGATGAAAGACAGTCAGATTTTTATTTGAGAAGTGGGGTCTGCATTGAAAAAAATGCACATATTTTAAGAATCTATTCATATGTTTTGTGTCTTTTAAAGCTTGTAGTGAAATGTTCACTGGAACTTTGAATTTATTCCAACATTATTGACTGGAATATGTCAGAAATATGCAAATCTTGTTCGATGAAGCTGTATAGTATTTATATATACTATAATTTTCTCTTTAATTATTAGAGTTCTTTTTTTCTTTTTTTGTTCCAACAACAAAAGCAACAAAAAAACCCTAAATAAGAGCTTAGTTATGGAAAGGAAATGACGTGATGGGAGCTTTTAAGTTGGAATGTGACGTACCAGTAGAATCCTAACAAGGAATGAAAACAGTATTCTCCTCACAGTTAAAGACACAATTAGCTGCGTTGGTTAATGCTTCCTCATTGGTTTATTGTAATCGGCTTTGAGCCTTCACACCGTGCCCTTATTTGCCTTAGCTGAAGCAACTGCAGTTCACTGACTCGCTTTCTGTCTTCTTGTCTGTTGGCTAGACTGAGTTGTGTTGGTCTAAAGCTGACTTTATAGTTTCATCAGTGCTCCTCGCTTCCATGTCGCCGGGCTGCCACAATCATCCCTTTATGTCCGGGCACTTCTGGTTCATGCTCCACTGGTCTAAAGCTGGATCCTGGAGGTGGACCACAGAGGGAGGAGGCGCTTAACCAGTTCACTGCCACTTTTCTCATGATAAAAAAGGCATATACATAGATGATCATGGAGTGAAACAATCAGTTTAGAGAAGAGGCTGTAAGATCACAGCCATATGTATGAGGACATCGTTGTCAGAATGCATCTGAGCCCATAGAGGCCATCTTAGCAGCATGTTACATTTCAGAGCTGCACACTTTTCCTGCACTCTTACTGGGATGAAGCAGATGAGGAGTAGAAACTATACAATCATTAGAAGTGCCCAAAATTTGTACTGAAAGTCTGGTAATTTAATACCACGCCTGACATTTTGCAAGCCCTTATCTTTTGTAAATGGCAAAAAATAACTCTGTGACCGTCTGTGAAAAGCGCATCATTTATTTTGCATACCTGCCCTGGCACCTGAGCAAGCTATTCTCAGACCCCCTTCCCCCCAATAAATAAATAAATAAGAAGAAAGAAAGAAAGAAAGCAGCCTTGATGGCAGTATCAGTGAAATATTCTGCAGAATATTGTCCTTTGAGAGTGCATTTGAGTCACTGCGCTGAGATTACAAATCACCTCTAATCATTGATCTCATCATTCCTTTCTTATCTGTCTGATTACACACCTAAAATTAACCTTGGGCTGCATTCATCGTTTGCAACAAACCATATACATGACTTAAAGTGGATCTTTTAAGGGTGCACTTTTATTTCAATTTGGCCTTTTCCTGAAGTTCAACGTGCTTATCTGCTAAAATAGCTAATATAGATGATTAATGCAGAAAAATGCACTCCATACAAGAGTAAAAGAACCTAATCAAAAGGCAGCAGTCCTTCATTTTCACTTCCTTCACTGGTGCAGGTGTACATTTGCATGCAATTTACATGGTAGCTTGCAGTGACCACCACTACTCCCAACATCTCTGTCCATCATCTGCTGACATTCTGTGATTGTTTCCTCTCTGCTGTGACTCACCCAATCAGCTGAGGATATAGTGTGGTTCCAGTGATTATAAGGAGTGATCAGAGCTGCACTGATGGAGCATGTGCCTTGTAGTGCAGATTTAGCCAGAGGCTTCAATCTCCTTGCAGTCACTTGTAGTTAGTGCCTGAGACTAGCAGTGAGAAGGGCAGTGCAATATAAATGAACAGGCTATGAATGAGGATATGACTGCGGTGCTGCAGGGACACACAGGGGGAGAGGCCCAATTGGACAAACTGTTTCATATCCCGCTTGACCTTTATTTGCCCAGTGGCCCAGGAAAATTTCCCATCGAGTGGCTTTTAAATGGCTACTAAAGAATAGGGATCTATTTCAGGCCTGAGACCTTTCTCTCTGTTTTCATTCTTGTATCAGCCAAAATAAAAAGAGCAAGTGTTACAATGAACCCAGCTTAAGACCTATGTGCCATTTATTCTCAAATTAGAATCTGCTAATGGAACACATTTTAAAAAAAAAAAAACAGGAAGAAGATTGAGTTGTTCCATAGAAGCCTCAACATTTGTGACAATTCTAGAGCTCCAGGATCCAACATTGTGCTAAACTTGTCCAATACATTGATGAGATAGTATGGCCGGTCTTGAGTAAACACATCGATTCACTCAACAAACACATTGCTGGTTTTGTTTGTAGTTTCTAGTCAAAAGAAAACAAGTGAAGTAAATCAAGCCTTCACAGTTTTACTGGAGAACAGAAGGATCTAAGGCAGCTTCAGAAAGACCCATCAGAGTGTCCTCACCACGTCCTCCCTAATCTTTTTATACTTTTAGCAACAAGAGCAGTGTTGGAAGTACCGTATTACAAAGTAACTAATTACTGTAAGTTAAATTGCTTTTGTCAGTAACAGAGTAATGTAGCAAATTACAGTTCAAATTTTGGCAATTAATTACAATTACTGGACCATAGAAACCTTCATTACTCTGACATTTTCTTTCAGTTAAATAAAACAAAACAAAGATTTTTTTAAAACTGAGCAATGACTCTGATGTGCAAGTCTTTGCACTTGTAGTTGGGGGGATCGGTCAAAGTACAGACACGCCCTCATTGCTGCACTCACAGTCCTTTCCAAACTTGCTCAAAGATGAAAAAAGATGCTGCAAGGAGTCCTGTCATCCCTGCGGAGCATCAGAGCAGAGACCCGTCCAGTGTACTGAAGTGATTGTTACAAATGAAACGACTCTAAAGCCGCTTTTGATGTGAGCAACATGAGCCAGCTCCTTCCTCATTACTTTATTTTTCTCTCTAAGCTGCATGTGACTAGTGGTCAATATGAGTTTGCGGTCAATGCGCTCCGCGGGGGTAGGGGGTCATAATGTGGCAGATTTATAGCAGTGCAAAACTGTGCACAAAGGATAGATGTAGGGAGAGGGACTGGTGCAACTCATTGTAATGGACTACATAAAGTTGGCCAAAATGAACATGGAGGCATTTAATAGTTCTTTGTGTTTTTTAAAGACTGGCTTAGTTTCCGATTAGATAGACATGAATATAGATGTAACAGCATTTTACACATCTGACTTAGAACAGTGGCACAGACCACATATGTTATAACTTATTTTTGTGTAATTTTTCACATGAATTCAAATGAAGCCAGGTTATATCTTGATCCACGTTCATGCCTTGCACAAGGTGATTGCTTTAAAAACATAGCTTTTTAAATTAATTATATTTTTATTTATTTGCCTTTATTTAACCATGGAAGTCATATTGAGATTTTTAAAAATCTCTTTTTTCATAGGAGCCCTGTTAAATGAAAGACGAGAGGATCTTATTTGTGCGAAGCTGTTTTTCCCTTGAGAATTTGTTTGAGTGGAAAAAAAGTCAAATAAAGTAATGAGTAGTGAATTACCTTTTCAAATAGGTAATGAGAAAAGTAATTTGTGATTCAGTAACTAAGTAAAGTGATGAATTCGTTTTTAGAAGTAACTTGAACTGAACAAGAGCTAAAGAGAGCGAGCTTGTAAGTGTTAATTGTTCGAATAAGTGGGGGTGGAAAAAAAAATCAAGTCATGTCTATTATTTTGCCCTACTCTGTTACTCTGTTTCTGTTTCTGCCAAGCTTTCCTTTAAAGTGAACAAGCTAGAAACAGCAATTCTCAAGGGAATGTTATCAGTATTGATATGACCAAAAGAATTGTGGTATTGACAGGAGGAAGTCCATTGATTGAGCTTAGTTAAACAACAACGCTCCGATCTAGTTTATAAACCCCATTTTTCTGAATGTTTTTTTTTTTAGGTCAAACTGACCTTTATTTTAGGTGTTCAGATGATGAAAACCGTCACTGTTCAAACCGTTGACTGCATATAGAAACTGGAATGATGGACCCCTCCCCCTAGACATTGCAAACAAAAAGTACCCACTGTTCTCAAAAAGCCAAAACCCCATAGATTTTTATAGAGAAATAAACAGCTATTACTCAGTAATTCTATTTGTCAGAAAAACTATTTTTGCTGTGCTACATCGTTTTAACATGTTTTTTTACGATTTTTTTTCTGTACTGCAAGTTATTTAAGTTATTCACTGACCAATCAGCTGCCTCAATAAAAGTATACAGTCACATGTTGAGCATTCGAAACCCATGACTGACAGATTTCTTGAGCCTTTCAAGTGGAAGAGGTGTGAACTTCTAACAAGCTCATACCCAGTTGGCAAGACTGGTTGCCATTGACATATTGACTCAGACTGAATTGAACCAATCACATGACGGTGTCTGTATCGCCAAAAAAACGGGGACTGATTTGACGTTATTTGGCTGGAGCCTTTTCTGTGGGGGAACGTCACACTCACTCAGTCCAGTTCTCTTATACAGTCAATTGTTCAGACCTAGAAAAAACAAACTAAGTTGTAGAGTCTTGATTTTTATTTGTTTCATTATCATATTTAATAAGTACCATTTATGCATCATTTTATAGACCTTTGATGAGCCATGTTGTATCTCATCTCATGCAAGTTAACTGCACCTTTTTTGTGTTTTTGTTATTGCAGAAAATACTGATACATACATAAAAGGTTATTAGGTTAAAAGGCACCACTATAACCCATAGCTTTTTGAACGTAAGTTTTAAATCAGATTTAATAATATAAAGATCACTGTCTGGATGAGCGACCATGATGTTTTGACCAAGATGATATTTTTCTTCAAAGTTGTTGGACTTTAAGGTATCTTGACATAATTTCTGCGATCGATTTGCCTTGAAGAGAAGCCGTGTGAGCAAAAGAAAACATTTCTGATTGTAAACCTCTTAATTCAAAGGTTTATCAAGATACTTTAGAAAGCCAGTAGCAGCAAAGATCAGATTTAAAAGATTTTTTACTTTTGCTGATTACAAAAATGCCTGTCAGGTGGTTTTGTTCAGCAGTACAATACTTCAGAGTGTAGGCGGCTCACAAAGAGCTGTGAATCAAGGAGATTGACACCTTTCTGTAGGTCTGTTGTCTCATCTGCCAGCTGTCCCTGCTGAAATGGCTCCCTCAGGATAAGCTGGGATTGGCTTGATTGTGTTATCGGCGACTGATCGGGTCATTGAATGATGGAATTTTGAGCCCCTGTTCTGCTTAAAGAATGAAATGTTTAAAGAAGATTGACTGTGATTGGATCAGATCCAGCACCTGCTCAAAGGGGTCAGTCAGGTGAAGGCAAGAGGCAGCAATCTCTGCTGTGCCATTGTGACACGACTATGTCGGAGAATTAATGTGTGTGCCGGGGTGGTGTGCTGATGGTGGCGGTGGGTGGATGTTAGTTGTGGGGGTGCCATTCAGCAGGAAAGCAGTTTTAAAAATGTCATCAGAGGAAGTGTCATGAGTAATTTGCAGCAGTTGCACTATCAGACTTGTGTGGAGATGGACTCTTCAGCTGTGCAAATTGCTGTATAATCCCAAAGGGATTTCATGAGGGAGATGAGATTCCAAGAAGTGTTTGTTTCTCAGATACACATGAAATAAGTCTTCAAAGATGCTTTGTGTGTGTTATTATGGTTCTGAAGATACAAAATGACAAACGGAGGGGAATTGTTGATGAACTTGATTCAGCAGTTTTATTAAAAATCTTAGGATACATTTTATTGAAAGATCCCATGCACTTAAATAAATTACACTGTATATTCCTATGTTTCTATAAGCTGAAAGGGACATGATTGTTTAGGACTTCTGCAAGTTAATCATCATTAAAATGTCCTCCCTGACTCACAGCCAAAAGCAACCTCCTGGGATTATTTCAAACTAAGTTGGTACAAGCACTAATGCATATGGGCAGAAGTATTCACTCCCTTAGCCACAAATTTGATTTCGGGTGTTCTTATCACGTCCATGGCCACAGGTGTATAAAATTCTCACCGAGGCATGCAGACTGCTTCTTCAAACATTTGTGAAAGAACAGGTCACTCTCGGAAGCTTAGAGCATTCCAGCGTAGTATTTTGATAAAATACTGCTTGTGCAACAAGTCTTGAAATTTCTACACTACAAAAGATTTCATCAAGTGTTAGCAGTGGTAAAGCAAAGTGGATTGGGAGTGAAGCCATTGAGTAGGATGCCACTTAAACTAACTAACTAAGAAGGATGTAGATGCTGAGGTGGATGGCATGCAGAGATCACTAACTTTCTGCAAAGTCAATCACTGCAGACCCCCAAACTTCATGTGACCTGCAGATTACCTCAACAGCAGTACAATGAGAGCTTCGGTAAATGGGTTTCCATGGCTTGATCAGATGAATCAAAAACGCATCCCTGAGTGGAATCCATAAAATTGATGCAGCAATCTAAAACACTTTGCCTTGGACTCAAGAACAGTGGATGCATTCTTTATAGTGAAAATTCAAACCTCTTCATCTGTGTGAACTTTTGTGTACGGCTGTGATACACAATTATGTCTCAAAAGTTGGGTGGAGCCTCCAAATTTCCAGGATAAATAATTGGGAATGCTTCAGCACAGAAAGAAGTCTTGGTGTAGTAAAAGTAAAGTTGTGGTAAATGTTTGGAGACGGCCCATCTTGTTCCAACATGATATCTATAAAGACAGTGGATTGAACAAGTATAATTTGAAAAACCTTTATTGGTAGGAACTTAGTCCTCATCTCAACCTGACAAACGCTTTTAGAGTAAATTATAATTGTAGAATGGAAGTCTTCTTGTCCAACACTAAAGTGCAACCTTTCAGAGTTCACTCTGGAAGAATGGTCAAACATTTTCATTGAAACACTTCTAATTCTGTAGAGTGCTGTTCTAGAAGAGTTTCTAACAGTCTGCTGACATCACCTTTTTGATTATAAATGAGATGTGACTTCAAGTCATTGGTTGTAAAGGCAAACAAATAATATAATATCTCTTTAAAGAACCTAAACATCCAAATTATTCTAGTACATCTCAGTTATGCATGCTTAGACTTCCCAGAGATGTTCATTTCTCGTTCCTTCGTAAGATTACCATTAGGACAAAGAAAGTGACTTAAGAGACTTAAGAGACAAATATTAAACTTAAATCTTGAAAGATCCAACATCAGTAGAAGCTAAACTTAAAAAAACAAAGGCTTTAACTAAAAAAAAAATATATATATATATATATATGTATATATTTTTATGGTTCCATGTAACAAAACAAAGCTGTTATGACCTATACAAACATAAAGCCCAATATATATATATTTTTATAGTGGGAAACATAGACTTGAGCTTTAAAAAACTGCCTTAAATCTGCAGTTTAGTTTCATCAGAATAAAAGTAAGAATCCCAAAACTCAACTCCATTTCTTAGAGGTTCAAACATCCGTTTAGCTCTGATCTTCTGCTGTCTGAGCAGCAAAGATTGCAAGGCCATGACCTTGAAGGTCTTCACAGTGAAAAGCTCCCAGAGCAGACTTCCAAGTAACATTTAATCAAGAAAGTCAATTCAGTACAGATCATCTTTGCAGACATCCTTTGATTCTGTTTAACATACATAACTCTTTTCCACTTTAAAGTTTTTCAAACTGATAGATTTTTTTCAAAAGACAAGCATGACATTATGTGTTTTAAAATGTAACAGTGCTGAACACCTCTCAAGACAGTAAATGTTAATACGTAAACAAAGGTATGAATTTTTGCAAGCAGCACTGTAGATAATTGAAGTGGATAAAGTAAAGACCCATCAGTAAATTAGAAAGAGTTACCATAGCAGTGTTGGGATTTATTCTAAATACTTTGCTTTTACAAAACCAGATAAAATAAATATAGAACAAAAAAAATAAAAGAAAAGCTATGAAAGGAAGCACAAAAAAAAAACGTCTTAAGAAGAAGAATTTCTACTAGTGGTTGTAAAATAACTTCATAAAATGACCATATTAGGCATGACTACACCGAAAGATGCCCCTGAGATGAACCAGCACATAAGAGAAGAGCATAAAACACTATAAGGAAAATCCTACATTAAATGCAGTTAGCAAGCATCTTGGATATTGTACAGCCACAGCTGTGCTGAGTGTGGGTTCATGGGTTCGTACAATTCAAAGACATTGGAGAGTGATTGTTAAAGATCCTTCAGGACCCCCTTGTAGACCAACAAATAAGAACAGTTGAACAGTGTAGTTGTAGAAAAAAAAGGCAAAGAAAATTTGTAGTGAGAGATTTATCAACTCAAAGTAGCAGCAGGATTAGCAAGAAGAAGCACCGGAAGCTTGGAGAATATCGAGGGCTGATAGAGGCACTTGAAAAGATGTGAAGAAGGGAGGTAGGCGTAGATCACATGGTAATTAGAGCACTCTGGGTTGTAGCTCCTAAACCTGGAGGATGACTTCAGGAGGTTTCAGGAATATCTGAGTTCTCTGTCCAGAAGACTGTAGAAACAAGACAAAGCCAATATATGTTACAGGATTCACAAGATCTCAAAATCCTCATGTAGAAAGCTCAAGGCTGGTAAAATGGAAAAAAATAGCCGCAGGGGAGAGTGGGGGATTTTTTATGTGATTATGTGGCATTTATTTTAACAGATGATTGTTTGTGCACCATAAATCTCCACTGTGCACAAACTGTGACTCAGCACCACCTGGACAACAATAGGCATTTGACAAATTACAGCTGAATTGATGACCATGCACAATGCTCACCCAGCTTCTGAGCTGATGCACACTGAGCAGTAAAGATCTAAGGACTTTTGATAAAACCATTTGTTTGGCCCCCTACATAGATTATTCCTAAATTGAAGGCAGCATCAAAAGAAAGGTTTGAGTTCACCTTTAGCTCACATATTCATTTCACATTACAGAGTCGGTTAACCTAATTGAGAATATCATCAGTCATGCTTTTAGTTTGAAAATTCTCTTGCTTTTTGCTATAAAAAACTATACATTAATCATGTTCCTCTACATTTGTCAAGTCCGAAAATTTTCGAAGAATTAAAAAAAAAATTATATATAGTATTCTCATGGAGCACAACATTAGTGTTTTAAACACAGTTTGATGAAAAAGACTTAAAAAGAGACAGAAAATGCAAAACTCCCTCAGTGAGCTCTCACCTTGTCTGATATTCCACAGCAATTTTCTAATCAATGTAAGTGTTGACTTAAGGGGCTCTTTTGCCTATGCTACTCTAATGCCATCTACAGCACTTTGACCAGGTTTACTAGGAGTTCAGACTTCCTACGCATTGGCTTCTTGTGATCAGATTACGTGGAAATGCACACTTTATGCTGTTGCTCGGTACAAGGGCACTAATAATGTCTTATAAATCTAACTCGCATTAAGCACTTTGTGTGGTAAAATTAGTTGATTATTTGTAGGACATGCATGCTGACACCCATATACCATTCAAAATAGTGATTACAACTGCCTACTGCTTAAAAATACTATTTGCAATGGAATAACATCAATAAGATGCTATGATGTCAACAAAGAAAACTGGAATTAAAAATGTCCATGCAGATTACTTACATAAATTTGAGAAGGGTTGACTAACCCATCTCAGCTCTTTGGCTGATCTTAATGAGAATACAATGCTAATTCTAATTAACTGTATTTTTAGGGCCATAAAGCGCACCAGATTATACATATAGAATGAACTAGTTGTTTTAATACTAGTGGCATTTGGATTATAGCGCACAATAGGTAAAACAAAATAATCTGATGTTATGTAGTTTTACGACTACAACAAATTGAAATTAATACAACACTAGAATTGACCTTAAGGAAAAACAAGGTTTACATTTGATAGTGCATAACTTTACCATGGACCATTTTTAAATGGGATCTCCTCTAGTCAATCCAATCCATATATTAACTATAAATACATTTAAACCTGCAGCGTTCAGTCCCTTAGAATGTTTAAAACATATACAACTATAGTTGCAACATAAATGTTGTGAGCTGCAGGAGCCTGTAAAGCTTTTTTTAAAATTAAAACTAAATCTTAACACTGAGCTTCGCTGGTCCTCCACAATTATATATAACTCCTATTGGAACAAAGAGTCCATGTCATTTCAGAATTTAAGTTAGTTAGACACTTGACATTTTAACAGTCTGCGTAACATTTAATTTTAACCACAGTTGCTGCATAGAAAACGGCACACAAGCCCAAGATTAAAAAAAAGAAATCTATGTTCTAAATATGTTCTGATGTGATTTAGTAAAAGCACTTCTCAGATATTTGCTGCTGTTGATTTGCTTGGTCTCACATGTCAATGTGGAATCTTAATTTCAATCACGTTTTTGTATCCTTTTTACTTTTTGATATTTCATGTATTGGGAAGATCGTGTATTTGTCCATGTGTCATACACATGGAATTTAAGAGATTCAAACATGTGAACCAAAGTAGATTTAATTCAAAATCAGAACTTTTTCTTTAGTTTGACAAATGAACTGTGGTGATCTGTAATTGCTTGAAATTCTTGTGTGTGTTTTTTAAAGCACTTACATTTGGTTCAGCTTGGGTTGGAATAATAGCGAAGCATCTCATATCTGTATTTTAGGTCTTACTTAATTTTCAACACAATTTCATACAGGCTGTTAGAGCTATACACGTGTGTGTGTGTGTGTGCCTGACAATCATTATTTTTTTTACCATCAATTTCCTGTGGCTGTGCTGACCTTAAGTTTTACCGTGATTTTAGTGTTGTTATGTGATTTTTTTTTATGTCCCTGTTTCATAAATGCGCTCTTACTGCCTAGAAATGAATAATGAGTAAGCCAAGACGAGCACGCAGTCCTAGAGAGTGACAGACCCCCATCATAGATGCCATGCTATGAATAATCTGAAGCCTATTTTCAGAAGTGGCATCTCAGGGTCCGGGTCGAATTGTCTAAAAGCTAAATAAGTCTGCTTGATTGAACTAATGGCGCAGAGCCAAGACTTTGCACCAAATCTCATCTCTCAGCCTAATCTTGTCGGTGTGGACACATTGAGCAACCTCAAAAGCACAAACAACAACCAAGCGCACATATACACTTGCATACACCAGAGAACTCTTCCAAGCCACTTCCTGATCAGGAAACTTTGAACCCAACATGTGGCCCATAAGTCCTATCCACAGGTAATTAGGTTAGATGGTTAGTTGAGCAGAAGCATAGATTTTATCCTTCTCCCCCTTGTGCCTCCTGGAGAGTTGCCTCAACGTGTTTTTGATAAGCCCACTGCCAGCCCAGCTTCAGTCTCTTCCAGCTGAACACACATTGTAAAAGCCACCTCAGAGCAGTCATCCCTTGTTAAATATGAGCAAGCCGTTAAAAGAAAATTATACAGGCATAAAACATTATTTTCAGTGCAACGCTGAATACTGTATACAGGACAGCATATCTCCAGAAATAATCTTTCTGCTTTAAAAAAAAAAACTGTAAAGTTAAAAAGTGATTATTTTCCATTCAGAATTTTAGGTGAAGTCAAGTGTATTGAGTTGAAAGGAATATGTTAATGCACCCCTCTCAGTGACACACACAAACCAACTGGCGTGAATATTGTCCCTGCAGAGACTGCATTTCATTAAGTTCCCTGAATTAGCCTGACCAAATTAGTGTCACTTAACATTTTTATGTGGTTTACGTTTTTTATTATTATTTTTTTTTTTAGTTCCTTACTTTAGTCAATTCTTAGCAGTGAGGGCAATGCATACCTCCAATAAAAAAAATTAAAAAAAACAACAATCTGTATACTGTGCCATGTAGCTGGAAGCTGAACAGGACATTTACGTTATATTATGTGAGGCTTTTTGTTGAAGAAACGGCAACAAATTAATTTCAAAGAGTTTCTCACATTGATTATGTCATACCACTTGGAAGCAGAAAAATAGAGGGTATCATGCCAAACAGAAGAGTTAGTTACATTCAATCATCAACATACACATAACTGCCAACACTCTGTGCTAGATTACAGAATGCAATATAGAAAACAAATAATTTAAATATTTATGAGGTCTAATTTCAGAAAAATAAATGGTTGCTAATAAGCTGTTCTATTGCTCTTTCAGGAGTTATTGGGCAATATGGATGTTGGTGTTGAGAAAAACATAATTTTTAATATTGCTAGAATTGCATTCAGAGGTCAGTGACTTCATTGCAGTGAAAAACAAACAATTCTACAACTTAATTTCTTCAGTTATTGAATTTAATGTCAAGGTTTATAACAGCACAAATATTAAAAAAAAGTAATTTCTGTTTACAGTTGACAGTAGGTGTGTAACGATTAATTTTAAGAGTTTAATTCATATAATTTGTAGTTGCTGATGCGATTCATAGTCGATTTTAGTTCATTTTGAATGATCCGATTCATTCCTATTCACTGACCTAAAATCAATCCAGGACATTTATAGCCAAAACAAATCAACCAGTGTGATTTAGAGAAAAAACCTGGGGACTGAACAGCACAGGTAAAGTTTTAAAATTCCTTATATTTTTTGCAATACAATCAAATGTTATTTAAATATACAAGTAAACAAGATTTAATGGCCAATCCATTCGCCTTTTTGTTTCTGTTGTTTTTTCCACATAAAAATAATACAAATGGAACATTATTACAACATTACACCGCTCTGTATGGTCACATGCAAAATATAAAGTGTTTCCACACATTAAACTGCAATGATGGCTTGATCATTTTTGCTGCCAACATGTGTGTTCTCCGCTGTAATGGTACTTGGAGGTTTTAACGTTAAAGTAAATAAACCTACCATTCCTCAACAAAAATGGTATTTACCAACATTTATTTCAAATCGATATATTTCATTTTAATACAGTGTGTATAATGGTATATGTTGATTCGATTGACAACTTTCCTCAGACAGTTCGATCTAGTTAGACTGTAATGTATGTAAAGGATTCATTAGTTAAGTCGAGTAATCATTACACCCCTAGTTGACACGAAATATGTCCTATTCTCAGAGCTTGCAATGCTACATTAGAACAGACGACAAAACGGGGGAACAAACGCTTCTAAAATGAGCTCAACCTCAGCAACAAGTTTACAAAAAATCTGCTAGAAAATCTTTTTAATGTTCAAGGTCACTGTCAAAGGTCAGGCATTTTTTCATACTGTGAAGAAAAAAGATTGTTTTAAAGTTGATAACTTCGATTAAAATAGATTTGTTGAAAATGGTCAATACAATTGTACAACTTAAATAAGAAATACACACATTCGTCTGTGTCATTGAGCATCTATTTGATTGATCTGTTTTTGACATTTTTGAGTAGAACTGGCTGACAAATTGATGGTGTCAACCTTCAAATCAGCACAAGTATTTTCTGCATTTATGCACTGGAATCAAGTATGTTGTTTCAAGACAAACCAGACTCGGGAAATAATCGACATTTTACCATCTGCTTGTGTCGTGTCTGCTTTGGCTCAGGCCTTGTTTAATGTCAGGCTGATATGTGAACAGACCTGACATACTGACACCACCATACATCTTAATAAGCACACAGAATTATGCTCCAACTGGAAATGCTGAAGAAGAAAGACATTTTGGTTCATGTTGTCATGTGTATCTGGGAGGAAAAGGCAGTGCCCTCCATGTTTCAGAGGCTGCCTTAAAATGGATGTGAACTGGGAGTGATAATGGTATATTTATTAGACATATTTACATGCTGTAAAATGTTATTGTTTTTACTTTAGTTTATGCCATTCCTTATTGTGCTTATGGCCCTTGTGATCCAACACTGCACATTTTTTGTTTCTTAATTTGCCAATATCCAATCACTAAGGAGGCACTTGGGAGGAGGCTGCTGGGTCACCTAGTGGTGACACCTGGCCGATGTCGTGCAGGTGCCTGAGTCCTTCTGATGGAGGCTGGGATCCACTTGTGGGACCAACCGCCCAGCCTTGCCTGCCCTCAACTGCGTGTATATCCCTTGTGGTGGTGCATCGTGACCAGTTGCGGCTTGGCAAGACCCGGTTGCCACATGCTTTAAAGTTTGTCATTTTCTGGTTTCATCAATAAAGCTTGTTTAAAACAATTGATTGCTAAATAAATAAAAGATCAGAGTTACAAAAACTAACTATGTAATTACTTTAAGTTCTTTTTAGTTATTTTGGCTAAGTTGCATAAATCTCTGAAGCTGGTAGAAAAAAATATAAGGCTATAAAACTCCCCACTAAACACATTTCTCAGACAGATATTAACATTTTCACACTTTTGTCCCTTGTCCTTTAACATTAAAGATGACGCTGGCAACACGCTAAAAAACCCCCTCTTTGACAGGGGTGTCAAACTCCAGGCCTCCAGGGCCGGTGTCCTACATGTTTTTCAACCAACTGGCCATTGAAGCTCCTGATTGGCTAAACACACCTGATCCAGGTAATCACCAGCAAATTGAGCAGGATTTCTGGAAAATCAGCAGGAGGCCGGCCCTTGAGGACTGGATTCTGACACCCCTGCTCTTTGACATACGATAACTCTTTGACAAGAACGGGATCAGCTTATTCTGATGTGGAGAAAAATGGCTTTGTACATTGGCTTTTCACTAGTCAAAGGCCGCTTTTCTGCACAACAGAATCTACTGATTTACATTGATTGTGTAAGGACTTCACTACAGTAGTGTTTCATATCAGCAGTTTTCTCTGCTTCACAACCTGCTGGAATGTTTTTGTACAAACAACTGAAGAGTTATGGTAGCTGAAAGAATGTAAAAACTTAAGTAAAAGCTTGGCTTTTAAAGGGTTAAACCCTCTCAAAGTTAAAACCTTTATAGAAAAACCTATGTAGAAATCAAAAACTTTCAATTGCCAACCTGAACGCATTCTGTACAGGAGACGCGGCACAGAGAAGATTGATTGACAGAGTCTTTAGCCAGTCATGATGCAGAGAACAATGCATTGTTAAACCATAAAGGCATTCAAAGTTATACGAAATGCAGGGCCACAAAATATTAACTCCGTTATAGTGAAGAACCACTGTATTTTACTTTTTTTTGCATCAATATAATAATACATAATATTTCTAATGTTTTGATTAATTTTATCTCAATGCAAGCATTTAAATCCATGTTAGAACATCATTACATCAGCATAACAGTAGGTTGAGGGTTTTCTTTCAGAAAACTGAATTTAATTTTCTTTAAATTCTTAAAACTCTAAAATACATTTGTGTTGTGAGAATTAGTTGCTACTTGTAGCTTCACTGTCACTCATGTCTGCTTTCTCCCTCTCTCTCTGGCTGCATTCCCAGAGTTCAGTGGCTTGCACATGCGTCCAAACTGTAAATCAGATTCAGACTTTCTATTCAAGTCTCTAACCTAAAGGACTGGCCTTTATGCTGACCCTATGGACTTAAAAAGTGCAACCAAGGGAATAACTTCACAATTCACACATAAATTAGGATCCCTTGTTTCATTTCAGCATGCAACATGTTTTTTAACAAAAACACCTGAGTTTGATGTGTTCACTGGGTTATTGGAATTAAGTCCCGTGCCAGAAGAGTTTGTGGTAAACGATCCCCTCCTTTGAGAGCACAGCTTCCCTGGCGTAGCATGTTTTGGTCTTTGTCCTTCCACAGCTGATGCTCTGCAGAGAGTTTGACAGCACTCAAGCTGTTCGACCCCCCACTCTCCTCCCTCTAACTCCAAGACCCCCTTTATCTCTTCCCTCCATCACACCTGATTGCATCTGACAAATGCCCCTATTGGCTCTATATCATCAGGTGCAGTGGAGGCAGAGTAAGACTATATTACTCTGCCCATCTAGCACATCTGTTCTCCATTTTGCATGGCTGACACACTTGCATCTGTAAGGCTTGAATAGCCTCTGTTATTGGAAAACCATTGCAGGATATGTTTTTTTTTTTTTGAAGATTTAAAGTTATATTTAAGTTTGCAAATTCAATGCATCAAAAAAGTTGAAACTTAAAAAAAACAAAAAACTTTTGCCGTCTTTTTTACATTAAACCAATAAATGTGCTAGATATTAATTAATTTAAGTTTTCAAATAAAGACTTGATCATTTCTGTGCAGATTTATTTTCTTTTTTATCTCATGTAGCCAGATGATGACAACATTTTGATCAAATTCAAGCTCAGACTAAAAAAAAACTCTTTAAGGTAAAAGTTAGCAAATCAGCAGTCAATGACTGTGTTATTGCATCTGCCAGCTTGACCTGTGACACCTCTCCCTACTAGCTAATTATTAAATAGAGACTATAAAAGTGACTTTGTGGAGGTTTCAGCAGGGAAAACAAAAGAACACTGGATCGCCTCCTACTAAGGAGACACGCTGATGGACTGTCATGGCCGGCGTCTCATCAGCAGGAATGCAAGTGGGGTTGGCACAGTAGCCACCATGTGGTGGCAAGGTTAGGTCACATCAGCTACTTCTGACTCTCATACAAAAGAGGAAGCGGGGTTGAAAGGCAATAGCTCTCAACACTTCCTCTCCAGCTCCATTTATCATTGGAATTACTTTCAGCTAAGAATGAAGAAGTAAAATAAGAAAAAGAAAAGACGTGATGGAACCATATTAAATTGAAAGCTACTAAAATAGAGAGGGGACTCGAGACTTTGTCAGAAAGACGGATAGATCTCTGAGGTCCCCCATGTTTGTCATGTGTTCTTGTGAGTCGAGCAGACAGTGTGCTTCTTGGTGGTAATTGGAGGGCTTTGCGGGATAGGTGGCCGCAGCTCTGCCTTGCCTCTGGGCCTCCTTCAACTGTCTTAGCCTGCTATAATTGGAACAGCACATTGCTTTGCTCGTATAATGCTCTTATAAAGACTACAGATTGTGATAATGATTCACTTAGGACCAGTTAATCATTATTAAGACGTTTAATCAATTGAAAATATCATTTTAATATCACTGTTCAGCCACTTAATGACTTAAATCATATTTCCTTAGACTTTGTGGCAAAAATAGCTTTTGTCAGTGGTTTTTTTTCGAGAAAAACATAAATTTTTAATCGTATGAGCTTTCATGCACGATTAATTATTAATTGCCCATATCGCCAGGGATTCATTAGAAAAATGCTTAAAGTTTGCATCCTTCTACAGTCACATTCTGTAAGTGTGGTTAACATTGTTAGCTGTAATGCCTGCCACAGACCACCCATTAGTTTAAACGCAAGGGGTGGGGGGGCATGGCGCCATATGGTGGGTCCTTGACTGTGACAGCCTGACACATTAGTCATTGATGGCTCACAGCCTCTCAGATGATAGGCAGTGCTTAAAAATCTGACCTACAAACACACTCATGGACTCACACACGTTCCTAATTCGTCCTGAAACACTATGTAGTGTGGTGACACAAATATGCACAAGTTTATTCCAAGGTATCAGCTCAGGCAGTTTGACAACGTGCTTTAAAAAAGGTGGGGAAACAGGCGATAGCTTGATAGTTATGACTGTGGTTTGGAAATGCAGCCTATAAATAAATTCTGATGTATGCCAGTTTTTGTGTGAATTTAGTAAATTTTATTTTCACAAATTGCGGGAACATTTCCTGCTTCTAGCTGTAAGAAAACGGCCCTACTAAAATCTGATTGTGCAATGCTTCTGGTATTGCCTTAGAGTGTAAATATTACCTTTTTTGTTTTTCGTCAATACAAGCAAACCTTGTCTGTAATGCATAACATCACCTTATTTCAAGCAAAAGGCAAACAGTCTATGCTTCTTGCTGCACAGGCTGCTGTATGATGGTGCTTTTATTATCACCTGGCGTTTGATGTGTTTGATGTGTCTTTACTGTGCGTAGTTCTGACTTAGGAACCATAAAACTGGTCTTTGTCTTTTCTCATTTTGTTTGTTGAAGGTAAGTATTCTGCCTTGGTGTCATTGTTACTGTTCCTTTTAGACAAACTTCTGTCACCTGTGCTAAAATCTTTGCTAAGATGGATCTTAGGTCTCATAGAAGCAAAACACAATTTGTAAAGAGGCTTTTCTAAAAGAGACAGAACTGACAGTTGATTTAGTTGGATTTATAATTCAAACTGTATTATTATTGAGCAGGACAAAAAGTCTAAAGAAGAACCATTCAGCCAAGAGAATTAGTCAATGTACTTTATGTTATGTAGTCAATTCAGTTCCGCTACCTGAAGCAGTTAGCCGAAATTATAGTTTTAGGATTTATTTAATTTCACATAGTTTTCTATACATGTTTATGGAAATAGACAACAATATCCTTGTCTTTACAACTCTGTTCTGAATCAAAGAAATCCATCTTTGTTAAGTATATTTGTATCAGTGGTCTTTAAAATAGCTGTGACTAGAAATTAGGGACTTATTACATTTGAAATTATCCAACATTACTTGAAAAAACAAATATTAAAATTAGGATTACAGCACAACCAAAATTTGAAACACAGAAATCCAGAAACATTACGTAAATGTATTGAGGGATAATGAGAGGGGAACAAAAAGTTAATATATAAATCTGATGTGAATATGTGACAATCACAAACAGAACACCTAATGACTGAACACAAAGAAAACACAAAATATAATCAAATTAAAAATAACAAATATAAACAGCAAACCAACCAAGAAAACCTAACTGAAAAGGATTAGGATAAAGGATGCTGCATTGTGCCAGTTTTTCATGTTTATGTATATAAAGTTGGCTTGGTTACTCACTAAAATCTGTGGTGTTCCGCATGGTTCTAGTCTTGGACTTGTTTCAATGTCCTTATACAACTTTGGATATCATAACTAAGCAATATGTCAATATTTCACTGTCATTCTGGTATGTATGTGTCATTTGAATCATATGCTATGTAATGTATATATATATAAAAAAAAGCTTTTAAAAAATATTTGAAACATAATACTGTGAATCGTTTTTAAGGGGTTTTTTTCCTTCGAAACTGGACCTCTAAATCAATGTCTGTTGATTTTGTTCCCAAAGTTTCGGTCCCAAAAAGATTCCCATTACAATTACAAGTATTACAATAATGACCCTTGTTGTATTTTTTTTTTATGTACCATATTTTCTTTTTAGTTCAAATTTTAAACAGGCATCTAGAAGAGCCTTTTGCATCTAGGTAATATTTCTAAAATAAGAGTCTTTTTTTGTCAAGCTGATGCAGAAAAGGTGGTTCATGCATTTTTTACCGTCTAATAGGCTGGACTACTGCAATGCCATCTTATTAGGTTGGCCTACTTCTGCTTAAAAAAAATCTGGTTTAAAATGGTAACTCCAGACTACTGACTGGTACTACTGAGAGAATTCGTTTTACTCCTGTGCTGGCCTCTTTATCCTGAAAGCCTTTTGTGTTTACCTATTTATTTAGTTTTCTTTAGGCTTTTTTTGTAGAAACATTTGGGTGACTTTTTTATATTCAGAAGGGTTATTAGGTGAGACCAAATGTCAAGCTGTTTAGGGCAAAACAGACATGAACAAAATGTATTTGTATAGGTTGAACATTTTTTATGTGGCATTTGTCAAAATCTAAAAACTTCTATAATGCTAATAAATATATATATATATATATCATATATATCAAATGTATTAATGGCTTCTAGTTTTATGTTTTTTTTTTGGTCTTTTGCAGTCTTGAGTATTTGTTTTAGGGCATTTACTGTTTTGCAGTGTTTGTTCTAAGTAGTTACTTTGGAAATGCTACATTATGCAAGCACACCATAACATGCAAATGACACCACAAAATCACATTTGAAGGGTATCAAACGTCCATCAGTCTTTTGTTTTTCTGTAAGTTCTAGACAACTGCAGGACTATAGCTTCAGAATGTGGGTTTATCTCTTGGAAACTCACTGCTTTGTTTTCGCTCTCTGCTTACCCTCTTCCCATCTCTTCTTATAAAACAGCAGCAGGTATGTGTAGGAGTTTTCTGGATGAACCCGGGAGTGTGCTGTCAGCTATGAAGGGACTTTCTGAGAGACTGGATGATTGTCATGACTATTTTGTTGTTGGCGGTTATGATATAAGGTACGATTTAAGAAATGTTTTCACTGAGCCACACAATGTAGTCCTTGTCAGATGTGATTTACAATGGTAAGCCCTGACTTTCTCCTGCCAAGTGTTTGGCCCAGACAGCAATACCTGAATTAGCTATGTATTTCTGAAATGCTAATACATTTAATGCATTCTTTAATTTTTAATGCTGTAGTTTAAGAAAAATTTGTTTTATGTTTTAACTAAATGAAATAATAGAAAAGTAATAAATAGAATTGCAGTAATTAAATGTAATAAAGGATGAGGAACTTACAGTTATGTTCACTATTTTCAATCCGTAACCTTTTCTACTTTTGAACACATTAAAACAGGCCCATTGGTTTTTCTTTTTTCAATTTGAATCATTCCACTTAAAATAAATTGCATTGACATTTGTAGCAGTTTTATTTGTTCTTGCTTTACATGTTTTTGTTATAAATGTCAATAAATGTTTCAAATGTTTTATAAAATAAAAACTGTACAGATTGTCTTTCTACAAACATGGTGGCCTTTTCCTATTTTAGTCATCATCTCTTCCTAATAAAGACACCACATCTGAAGTGTGTCATCATATTTCCTGGAAGGTATGTTGCCACATAAAACAGCAAAGCAATGGCAGTTCTTGTCTGGGAAGGTCATCTTAGCACTGGCTTAAACCACCACTGTAGGAAGTAGCAGTGCAGCTGGCACCGTTGTCTGTTCAAGCTTGATACTGCCTGGTCTCTGCAGATGACCTTGACCAGCTCCTCCTCAGTTTTAGCTTAAAGGTGGCTCTCCAGAAAACTGTCTGTTATCCAAGTGTCAGATGTGCCGGTAATCATTAGTTTTAGCCTGATTGTGGATCTGAAGGAATTGGAAACAAGGACTGCCATTAGAGGTCAAGCCATCACAACAACATCCTCTGTTTTGATTTAATCCAATTAGACATCCACTGAAGCTTCCCTTGATTTTGGGCAAGCCTGATTAACTTTGTTGTTAAAAGCTGTGCTTGCTCCCCTTATTTTTCCTCTTCCTGCATTTGCTCAAGTAATCAGCTTTTCCAATCATTACTCTTTAACATGTTTTCAGTAAAATTAAATTGTGTGTTTAGAGCTCACCTAAATATATATGTTTGCATAATCAATAGCTTGATTCAAAATTAAAAAAAAACCTTGCAAATCAGAAAGTTATCTTTTATTTTATGTATCTGGTCATTTTAACTGGCTATTTTTAGCATACAGACCTGACATTTAATGGCAAATTAATTGAAATAAAATACATTAAAAATGTTTGTAACTACAGATCTAATCAACTTACTGTATTTTCCAGACTATAGGATACATCGCATTATAAAGCGCACCATTAACACGGTTCCATTTTTGACCCTTTGAGATAATGTCTTACTATGTAGCCACACAAGGGCCCAAGTCTGGGTCTCCCTGTGCCGGTCCTCATGCTGAGTAGTGAACAACAATAAATGGTCTATTTAAAAAAAAAATAAAGTCATATACAAAACACACTGAACTATAAGGTGCACTATGTAAAACAACAGAGTCAAAGATATCTGTTAGTCAGAATTTATTGATTGTTTTCACAGTACCCCTTAAACTTGTTCGCAACACGCTACATGTAAGCCATGTTAGAAGCGTTAGCTGTGTTAGCATGTTCACAATACCTGTAACTCTAAATCTTATTTCCAACAAAAAAAAAAGATAAAGTTAAAACAAACGTTAGCATGACTACGCAAACTCCCAACCTTGTAACACGTAAAAAAAACGGAAGAGAAAAAACAGCCACTTTGACGTCTTAACAATAAAATCCCACCAAATATTTTGACAGTTACGTGTGCCTCTCAAGACCACTTTGACATCAGTAGAAACAACAAGTATTAATCTATAAATAAGGGACTCCAAATAATAAGACAAAATGTTGTTTTTTTGAAAATCCTTAAAGCTTTCAGTTGTGGAAAAAATACAGTAAGTAATAAATCTAATTAAATTAAATTAAAAGAATGTGTTTTGCTGATATAATTTTGCTACAGTTTTGAAGATGGAAGAATCTCAGCTTCGCACATAGCAATGTGGAAAAAAAATGTTTGTGCTGCTCACAGTTCTGAAAAATTGCATTTAAAAAATTGAACAGTTACATCTCTCTCAGGGAAGAGTGCCTTGGTCGCTTACATGCCCCACTGCAAACAGACGTCACTGGTTTCCCAGCTAGAAAATAAAAAAGTGGAACATTTTATGTCTTTTTGAGCCACTGCAAATTATCAAATACAACTTTTTCTGTCTGCAAAATAAAAAAATGAATTTAAAAAAATATACTGTGGGCTCAGTGAAGTGCAGCTTTAGAAAGACAACAAGTAGGAAAAGTGAGAAAACATCTTTATACCAGTCATGGAACAATATTTTGAACAAAAAGAAGGCTCCAGATGACTTAATTACCATCAGATACACAAATTACCTGCAAATGTAGAAAAGATAAACAGATACTTAGAGAGTTGTTGACTCACTAACCATCAAAGCTGTTGGGACATGGCATGGGCCTATTTTCTCTGTTAGCTTTAACAGTCACTTGGTGAGTTATGAACCCTCCATCACTCCTAAGTACTCCCTTAAAAGATTGCCATTCCTGCCTGCTAATAAAAGCCCACATCTCAATGTTTTTTATGATATAAATTTTATTAGTGTAATCCAAAGTTAGTTATGTGTGTGTGGCGTCCACATCTGTTCACAATAAAGTCTTGGATGTTTGTCCCAATTGCAGGTGTGTGAAAAAGGATAAAATCCTTTTTTTGGGGGTGGGGATTATCCAATAAACTAAATGAGATCAAGGAAATAGAAAGTTTAGTGAGTTAATGAAAACTGAGGAAATGACAGCAGCAAAAAAACAGACACTCCGAAAATGGTGTAATGAATGGAAGAACAAATGAATAGATTTTGATAATATAATGGAAAATCTGAGAATCACTGAAAAAGTTAGGTAAAACATTAGCATATTTGTTAGCCAGAAAACGCATCAATCGTAAAGATACAAAACAAATTAAATCCATGACCCCTGTACATGTGGCAGGGGTCACACTTTGGCTCAAAGTCATAGAAACTGTGAAAATAATATGGTCCTTGCTGTCAGGGACTGCTGCTGTGGGCCATAATTTTATACAAGAAGTGAAATATGCTACTCCATTATGCACAACTGCTTGTTTACCAGCTATCATTTTATCATTGGGCCACAAAAGTAGCACTGAAGGGTGAATCACCACCAGTTCAACTCATTTTAGCTTTAGAAATAAACATAGAGATGAGCTCATTAACGGCACAGTAAGAGGACATTGAAAGACAAACTCTGCACAATCTGCCCCATTCTGCATCTGTTAAATGAATTTGCTGTTATTCTTATTTATTATGTTTTAGTGTATTTCCTTAACTGTGGCACATTTGACTCTTAAATGACAGAGGAATGCAATGAACGTTTGGTTGTCGTGCTCCAGTGGACTACTGTAGAATTCAAGCTCAAGAAGTATATTAAGTCAAAGTAAAAGCAGAGTCATGGATGGTGAAATTCTCTTGAACAAAAATAAATAAAAAATAACAGTTAACTGTGCAGCCCAGGCTCAAATTTTATTCTGCAGCATTGTGACCCAATCATTGTCACTTCTGTCTTCCCTCTTCCCGCTTCCCACTGGGGCCGACACGTGGAACGGTCATCTCCCACCACGCCGCTCCTCCTGAATAGAGCAGATGATATAATAGCTGTGATTTACACTTCTCCCTTATATTCACAGAGCGAAAATAGTAGTGCTACCATCAGTACCTACGCACGGTGCCAGCTGCAATGATGCTATTTAACAGCAAATAGTCCAAAAACAATCATGCTTTCCCAGGTCAAATGAGGACAGGTGCTGTTTTGAGTATGAATTAGACTTAAGTATTTTGCTTGTGATAATGGTAATCATTAAACTCATTTAGGAAAGGAGTTAAGAAATTGAGCAATCTTGTGTGCCACAGTCCTTTGAGAAATATAATGTAGATGGCAACAACAATGAAAGCCAGGCACATAATTGAGAACAATTTCTCATTCTTCTGTTAGCGAGCTAGATCTTTGTAAAATGTTTTCAGGGTCCTCTTGAGTAATAAGACTTTGTGGTTTAGTCTCCTCTTGTTTTTTAAAGATGCCATTTGGAATTCATGACCAGGAGTCCATATGCAGATTTGGCAGGGCTTTGATTAAAGCTCTAACAAGCACTTGATGGTTGGGGATATCACATTTCCTTTTGTTTTAATGCACTCTGTTAGGCTCACTCACAGTTAATAAGTCACAATCAATCTACCTGCTGTACGCACTGAGGCTTTGTAAGAGCTTAACAGGACCCCTGAGAGATGGAATAATTTTACTTGTGAAACCAAGTGACAGAGTGAGCGCATGCATTCAGGTTTGTGTGGGATCGTTACAGTTTTCATTGTGTATTTATAAGCCTGTGTACGAGACTGCAAGAGAAAAGGGAGACTAAATGGATGCTGTCAGATACTGCCTGACTGGAAGACCGGCGCTGCATGTTGTCTGCTCTCCGTTTTCGCTTGAAAGAGTTGGCACAGTAGCTTTGAGCTAGTCTATCATATTTGATGAGTTCAGAAACAGCTCTCTCAGAGTACCTGACATGTGCTTTCTACTGGCCGTTCCATCTGCTGGTTGAAAATACCAAATCTCCTCCACGGTTATTAGAGCATTTCTTGCCTACACATACACACAGAATGCAACAGTGAAGTACTCAAGGTCATATTGCATTTTGGCATCTTTAGCAAGCCGGAGCAGATGAGAGGGCTTAAAGCCAGAGGTCTATTTTTTTCTATGGCTTCTGCGTAAAATGTCTTTGATGAAGCATGAAGCACAGCAGGTGCACTGAGCTGAGACTTGGAAGGTAATTGTTATTTTTAATTTCACAAGTTTTAGGGTTTATTTGCTATTGCAATAAATCCATATCAATTCTTTTTGATTTATTACTGTAAAAATGTTATGAGGGGCAGAGAAAATAGCTGCAGCCCTAGAATGTGGATCTTGACCAGGCTATACGGATCGTGGTTCTGCAGCTTTAATCCTGTGCTTAGTTAAGTGTGTCTAGTTAAGTTACAGTGTGATGAACTTCCGCATTTTCGAGTTTAATTAAAGATTATAGAATTATTTTTTATTTTTTTTACCTGGTTGGAGCAATTACTCTGTTGTTGTCTTGAAGTTTTCATATTGAAAATCAAAGTGAAGAGTTTTCACTTATGCACAAGGTAAATACTGCTTAATTTACTACTCTGGCAATCTTTTTTTTTTTCTTAGAATAAACATCACTTCACTCTTACATAATGCAGTATGTCTTCCTTTTGCTTTCAATGTGGCATGCACAATTTTAGCCATTGGTTGTATCTGAGAACTGGTCTGATTGACCCCTCCCCCTCCCCCGTGGCATTCCAAACAGGAAGTACCCACTGGATCCAAGAAGGAAAAATCCCAAATACTTCTACTGAGAAATAAAAAGTTATTACTCTGTCATTCTATTTATCTGAATAACCATTCTTATTCTTACTCATATACCTTTGTTTAACATGTTCTTGGTAATCCTAATTTAAGTTATTTAAGTTATAAACTTGCCAATCAGATGCCTCGATAAAATTATATGGTATTGCGTCTAACATTCAAAATGTTTGATTGACAGCCAACTTTCAAGTGGTAGGTGTGTGGACTTCCAACAAGCTCCTCCTCACTCCTGATTAACAAGAATTGTTTCCATAGAAACATTGAGTCAGAGGGACTCACTTAGTCCAGTTCTCTTTTACTGTCAGGGACATAAGCTCAATCTCTTGCTTTCTTACTTAGTCTTACAATACCATCTTTTGTTCTAAATTAACTTAAATTAATTTTGTTTTTAAGACTTTTCTTTTACACAGGACAATTACTTTTTTTTTTATTGTATTCATGTTTTTATTTTATTTGGAGGGGTTTGTTGGCTGTTTTCAAAGATACACATAGCGGCATATTCCATTAATTAAAAAAAAGACGTAAGACCAAAAACGTCTGTAATGGTATTATGCAATTCAGCTGGGTAACATAGTTTAGTCCTGCAAAACTATAATATTTATCAATTCAAAAAGGGAAAATGGTATGTCATTTAAATAACAGCACATGTAAAAAGAGTGATTTAATGAAAATGTTGGTTTGTGCATCAAACAAGCAAAGTTATAAAAGGTAAGAAAAAAATGACGAATAGGCTAGTCTACAATTGCTGTAGTATTGTTATAGTGTTTGTACTCACCTTAGAGGGATAAGAGTAATTTTGTATTTACAGAAAAATGATCCTCTGTATAAAAGTAGAACTATATTCTGTAACACACTCTATTATAGTGTGTTTAAAACTGTGAAAAGTTAAAAAGCTGTACCCGAAACCCTAAATGTCTAATTTAACTTTAAGACAGAAAAGACAACTAAGATAATATTTAGCTTTGATCCCTAGCATCATAATTAGTGAAAAAATTGTAATATATTAAAAAAAATGCATGTCTTTAGCAGTCCTTCTAGCTCAGTGACTTTTTATCCTATATTTAATAATTTTTCAGATTTCTCCTGCAATAGTCTCTTTATTAAGCCAGCTAGAAATGCAACTGAAGACCTTTTATAGTCAATAAAAATGTAAAAAGACTTGCATGTGTCGCTTTTATTTTTTATGTCAAAAAGTAGTCACAGCATTAGGTGACTCTGCCCCTCCCACATTCCAAGACCTACAACATTGTAAGGAAAGCTCAAACTAAGATTCGTCCGATTCAAAGCTGCAAGGGTGAGTGGGATTGTTCCTCCTTTCAGTTTAACTAGTTTCAACTGATTAATTCTGAACATTTACCCTGTCTTTTTTTTCAATTCTGAAATAAATATTGCCGACGGAAAATTATATCAAGATCAGCAAGATTATATTTGATGCTGTTCAGTTTTGAATTTGCCCTTATTTAGGTCATCTAAAAACAAAGTATGTGCCAGGTATGTGCATTAAGAAAATAAACAGAAACCCCTTAGATTGTTTCAACTGCAAAGTTAACATATGTCAGTTACCACTAAAATGATTGTTTTGCCTCAAAATCTTGTAATTTTGATACTATTATGGTGGCTGTAGCCATTCACCAAAGTGAAAATCTGCAGCACTTCAAAAACAAAGATGTTTACTGATAAACGTCAAGTTTCAAAATGCATTTCCATTTCAAAATAAAGAACAAGTTGTCTGTTAGATCAAGTGTTCAAGTGTGATGGTTCCCTTGGAACACAAAGCAGCCAAGTGCAAGACTGAGCAGGCTTTTCCAATCTGCAAAAGATGAGAGAGCATACATTTCCTCCTTTTAGCTCACATTTCAGACTTTGCCGTCTCATCAGTATTAAAACCACTGATGGAACAGTTGTTAAGGAAAAACGAGACTCTGAGAAACACACTGAAAGTAGTTCCAGGCAGTATGGATGCCTTGGTTTATGCCGGAACCTGAAATTAGCCGGTCACATCTAAATAGCTCACTAATGAAATTTCCAGGATCATTTCTTACAACCATTCGCTCATAATTCTTTCCTGAGAGGTTGTCGGCTGCATCTTTGGGGATTCCAGTTTACTTTCCAAAACCCTTGTGAGTGTAGAACGTGTACAAGAGCAGATTTTGTTTAACTTTGTTCCTTTATATGTCTTCGGAGAGCCCCCGAATAGCACACATTTTGCTCTATTGAGATGAAGAATGAATGCGCCTTGTGATACAAAAAGGGAGCAAAAGAGAAAGAGTTGCTGTCACAGCACGTGCAAACGCAGTCTTTGATTTTTAGGAAGGTTGATGACAATTTGACAGAGGCTGAGAGGACCTGGAAACAAATCCTTTGATTCTGACTGTCAACAAAACGCTTCTCCACAGACAAAAAAGCTCCCGCCTCTTCTCTTCTGCACTCCTCTCTCCATCGTTCTTACTCAGCTGAAACAACAGCAAATAGCAGGTAAAGTCAGTGCTGTCTAACAGCACCACAGGAATGCCACAGTGAGTGATGAAACAATAACTTGTTGATGTTTCAGAGCAGAAGTCATGGGTTAAGGTGAAGCACACAGTAATGGCAACCAGCAGCTTTTCAGACTACATTCTCAGTTGCCACAAGTTGCACGTGTGCCAATAACAGAGACTAACTGAGTTAATTTTATCCAGTTCTTGCAGCTCAGAAGGCATTTTTCATCCTTTGTTCTTAAATCTCATTCAGGGTACCCATTTGTAAGACTCTAGCAGGGTAAAAGAATAAATCTGGAAGATTAATCGCAAATAATTGATGGGAGTTAAACAGAAAACGTGAACGGGGCTGTCAGGGATGATACCCAGTTGTTGTGGTGGACGGATTTTTTTGTAATTTCTTTATTATTAATAGCATTAAGGCAACAAATGCACATAATTGCTCATTCTTTGAATGTCTAATTAAAATTATGAATAGCTTTTATATCTTTGCATTCTTTGTGTTGAAGAGTGGCACATGAAGTCGTGCCAGATACAATTTGCATATTGTAACTGAAAGTTACCTTTTTGTATTTTCTTATTAGTTGTACTCAGTGGACCAGCTTTGACATGCATGTTTATTCATGCGTTTCTCAGCTGGGAGCTGAAATAGAAATTTACATCCTCCAAGTATGGCCATCACAGCGGAGGCTGCAGTTATCAGACTGTGCTGAATGTTTCACCCTCAGAGCTTTGCTTGTGTTCACAGGCTTTGAACAATAATGCCCAGTGGTGCTGCTGGATAAATAATTGTCTGTTTTAAATGTAACCATGTTTGGCTGACACTGTATACTAATCTTGTGTAACTGTGAAAATTCTGTTACTGATGTTTGGTTTTTTTTCCATCAACTTTATATAAAGATTCCTTCAAACTGTGATGCCCCCCTAAAAACTAAAGTTTTTTCTGAAATTTAGTTTAATTTCTATCCAAATCAAGAAATATAAATATTTGTTAGTTATGCTGGTAACTTTGTAGTCTCTGATTTTCTACATATGAGTAGCTGGTGGTACTGTAATTTTTGGCATTTTAAAATTAACTCTATCAATTCAATTAACTATCAATTCAGTTAAATGAAATTCAGCTCAAAACTATTGTTTGAATAAACAAAAATGTGAATTCATTCCTTAAAATAACATTTTTTTCAATAGTGTTCCTATGTTTGTGTTTTGTCCTTGTGGTGTAATAGCTCTTCTCCAGACCTCACTGCCATCTCAGCTCTATGATTTCTGACAGTGGACAGAATGGATAATGCTATCAGATTATACCCTTCACTTTCAGTGAGCTGAACAATTAGGGGGCTGATGGGATTTGTGTGAGTAGCAAACCACACTTGAAGATATTCTGTCTTTTAAGAATTCTCCCAACTCGCCAAATGCCCTGTTGTATTGCAGTGTGATCACGTTGGGCCGTGCAGAAATGGCTGAATTGGAATCTTATCTTCTTCCATCTTTCCCATTACGGGCAGATTGAAAGCCCTGCAGCGGTGCTCTGGCCTGGTATCCAGTCAAGAGTGTTTTGTTTTTTTTTCTTTTTTTTTTTAGGCTGCAATTTGACAGCTTCTAAAAATGTCACTTTTTGTTGTTTGGATGCACTGCCAAGCACTTGAGTCATACATGCTGTGGCATCAGCACCAGTTGAGTTGTGAAGCTTCACTGACCTTCCCTTCAGTCCTGGGCATCACCCCTGGCACTGCCCTGTCTCCTGGTGTCAGTATGACATTATGGGCTTGAAGAGCCTGATGTGCAGCAGTAGGCATAAAGCCACTTTTCCCAGCTTTTAACAGACTCTATACTCTGTAGACAGTGATACTTGGCTATTGCCTTGGGAAAAATAAGCCAAAATGGCACCCATCTAAATGCCATGAATAAACAAGTCAAGCGTCTCCAAAATCGTAGTCTTTCTTTTTCATAAAGGGTTTAAAAAGAGTTGGGTGTGTTGAAACCAATACAAAATAAAGTCCAAAACTGTTAAATAAATGTTCAACTCCCAGTTTCATAACTCTAAATAAAGTAATACTAATAAAGACATTAATAAAGAAATTTGTTAAAAATAAAATAAAGGGGAATTTTCAAGTACACAAGATTATTAGAATAAATGGAAAAATAGAATAAAATAAAAGATAAGCAGAGTGGCAAGAGTTCATCCGAAATTTGTCTCTAAGATGAGGGTTGGACTGCTAGCGCAGAATAAGCCTCAGCTGATATCCCATCGTCCTTTTGTTGACACTCTCTCCTGCTGGCTTACGGCCCCTTGCAACCTTAAGCTAACTTTATCAGTCCAACAATGGCAAGCAATATTGGAGCTATCCAGCCATACAATTTTGAGCCAATTGGAAGCTCAGACGAGGACAAAGAAGATGTTAAGAAAATTATTTGTCTGCAAGTGGATTAATCAGAATGGAGTGACGCAATGAAACTTTGACCCGCCCATTTCCGTTGCTGTGTCACCTAACAGGGCTTTTTCTAATGGCTGTCTTTGATCTGCTCCCAATTCATCAATTCATCATTTGATTAAGTAAATACTCAGAAATGCAGTTTTAATCTTAACATTTTTTATAAATGTCCTCCATCGTGAGAAAATGTTTACAGAAACGATTTTCATTACAGTGGGTCTAAGCCCTCCTATATCAAGGTTGTGCATTTGTTCTAATCTTACTGGGGTTACTGCATGTCACTGTATTGAACAGCTGTCTGTGGTTCAGATCTAATGACAATCATTGTGTCTTTAGACAAGATGCTCAAACTCACAATCCCTCCAATTCTCAGAAACTCAACACTCACACAATGATTCCAGGAAACCACTGGAGATATTGTGAGGTTTACATGTAAATCATTTTTGCTGGTTCTTAATACTGACAAAACCAGCCAAATACAAACAAACCCAAAAGTAATAAGACCTATTAGAAATTATATTACTGAAGAATACGCCAAATGCAATTTTGTTATACTTTTGTGTGTACTTAAAATAAGGTTATTTTTTTAAACGTATTGTTTTACTTTATTGACAAAATCAACAAAAAAAATAAAAAAAATATATTTGGCAATCTATGAGTTGATTCTACGATAAGTTTAAACTTTTTACATCAACACATTTAGAAAATTCCAACAATTTAATCCTAAAAAGGAGAAAATGCCCTATGTTTTTACAATGTTGGAAAAAAACAAAGGTTCTTGATTTTTTAATTTTTGCAACAACTAGAAATATGTTTCCTTTAGAACTATCTTCAAAAAACAACCCTTAACATTTACTTTTCACATGTGGGCTTCCATAAACTCTCTTTTTGAAATAACTTTTTTTGCATCTACTGATAAAGATGATCTTTTTGTTCATGGGCTGTACATATCTTTGTGTGTTGTTGGTTTCTTCTGGTTACACAGACTGTATCTTAGAAACACTCAGGGAGACAGCACTTCTGGCATAAGAAGGGTGTGTGTCTGGGGGACCCTTGCTGTTCACCATCTGGGCAAAAGGCAGGTCTTTATGGCAGCGTGGTAGCCACTGAATAAAGAGGGAGCGGGGACATAGCAGGATGCTCTGACGACAGGCAGAAAGGGGCATTTGCAGACGCAGGTCATTCTCTGGCAGTAAGAGAGCTGCGCTGGAGCACCTGCGCGCCTTCTCCCCTCTGCCCCACTTCAGACGTTCTGTCAGAAAGCCCCTGCTCAGCAGAACTACAGGCTCCAAACAAGAGACTTTGCAGGCTTGGCAGAGTTCTTGCAGGTGAATAACAATAACTACTTGTTCAGTTATTCATATATTCATATGCGTGTTCATATTTAGCCTTCACCGAGGGTGATGAATAACTTGGCTATGCCACACTGACAGGAGGAAGAGGTGGCTCACTTTCTGTCTTCTTTGTGTGGAAGTGGACACTGGCCGAGAACGTGACAGGCCAACTGGTCAGGTTGTCCTTTGCACGTCCAGTGTTGGACCTGCTGGCTAGGCACGTTAAAGGAACTGCACCACTAATGAGGAGGAGTTATACTCGCCTTAGCTGCAGCAATAGAGAGAGTAGTCAGTAAGAGTTGTCCCCCTTCTTATCTTCCACTGATGGATTAGTTATTGAAGGCTTGTACAGCTTTTCAGATAGCAGGCAGCTGCTACCAAAAAGCTAAGAGATACTCACACATTATTTGCTGCCTTGCTCCTCCCCAGAGAGGTTCCATACCCATCTCCTGTAAAGCATTACATGAACATGTTCAACCCAGCGCTAAAATCTCTCCCTCACGGCTATGGTCTCAGTGCACCCAATCCTTTCATCCCCGTATCTCTCAATCCAGGTAAGGCTTGGCTGGAGACCAGAGCTCTGTAAGAAAGCAGAGGCCTTTGGCTCTAGAATCGATTTCTGCAAGGCAGGACTAAAGTATGACTGACCATGTCGAGTGAAAATGTAAATGGACCGAGCTCCAAAGCGATCAGGTAGCCTCAGAGTTGGTAGATCAGGGAACATGTAAGCACAAGATAGCATTTACCCCTGGTTTTAACTAAAGCACTCAGACATTCTCCTCTCTGCATCCCCGTAATTCCCTCTGAGTGCTCGGTGTGAAAGCAAAGCGCTGTTTATCGGCCTCCACAAAATGTGTTAGAGCCTCCCTGACTGCTGAAACAGCCCACCTTGTTGTAGATCATCCCCTCTGTAAAGAAATAAAAGTGTTAAAAGAAGCTGTAAATTAAGATTGTATAGTTTCATGCTCCTTGATGATTACTGCACCCCTGGGCAGATCAATCCCTCCCTCCCTGCAATACAGAATTAAATTCATTATATGCCCGTCAATAAATAAAGAAAAAAAATGATGTTACAGCTTGATTTTACTCTTAGTAATTATGTGTGGTGATGACGCTGCAGGTTTTTAAATCCCTTTGCCTTTTTTTTAAAGACATGTAAGAAAGAAAGATGTGTGAGGAGTTAATGTCTCCAAACCTCAAATCAGTATTCTGAAATACATTATAATAGATACTAGCCAGGGATATTCACTACAATACCACATTAAACGCTTAGGCTTAATATTTGTTTTAAGAGAAAAGTCATTTGTTCCTATTTTTAAAATACAGAGGTTTTACCACATTATTCTTTTTTAAATGTAAAAAGTGCTGCAATAATCACATAATTAATTAAAATAAATCTAATCCTTGTCAAAGTAGAACTTTACCATCAACATGTTGGATTATATTACCCTGGAATATGGACACCTTTTAAATGGTCAAATTTTTAAAATGATTTTAAAAATGTACTAAACTACTGGCATATCTTATTTTTCAGACTATCAGTCACATTGGAATATCAATCGCAGCAGCAAAAGATGCCCAATAAAGAAGAAAATTATAATAAATAAGTTGCTCTGCAGTATAAGTCATAGTAGCCGAAAAAAAGCATTATTAAAAAAGAAGCATATCTTATACAAGTTGCAATAGAGTACGAGCCGCCCTTTTGGGAGAAATTTACTTAGCATGATATGGGGATAAGAATGAACATTTCATCTTGAAAGGCAAATCATAAAAGAATCGATGCACGCTTCACTACCGTAACACACTGATGCTTATTTAGCTTCATGAAACATCAAAGAATCACAACATATGAACAATTATTAAGATGACCATAGCATAAAGAACATGCTAACAAGTCAACTAAACTCTTAATATCACTTTGAATCAGTAAATCTGTTGAATGCTTCATTATCTGTGCCACTTTGGGACAATTCTGTCAAGTTCGACGCAAGACTGAGCATCGCTTCTTCTGCGTTGCTGTCAGTTGAATACAGTGCTCTCTAGTGGTTGTTGCTATTTATTTATTTTATTAAATTGCATATAAGCCGCACCTGAGTATAAGTCGCAGCCCCGGCCAAACTATGCAAAAATCAATGACATATACTCCGAAGAATATGGTATCTGCCACATGAAGTGTCCAAAAGGAGGCTTAGCATAGTTGGGATATATTTAAAATGAGCAGAAAGAACAGAAAAACAGGCAATTTTTCAAATACTTGTGAGCAGATGAAGGCTTTAAAGTTAATATGGTTTCACTTTCTTCATTTTAGTTCTGAAAAGGTTTAAAGTTGCAAAACTTAACTTTAACAGGGTCATCTGGTGTCTGTTCAAAACCATAACACCAACCACCACACACACCCTCACAGTTTCAACCCCATGTGAGTATTAAACGTTTCTGAAAGACAACTTGGTTTAAATAATATTCTTTTGTTGTTATTTATTTATTACCAGCTAATAATATGTAGAACTGGCACCAAAGATACAACACAGTTCATAATTAAAGCCTTAGAACATTTGTTTAAAAATAAAAAGTATAAACTTCATCAGGAAAACAAAGTTGAAATAAAATGATTTGTAGTTAACAAAAAAGGGCTTTAACCAAAACAAAAATAACATTCATTTTATGAGTCAACTTGAAAAAACTGTGAAATGCTCTCCTGATTTTAATACTCTTTCTAGTATATTATTCAGTTTCTGAGCAAACATGACCTCTTTACTACAAGATGTCTAAGGGGGGAATGAAATGTGTTAAAGTAAACATAATTTCTCAGCAGCTGTTTGAGTCGCCTGGACTGTATTGGCACTCTGCTAAAAGTGCAGAAAAGATCTTTTTTTTTCCCTTTTGTGGATTTGATAGTGATATAACCGGATTGCAGCATAAATGGCTGTCATGGATCAACATCTAGAAACATTTTTTGCTCTGCTGTTGTGGACATGTATGGGATCCAAAGTCATATCTCCCTTTGGCTAGCTGCCAGGACCTTCACAGGAGCTTTAATAAATGGTTTGTACCAGCAGACGGTCCTTGGCTGGAGCGTGTGCATTTGTGTGTGCTTCTGTGTGCATGTGTCATTGAGGTTGTGTTTATATGCCATGGTGATTTTAATAAGAACTAAGTGCGTAAGAACCCTCCAGAGGGGCAGAAAGACCAATAACCTACAGTCGTACATGTTGCTACTAAAAGTGTTGAAGGAACACTGAAGGAGAGGAAGCAAAGGTGTTCCAGCTATTTATTCCAAGCACCGGGGTGCACATGAATTATTCAATGTGACATTCATACATAATTAAGTTTTTTTTTAATGGATAAATAAACAGATAAAAATGTGGCAAGGGGATAGGCTTTTACATGACACAACTATATGTTGCTTCAAGTCAACTTTAATGACAAGCTGAAATCTGCATTTAAAGAGCAAAAAATATATAAAAAGGTTAAAAGCAGTGCAACAACGTGTTCTGAATAACAAGGGTGGGTTAGTTAGCGATGCTGCTCTGAGGGTGGGTGGGTGATGAGGAGAAGGGTTGGCGGTTGGGAACCTTCCACAAATGTAGTCACCAGTCAATGGGTAAGTGGTCAGAGACCTTGAACAGAAGGGGAGGGCTTTTCTTGGAGCTGATTTGGGTCACAGTGGGTGTCTTAGTGGGGTTTATGGCGAGTTTGCTCTAAATAGTCTGTTCGGCTAGGAGCCCTGTTTAACGTTTCAAGTGAGCACCTTTCAAAATATCTTCACATCTCATTGAACCCATGTGAAAGGTTCCATCCTTAAAACGCTATCTTTTTATCTAGTCATGCCTGACTGCTTATGTTATTCTTTATTTTCATCACTATAATTTGAATTACAGAGCAGATGTCTAAAGGTGTCAGCGGTTGCCAGAGTTTTCTTTTATTATTATATCCAAGACAAAGCAATCCGAAAATACAACCTACTCTTCTGAAAGTTTACACTCTGAAAAAAAAAGAAGGGAAGACTGATGCTCAAAGTTTTTTTTTTTTAAATTGAACAGCCTGTCACGGTACACCATGAATTGATGCTCTGTTTAAAAAAGGGTTTGGATATAATTAAGCCTAGTGTTTGGTACTCAGCAATCCAAGTGGATCTTGCCATCACACTGTGAGTTGCATCTCAAATTTGTCTCCCTGAACACTATTAACACTATTTAACTTGGAGGCATTCATTTAATTTGCTATAATTGCTTTAAAGCCCCCCTCTCTATGCTCAGTCAGTTATCTGTAGGTCTGGGGGTGGGTGGGGTAGGGGTATCGAAGAGTGGTGGCTTGTCTGCGTGAACATTTTACATCATTTTCTTTTCTACTGTGCCCAAAACCAATGCCTTTAATTGACTTGTCACTTGATATGAAGGCTGTGATGTGCAACATTTGAGATAATGGTTAGAATAAAACTTTTGGTGGGTACTTATCTCGATCAAAACATTGCTAAGCAACCGCACAACTACTGGTAAAGGAAAACAGTTAGGATATGAGGTTGGCAGGGGGTGCTGGGCAGGTGTTGAGACTCCTTAGGGAGCTGGAGGTCACATTACCATACAAAAGCCACTCTGCTGGGTAACCTTTCCAGGCGCTGCTCCCTAGCCAGGGGGCCTGCGGTCACACACTGGCACTGCCACAAGTGCCTCACAAGCCCACACAGACAGTGCACACACACACACACACAAACACACACACACAAATCTCCTGTATTCAGTGCAAATGCCCCCCTGCGTTCTCCATGACAGAAACATTGCCGGTATGGTGACATGAGGCATTTGCACTTGGGAAACATAAATCACAAGGGACAGCTCTAAAGCAAAACAAATACTATGATATGGTCCATTGCCATCATAATGCACACTAAAGGGAAAAGCGTTCATGTGGAATTTAGATCCAAAGCCCAACATTTTATCTTCTCTGTCTCAAATCTTCTTTTTTCTTTCTTCCCTAAATCCCCTCTAAAGCAAGGCTGTTGCCATTTAAGCCCTTCTGTATTTACAACCTGGATGTGTCTCCGATGTGTGCCAGACGAACACAACAGTAGTCGGTAGCGCAGGAGAGGCGAGAGGTGAGCATTGACTTTGCCCGGAATCACGCGGAGCTTCCCCTGGTAGACAGGGAAAGTAACTGGGGCGAGAAAGAAAGATGGAGAATGTAGCGGAGGTGCTTTTGTGGGCAGCTGCAGATTTAATGTCGATCAAATGCCAGGGGCAGGGCTGAGAGAAGGATTGTTGATATTGATGGACAGCAGCATCAAGGGGGGTTTTTCTGGCTATTAAAGATGAGGGTGTTACTGTTGGAGTCTTGCTTTTTTTTTTTCTATTTCATTTCGGGAGGACGTTTTTTTTTTGGTGGACACGGGGAGAGGCGGGCGCAATGGTTTCCATCAGGCTGATTTTGAGTGACAGGTCATAGGGCTGGAAAAACATGTGGAGAAGAGGGTGTGTGTATGTGTTAGCTCACAGGTAACACATGCGCACCATGTAATTATACTCATTACACGGCAGGCTGTGGATCTGCATGATATGCTGGTAGACGCTAGAAAAATATCTGGATTGTTGACAGCATAGTGCTGCAGTAGCTGTGACTGTCAACTACATTGTTTATGCTGCAATTACCAAGACTGAATTCAATCAGTTAGGCCAATACACTTTTTTATTGCAATTATGCAAAAGACCTAACAGCTCTCTGTGTGGTGAGACGTGATGTGCAGAAGCTTATATTGATTACTTTATTTGTAAAATTAAGCCTTTAAGAAGTCCCTGTCACTCAGCCTTCACTGCTTCCTGTATCACATGCAAGCACTGCACCCTCCTGAAAATAATAAGTCTTAATATAATTGATGTAATATGGCACACGCAACAATAAGGTATAACATCTAATCACGTTAAGTAGTCATTGCCAAGCTGTAATTAAACTGTTTGAGACAAGTGATTACCAACCCTGACAGAGAATGTGAATATATAATAGAAGTATTATGAAAACACTAATACCCCATAGCTCTAATTGCAAGGCATTTTTTACTTATGCTGATTGCCTTGTATGGGTTATTATCGCATTGACCACAACGTGCAGGGAAACCACACAAATAAGGCAACACGAAACCCTCTTTCACTTTGTTATGCTCCACTACACATTGTAATGTTAACAGCGGGGCCCTGCAGTCTGACTGGGCTAATGGTGTGCCATCCCGTCAGGTCACGCGCCTAACCAGAACATGCAGAGAGATTGTTCACATCAAGCCTGTTGGCAAAATCTCCAAAATGCATTAAGCTGTGACATTATGCTAAAGTTGTTTAAATACCACTGTATGCTCAGCGGCAAATGAATGTCCTTCCCCTCCTTGCTTTCCCCATTCAAGCCTGTTGGGATGAGTGTCTGTCTTTCTTCACTGGAGTGCTGGAATTAGCTGTTACAGCCTCAGATAGAACATGAGTGAAAAAGTAATGCAGCATAAGCTCAAGCACCATAACATTATGTTTCTTTTTACTGTAACACTTTCTTTGATTCATTACATTTTTTGAGAAGGCTTTTATTTTGGTGGGGAGGAAACACAAATTCACTTTAAAGCTGTCAGATATTAATATTTTATTTTGTGGCAGCTGGAACATTTAAAGACAATCAATAGAGCACAGCAGGAGAACATATTATTCACAATGTGATCTGTGGGCTAACAGACATTTTCCTTTCACTCTTCTTAATTAATTTCATCAAACACCTAAGCAGGCTTGCTGTGCTGCTGGTCTGCTCACTGGTCAAAGGCTCTTTTTTTGTGATGCCCCATCTTTACCCAGAGAGATGCCAACTGGGATCTCTATGTTGACCAGCACTCTCATGTACACTATAATGTGGAACCATTGACTGTATAGGAGAACTGGACTGAGTGATTAATGCTCCCCGCGTTCCAAATAGGAAGTACCCATTGGTTCCAAAACACTTAAAATCCTTTCTATTGAGAAATAAATATTTATTACTCAATCGCTATTTTTGTCAGCCTCACCATTCTTGCTGTGATACCTTTTTTTTTTTTTTTTCACGTTCATGCTAATCCTATTCTTTTGACACAGTTTTTTCTTTATTACAAGTTGTTGAAGTCATAGACTGACCAATCAGATCAAATGTTAACTGCTGGCCACCACCTTGAATGTTCAAAACGTTTGATTGAAACATTCTCCCAAGCCTACCCTCATTGGAAGCAGTGTGGGCTAACAAGCTCACTCCTGATTGACAACTGTGGTTGCCATATAAACTTAGGTCAAACCAGAATTCCTACCCTACCCCTTACGGCTTCTCCCTACCCCTACTTTTAAAATTTAATTTAGTCCGTATTGGAGTAACGTAACAAATTCCAGTTCAAATTTTGGTAATTAATTAAAATTACTGGACTATAGAAACCCTCGTTACTTTGATACTTTGGTTCTGTAGGCTCTGACATTTTCTCTTGGTTTAATGAAAAAAAACAGATTAATACAAAAACAACAGAGCAACTGGCACAAATGTGCATTCGCAGAGTTGGGAATCAATCAAAGTGCAGACATGCCTTCATTGCTAAAGTCCCACGCTTTCCAAATTGCCTCAAAGATGAGACGAAAAGAGACGCTGGAATGAGTCATCTCAGGTGTGCCCTGAGACGCAGGTAAGCAGCAGAGCAGAGACCCGCCCCGTGTGGTCAATTATGAATGAAACCAACTAAACAAATCACTGTTTACTAACATTATCTAGCTTCAACATGGCGGCGTCCATATCACAAAAAATGGCGACTGAATTGACTTCATTTTGTTGGAGCCAGAGGTAAATCATTAGTAATAGTAATTCATAAGTCATACACTCACTCAGTCCAGTTCTTTTATACAGTCAATGTTAGCACATTGGTCAATATTTAAAATTCATAACTTCAAGTTTTAGAATAAGAAGGACATGGTCAGGATGGATACAGTGCCTAACTCAATGTCAAGTAATGTTTTTTAGTAATATTTTGGGGAAAAAAATTAAAACCTAAATAATAACGTGAGTAAAATTGTATCTTTTAAAAGTGCTTGAAAACGTGCCAAAATCTGTTTCACAACCTCTCACAGCATCTTGCAGTCTCCACTCCTAAACTTCAGAGGAAGTCTCTGATAAACCCCATTCTGAGTGGCAAGTATTGTTGTCTAGGAGTATAGAGTCTAGTACTGGACGGCAGAGACGTGGGATTGCCACTGGTAGCAGAATCATATCTGAATATCTTTTTTATTGAAATCAGCTGCATATAGTCAGTTCTGGAATGACTGGTAAGAGAGTCTCCAGGCATAATGCCCTGCAAATCTATAGAATATAACCTACAACCTCTAAGTGCTGACAGGGCAAGAAAGCTCAACACTCCCCATTACATGGAAATTTGCTTTTATATTGGAGATGGTATTCCAACTTTAAGTTGTCTTATTTTTATGGGCCCTGTCCAGTTCAAACATAGAATGCCGATTCTTGGAGCTGACACATACTGACTACTATACCAGGGCTATTGCTCACAGGTGTTTCCAATAAGGTACCAATCTGAAGCCAGCACCTGTGCCAGCACCCCCAAATGCCAATCAGCCATCTGATTGGCACTTAGGGGCGCCAGAAGCTTCAAACAAGAGTCAACAGCAACATCACCTCTTTTTCATTGACAAAAAAGATTCAGCAAATTTGTTTATAGATCCAATCTACATATTTAGCACCAGCAAATGCATTTTTACTTATCAAAGGAAGCACAATTTAACAGGGAAATGAAGTGGCTCTCTACCGACATAACCAGTGTGTTCAAGAAACATTGCAAAAAAATAAGAAAAATTCTTGCAAACACAAATTGTCTTATGTTTACATATATGTTTGCTTCTTATAAAACCTGGTTCCTTTTTCCTGCCTGTAGGTGAGATAATCCACTTTCTGTGACTTGTACTTTTCTAACTGTACTCTTAACACAGCCTGAAGCACATCTCAAGTCACTAAAAGCACAAATCCTCTAAAAGGCTGCACACTGTTTAATACTTTAAGTTCCCCATTTTAAATGAGTACAATCAATCATGCGTTCACATACATTGCTGTGACTTATGATGTTGAATTCCTTCTAAAAAAATATTTCAGTGCAAGACAACTAACAAAGGTGCAAACATATATGTAGATTTATAATGAACTAAACAAGCTCTGCTCTGTGTCTAAACCTTGGTTCATTAAGAGTTTATTATTTGTGTGAACAGATGACATCTCCTTCAACACTTGTACAATACGAATGCATGGAAGATGTTAAAAAGATCACATTTTATTATATGTGGGTGTAATTTCTCAAAGCTAAAAAGGGTTTATTTTTCTTCATGCCATAAATTTTATTTACATCACCATCAGAATCCAAACTAAAAATTAATCATATGTGAGTTTTATTCAATGTATAGATTTTAAAGGTAAGCACAATTATTTTGACTTTATTTTAGTTGTACATTTACATTTATATAGATTAATCTCCTAGCATAATGCATGGAATGAAGGTGGAAAAGAAAAGTGATTACTGTGTAAGGCATTCCATTTTTCTACATCTATGGAGGTTATTAGATGTCTATACGCCACAACGCAATGCCCAACTCACATCTTGTAATAATGCCTCTCACAATCCAAAGAAATGGAGATTTGGTTAATGAGTTTTTGCAGTTGACCAATTTGGTTGCTAACCTGCAGGTCATTGAATGTTTTTTGTGGCTCTTTCCTAATCCTGTGATGGATTGTTGGACTGTCCTTCAGCAGATGTAAGCTGTTTTGGTTTTCAGCTTTTTCATCACTGAACCAGGAAAAGGTGGGTTTTGAAAATACTCCAATAAACAAGTAAAGCAGTGAAAAATAAAGAGGCTTTGTTATATTTTACATTGTTTATCAACAATCTATTTATTTGTACTTGCTTTAGTCTGTTTCCTGACACAAAGGAATTCAAGCCTTTTTGTAACTGACCGTCAACATCCTTAGTGGTTTATGTGCTCATGCTTTGAAATGACAAAACAGATATGAAATAAGAAGGAACACAGTGTTTTACAGATGATATCACGGAAGAAAGTGAAACATCTGACAAGATTTCTGATTCTCTCAGTGCCGCAAGTTGTAGGGAACTGTCTGGGGATTTCTTTTCAGGTGTACAGATATCAATGAGCCCTGTAAGAAGAGCAAGTGCCAAAAATCCCTGTGGAGTCTGATTTTTACAAAAAAAAAACTATTGATCTGACTCAGGATTTGATGTTGTGATGTTGTGTCTTTTGAGAACTCTTTAATTTGTAATTCGTAGCTCCTCTATGGGACTCAGTTAATTTCATCCTTGTGTAGTTTCTTGAATTAAACTGCCCACAGCTACACATCAGAAGCATAATCAAAAATCAACATGGAAAACTCAGAGCTTGTCTCATCTTTTGTTCCTTCTAGTTGTACTGACACTCTCTCCCCAAAATGTTTCATTATAATGTCAATCTTCAGCATTTTTCAAATGTTTTTATCATGTAGTGCGAGACAATATACGAAGTGGATGAAGAATGTTAACGGTTAGCAACCATTTGAGCCTGTGCCTTAAGTTTCTGTAGAGCTTCCAAAATTAATGAAGTTTATTTATACTTAAACTTTAAAATTATTTATTTATAAGTTTTATTTATTATTCACAAAAAATGTGACCAGTTCTTATGGTTTCAACAGAGCTCACATTTGTACATTTTAGGGAGGTTGATATTTTTTAGTTGGCACGTATTTTGACCAATTGATGAAGCCTATTAATGAAGCTGTAAGCTTTCTGTTGTCCCTACCTCCTGTCATTTTCAGAACATTGGTGAGTTACGGGAAGAAAATTCCAATCAACAGGCTCATCCCACCCAAGGCTTCATTTTTACCATATAGAATGGGATGCATGATGTCATAGGTTATAGTGTAGATGTGTCTATTTTAAAAAACTAAAGTTGTGTCTCAGTAATACAAATGAAGGCCAGCAGTGCATGAAGATAAGAGTGTAGACACATTGTAATCTGACATGTATCTCTGTGAAAATATAGCTGAGTTTTGTCAATGCAAACTGAAAAGACAGAGCTTGGTCAGTTTGGTAAAATTACAGGTCAACAGCAGAATTACAAAACAATATCTTAAAGAAACCATATTGGTATGTGTAGACATGACACAAATGAATAAATAAAACCAAAAGTTCTTATTAAACTATAAATTGGTTAAAACTTTCTGGATATGCTTCCTTGTATGTCAATGTAATGAATTTAGCAAATCAATAATTTTATTGTATGGATTTTGTACAGTAGACTGATTGGAAAAAACAGGCTTTTGATTTATTTTTTGTTTTTTCAGTTTTATATCCCTGAAGTGCTGGTTGTATTTCTTCTTGTTTGTCACTTCTTGGAAAATTTGAATAGTCCTTCAATTAGCTAAGATAAAGATTCTCCCCCAGGTGTGTCTATTATTATTACCAACAGGGGAGATCTAAGTTTGTGTTGTTGGGTAGACTGCAGGCAATGCACAGGAGCATCAGCCAAAGATAAAGAGGTTCTACATTGTACATGGCTTGTCAGACCACTCTGGATTTCCGAGCCTTTTGTTGTGGAACCTGGTTTATGGAATAACAGATCAAAGCTGCACTTCCAGCATGTCACGTTGCATCATTTACACATCTGTGAAACCCAGATACATGGGAAAAAAATATGATACCTCTCCTGCATTTATTAATGCAGAACTTTGACCAAAGACAAAGGTTAGGTGGAGGACAGAAATGGCCTCGCTTTTAGGGCAGCATTCAGCGTTTGAGAAGACACAACCGCTCATTAATTCTATTTCTACTTTGAATATTGGATATTTGCTTTCTTCTATTCACTCGGGCTCGCTCTCAGTTCATTAGCTGATCCACTATGAATGTATTATTCCATGCGAGATTGCCATTGCTGAGAGCAGAGTGTTTACCATAGCTCATGAAATATGTATCTGATGAATGGGTGTAAGCAGCTGCCTCATATAGTCATGATGAGGCTTCTGTGGCAGCTCTAGTCCCTAATTCAAGGACAGTCCCTTATAGTTGTGTTGATTGTCTTACATGAAAGCTGTGGTGTGCAGTGCAGATAACAAGTTTACCTCAGGGTGTGTTTGTGTATCAGTGATAACTTTTTACCCCACCCCACCCCACCCCCACATTGCAGTTGACAAATTAGGATTTTAACTTTCTTAATGAATAAAAAAACAACTGCACCCTGTAACTGATCGCGGGAAATGGAAAAATGTAACACTCATTACAGGCACACACCAAACAGCCATCTACAACAAAATTATCAGATTTGTTAAAGTATTAGTGAGGCCAGGACATCCATAAAGAGCTGTTTGTTAGATGTCAACTGCAGTAATTATTACAGAGCTAGCATGGCTGAAATTATATTGAGTGGTCTAATGGTGTCTGTAGAGAAAAAGCAGAATAAGAGTTTTTTTTTGTACCCAGATGAAGTGACTCACCACAAAGATGAATGATTGCTTTCTCTGCGTATTCTCAGGCTCATGGGTTGATTTAATTGAGTTAATTTAAACCTAAGCCAGGTAGAAATGGAGACAGAGAGAAAATCTATGGTGTCGATCTATAAAAGCCTTTAGGGCTTCGATCTGGATTACGTAGATTATTTTCCTGTCTGGTCACAGTCACACTTCATTCCTGTGTGTGGAGTCTGTATAATTTTGTTGAATACCTTTTTTTTTTTTTTTTTTTTTTAGATGAAGTGTTGATTGGAGGGAGAATGCGGATATTACCGCCTCAAAGCATCGCCGCATTTTCATGTTTGTTTGCACCTTTGGGTAGTGATCTAATAAAAATTCATTTGATTCAAAATGGGATCAATAAATGGTTGATGTACAAAAAAAAATGAAAGGAATTGACTCTGGTAATTGCATGTTAGATTGTCCTGGTACATCAGTGGAGATACCTGTGGAGCAGCGTCTGCCATACAGTGCAAGAGCTATAAATACAGCCTGCTGACTGTAAAGTAATTTCATTGATGTAGATATCTAAAATGGCGAATACATCACTTCCCATATATGCTGAGAGGAAGCAGTGCACAAAGAATGCCATAAACTCAGAGCAAATTTGATAATGGATAAATCATGGAAACACTTTATAATACAGCTTTAATAAGAAAGTCGTTTTTAATGCAGGCCTGTAAGACCAGCAGTTTTTATGGGATATCAGGGATGAAGTTATTGCTCTTGTTGCACGTGTCATGTGCTCGTAAGCATATCATCAAATACAGTTTGATGTGAATAAAAAAAGCAGTCATTTAGAAATCAGCGAATGATTGGGGCATATGATTTTGCCTGCCAACGGGTACGAGGCCTGGCTGCCAAATCACCCTTCAAGGAAAGCCTGAGCAAAGGAGCTTATCTCAATGTGTTGGTCTTTCTCTGCTTCAGCACGTTTGGCCATATGTACACAAAAGCAGGGGCATGATCTCATACGTCTTCCTTGGTTCTGTGTTTGTCTTGCTGTCTTTATTGTGGTCCCTGTGCTCTGTGTACTGGCTGCCTGCCTCGTCACTGCCTTGGCTCTTTTGCTCCTATATTAGCCCAACATTTCATCTCTTAAGAAAACACCTTATGTCTCTGACAATTTCAAGATGACACACAGCGATTCGGAAAATGACACGATTAGCCAACATTGTTTTGAGCTTTCCTTCTAGTAAAGCTGCTTATGGGCAGCAGATAAAGCTGGTCTGTACATTTATCTGCGACATTTCAATCCCTCTCTGTGTCGTGACAGGAGACGTGATACGAGAAGAATAAGACAAGGCAAGGCTATTCTACTATATTAATTCAAAGTTAAATCCATACAGCAAAGTGGACTGGAACGCTACATGCAGTACCCCAGGATCAGAGATAGAATAATACCACAGATGTTGAAATATTCCACGTACCAGAGTTATTTTTGCTCTGGCATTAAAACACAGTAAGTGTGTTTCTTTTTAAATATTTGAAGGGCAAACGTTTGGTAGAGTTGTCATGCAAGACTGCAGTTTTAAATGAATGTATGATCCTGCTTCGGTTGCTTCACCTTAAACTTTCCATGCTTTAACTAAGCCTAGTATAACAGAAAATAATATGATTAATTCAGAAAAAGTTAGTCAGGGTTGAGTTGTTTTTATACAATTTATACCTATGAAGGGCCTTTAGACCAATTTTAAATATATTTTTTTCATGGTTCATAGGCAGTCTTTTAGGGGTTTTTTTCTTTAATATTTATGCTCCTTGTATTTGTTGTTCCTCAAATTGTGGTTTGTGTATGATTTATTTTATTATTTGTGTAGCTTTAAACCTTAAACTGACTGCCACTTTGTGTAACACTAACTATGCCATGTCCTTCCTGCACACCCTTTCCCATTACAACAATGCCTGTCACCAAGATGGAAAGGCCACATGTTAGCTGGAGCAACACTGGAGAATTACTGTCTGGCTCCTCACATTTGGTCCAAAAATAGCAATAGTGTCATTCAGACACCCTATTTAAAACAAACCTAATTTCCATAAAAACAGGGCGGTTTTTTCTTGTTTACAACAAAAACCTTTTTTTTCATCTTTTTTTTTTCATTTGATGAAAAAATGAAAAAAAAAAAAAAAAAAAAAAAAAAAAAAAAGAAAACAACTACAAAAACCTAAAACAGAATTTACTTAACAAGTTGCTGTCTTTATTAGACAGATAAATTATGGTATTTTCAAATGGATTCGATGGTCAATTTGAACAAATCTCTATAACATATAAAAATGTATGAGGTTAAATTAAACATAATATTTTGAAGACAAATATGTTTACTTCTTGTTTATTATTGATGTAATGAGTTTGGGGATAAATTGTTAATTTAGCATTGATGAAGATGGGATTTGTGTAACGTGATATGATTATGTCGGATCATTAGCTAGACCACCAGTTGCTATTACTATTTTAAATTTGTTGCTCTGACTTGTTGCTCTGACTTGTTGTTCTGACTTGCTTCCAATGTTTTGTGCTACAGTTTTCACACAACATTGTGTGAATACTTCTCATAATACACCTAATCTTCCTTATATTTATTCCAGAGCTAATGTAAAATTGTAGCTGTTGCTAGAGATGCTCAGGCAGTGTCAGGAAAGTCCTGCCAAGTTATATCTGCATTCCCAGTGATCTTTTAATTATTATTATATTTAAGCCAAAATCCAAAAACCTGTGTCGTTTACTAGAACAGAGCTGCTGAGGAGCAGCAGTAGTTCATTAGAAATTTTACACTGAGTTGAGGGCAAGGCTGTAAGCACGGAGTAACCCCGCTCCCCTTCCTCTGTTGAGAGCGCTCTTGTTTACATGCCGCTAGCTTACAGCCCCTCACACCCCCAACCTAACTTTAACGGAGCTATAAAAAAATGGAAATCAATATTGGTCAGTTAATCCAAAGAAAACATAAAAGTACATGAATCTAGTTATCTACAAGTGGATGCTTCAGAATGGAGCAAAAACAGGGAGCTTCAAACAGAACTTTGTGGCTGCTTTTGATTCACAGTGATTTGAATGAAAAAATACTTAGAAATGGAATTGTAAGCATACTTCTATTTATATATGTCTTCCTGCTTCAAGTTAAAAAACACCAAATCAAATATTTTCATCAGTTTGGGTCTTTATGGGGGCCATATCATGTTTTTTTATGCTTTTCAAAGTAACCTATGTCCATACATATGATCTTAGATTAGCTTTGGAAAACTTAAAAACAAATGAATTATGAAATACTAGTTATTTTTATGGACTCTTTTCATGCCCTAAATTAAAATGGTGAAAGGCACCACCTTTTGCTCCTTCTCAGTCCTGCCCATTTCACGACGTTTCCAGAGCCTGTCTCAGCATACCTGGGCGTGTTTGTTCGTGCATGCAAACAAACAACATCTGAATTTTTTTCAAGGATGGATGTGCATATTGGGCATATAAAATGAAGATCACCGCTAGCTCCACAAAGAAGGTGCCTGTGTGTTTGCTTGGGGCTGGTGTTCGCAGCGCAGACTCTCCCTGAAAGGGGCTGTCCTCAATCTATGACGGCAGCTCGAGAACCCGCTCGTTTTCGTGAGTAGGGGAGGGGCTGCTGCAGAAAGCACAGGTTTTTAGAGGAATACTCAGAAATCCGTAAACTGATCAAAATTCCACTTTGAGGTTGTTTATAGTGAGGAATGAACAGTATAATCCACTTAAAATCTCATAAAGTTGGTTTTTAATGGTATGGTCCCTTTAAACGACAGAAGATAGTACATCCCACACTGTTCCTGCCTACGTCTCAAAACTTTAGATGTCTTTCAAGCATTTCTTTAGGGGAGTTTGACATTTATAGATCCAAGGAGCTACTGAAAATATATACTAGTATGAAAGATGTAGCTGACCGCTGTTTGAATCTAATGATAACTTACTGTGTTTTTGTAAACTTTACAACATTCACATGTTTTAGATGTATCCAGTGCTCAGTAATTTGTGCACTTTTTTTCCAATGTTCAGATTTGCTGAATAAAAGGTTCTAGCTTCTCAACTCCCCAAAGTGGTTGTTTTTTTTCTCTCTCTCTTTGTTAGTCTGTCTATGTTTTAGCAAAACACTGATAAGGTCTCTAGGCAGATCAGTCTAGCACTTTGCAACTGTAAAGCCACACTGATGCAATAAGACTTCTATTGCTCCCCCCTTAAAAAAAACATTCAAGTGTTACTGATGCTTCAAGGTTTTTTGGCAGCAGAGTTTTTTGTTCCCTCATAAACTCTTTCTGTGTTGGTGTGAGTGACACAAAGATCACTGAAGATGAACTTTCCATGGCATGACTTTTAAACTTTTTCACAGGCTAAATTAACTAGAAAAAAAGCACTTTTAACCACATTTTTCAGGAAATGAGATGGCTTTGTGTGAATGGAATCTTGATGAGAGCTTAAGGAAGCACAAAACGTCTATGGATAAAACATGCATAATTCACTCATCACCATTCTGACAGTTTTTAGGTGTCTTTAGTTTGCATGCATGTGTGCGTACTTGTGTGTTTGTTTGTGTGTTTTCCTGTTTTACGTGTGTGCATGCTCCCAGAGGGGAAACAGGCTGTGTGGGGTGTTATCTGCCTCTGCAGAGGGTGACAGCTAATCACCAACCTTGACAAACACTGGGGGAGAGTGGAGGGGGGAGAACGAGGGAGACGAGATGGCGCTGGGTTTGGGGATTGGCATTTGAATTTCACTGAGTTACCACAGAGAGCTTTGGATTCTGTCATTACAACCTCGGTTTGAGTCTGAACCTGTGCTGGACAACCGCACAGTCTCTCACCCAGCCCACTGAAGTTAAAAACAAACAAACAAAAAACCATCACTATAGGCACACACCAACATGAAAGGCCACAGGATAACAAAAAATAAAAGTAACAATTCCCTAAGACTTGCATAAATCTTTATTTGCCAAGACTGTCAGCTCCATCTTTGATTATTTACCGGCTGCTCATTAATAACCGACCACACATGGAAGATCTTCAAGAAGCTGTCTTTCTTGCACAAGAAGGCACCTTCCAAATCACACTTCATCAGGTGTAGAGACATCATCCTTTAGAGTATTTGTTAACTGTGAGCTATTATTCTATGTAAGATGCATTTGCTGACGGCCTGCCTTGCAGATGGGCTGATGCATGCTGGGTCTGTGTGAGCTGCTGGTGTTGCCTGTTGACACAGAGATCAGAGGGCTGTGAGAAATGGCGAGATGCTGTCGTGAGATGGCGGCAGGCAGGCAGCATTGAGAGTGAGGAGGAGAGACAAGACAAGGCTGCAGTCTAGCTTCTTGGGAAAAAATGTGAAGTTGATTTGTACCCTCTAGCTATTGTCATGGCAGGGAAAGACGTCTAATAGGCTACAACAGCAAAATATTGCATAGAAGACATTTACAATGTCTGTATAGTATGCTATTTGCAGAGCTCTTTAGCTTTGTGTTTTAATGAACATTAATGATAGCTCAACTTGAAAACCAATAATGGGAATGAAATATAAACCTTTTTCCCTGCCTGGTGGTCCACTAGCTTATGGCCTGCATGTAGTTTCCAGACTCCCAGCTGGAGCCAGTGTGGGTGGCAGTATTCAAACCAACTGGCGGCTGTCTCGGTAACTGTGATGGGTGTCACGCTGGGGGCTCCCATATGAAGAGACCCTCATCTGCTCGCAGTGTCACACCTCTCTACACTTTGCTCTCTCTATATGACCCTGTCAGTGAGCCGCAGAGTGACAGATTCAGGCAGAGAGAAACCACACAGGAGATGGAGCTCAGATGCAGGCAGAGCTAAAATCTTGCTATATAAAATCAAAGATAAGTGTGAGATGCTTTTACTGAACATGGAGCATCAGAGCACGCAAATGTTGCTATCAGTGGAAAAGTTAAAGGTCGTCAGCTACTCGGAAACTCGGGTTGTCATTCTATCTTTTAAGAACGCTGTATACAAGCTGTCAAGCTGAGCTGACAATCAACTGTAGATCAAATCACCATTCAGGTGACCATTTGACATGACTACTGGAGCTTATCCATTTTGCCGCAGAGAAAGTTTGCCTTAGTCGTTCCTGCTAGAGCTCTTTTGTGTTTAGTGAGCAATGTTCTTATGTATCTTCACCACAGACAATTTGTGGTGGCCTGCTGCGAGTGACTGCCATGCATCTGTGTTTGACAGTGTGTGCATCTATATCTGTGCACTTATGTTGCGTGGGGTGCTAATGACAGTTGGCATTTGGCAGCCATCAGTGGATCGTTAATTAGTATTGAGAGGTTTGCGGTCGAGGCACAGATTCTCTGTTATCTCTCTAACAGATGTGTGTTTGATCTGCTAACCCAACGTGCACAAACTTTTACACACACAGTGTCCATCCCGAGTTATTGGCAGGAATGGATAAAAAATGCAACAAATTTCAGCTGAAGCTCAATTGCTAAAACTTCCCATAGACTCTTTGCATCACCAAGATCTATACAATAAATGTGCTTTAAAGACCCACTTCAATAAAAAATGTGTTTTTGGTATTTTTAACATATTCTTGTCATTTTTTTTCTCATGATGGAGGAAATGTATGAATCATATTAAGGTTAAAAAATAATTTCGGAGTATTTCTTTATTCAAATTGTTGTACATCAGGAGAAGACAAAAAAATTCTGTTTGGAAAAGCTTGTAGCAGTGATGTAGGCAGTGCAATTGGTCGATCTGATCATCTGGCATCGTCCGATCCTGCATCTGGCTCAAACTACACAACAGATAGCTCTGATATTGCTTGTGACAACAGTTCTGCCCACAGCTCAGGCACATTTTTAATGAACTACTGCCGCTCTGCAGAAACAATGTGTGAACTTCACAGATTGGAAATCCAACAAAGATTCATTTGTTGTTTGCCTAAATCTCAACAAACTTCCAGACCCTGGAGTAAATCCCCATTATCTCTTTCTAATGTCAGAGCCTTTGTCTGTTCAGTTAATTGTTGAATAGTTGTCCTGATGGAATTGCTCCATGACCTTTAGTATTTTTATTTCTTTGCCTCTTATATTTGCTAAGTGATGGTTTACTGGCTGATTAGTGCACCGTCCTCAACTCTCCGCCCCCCCAGGGCATTTACACACACATACACACACACGCAGTTTGAAAACACAATGTATTCACTCCCAGTACCCCACTCCCATTGTTCTGCTTTATAACACAGGGAAAGGAGCATCAGTCAAGTATATTAGCTGGATCCTATTACTGTCACCAGATTGCCTCTCTGAGCCATCTTAAAGAGCCCCCAGACAAAACTTCCTGTCATGTTAATCCAAGCTTTAATAAATAGAGGGATGTGTAACCATATTCAAATGGGGGCTGCCATGTTTGTGCTGACAAAGAGAGACGGGCTATCACAAGACGACAGATGAAAGTGTTTTGCATGAGAAGGAGAAGTTTTTATCTGCGTTCATTCTCCCCCTTTCCAGGGAGAAATGTCAAATCATTGCATTGGCCTTTAAAAAAAGCTTAAGCTTAATCTAAGTAAAACACTGCAGGTATTAGAGGTCCATTGTGAGTTAAGTAAATGCTATTCTATTCAAGCCAGCAGTCCTTTTGATCCACCTTGTTCACCTATTGATATCAAAGCGCGGGATAAACACTTTGTCTCTACAGAGACATTGTCAGATCAGATCACTGAACTCTGAAACGAAGTGTCGATGACAGGTTTCACTGATTCATGCATATTGAAAGCCAGTGGCTGCCTTCTATTTTCTAGATGCTTATTAGCACTGTTATAATGGCTTTATTATATAAAGCCTCTCTGTTTCATTTAGCTGAGATAGTCAGCGAGTAAAAGGAGCTTGTTGCATTCCTGAGTGCTCTCATCACCAACAAAAAGAGCTGAAAACCATCTATCCAATTCAAGGCTAACTCTTTGCTCACAAATGTGACCTAAGAGATGTGAAAAAGAGCATGATCACAAAGGACGGCATGCTCTCTTTCAGACCGGCTTCCTGTCTAGTTACTCACCCTCCTACCCTGTAAAACAGAGGCTGCTTAAACCAGTATTTCAGGGTTTTTTTCATCTGCTCATCGGAAAATAGTTTTTCTCTTGGGTTCTGTAAATGAAATGTTCAATGCTTGCCAAGATTAGATGTGTTTCCCCATCGCCTGCAGTCAGTGTTATTACCAAGCCTTTCCTTTACATTGCCAAATGTTATGAGCCTATCAGTTTCAAAAGCCATGTTACCAAAACATTATAACATCAAATAGAAAGTGTGTCAGTAGAAATCAATGTAAAAGAAAAAGTTTAACATTGTAGAACGACCTATTTTTTGTTGATGTTATTTATGACTGTTGGCCTTGGCGTTCCATCTTTATCGGTGTCTTACTGAATATTGTACATGTACATGGGTGAATAGAAGGAAGGAAGAATTAGGCAACACACAAACATATGCGTTTAACAGACATGGTGCATGATAGGGCTGGGCAATAAAAAAAATAGCTATCGATATTGCAATAGTACTTTTTCTCTAAAGTAAAATGAGCCTATCGTGATAGACTTTTATTTTGAAGGGTCCTAAATTAACCCTTGACAGTCACAAGCATTTTCTCCTCTTTGGCAAGTAAGTTAGAGGGTTTGTCACCACATGGAGAGTAAATGTTTGTAAATTTAGTCATGTTTCTTAGTTATTTTTCTGGTGACTTTACTTTGTCCTCTTCTCCTCTACCGCCTGCACACGAGGGAAACAAAACAAGCGAAACACAAGACCCCATCGCTGCGGTCACTTCACCTGTGCAGTGTTTAGTTTGTCTGAGGAAACAGTGGAAAATTAAAACGCTTAAAAATTAACACTGTTTCACTTAAAGCAGCAACTGTTGTTAGACACAAATGCTATGATGCTAGCTTGTTAGCTGCTAATGCTATAGATCTAACTAGCTGTTATATGCATTCCTTTTACATTTTTTTTTTTCACCTGCGACTTTTACTCCAGTGCGACTTATACTTCAGAAAATATGGTAGGCTCAAAAACTTACCTCTGCCATTTGTAGAACATAAGCTCTATTAACAGATACAAGGCTCTGTTAATCCTCTTGGCTTTAGTTCATTTAAGTTGAACTGAAGTTTTTTGGTTTTTTTGTTCATCTTCTACAGTTTATATGGCATGGGGAACACAGTAAATTGATTCAGGTTCAAACTGAAACATTTATATTAAGATACACATAATAACTAAGCAAATGCTGTGGGGCATGGTTTTGATAGTCTGTTTTTGTACTGCTAACATAGATTAACATATCATAGGGAGACTTTTGCAAAATGTTTTTAATGAGGAAGTTCACTAGGTTAAAGCATGTCATTGTCCTTTTATCAATGACTACAGTACATTATCGTTTGAAAGTGTTTCTAGTTTACCACAACTAATTTTCAATCTCTGTGGTTTGTCTAAAGTTCAAATGGTTTTAACGTCCCATGATACGTCCCACTCATGTGACCAAAGAGCTTACAACAATTCACACCAAGCTTGATCTTATAATTTTCATGAGCTTGGCTTTTTCCCTGTGTGACTAGAAACTGAGCCAAGATATGGAAGTGACATGTTCAGAAACCTATCAAGGGATTGGTAGCAGAGCAAATGAGGTAAAGCTGTGAAAGAAACCCTAATTGGGCTGCTTCCATTGTTAGAGAAAGGACACATCAAGGAAGTTTTTTAAGACATGTTCTCCCAACAGTTTTATATTACCGTACATTTGCACTGATTTGAAGCAAGCAAATTTAATAGAGGTTGTTAGAACAAATCATTCATTTAAGAAGTTTTGCATCACAGTCACTGTGATCTTCTTGTTGGTTTAACCCGTTTAAACAAACTTCTTTACATCCGATTGGCTCACCTTTTGCACTGTTTTCTCCCACACCAAACATTTGAGTGTGTGCTCTGACCTTTTTCTGCCCTCTAGTCAATGTGGCTTGCAGTCATATTTACATTAACTGGAAGAGGTAACGTGGTGCAGGATGTGAAAGACCTGCCTCTAGTGTGTATGTATGCGCACAAATGTCTGCATCCTCGTCTGTGTGTGTGTGTCTACAACAGGAGAAATTTGATTGGTTTTTCAGAGGAAGGACATCATTTTAAATAAGTCCTCAATGTTAAACTGCTTGCTCTAGGGCTAAGGGATTGCTCACCTCTCCAAATACTATTTTAGCTTGAAAGCACAATATTTCCCAGCCAGAGCTTTCACATGGAAGAGTGCGGGGGGGGCTCTGGTGCTGCAGTTTCATGGAGGTGGCTTGCAGGCATACTCCATTCTGACAGAATGAGGAGGCACTCTGCACGAGTGTGGCGGAGAGGAAAAGGGCCCTATTAATAAAATGACTCCATAATAGGTAGTCCCCTGCAGCTTGGCAAAGGAAGACAGGCAGATTGATGGATGAGGCCAAGTCCCACTTCCCCAAGCATATTGAGCTCAACTGGGTGGACATGCTTCTGTGAGGCCAGCACAAGCCCAGAACCTGGAACACACTGAAGGCCCACTCACATTGGAAGTTCATAAACGGGCTTCTGGTTTGTGCAAAGGTTTCGAGTTTTACACCTATGCTTGTGCAGAGGGTCATTAGCATTTGACACACTGTTTCACTCTGCATGAAACTTTGTTTTTCCCTAAATACACACTATGTTCAAAATGCACCTGCAACACACATTTTAGTAAATACAAAACTGTGGGTGGAAATTTGATATTTCTTTGATAAATCTAAAGAAGTACTCTTCATTAACGGCAAAGCGGGGTGCAAACGCGGTTCATTTTTAACCGCTTTGTTTCACTGGAGCAGACTTGTGCAGAGCTGTGCTAATGTAATACCCTTTTTTCGCACAACATCGTTACAGTCTGCCCTCCTGAAGGCATCACTCCATCAACCTTTTATTACATCTCTGTAGTGCAACACTGATAAAAGTGGCCTCAGCATGACTGTCTTTTTAATTGTGTATTTGCTGATCTGAAAGCTACAGATCTCCACCAACCATTTCAACAATGCTCCAAGGCACTCTTTGACACACAAGTTCTTTGTTAGAATATGCATCAGTTTGTGTCACCATGGCGACCTCCTTGGATAGTGAGCAGAGGACCCTCATAAATATGTAATCCTGACACATTTGAGGAATTGTCTTCCTCATCTGTTTCTCTCGAGCCATTTTGTTAATGTCAACATGAAGGAGAGTTACTGGAATAAGTGTTGACTCCCACCACTGGTGTGTTTCATTAATAATTATGCACCCAAGAAGGGTCTGTTGAATTCCTGCAGAAAATAACATCTAAGTGTATATGGGTTTATTAATTTAGTTGTAAGCCAATAAAGTCATAATTGTACATCTAAGGTAATTTTTTTTGTTGCACCTCAGTGGTTCCATATATAGTTTACACATATTTTGAGCTATTCTTTAATAACTGATTACCTGTCATAATATTTTATAATTAGTGTACAAATCCACACAACTGCATCAGTAATGGTTGAGGGGTAACATTTTTTTTGGTAGGAAAACCTACAGAATTTAACATTTTTCGTATATTCTGTGTTTCATCTATAAGTTTGTAAATTATGTGTATAGTGTTATTAGTGGTTTACCTCTCATCCCTTTGAGAATGGACCATTTCTTCTTTTGTTTCCCATTAAACATCACTGCCATGCTCTGCTGTTGAGCTAGACAAAATATCTTGCCCAATAAGGGCTGCACTTTTGAACAGCATCCCTTTTGCCACCTTGCGTAATTGCAAGAGCTTAAAGGGAGCAAAAATTTTGCCCTCTGCTCCTCGTTAAAGCACCACTTGTAAATGTGCTCAAGCGTGGATGCAGCACGCTGCAGCCGAACATTCTCAGACAATGATATAGATTCCCTCTACAAAAGAACAATTGAAAGGGTTGTCACAAATTTGTCCATTGTGACTGGGTTGCTATCATTTCTCTGTTAATTGCCATCATTGTAATAAAATACTAGATGCTCTTCTGTGAGTGGAGCTGTGATCAAGGGGCAATGCCAGTTTTCTCCTTGACCCGGAACTTAGGAGAGGTCATACTAATGCAACACTTAGCTCATCACAGTTGGTATTTTTTTTTCTACTGTCTGAGTCAGTGCTACATAATTAACAACAAACTGCCATATCTACAGAAGTACAGTCTCTTGCTCATGAACAAATATGAAACGCTATTTTGTCAACCAAGGATTTGAAGATAGTGGTCCTGTTTGAAAGCCATTTTTTAAAAAGAGGCTCTTTCACACGTGCAGTTCTTTCCATTGATCCGGTGGCACCCGAACACCTTGGTGTCATGTGTGAATTACCTTCCCCTGCTACTTTTTCATGGCATTTAGTGATAGAAATCGTACTGTGCAAGACCTAGTGGAACATAACACAAATAGCACCCATCATTTCAGTTGCAGTAGAGGTGAGGACTGCAAGATTAGATACCAGGATAGACAGAGTTTGACATGCTGATGATAAGTGACATTGTAAAAGGTGCAACCATTTTTACCCCAAGTAAAGGCCAGAGAATAAAACGAAGGCGTCTCCAAACTCATGTTTCTGATATACTAAAGGAAGCGTTTGTTTTCTATGAGCATGTCTGCACATTTATGTGCAGCATAAAGGAAGGCAACCTGTTTGAAGAGATGTTGCATCAATTTTGTAAAATTGGATATGGTAAACATTTTAATAAATGTGTTTAATAAGCTCAAGGTTTAGATAACAAATGTAACAATTTCTGTTTGTAACAGGTTTTCAGCAAGTTGCTTTTTTTATTCATATTTTTATAGTTCAAAAATTCCTACTGGAACAATTCAAAAAGTCATGCCTGACAGGGACAGACATATTCAAAGTATTTCTTTTATTTCATTTTTACAAATAGCAACACATATCCTGCTGTTTGGTAAAAACAAGAGGCAAGGTGTCCCAAATGGGCAGAGAGCTGGTTCCATTTGGAGCAGGTTTATTGGTACAGACAGAAGCAAAGCTCAGCTAAAAGTCCACAAAGCTAATCAGAGTCAGAATCCAGGCAAACGGTCAAAGAGGCAGAGTAAGGTATGAAGCAGGGTCAGGTAAAGATCAGATCAGATCAGATCAGATCAGATCAGATCAGATCAGATCAGATCAGATCAGATCAGATCAGATCAGATCAGATCAGATCAGTATTCAGGCTGGATGGCACACACTATACTTTGCATTGAGCGTGGCCCTGAGCAGTTCTTAAGTGTCCTGTGGCTGATTAGCTGATGGGTGACAGCTGAGTGGCAGCTAGGGAGTGTGCGCTGGGGTTGCTGGGAGATGGAGCGCAGTCAGTACTCTGGAGACAGCTCCTGGCAGTGACCAGAGGAGGAGACAGAGCGCTGACTCCTGACACAAGGGTCATAATTATGTTTTTCCTCTGTTCTTATATTTAGATCCATGACAACTGGGCAGAGGTAAAATTAAAATTGTTTTATTTGATACTTTTACACATAAATCTGTTTCTGTCAAACAGCTGTTGTTCAATCCTAAAGTTTACTCTAAACACGTGTCCAACTTTGCTATGGCTTGGCTTCACCTGTTTCCCTAAATTCTCGGTTTCGATGACATTATAGCTGATCTAAATTTAAATTAACTTAATATAAAAAAAAAAAATGGCAAGAATAAAGATTTGGCTAAATAATTTGCTTATTTTTCAAACATGTGGGATCATGTCTACAAGGGAAACAACAAATGCAAAAATGAGTTCTTTAAAGGTTCCACAGAGGACAGAAACGCAACTAGAAAACAATTAGCCTGCACATCATGTAACTTGATAATCTTTGTAATGTCATCCAGTAGCAAGTATTGTAAAATCTCACATCTTAAGTTCACAAAGTGTAACAAAGGCAATAAATAAACTACATTCGAGTAAATATGACCAGCATGGGGGCACGTCTGTTGTCATCTGTTGTCGTCACAAAAGCAGCTTCTTAACGAAAGGAATGGCACAACAACTCTAAGGTCACTGTCTGTGGCTCAGGCCTTTGTTCCTTTGGCATCAGATATGATCTATATCAGTGTCTCCCCCAAATTGCGGTAGGGCCACTCTGTTAGCCTTCAGCTGTGAGGTGAATGTAAATGTGCATTTGACACCTCTCTAAATCGCTGTCATAACTCATTTCCAAAGATCTTACATCTCCCCCTGTCATCTGGCACCTCTGCTGTTTTCCTGTCTAAAAACAGACCACATTAGCCTTTATTGATGTGTTTGTCCTTTGATACATAATTCATCACTCAACAACCTTTTTTTTTCTTTACGTGTGTGTGTGTTTTGGGGAGGTTGTTCAAACATATGGATCGAAACAGACAAGGACATTTTGCCTGCAGTTGGGCTTTGTCTCGTGCTGTTAGTCAGCAACAGGATACGTCTTTCATCATTACTATAAACTCCAAACGCTGCTCACTTTGGGCTGGTATTGCCTGATGAGTGGGGTGGATGTAGGGGGCCACAAAGAAGAAAACCACATAGTCACGCTAATCCTCAGCTTATCCTGCAGCAGTAGGTGCATGTACCTCCTCCCTACATCACAGTCACCCTCTTAGAAATGTCCAACTTTGTTTTCAGTTTTGTTTCTTCCATTTTTTTGTTGTTAAATTCGTCTCTATTCATAAATCAAAACTAATATGTCATTTACTCTCTTTAGATCACTCCTGCATGTAGGTTCACCTTTGAGTGAACTGAGACCCTCGTGCTACAGAAGTGATTGGGGTTTGTTTGTTTGTTGAAAAACTGTGTGAGTAGGCAAACGAGGTAACGAGTAGTTTTTTGTTGTCACAATTGACTGTATATGAGAACTGGACTTAGTGATCCCTCCCCAGTGATCGCGTGCCAAACAGCTGGTTTCAAGAAGCCAAAATCCCACAGACTTCTATTGAGAAATAAACAGCCATTACTCAGTCTTGATATTTGTCAGAAAAGCCATTTCATTTTTTATGCCGTTTTTTATGTGTTCTTGATAATCTTAATTTGTTCATGATATTTTTTCTATAGTGCAAGTTTTTCAAGTTATAAACTGACCAATCAAATTCCTCACTAAAAGCATGTGGTGCTCTCACATCAAACTTTTGAAACGTCAGAAAACGATACATTTTCCTTGAGCCCCCTTTCAAGTGGTATGAGTGTGGATTTCCTACAAACTCAGTCCTTAATGGCAACAGAAATGTTGAGTAAGACCAAGATGGACGATTTCTTGCTCCAACATGGTGGCTTCCTTAGCACAATATAATGGTGACTAAATTGACTTAATTTTGTTGGAGCTGCATGACGTCACACTCACTCAGTCCAGTTTCAATAAGCAGTCATATGGTTGTCACACTGTCCCAGTCACACAACATTCATGTCACTAATCATCCACAGCTGTCTTCCTTTCACTTAATTATCCTCAGTGTATTCAAGTGTCTGGTTTTTAGATCTTCTTTTTCAGCCTGTTTGTTTAGTCATGTCAAGTTTTTTAATTAGTGTTTGACTTTCTGCCATCAAGCCTGGTCTCCTGCATTTCTGGTCCTAGATGACCAGTTCCTGACATAAAGATTAAAAAATGATTTTGTATCATTAAAAAAAATATTTAGGTGTATTATTTTATATCTCAAAGATTTTAATTTGTCTCTTAACATGTTTTTGCTTAATGTAATTTATCAACAAATAATAAATTAGATTTTTTTTATCATGATGTTAGATGAAACTTAGTTCTTTTCTTAACTTTTGACATTGATGACCATCATTTAATGTGAAATATTTACCTACATGTCAGTTAAATAATAGTTTAAGTGTTTTTATATATATAAGCAGTTCTTTGTTTTTTTTTAAAGTTGTGGGATGCTCTAGACATAATGTAATGACTGTTATGTAATGGGATGTAATGACTTCCATTACAGCCTCAAACTATTTCTAAGTCTGCCTCGAGTTATTTAGTTTAGCAAAATTCAGGACCCATGCAGTGGGAGAATGTATAACCGTCATATTCTAAATATTTAAACAATACTGATGTACCTTCTAATCCTAGTTAAAATGACTCACTAAACAGTATAGACATCAGACATCCACTGCTGTTTGCTATCATGTTTTGAGTTTTGCTTTTCTTGCTTTTATTTTCGTCATGCTTTTATATTCGCATTTTCTATTCAGTTTCCTTCAGTTTCAGTTCCCCTGTGAAATTTTGCAGTTTATATTACCACAGCTGTTTCTGTTTGAGATAATTAGCCTCCTTGTTTAGCAGTCTGTGATTTCAACTACTCCTGGTTTAATCCTGTTCAGCCATTGGTTTATTTCAGGTCAAGTTTAGTTTTTTTCTGTCATATTTGAGATAGGTGATACATTTTTTTAGTGCCTGCCAACTTGACCTCCAGTGTCCTGTATATGGGTTCTCCATAAACTATGATTTTGTGACATTTAATTTTGCATCTTTGTTGGCATGGCTGTTATAACGTAAGCAAAGGTAGGATGGCCCTCATCAAATTGAACCCTTTGAATTTGACTCCTTATGAGTGAAAATGAACTTAGTCTTAGTGCATGAGTAATGTAAATATGTCTTAACTTAGACAAAAAGTCAGTCCCTAAAAGAGTGAAACACAACTCTAAAATTAATTTTTAAGTGCTTCATTTCCGAAGTTAAAGAAAAACACTATGACTCGTGATACTTTTTTCACTGTAAATAATATAGTTTTATCTTGAAATCACTCCTACAAACTGCACATGACATTTGTTTTTATTATTTTGCCTATATTTTTAACACTTTTTTGCAAAAACCCCCAAAACATTTATTTTATTTTACAATGAGCTATGACTTTGATATATCAAAGCATTTAAATTTGCAAAAGCTGTCAGGGTGACGGTTACACAAAGACAATTTTCATTGTAATTTTTACCATTTTTATTTTATTTTATTGTAAACAAACCACATATGTTATGTACAATGTAATGCTGCATTACATTAGAAATCACATAATTTCTAATATTGTATCACTAAAAGTTGCTTAATTTGTGAAAGGAAAGAGAAATGTGGTAAATATGTTGTATTTTTATTACAATTACACAAATACAAGCAATTTAATAAAATATGCATAAACATTTTGGATAACTGGAATCTATTTTATCCCAAAATACTTTGGCCAATGGAAATTCCAAATCTTAAATGTAACGTTCATTTAATTATTTAGATGCATTTAGAAGCTAATTGTAACTTTTGTCCTTCTTGGTTTTTTTACTTTTGGAATATTTTGATTGAAAATAAATTCAAATTGGTGATGTTTTTTTTTAAATTCTTTGAAATATTTATAAACAAATCTTTCCACTAACTCGGATAAAAAAGTCACTTTATGAATAAATTGAACTTTTTGATATAATCAGTAAAGATGCGTGCCTAGGATTTGTAAATAGCAACATAATACTGTCAATCAGAGCTATTGTAGTTCCTTTAATGCAGATTTAGAAATCTTATTTCAACTCCAAGAGGAATTTTGCTTTTCTTCTGTCTGTGATCACAGTAATGCAAGTAAAAAAAAAAAAAATCAAAAATAGGTATCATTTCTTGAAAAGGTAGTTTTTGTCTTTTTGTATTTCCAAACTACTTTAAAAGCTGCTGAACACCACTGAAGGATCAAACAACCCAACCTGTAGACGACATCACACAGGTCCACTGGGACAGCAACCCCCGAAGGCTGCAGTCTGTTAAATCTCCTGTTATTATGGCTGATTTTTTTCAAAGCAAACTCGTAAGGCATAAAACCTTTTCGATACATGTTAGCTGGGTTAAGATAACTTCTTGAGAGCTCAAAGTAGAGTAAGTTGAAATGGCATAAAAAATCTGGAGGAAAATGGGAAGGATAGTCACAGTGGGATTTGCCTCCCAACCACTTGAATTGTGAATAAAAAGTCACATGAAGCCAACTCTTTACAAGCCTAATGTAGCCCTGCTGGTTGCTTGCTAGAAAGAGGTTGTGCGGTTCAGGTGTGTTGCTGCAGGTTTAGTTAAAGAGCTGCTCGGCCTTTTGCCCGCTGACTGTCTTCCAGCTGCCTTCTCCTTTTTAGTGGTCATGGATGGTTCCAGTGCATATACCACAACGAAATAGACTTTTGGTCTTTTCTTCATCGTCACAAAAGGCCAGGCACTTCGCTGGAGTTCCCATTCCCCTTTTACATAGTGATAAGACAGCCATTATCCTTTGAACCTTTCTTTTCACCGTACCAGAAGAAAAGGAAGAGTGAAAGAGAAGGAGGAGGACAGAGAAAGATTTCTTCCCCGAGGTGAGCCTGGCCTCACCTCAGTGTGGTGGGCTTTTTTGTGAGCAGTGAAGAGGTCCTTAACCTTCTATCAGATGGAGGCACACAGTTGTGTTCTGCTTGAATAACTACATTGAAAAGCCCTGAAGCACAGTAGATGGTTCTATAGACTCTGCAAGTGGCATAGAGAAGGGAAGAGACAGACACAGTGAAGGAGACTGAGAGAGAGGTGGGGAGACTGTGTTGTATGACCTGCTGGAGTGTGACCTCACATGATGTGCACACTCTTTGTTAAAGTGCTTCACAGTGAATCCGTGCTCTTTGTTGGACAGGTCTTGCTGACAGGACAGTCCTTCTCCAGTAGTGTCACAACAACGCAGTTCACACATTTATATAATACACTTCCTTTCATGGAAGTTGCGTCATTTTACAAAGCAACAGGCTCTTTAGCTGTGAATGGCTCTACACCAGCAGCCCTTTCAATGCTGCAGTCCAGATAGAAGAATATAACTCCACCAGAGGGCTCACAGCAGCTGATGGCTTACAATACTGTGGACTATTTGAATTATTAAAAACGTTATTATTTTGTGACGAATTTTGTTAACTTTGACCTCAACTTGACACCTAACAATTCAAGTCAACTTAAAAATACTTAGATGTTCCCTGAGGAGAAACTAAAAGTTTTATTAACATTTTGAACGAAGGGTCACCGGAAGCAGTCAGGATTACAACTAAACAACTGAGCAACTTTTGACTGTTGTGACATTACTGCATCATGAAGAGGATGATCAAGGTTTTCTATAGTGATTTTTCATCTTTTGAGGCGTTCTTCTTTGGACAATCTATAAAAAAGACCTCCAGAACAAAGTCTGCTGCCATTATCAGTTTGTTCAGACTCATTCCAATCATCTTTTGATCTACTGTAAAAGCGTTATTATGCCGTTTTTAGCCAAAAATTAAATGTTTCCACTTTCCAAGATGTTGTTTACTTCATAGTTACTGTAGAGCGGCAGTAGTTCTTCAGAATTTTGCCTCTGAATTGTGGCCAGGAACTGACGTGGAACAACATCCGTTGCCCTTCTCATTGCTGAGAGCTTTCCGTTAACACTCTCTAACTCTCTAACTGCACCTCATTACAGGTGCAACAAAGCAAATTGGAGCTTTCGAGCTGTGCAGTTTCAACCAGATGCCAGCTTGGACAAGGAAAACGTAGACATACAAATATCTAGTCGTCAACAAGTGGCATTTTTTCATCTGCTCATTCACAACAATTTGAATAAAGAAATACTCAGAAATGCAATTTCCAATCCGGAAAAAGCCACGAGAACATATTTAAAACACCAAAAACACGATTCTTTATCAGAGTTGTTGTTATACTTCTACCCAAACAAGCGACTGTAGATGTCATTACACTCTCTGTAACAGACTTAAAGAAGGATATGGAAGATCTTACTCTAAATTCCTAAATATTTTTCAAGAAGTACAATCTGCTTTGTCCCTCTTGTACATAAAAATCCCAGTTGCATCTTTACAGCTGACTGTTGTTCAGGAGAATGCCAAGATGTTCGTACGTCTCCACCACCTCCACTTTCCACATAATATATATTGGACTTGATTGATATTACCACACTGCATAAAAAAACAGTCGCCTCCTCGGGGCAAACAGTCGGACTGCAAGCTGTTCCCAAACATTTATCCTTCTTTGAGCAAATTGTTTAACTTTTCAAGAAAGCGTTTGCATTTTAAAATGTTGAAATCATTGTACATGTCAGACAGGAAACCAGCGGAGTATGGTTAGGTTCCACTGTGGAAACAGAGTGGTGATTTTAATTGACAACACTTGTGTTTCATGAGGACCCTACCAGGCTTTTTTTTACTATCGTAAAATGCTAGCCGTCTTGCGTGCACGCCCGCTGGTCCATGAAGTATGACCTCCGTTGGCTGCATAAGTATTACTAGTATTAGGTGACAGAATTCAAATTCCTGTCGACTATGTAAATATTCTCAGGCTGTCAGCTGCGTTTGTCAAATTAAACGTTTACCATAGTTGGTAAACACGTCGTTCCATCTTAAATCTCTGCAGTGCAGCTTTTCACTCTGTCAGATGTGCAGACACGAGAAAACTGCTTCTGGTTTTATGGTCAGAATTTTTCCAACAAAATCACGAGTCATAGTTCTCTAATCTCTATCGTCACAAAATTAACCCACTTGGAGTTACTAATGAAGTAATTTTACTGTTGTCTTCAAAGTCTGCTGATGAAATCATAATGCTCAGATCTACATATTCCAGTTATCTTAATTCCCTTCAGTTTAGTGGGATTCTCATTTAATTACTTGGCATCCGACAGAGGTTAGATTGTGGAACATCATAAATGCTTGTTTGTAAAACTCTAAATTTAGATGGTATTGCTTTGCAGTTCTTTATGTCTTGCCTTCATCCCCGCTGTTACAGCTCTGGTGCTTCATCATTTCTCAAACAGTATTTCACAATATTTGCCCCACTGGTATAAATATCTGAAAACAGAAAGGAAAAATGATGATAAATATGTTGTTCATATGTCAATAACTCTTCAATTTTGCACCACATATTATATGTTTCTTTTCTTCTGAGGTGGTTTTGCACATTCTAACATCCATTCTGCTGGTTTAAAGATGTTTACACTCCTGCAGTGCAGGATATTTTAAAATATCACCAGTCAAACCAAAATCTCCTGCAACATCCTTTACAATTAATACAACATTCAAGAGAAATAAATGTGGACTAATAATTTAAACATTTGCAACTGAAGAGTATTTTCTATTATAAAATCTTGTCTCAAACACGATAATATTTCTTACATTAATAAAAAAATATATAACTATTATAAAAAATATAGTTTTCTTTGTTAAGGGGATCACAGACATTTCATTTTTGTAAACGTTCAGATGAAAAAAAAATTTTTAAATAAATATTATGCTGGTCATATTTGGTAACAAATCAGTTTGAATGTGATAAGTTAGGCTAAGTCATGTTTTATGACGTGCACTTTTATTACTTAGGAGACTTTCTAATGCATGGAAGACAAGTCTTTATTATACTCATAAATAAAAAACAATTTTAAGGCAGTAAAAGCTTAAACAGTCTTGCTTTTTTGCAACATTTTTTTATGCCTTTATTGTAAGAAGCTGTCTAGACTTAGTTACTGCATATGGAAGTTACTCAAATTCCGTCTGTGTTGCCTTCTATTTTTGGCAAATTTGAAATATGACAGAAAGACACAAATATATCGCCTGGAAGCCACATGTGGCCTCCGAGGCATGCAGCGAGTGACTGCTGTGCCAATGTCTTTTGTGCCAAATGTGTAGCGAGAGGGTGGCATGAACAACGTGCCAGCGGTAGTCTGCCTGACTGCCAGGCACTTCTCTTTATCCAATCAGACAGTTAGGCTTGAGTGAGACCCCTATTCTTGTCTGTTCCCATCTCCACCTGAAGCCTTTTAACCTTCCCGTGTAAAACTCAGATGCACGCTTGCTTGTGTGCACTCCTCCTTCCCCTGTGCAGCATCAAGCCTCCTCGGTGCGCCGTTACACTTTCCTGGAGACACTTTCCCAGCATAAATGGTGCAGACTTTTCGCTCTTTGTTTCTGTCAACGGCTGTTGTGTGCCTTCCATTCTCTGCTACAAGTGAAAATCACAGGCTAAATGAGCATGCCTTGCTCTGTTTTTTAAGCATTTTATCAGAGTTACAGAAGGATGAGTTTGTTAGGCGGTGTCTGGAGAAAAAAATCCAGTCTGTCTGAATGTGGCATTATTGGACATGATGAAGGATGATATTGTGGTGCTGCTGCAACAGCTGTGAGATGAGGAAGGATACCATTTGTCTCATGCCCGCTTAGTGTAATGTGTCTATCCGTCACTCTCACCAAGGCTGGACGTTGGCTTTCGTCAAAATTAGCAATATTTTTTTTTTCTTTGGCGGCCACCTGCCACTGTTTGAGTCTTTGCATCTCCTTCACATACTGTATGCACACTGCACAGTTTTAACTTGAATGGTTTTTACATCAAATCAAGAGGTAGCCTGACGATAACCCTGTAATTATAGAATGAATATGAATTTCTTGTAGTGAAAAAAGTTTTTTTTTTTTTTAAAGTATCTTATGTTGGTCACTTTTTTAGACTAATATTTGAATGAGTTTGAGTTAATTGGCACAATCAGGACTTAGCTGGACTATAAAAATCTTAAACAGGAATGGCCCCTCGTCATATTTCGGTTCATCTTTTGTGGTCTTACACATTTTTTTCAGTGCAATTTTTTTTATGTATGTATTCTATACCGTGATTCACTGTAGACATTGTCAATCAATCTCCTCTGTGCCATGCCTCCTGTACAGAATGCATTCAGGTTGCCAAAATAACATAAATCTTTAATGGTGATCAGATCTTTGGTTTAATTTTACATTACTGGACTTATTTTTCTGTGATGGTTTGAAATTCGAAGACAAGTAAAGTATAACTACCCTAATTCTCTTTGTTTTGATCTTTCTTGTTTGTTGAGTGGTGCCTTCAAACAAACACTGCTGTGATTTGGTGCTTTCTAAATAAACTGAGTTGAATTTGAAAGAAGTTCTTACATGGCAGAAGAAACTAACATCAGTTCTGTACCTGTGTCTTCCAGGTTGACGATGCCATGCTAATGTTTGATAAGACTACTAACAGACATAGAGGTAAGTGCACAGATTCTCTTCTTTTTTTTGTTCTATGTTTTTTTTCAGTGTTTTAGAAAGGTGAGAAAATAGTCATTTTATGTCCTTTCCCCATGAGATAACACAGAACAGTTCCATTTCACATGATATTAGGTGTACCATCTGTTCAACAATGGGAGCGTGTCAAAGTAATCAATAAGCTGGTACGGTGTTTAGAATGTTTGAGCGTTAGGTTGTGTGTGTGTTTGCGTGTGAATGTGTGTGTGAGTGAGTGTGTGTGATGACGATGGTGTGAGTGTTTCAGAGAGGTGCTCAAAGGGTGTAAAGATTGTGAGATGGTGGGTGCTGTGCACTCAGATAACAGCATCAGATAAGGCCCAGGAGAAGCACTGACTTTATCGTTCTATCTCATCAGCTCCTTATCAGAGATGAGAGGACATTTCTCTCTCAAGCAGAGGACTTTCCAAAGACAGGTCTCCTCCCTGCACCTCAATGCCGTGTCAATGTGTGTGATTTTTGTAGGCTGAAATAATCAGAACCAAGCACATTAACATATCAGGTCAAAATTATCAGTGCCCAAAGAATGGTTTTCACAAAACCCATCATTATTCATAGCACTTTCCAAAAAAAGCCTTACCCGAGTCTTTGGGCGCTTGTTCGAGAAGTTTAAAATTCAAGTTTTCCGAATACAAAATGTAGTCAAAAAACAGGTGGTCATCATAATGATTTGTTACCAAGGCTTCTTCCTTTTTATGCTGTCAAACACTCCTGAGCAATCAAACTGCATTTGAATCTTAAGTACAGGACTTCATTGAGCAGGCTGGGTGTCACTTGAAGGCTTGATTTGAGCAGCAAAATTACCAACTTCTCAGTAAAACAATACTTAGTTGGAGCAACATGCAAATCAGGAAGGAAATACATTGTGTTTGGGACAAACTTCAATGAGGTACTCTTTCAAAATGTTCGAAAAAGATGTGCTGAAGAGAACTTCTGGATTTCTTCAAAGATGAACTTGTGAAACTTGTGATGTGCAATATTGTTGATCAATAATGTGATGATGATATGACTTGTGGTACATGAACATATAGCAAAACAAAAAATAACTAATATACAATTTCCATTTCACTTCAACAGCTTTGTGCAAATTAAAGTCAGAATAACTTAAATTGTACTTTTAATGACCCATGTCTAGGGTCTATAAGAGGCGTGCATCTAACATAAAAGAGCTCTATTTCATTGGTCAACGAGATGGGAGTCAATCCAATTGGTCAAACGCATAAAGGAGAATTCGTAGATACTTCAATCTACCATGCGATTGTACCTTATAACCAATTAGCGCAGTGTCCGCAGTCTCTTGCGCACGGCTGATATTGCAATGATGATAAATTTGAGATTTTTTTGTGCAGGCTTAATTGATACCAGCCATACAAAGCAATCAGGGATCTTTATTAGGGTGGCTTTCAATGTCATTAGCCAAGAAAACTTTGTAATGTCAATCGTGAAACATCAAAATCACACTGGGAGTTGAGTGTAGCAGCAAGTAGCAGCATGTTAGCCGTGCCATCTTTAAGAATAGATGCTGTTGTGATGAATTGGAACAACACAGATCGATGGGCTTGGGCTTATCAGAAGAATTGTACCCTTTTTAAGGAAAGGTAAGATTGTCAGGTGTATTTCAGAAAGTTGGCTGTTATCCCTTCCAATAAATGCATAAATAAAATATCTCAAGTGAAATTAAGAATTTGTCTACAGTCTACTCTTAAATCATAAAAGCTAAAATTTAATTTTATGACAAATGTTAATCTTTTTTAAAATGACTATTACTGTTTCAGAGATTGGGATGATACGTTTAGCTTCCTAAAATGTTGACTTATTGTAGGTAGGTTAAAGTACGTTTTTGGAGATAAGCTGTGTGCTGGTGTTTACACGTGAACGTCCAACAGACGAGGCTGACAGATATTCTACAAAAAGAATGAGCAGGCAGCCGTCTGGCTGTCAGACCAGTCAGCTCCTTGTTGGCAGAGCTGCCTTCACATCATCTTATTGTTTTTCCATGGAGCTGTAAATATTTGTTTGCAGTGAGTGGAAATTGTTTTCCTGCCTTTTAAATGTTGAACCTCGGTTGACTTCAGATTGAAAGGGGTTTTGGTTTTTGTGAAACTGTCATCTCAATGCTGTCTGTACAGTAGGTGTGTGTTTGGTGAGTGAGTGAGTGCAGATAAGCCTTTCGAGTCTGGTAGTTTCTAAGTGTGAAACGTGAACTTGAGGGAAAGTGATCAGGGGCTTTGAGGACATTTTTTGATCTGTACTGGTAGAATGCAGTGAAGTCTGCTGTGGCTTTTCTCTTATTCCTCACTCTTCACTCTCCTGTCTGCTGTGCTGCCAGCCGGCTCGAAGACGAGCCGGACGCCATGCTCACAGAGAGGGTTTGAGGCGTTTGCCTTTGGGCAGCAAAATGCCCCTCAAATGATGACGATGATGGACAAAAACAGCATCCCTTGGAATTTTTCTGATGACAGCAGAGATATTTGTATTGAGTATGGCACGGGGGGGTTCTTAACTTCTACCTTTACTGTCTCACCTCTTCTGCCTGGAACTGGGATATTTTCCACCAATGGGAATGTGAAACAAGACATATTTGCAGCTTTCATCTTCGAAGCACAACAGGTCTTAGGAATTATTCACATGTAATATTTAAAAGCAATAAGAAAGTCTCAATAATTCAACAGAGCTACAAGCACAATTGTATAATATTAATAGCTTAGTTGCCCTGTGACCACACATAAATGATATTAATGAAACTGGCGCTCACTTTACCATCGTCTCCAGGTCCAGTGATGGGCATCTGGCAGCCCCGCAGTCCAAATCAATTTCCCACCTGTGTTCATTTCATCTTACAGATTGATTCATAAAAAAATAATTCCTGGGTTTTCTACGCAGCTGAAACTGCTACAAAACACACACACTCACAACGTACTCATTTCTTGATTCCAAAGTTAAAATTTCACACTTATTTCTTTATCGCTTTGTCATTGCGGTCAACTAAAATAACAGTTTTTACTTAGAGCTTCATGTGCTTTGAAAGCAGAAAGGAAAAAAAAACACAATTTCACCTGGAATGCATATATTTGCACTTCACAAATGTGCAGCAGAGTATGATATTGCCCATTTATGTAGATTTTCCAATTTATTATAGTGAATAAAATTAAAATAAAAATAAGTTTCAGTCCTTTTTGCTCTGACCTACAATGAATCCACATAAATTGTTACCCCTGAGGTTTTTTCCCTTCCACATGACCCTCTTTTATTCTTTGAGTCCTTAATGAGGTATAACTAAAATGCGGCCAATTTTGAAGCTGTTTATTGTTGTGTGATGCATGATTGACACTTGATTATGTGTTTTCTTTTTGGCTGGGGCAAATTGGATAGAGGACAGACGTCACACTCCACTAGTAGCAGCATTGTCCTTCAGACGCTCCCTGCGAGTCTGACCAAGTGACAACTAGAGGAAACATTCTCTCCCCGTCTCGTTTTCTCTGTATTTCTTTTTCTTCTCTCACAGTCATTCACTCTTATCCGTTTTTCCTTTTCTTTTACACGGTCAGGCTATTTCTGTCTCCACGCCATCTTTCAATCCCGGCCGTCTCTGCCATCTCTCTGTTTCTCTTGTCTTTTTCTCTCTGTCTCTGCTGCTAGAGGACACTCGCTGTAAGCAAAGCTCCTCACAAAGGCACACACTGCACACCATCTCCTTGGCATTTAAAGGAGGAGAATACAGCCAATTGTGTTGGAAATTGAACTCTCTAAAGCCTCCCTTCCCGTTGCAGCAGTTCATTGTGGGTGAGGTTGGTGTCTTTGGTGAAGCGAGCGTGGGCTGTCCAGAGGTTGATGCCAGAGGCCGCCCATTGTTCCGTGTTCCACTGCAGCGTCCCCACACCTCAGCATCCCTTCAACCTTCCCTTCTCCCCCTGACATTCATCTTTTGACAGGGAGGAGAAAAACCAAGAAAGTGTGCATGCCTAACTTTTTCCAGTTAGCGTCTTCAGTGGTGCCTGAGGTCCAGATTACAGTGTGTCGGCGCTCCACAATCCAGGCTGGGAAAAGGCCACGAACACATGTCACACAGTGGACGTACCAGTCATCTTTCCAACACCCTCGACACGACTTCAGGATGTCAGGATGAGCTGTGCGGGTGGGAAATGAAAGCTTTCTGAATAGCCCTGAGTCAAAATCGGTCTGTCATCCTTTACCACCTCTCATCTGGCAAACTGACATGTGATCTATGATCTAAAAATGTGATTTTACTGTCAAACACAATTGGTGGTGCCAGGGAGAGTGCCGCTGAGGTGAGAAAAATGACATCTCCTGAAGGAGGGCATTGAGGTTATGATGAGGTTGTGATGAAATAGTGGCAACTATGATTATCCGTCAAAGCATCAGGGTTTAATTTGTGATGGGTGATTGATGAAATCTATACCTTGCTCTCATCTGTGTTTTACTGTGGATGCTGCACAGTTTCTAACCCTCCTTGTGCACCACACAGGGACTTTTGTATTTCAAAGCAGAACATATAAAGGAAAATTCACATGGGGCATTTTGCAACAGAGGATACATTTCTTTCAACATATGTTACTTTCATTATTCAGACTGCAATAGCTTGTTGTTTAAGCAATAATTCCTCATGTTTTTTTTCTTTTTTTATGTCACTGGCAGCTTTGTTGTGAATGTTTCTCTTTTTTTTTTCTTATCTATGAGTTTTTCAGTTCAGCGCTGACCTCCTAATGAGTCATAATTCAAAGAACAGATCAGTCTTTTGTCTGTAAAAAGCAGCTAAATATTGATTTCAGAAGATATATCTTGACAATTTAGGCTATATTTATTAAGAGCATTATAGCTTATGTTTTTAAAAAATATGGCTTGCCTAGCCATCTTGCCTAGGACAGAATGTTTTAGTTTCTTTCAATGTCAGTACATGTTTCTATGCAAGTCACAAACTCCCACCTGTATATTGGATTAATTAATGTTTCTTCAAAAAGTAAATATTGTCCATTAATTGATCTGCAGGACTTGTTTTGAAATAATTTAGGTTTTCATCTATGGGGATTTCATCGTATTGGTTACAGATACAGTTGCAGATGCAGATGCAGATGCAGATGCAGATGCAGACAGGACTCCTGCCTTTCCTGAAATGCTCAAACAATTGTTGGAACACACCCAGAAAGACTACTTTAAAGCTAAAGCTTTGACAGTCTATCAAATGGACATGCCCTGTTCTGGCCAGTTGAGATATCAGGTGTGAAACTAAAAATTAAAAAAACAACAAAGAAAACCCAACAACAACATAAAAATTAATTAGTATTTTTAAACCACCACCACATAGGTGAACATGTGTTTTTTAACCATATTTATATATATATATTTATATTTAACCAAGAGAAACTGTATTTGTCAAGAGGAAGGATGGACAACCTCAAACTGAACCCAGAAGTACACAAATATGTTTCTAAGATGTAGTGTCAGTGAAGAGGAGGTCAGAGGAGCGCTTAGATCTCCAAAGAGTCTACAGCACTGAGTCAAACTAGGAGTAGTTGAGGATCTTGACAGGTAATGCAAGCTGGTAAAATTCCTGTATATCTAAAACAAAAAAAGTAATGTCATCAAACAGGTAGTGTAGTAGGTTAGTGGGAGGGGTGATCCCCAAGTCTCTTGAAATATATCAAGAATGTCACAAATAATCTTGAAAACAGTGATCGAAAAATATGTGGGGTGATTCAACAGTTCAGCAACTCACAGGTTCTCACAGCATAAAACCCATTTTCCTAGGACAAGGAAAGTCAGGGTCCAGAGATAAAAAGCTAAATCCAGATCCAGAGAAGAGGTCGGCAACCTGAAGACAGTAAACCTGAACTTTGTGAAAGCCTGGAACAACAAACCAAGCACCAAAGCAATATGAGCTGTTCAGGCTATGTGGGAGCAATGAGGCTGATGAGGAGTGGAGGGAGTAAGGCAAGTCCAGCATGTCAAAAAGCTGCTGGAGGTCTGGCTGCTCAACAGCATTATGACAGTGTAGATTTCAGAGTGCTAACTCTTTCCTTCAGAGCAGGAAACTTTCTGCCTGATAAGCACTACTATCCAGGTCTATAACCACATCGCTCACTACACTCTACCAATGAAGGGTGAGTTCCTGCATCTTCCAACAAAATATCACAACTTTAGCCCTTTAACTCTGTGGTTCCCACAATGCTAAAATGAGCTGTCCAACTTTACATGAAAAGCCCTTTCACCTTCCATGATTACAAAAAAAACCCCCTTTAAACTGAACTCACATTTATCTTCTAATGTTTTCTGCAAATCAGGTGTTTTTCTTTGCCAAGAATGTGTTGACTTCATTGTTGTATTTTTTGTTTTTATTTTTAAATGTTAGTCAATCCAGAAGTTGGACTTTTTTTAGGAGTGGCAACACAAACTTTTTTTTATGCCATTATACTACATTCATATATTAAATCTAAATATTTGACTGCTATATACATACAGAAAAACTATTTGTAGCTTGACCATAGAAACTGTAACGTTCTACTTCAGGCTTCTCCATAAAAGCAGGGTCCTTTTTGCGCCATGCTTTATTTTTATTGTTTTTTACAATAACAGGCTTTTGTGTCATTTTCTGTAAATGTATAAGTGCTTTATTTTAAGGAATTTCAAGGACCAAAGCTGACTTCTTATACACTTACACTTAAACCTTTATAATCAAAGAAATTTAACTTTATTTACTTCTTTTCTATTATGATTATTAAACTGAATGGTGATAAAATATCACAATAAAAAATATTATCTTTCTACAGGTATTAGGTTTTATCCTCTAAGCTTCATGAGAGCAGTTAAAATCATTTATGTGTCCACACATGAACAATGAAAAGCCACCTAAATTCATGGTGAATGAGAAGAAGGTGGAGGGGAAAGGTGATTTATGAGCCTTTGATTGTGGCATGGTTGATCCATCCTTTCATGTTGTTTATGCAAATGACAGCAATCTCAAATGCTAAAGAGCCTTCTCCAGTTAAAAGAAGCTGATTAACTGGGTCAAAAGCTTGAGCAACAGTGAAACATTGATTTTGCTCCTGCTCTACTGAAGGTGCACCTCTAAAATCCTGTGTCAGCTCTGTTCCTCTTCAAGTGTCAAAGTTTTTCAGCGACTGAGTCCAACTTCAAATACTGCGCCTGTACAGCACCTTTATTTAGTTTGGGTGACACCGGCTCACCTTCCCTCTCACCTTTTTTAATTAGATTATTAAGAAAGATGATGAAACACAAGTGTAACTCTCTTTCATATTTCTTTACAATAGTTTGTAACCATACAGCAGCCATTAGTGCAGCATAACAATGACTGTGTGACTGATTGTGAGCCAAATTCTTTCTCTTCTCTCTCTTTTTTGAATGATGCAAGTAATAGTAATGCACAGCAGTGTTGGGGACCAGAATAAAGAAATGCAGGCTGGATCGTTGTAGTCACAGAGCTGCTTTGTATGGGAGAGGTACCAGCAAGAGACATATCTGAAGCCATGTTCCTGGAGAAAAAGGCAGTTCTTGGTTGTGTGTGAGGAAAGGGCCAAGGCAGTGTAAATTTGTGTGTTGCCTCTGTTCTGTGGCTTAAAGGGCTGATTTTCTTCCTGGCAGACGAACACAAGGCTGCATTGTGCACGTCTGTAATCTCTTTACCTGGATTGGCAGTAAAACTAGCAAATGCAGCTCACAGTGTGGAATTGGCACTGAGTAGACAATGTCACACTGAGAAAGCTGTGTTCCCAGCTACAGAAAACTGGTTGTGTCACCGTGAGACTATGTGTGTTGATGATTGTATGCTATTTTATCTTCTGCGTGTAAAATTTTTCAGCTCATGCAAGGATAAACAATGTGGACAGCATAAACAACCGTGCCACAGTCCCAATTCTGAACCATCCTACAATGTGTCTGACTTTGTTTTATTTATCACAAGGTTTATGTGATTCATTTACTTTAAATCTTAATATCTTCCTAATTTAAAGATCCACTTGTACATTGGACGCATTAGCTGGTTTTCTTAGTGCTACTAAGAACTTTACTCTTAAGCTTTTATCAATTTCTAATGCTGCATGCCTTTATCAGCCAAGTGTCTCAAAGATTAAGGCCATGTCGCTTCTGCTACATACAATTTGTGCATTGTCCACGTATGTAAGTTCGGTCTTTCGTGGTACATGGGTGATATACGGAATCCGAAGTGTTTCTTGCATTTGTCATTCGTCGATGTGTGCAGATGTCCGTCTAGGATGTGTCTTCACATAAATTCAGTTTTGAGCTGTTCAGAATTTTTGGTTGTTCGAAAAAAAAGCAGTTCATGTGTATTTTACGTAGTTTATATTAATTATTATAATAGTAATTATTAATCAAATCCTACCAAATTGTGGATGATTCTATTCATATCCATATTTGTGGCTTTCCACGACCGTTCCATGTATGTCCACATATGTTTGACAGACTTTTCACGCTTGTACCACTGGTGTATACATTTTATATTGTGTATACGGTAAACAAATCATATTAAAATAATGTAATTGACGCACAAATCCGTCCAGCTTCTTCCACTTATCCAAAACCGGGTTGCAGGGGCAAAGTCTAAGCAAAGATGTCCAGACTTCCCTTTCCCTGACCACTTCCTCCAGTTCCTCTGGGGGGATCCCCAGATGTTCCCAGGCCAGCCTAGAGACGTAGTCTCTTCAGTGTGTCCTGGGTCTTCCTCGGGGCCTCCGCCCGGTGGGACATGCCCAAAACACCTCCCCAGGGAAGCGTCCAGGAGGCGTCCAGAGCAGATGCCCGAGCCACCTGAACTGCCTCCTCTCGATGTAGAGGAGCAGAGGCTCTACTCCGAGCTCTGTCCAGGTGACAGAGCTTCTCACCCTGTCTTTAAGGTAGGACCCAGCCACCATATGGAGGAAGCTCATTTTACTAGGGCCCATGCTGGAAAAGAGGAAGACTACTGGGACTCTATATTCTGGAGTGACGAGACAAAGATCACTGTTTTTGGAACGAATGGTTTTAAAACTATATGGCGTTGCAAAGGTGAGGATATCAAAGAAAAATGCATGATGCCTACAGTGAAACATGGTGGCGGCAGTGTCCTTATGTGGGGCTGTATGAGTGCTGCTGGCGTTGGGAAGCTGCATTTCATTGATGGTATCATGAACTCAACAATGTACTACTCTATACTGAGGGAGAAGAGGCTGCCATCATTCCGTGCACTTGGCCGTCGTGCACTTTTCCAACACCACAATGATCCAAAACACACATGGAAAGCTACTGTTGCATTTCTGAAGAGGATCAGGGTGAAGGTGATTGAATGACCATTTCTCCTGAGCTGAATCGAACACCTGTGAGGAATTCTGAAGCAACAAGTTGAGCATCACTCTCCATCCAGCATCCAGGCCCTGAAAGAGTTTATTCTTGTAGAATGGAAAAAGAATAGATGTTGCAATATGTCGCCTAGAAGACTTGGTGCTGTCCTTCAAAATCATGTTGCTCATACATAATACTAGATGTAGTAGTATTTGATGCAGGGTGTATTCATTTTTGCTCCAACCGATTTGAATAAGTTACATTATTCATCTTCATTTCATGTTTTGGAGTTAAATAAGTGTTTAATAAAACTCATCCTTGTGGCAAGTCTGTAAATTGCCCTTTTGTTCATCACGCTGCTGATTAAATTATTACTTTTTAAAGAGGGTGTACTTATTTATGCTGAGCACTGTATATCTGTGCATTGTGGAATATTGTATTTGCGCAATACAGCAACATGCAGTTCTCTTTATTCCAACAGTGGCAGGTGAGAACAAGTGTGCACATGCTGTCACCTGTGTGCAGTCCTAACGGTACTCTCACTCACTTGACAGATCAAGCAATAACTTTACATAAAAGCAATTACAAGGAAAAAGAACTAAATATGCAAACAGATGAATAACAAAAATTATTGTCATATTTGTTGATGGATTAGAAATGGGATTTAAAGACAAAGCTCAGTTTCTGCAGCATTTTTAGGTTAAACTTTTAGGAGATTCATTATTATGTTAATCTTATATACATCACTTTATTTTCTTGACCATAGATTTATTGCCAAAACGTCTTCAAGAATGTTTTCGTAAGACATAGAAAACTATTTTGTTAATGGTTTCCTTGGTGGAGCTTTTGCTTCAGGAAACCTTCAGTCTATTGCCCTGATTTAACCTGGGAAGCTAAACTGCGCCTCTGCAGGTGAACCGGATCTCACTGAAAAGCTCCAAGGTCTTACGTCACCACAATGCCTCATCAGCCACCGGTGCTTGGGATTAAACATGGCCGACTGAGCAGAGGATGTCTGTCTGCAAAGTGATTGCTGGCTCATTGACTGAGTAGGAGAGAAGCGGGGAGTGGGGAATGGGTACAAGTACAGTTAGAGAAGAAGTAGCCAGAGAAGAAGAGGATGGAAGGAAGGGGACTGAGCACAGGAAAAGTAGAATGAAGGCATGGTGAGGGTGAAAAGGAGAAGTTAAAAAAAAAAGGGAAAGGAGAGTGGCTCAGTGGGAAGCCATTCCCCTGCTGGCTCCTCTGGCTGAAATCTGCTGCTGATGGCTTCAAAAGAGCGCCAGGCAGTCTAGGCCTCTGCTTCTAGCAATTAGAGATCACTCCAGCGGATACCTCCTGGCCAGCCTGCAAATCCCTCAAAAATACCCTCTGATTACTACTGTAGGACACAGGCTGTTTACTAAATGGATCTAGCACTGCTGAGAGTTAGGTTTGATAATGCTTTCTTTTGTTCTGGCTTTAGAGGAAAGAGGGTGCCTTTGAGTTTTAAAGATGGCACTACAGAGATATTTATTAAGAAATATTAAGAAGGTTATCAAAAATTCAGATTAAAAAAACAAAAAAACAACTACAGTTTTTCTGGAGCATAAGCCACAGGAGCAAAAAAAAGAAAACCATATATTTATAAGTTTCTCCAGGAAATGTCGCAATTCTGCATTTACACTGACTGCAATTCACTTGTCAAATTCCATTCTGTTGCCTCTTTTTCAACGCATGCCAAATTACTTGAAATACTCTTGAGGTACGTCTAATTTGATGCTCCATGCTCGTCCAAAAATGTGTTCCTAGACTAGATGCTCTCGTCACCCGTGGGAGTGACTAACGTAAGTTTTCAAGTTTTTAGATTTATCGCTACATAGAAGCACTGACTGCATATCTTATTTACAGCGCACGGAACACACAGATGATGTGAAAGGATCAAGCTCATTTATTTTGAAGATCTTTTTTTTTTTAGGTAATCTTTACCTTCTACTGCAGAAGCTGTGTCTGAACGACAGTGCTTTCAGCGGTACTTCCATATCCCTGTAACCCAGTTTGATGACTTGCTGTCCTGCATTAGTCAGAGGAAGGGAAAAAATGGTTGCTAGTGGGAAACAATCGCTAGTTGAAAAATTGTATATATGAGCCAATATTTAAAAATCACGTAATTGTTCCTGAATATAAGTTGCACCGCTATCCAAGCTATGCAAAAAGCTGTGACTTATACCCAAAAAAAATAGGGTAACCTCATTATGGGCATTTTTATTCTTAAAACTCAGTAAAACACTTTTTTTTTTTTTTGCTGAAATCTAAATGCAGCACCTATGCAGAGTAAAAACAATCAGTAGCAGTGCCTGATTTAACTGACTGACACAGCATCAATTGGAATTAGATATCCCTGTATCTCTCCTTGCATTGCTTCACCTTCTAGATAGATACCTTATTGTATTCTCTCACCTTGACAGACCTGATATTAGCGATTAGTGTGAATGTCATTTAAATGGCAGAGCTAATCATACGCCCTGGGTCTGCATCCACCGGAGGGCCCCTCACCTTGGCCTAATCTGAGCGGCAAAGGAAATGATGTGTTTAGCCACTCTTAATAACTGCTTTAGCACATCATCTCTCGAGCGAGCCGGCTTTATGGCCAACCCTTGCCTCACCAGGGAGACGCCTCAAGAAGCAGGAAGCCTCTAACTTCACTTCCTCCTCCTCCTCCTCCTCCTCCTCCTCCTCCTCCGCTTCCAACTCTTTGCTTTCCTCACATGAGCAACCCAACAGGCTGGCCTCCAAATCAACACCAGCACTAAATTAGCTCAGATTCTCCAGTTTGCAATGAGCCCAATGAGACGTACTTGACAGGTTTTTGATTAAAGGGTAGAGAATCCTCTTCTTGTGACCTGTCTGTTTTTTTTTCTCCCGATCACAGCTGATATTTACCCCTCCATCAGAGTTGTGATGTGTGTGTGTGTGTGTATGTGTGTACTTGCATTTGTTATCTTCTTTAGACAATTCCTTTACGGGATGGTTTTAATGCAAGGAAACATAAAAGGGATAAACTGTAGAATGCTAGTAAAGGTATTGGTCAAGCTATATGAAAAAATGGGAGTCCTAATAAAAATAGCTGTGTAAACTGTGTGTGTGTTTGGCTCACAGAACGGATGGGTTTGTTTTATAGTTACGGTCTGCTGTGCCGGCCCTGCATGCTCTGCAAAGGGAAGGAGGATGGAAGCAGGAGATTGTGGAAGAAAGCCTGGGGTTTTAATCTCTTCCCTGTGTTTATCTCACCACCAGGAGACAAGCCATGTGCCATTAAAAACATCAGCTACTCCCACTGCTTGTGAGCACAGCCACACCTCTGAAGACATTTGAAGGACACAATAAAAAGGGCAAAAAAAATGTGCAGGAAGGCACGGTTATAATTGAGAGCTACGGTCTGATTTTCCACCTTAGCAGGTGGTGGAGCAGAATTTTTCTTCAAATTTAGTCCACATGGAAAGTAAAGAAAAGTTTTTTTTTTTTTTTTTGCACGTTTGTGGTATAATTCTCTCTCAAAAACAGAGGGGAAGTTGTTTGAACACAAATTAGAAAACATTGTTTATATTGGCTGCTATGAGGATTCAATCTCTTCAGGAAATGAAAATGCCATCTTGGAATTGTCATCGTATTGAGAGTTAGCTCACCCTTGACCTTGTAATACCTCTACAGCTTCTCTATTTGTGACCTGCTGGATGTTCTTCGAAAGCGAAACCATTGGGGAGGATCTGCTGCTCACATCATCATTCTCAGAACACCTTATAGTGGATTTACCAAGGTTAAACCCCCTGTGAGATTGCAGACACCGTGACCTGGAATACTGAGTTTACATCTGTTCGTGCACAAACACACACACAGACACAAAATGAGCTCATGCAGCTGGGAGGAAGACACCGTTTTGTTGTGTTGTGACGTTCTACACGGTCAAGCTTAGCCTAATCTGGATGAATCCCAGCTATTACAAAGTGTCATGGTCAGAGTGTTTAGAAAGAGACACTGATGTTCATATGCTGGACTGTTGTTAATATGCATGATACCGACAAGCAAAGTGTTAGCCTCCGTCTTCATTGTCCCTTGTATTTACAGCTTGATTGGTGCCTATCCAGGCATCTTAAAGCTGAGCGCAGTGCATGAGGGAATTAATAAGTGTCTGCTGTGCCATGTTAGTAAAACATGTCCCCTCTCATCTTTGTGAGATTTTCAAATACATGCTGATCCATAAAGGTATGTTTTCCAAAGCTATTACATCTTCCCTGAAACACCACTGCTGCTTTGATTTCGTAATGATGTCATGTGCATGGTTTTTAAAAATATTTTATTTGCTTTTACACAATCTGATCTGCTTCTCCATGTTTTGCTTCTGTTTTCAGTAGATTTAACAGTAAAAGCAGAATAGTGTATTTTCTTTTTATTAATTTGAGATTTTGAAAGTGATTCTGCATTTTACATAAACGTTTGTAGTGTACTAATTCACTCAGACTGACTATATTTTTACAAATAGTATTTTCATTTTGAGATTGTCTCATTGTAGTGCGCTGGATGGAACATCCAAAATTTTGCATGAACCGTTGAGTAAAACGTCTCAGCCAGTGGAGTGATACTGTTGCCACAAAGGAGTTCTTGTGTTTAAATCTCCTCTGACAATGACTGAACAGCTTTTTCCTCTGTAGATCATTTACTGAAATGAAAAGAACCACAAGTATTGTATTCACTTTCTCATCTTTTATATTTGCTTCACGAGTCATCGGGCAGAAGGTGAGGTTTCCCTTGGACAGGCCTCACATTTGCCTCTTAGAGGCAGATTAGAGGTGAACCAGAGGACACAACATGCATGCTTTTGGGGACGGTTGGACATAAAGATCATGCAGATTATGCAAGAAACCTTTACGCCTCAATTTATTCCCAACTATTAATAAAAATGACACTTGCGGTTTTGCTTTCAAGTAGATGCTAAATTAAAGTTAGTTTGGCGCAGAAGTGGTTTGATGCATATTTAGGCATCAGAGGATCAAACTGTCTTATTCTTGTTTTCCACAAGAACTTCATGTTTTAGTCCCATGTACCTGTACAACGGTTGACCCGTTTGGTTCTGTGGATTTTTGGGTTGTCATGGAGAGGAGCAGCTCGATCTTAAAGGAAGCGCATGTGTGTCTTGCAGTTCCCTTGAGGCTCATGTGGCCACCTTAATGGATGACAATGGAATATATCATTGTCATGTGTGTGGTAGGTGTATTTTGAATTGTTTGTAAGGATAATGGAAGTTACTGATGTTGTGTTCCCTAACGGCGCAGTCTTGTCATTAGTAAGGTCCGTGCCCTGGCTCCTTGCTGATCGTACATAAATGCTGCATGCTTAGGAGTGTGCACATGATATGTAAGTGTCCATAGGACCCCCTTTAGGGTTACCCACACAAACTGCACTTTAATTGTCCAATTTCCTCCATTCAAACAGTCAGGCTTTGCTCAAGGGGCATGTCCTTTTCACTTGAACAACACTAACAGAGGGTAACAGGGGTGTTAAAAAACCAAAAATCTGTACGTCAAGGCTGTATCTCACCTATTTTTACCTTACTTACCCCTATCTCTTATTGTCATGTTTGCTACAAAGGTACGTACATGAACATAAATCTATTTTCTCCGAAAAAGCTTCTAAGCACTTTTCTTTAAACTGTTGTTGGGGGGAGGGAGGTAAGAACCTTTTTATTTATGTATTGATTTATTTTTGTCTTCCTTTTAGGAGCACAGGTAGTCAGAATACACCAACCGACTCTGAAAATCACAATCAGCTGCCAAGTCACAGCAATCACGGCTCACAGAGAGATTGCAGGCTGAATTAGATTACATCACCTGAAGCCCAAGCATCTAATCTTAGATTAAAGTGAAAAAAGGAACAATCTGTGCTTCCTTTCTTATATTTTATTTTTGTCCTTCTGTGCTTTCAGGGTCAAACTTGTAAAGTGTTAAACCAACCTATAAGCCTCCCCCATCTGCCTGTTGCTACTCTTTGCTGATTGGCCTCCAACTTTCTGGTTTACCACTTAAACTTTTTTTTTTTTGAAGCGGAAGAGCTTTTTCGCACAGCCAAGACAAACAAAGCTCTGCAGGGTACTTTCTGATTTTGACTGGGGTCTCGCTAGACAAGATAAACTTGTTGATGTGCTTTTTGTGTGCATGCGTAGTGGTAAAATGCAGCAAAAAGAGCAATTTTGTCTGCCGTCATGAACAATGAAGCATCTGTAATAAGCAACGACTCTGAAGGAGCACGTGGCGTCTCTCCCCATATTCAGCAGCAGCCTTCATGCTGCTTCACATAATTTTAAGAAGCAGAAACTTGATATGTCTAAAAATGACACAAAACGCATTATCTGACCATTAGATCTGACAGACAATAAAGATGCATTCCAATAAAGCCTGACTAGCAGTGAGAGGTTTTTTTATTCCTCCCTGCAGTGCAGCTGCTGTGCTGACCCGAGTGTGCGTGCTTGTGTGTATGTGTGTGAGTGTGTGATTTCACTCTGTAATAAGGGTTGCCTAGCCAAGCGTGCGTGTCAGGGTGGAGATGCCTGGCTCATTAGGCACTATGGCAGGATAATGTATGAACAGTGCTCATGAATGTTCACACAGGTTGAAAGAGTGAGCATGAAGGGAAAAGGGAGTCTGCCATTGTTCTTTTTCTTCTGTCTTCTTAGTCCCTCCCCTCCTCTTCTCCTCTTTCCTCTGCCATTTTCTCCTAGCCACGTGTGCTCGGGAATCTTCCGGTTCCGTAGTCATGTTGTTGCCTTGCTTTTTGAAGCAGACCCACCACTCGCAGGGTTTCCACCATTTCCTCCTAAATGAATTTATTTATTGGTTTATTAAATTTAATTCATTGCATCTTGCACTATCCCTGTTTTGCGGCTCTGCCGCTCGATTGACAGGTTGCCAGTCATGGTGGGGTTCCATATCCCACTGGCGTCATGCAGCAGCACGTTGCTAATTGAGTTGAATGCGTAGCTCGTCTCTCCTCAGTGAATCCATCTGTCGCCGTCTTGTCATCAGTTTGTTCGCACTTGACAGGTTCCAAGTCTGTCTTTGTGTGTTTAACTGTGTAGGTGTGCCGTGGAAGGGCTTTTGCATGTATGTGGCGCAATCATGTTTAAGATGTGTGGTCCCTCTGTCCACAAGACAACAAACTCTACAGAAGGCATAATCTCTTTTTGACTCTTTTATTTTATTTTTTTTACCCCTTTAGCCTTAAAATATAGACTGCTATAGAAAAAGCTATATAAGGGTAGATTAAATTTAACTGCATTTTTTTCCTGGCGGTGTAGCTCTTCAAATGAGCAGAGTCATCTCTGCAATTACTTTTCAATTGTTCCATTTTGTCATTTCAAAATGTCATATGTTTTATATATCTGCCTATTGTAGAGACTAATAAAAATATGAGCTCGTTTTGTGTTTTCTCCTGGAGTTGGACATGATTAGTCTACAAACTTTTATGTCTGAGATTTTATAACTAAAACTGAATTGAATGATTTCTTTTGATTAAAGGTAGTTTTACAAAGTATTCTTTTCTACATCTAATGGTGATAAATGCAGACAAATCTTTGGAAAGAAGATTGTTGTATGACTGTGTCACAGTTTAATTTATTAAGGGAAAGTTCCTAGTTTAAACTTTGACTCTTCAAACACTAGGGCAAGAGGGGGGGTGGAAAGTCCATGGGAAAGGCTGAAGTAGTTAGAAAATGAGTTGGGCTTGTTCTTTGGAGCAAACCATCTATTAATTTAACTATTTATCCATCCACCTAAACACCTGCACACACACATACAAGTACAGTGTCCCCTTGTGAAACATTTGGGTTATATTCTAAGAATAACTTGCAATATGTAAAATCTGCCGAATAAGATGAAACATGTTTTAAGGCTATAAAAACCCCTCACTGCACACTTTACACGCATTATCAGACAGACATTAACATTTTTACATTCTTCTTTCTTGCCTAAACCCTTAAAAATCAAACCTTCATAAAAATAAGTCCAGTACTATACAACGAAAACAAAGCTCTGATCGCATGTGGTTTAATTCAGGGTTCTACAACCTGTGACTCTGGTGCCACATGAAGCTGTCTTTTCTCCATTGTTGTTTTTTTTTTTTTTTTTTTTAAAAGGTTTTCATTTGAAAAAACAACAATAAAGTAAAAAAGTAAATAAGTAAGTAGGAGTAAAAAAAAAGTAAAGTAAAAAAAGTAACCTAAACTAACTCAAATTTAATTCAACTCTTTCACAAATATTTGAAAGACAGTCTGTACCACAATGAAGGCACACTGGATTATAAGGCAGATTTTCTATTTTTCAACAAGTTCAAGGATTTCAAGTGTGCTTTGTGGTTCAAATACGGTAAGGATAACTTTATTAGCTTTGACTTAAATTGTTTAAGATAGTTTTACACATTTTAAGCTGAGATGCACCACGAACAGTAAAATATATATATTTAATCGCTTTAATCCCACTAGCTACCACTGCATTTGCTGCATTGAGATGATCCTATGTGACACAAGGTTTCTTTTATTTTGAAAGGCAGTCATGTGAACCTTTGTTAAAAGTTATAAAGTGTTTTATATTTTGAAAAAAGCTATTTCCTCTTTAAATGTATGTTTTTTTCTAGCAAAAAATAAAGTTCATTTGTATTTATCAAACTATTATCAATAACATAAATACAAATCAGTGTCTGATTTTTCTAAAGGGCGAAGTCAAACCTTGTGGCTACTATTGATTTGTTGGTGCGAAATCAACCTGAATGATTCTTTAAGTGTTGAAGACCCATGAAGGTAAATGTGGCAAGGTAAATGTCTTCTGTACATCAGGCATGGCAGAGAATATTGTTTGACAAGTTCAACAGCCAATCCGTGTGCAGAACATAATGCACTGTTTAAAAAAAAAAAAAAATTCCACAAAATTTGAAACTCAACATATATCTATAGACCCCTGTACACAAAACCCCCTTTTTATGCAATCGTGAAATGCTGTAGCTACTTTTCTGTAGCTAAAGATAGAGTACACATGACTCAATCTATCACAAGGCAAATCACACAGATAACAAAATTCACAAAGACTTTAACATGACTTTTAAATACATTTTAAATGACCAGTAATCTATGATACATGCTTTTGGAGAATGAAAGGAAGGCAGAATTTTAAGATAAAACCCGCAGACAGATGGGGAGATTATCCAAACTCCACTCAGAAATGTTTCTGCCAATCCATCAAGCCATACAGTTTGGTTTAATTTAGTACAATAGGCTTTTTTTCCCTTCAATTTTCAAATAATGTTTTGGATAGAAAATATGTTTTTCCATGTTGTGGCACCCTTCTTTTAGTGAGGTAAAGTTTGTTTAACCTAGATATGACAGCTTGCTGCATGTTGGAGACTCAAACTTTAGGAAAATCTACCTAAATGAGGGACACATTTTAATTTACAGTGCAGTGCATGAATCTTGCACTCACTCCCACTGAAATTTGAAAAAATTCAGCTGATTTACACATTACTCAGACTACATTTGTGCACCTACAATGTCAGTTTCTCATTTTGATGCGACTTTTTAGAAACTCTTGGAAGATGTAGAAGCACAAGAGCAGTTCTCTGAATTTTCTAGCAAATGCAATGCACAATTTGTCACAATTTCCTGCCAACAGTCACAGCCCAGTGAGATATGACACTATAGCTATTTTACAGATGGAACACAAACAGCAGGGGTTTGACCGGTTAATAAAAGGGTAGTCACCTGTGTTTGATATGAAAAAATACAAAACATGTTGCTTGAAATACATTGTGGTTTCATATACTTCTCTTTCTGTGAAGATCAAAATAGTTTTGTGCTCTGATTTGACTTTCTCTGGTCCTTCATGAGTCACTTTTTTGATGGATTACCAGAAGATCGATCTGTCTGTGGCAAGTTGTTAATCGAATCGACCTATTCCAGCAAAAATTGTTACAAACAAATCTATTTTTTAATATAGGAATATATGGTTTTAAATTATGCATGGTAGGTTTATTTTACTTAAACATGAATTAAACATCATTCCAATGTGAGGAAACTCTTTGAATTTTGCAAAGACGTGACCATACAGTGTGGTAGAATGTGAATCGATAATAATAATGGATTCATTTTAGGTCAGTAGATTGTATTGAATTGGATTGTTCAAAATGAACTGACATCGACTATGAATCGTATTGTCAACCACAAATGATGATATGAATAAAACAAAATGAAACGTTACACCTCTAATACCAGGAAATTGAACCATACTGTGTTACACTACAAATGTTACATTAGAAATGTCTCAAAAAACTGTATTTTACATATTCAATTCAATCCAATTTTATTTATATAGCCCAAAATCACAACCATAGCCATTTCAATGTGCTTCACACCAGTGTTTATGCTAAAGACATAAAGTCAGTCATAAAAATATAATCAACTGTTGGTTGCTAAACTAAACTAAACAGACTACGGTAAACAAAACTGGTATCTCTGCCCTTAGACCCTCTTCCTCGGCGAGGAAAGACTGATAAAAAACCTGTCTGGGGGGTGTGTGGGGAGGTGGGGGTGTGGGATGGGGGATCCTTTCCCAGGACGGACTAACGATGTGCTAGAACTGTTAAAGAAGAATTAGCTTACCTAACTCTACAACTACATTTTTAAATAACGACTACATGTTTGAACAACAATTACATGTTTAAATAACGTGTTTGAAAAACAACTACATGTTTAAATAACAACTACATGTTTAAATAACATGTTTGAACAACAACTACATGTTTAAATAACAACATGTTTGAACAACTACATTTTTAAATAACATGTTTGAATAACAACTACATGTTAAAATAACATGTTTGAACAACAACTACATGTTTAAATAACAACATATTTGAACAACAACTACATGTTTAAACAAAAACTAAATGTTTAAATAAAAACATGTTTGAACAACAACTACGTGTTTGAACAACAACTACATGTTTAAACAAAAACTAAATGTTTAAATAAAAACATGTTTGAACAACAACTACGTGTTTAAACAACAACTAAATGTTTAAATAACATGTTTGAACAACAGCTGCATGTTTGAACAACAACTACATGTTTAAATAACAACTACATGTTTGAACAACAATTTGAATAACAACTACATGTTTGAATAATATAGCAGATGAGCTTCATCCAGATAAAGCTGTGGGGCAGCTGGGGTGCGAGACGAGCCAGAGGACAGGTCTACAGCCAAAGACAGGAGCACAGATGATCCACCTGGAATCGCTCAACATTAACAACACAAATTGCACTGTACCAAACAGAGGCATGATGAATTAAACAAAATATAGTACAGGATAAATTATAAAAAATAGAGGAGAGAAGTAATAGAGGACAGAACCTCAATGCACCATACGTTCACCAGCTTCTAACTTCTAGTAGCCTGCTAACAACTAATTGGTGTTGAAATTTAATTAGAACATGTTAATGGTAAGTTGCACGTGATGTGGTACAATTAGTGGATGATAATAATAATAATAATAGAAAATCTGCCGTTTTAGCATGTCAGTATAAATATATTATTAATCTAATCTAAGCCACATAAGCCCATTAAGCAGATGGAATGGACCGCCATGGCCCGGTTTATCAAACCATCTTCCCTCTGCTTAACTCCAATGGAGAAATATGTATAATGTAATAAGAATTATAATTATTACTCTAAACTTCATCACAATAGGTGAGGTAGGACAGCAGTAAGTTAGATATTCTCTGATTGCTAGCTAGCCTGACAATAAGCCTGTCCAAAGTGGAAATGTTTTAGTCTAACTTTGAATGAAGAAACTGTGTCGGCCTCTCTTACATGAGCTGGGAGCTTATTCCATAAGACAGGGACTTGGTGGCTAAAGGCTCTACCTCCAACTGTGCTTTTAGAAATTCTAGGCACCACAGCCAGTCCTGTATTTTGTGAGCGAAGTGTTCTGCTCAGTTGGTAATTTACTATGAGGTATTTAATATAGGATGTATTAACTTTCATTTAAAAAAATCTTTAAATGAAACTCATTGTTCATCAGTTGTCTTTAATATAACTTGGTAGTTCATGTGATTACACGATGACCAGACTTGCTGCCTTTCTGTTGGGTTTTCCTTGGTGTAGTTGGATCTGGAAGGACAGAATGGGCTCTTGCTAGTTTGTTTGTGTTTGTTCTTGCATGGATTACATCCTTTGGTCTTGTTCTACAGTAGGCTCACGCTAAAAGAAAATGAACTCAAAAGGAAGCGTGTCCGTGTGATGTTTTCTCCCTATCAGCGGATAGATGACGTCTATGCTGCTTCTCACCTTCATCATCTTTTATCGGTGCTGCCAGTGCTCTGTTCTCTCCAAGTTGTGTGTGCACAAAGATAGAAAAGGAGACATGAAGAGCAACCGCGTGAGGAAAAGACGGTGCATGTAGCAGTGCACGCTGATGGCACTTCACACAGCCGCGTGTGTCCTGGCTTTGATATCATACAACCGTGCTGTAGGAGTCGGGCAAATCGAGGATGTTTGAAAAGGAGGTAGACTGTGCTTCTGTGTCAGCACGCTTTGGGAAGGATTGTGACTCGAGGAGAGCCTTGAATGTTTTAAAGAGCGTTCCTCTTCACCTCCAGAGGCAGCTCTGCTGTCTGCCTGTGGCTGAACATTTTTCTCTGTTTGTATACTTGGAGCACGTGGGAACCTGTTACGCACCACGTATGAGCAGCTACTTTATCATCAATCCCACGTGTTTGTGAGCTGTATTATAAAAGACAGTGTTGCACACTTAGAGGCAGCATGCATGAGCGTATGCACACATGCATATAACTATGCATGTCTCTCCTTCCAAACTGCCACACTTGAAGAGCAGTTGCATCAAAGGCAGCTGTATGTCATCTCACTTTATCTCCGTCATCTTTTTCCTCACATACTTTTTCTTGCCTCTGTCACTTCACACATTTTCTTTTTTCTTTTACTCAGTCCCATGTGCGTTTCCATCTTTGTTTCCCACCTATTCTTTTTCTCACCTTTGCCTTTCTCTGCTTGACTTGCCTGTGAGGGAGATTCTCCAAAGAAAAGTGATGTTTTTTTTTTATTATTTTATATTCATCTCCCATTTCTTCAGAGTTCACTTCTTTTGAAATGCAGCCTCAAAGGAGCCATATCACAGGTTCTTCTGTGTCCACCTTACTGCAAAACCCAGTCCCACCCCACCCAATCCATCAGACAGAGGGAGCAGCCAGCCTCACAGACTCCTGCCTCATTTCTCATAAATTAGTCTTACCTCTCACACACTTTCCTTTTGTTTCTTGCTCTTACTCATTCCATTCTCCCCATGCCCTCTCCCGCTTTCCATCTCTCTCTGGTCCTCACATTTCATTTTTTTCTTCTCACAAATGCCACACAGCAGTCCCTTAAGAAATGTCATTTCTGTCTTCTCCTTTTTGTTCTGTAATTTCTCCATGTCCTTCTTTTCTTTTGGGAATTCATTTAACGTTTGCTGCTCCTCTCCTCTCTCTCTTTTCTTGGATGCTTCTCCTTCTTGGTCCCTGACACTCTCTCCGCTCCGCTTTTCTATTCTACCAAAATCTAATGCGAGTCCTTTCTCAAATGCAATGCATAAACTGAATGTTAGGCGATTTAACTTTGGCCAAACATTAGCAACTATGATGATGCAACAAAGAACAAATAAGAAGAATATTCTTTACTTTTTCATTTTTTTCATAAACCTAACCACATGGAGCAGACAAGTACTCCCTGCAAATGGGGCCGGTGGCTTTCCAAGCACACTTTGATTTTTCTGCATCCAGTTCTGAAGGGCTCACCTGCAGTGCACTTGGACTCAGGGTGGGAGTAAAAAGACTACATTATCATACATTATAGGAAGGCTTGTTCACAGTTTGCCAATCAAAGACAATTTTTCTCTTCCTACATGTTCATACAGCAATTTTAAAAGATGACAAAGAGCATAAGATCTCTTTTTAAAATGTAACTTCTAAAACAGCTAAAACATATTTCTAGGAATTGCTTAGCTTAGTGCAAACCTTTTTTTTACTAACATTTACTTTAGACAAACACTATAACATTGTGCAACAAAGTACAATTGTAATAATATGTGGAACTAATTAATTATTGCTAGTACAGTGTGTTGTTCACCTTTTGACATATCCTATCAGGGGTCATCACTGTGAAACAGCTTTTACTGATCCTCACGTTTGGTTTGGCAGAAAGTTTTACAATTTTACGACGGCTGCAGGGTGGGTGACGCAGTGGTTAGCGCACTTGCCTCACAGCAAGAAGGTTTAAGTCCCGGCTGGGGTCTTGAAACAGTGTCACCAGTGTGGGGGACCTTTCTGTGCTGAGTTTACTCGTACAAGCGTGGGTTTTCTCCGGGAACTCCGGCTTCCCCCCACTTTCCAAAGACATGCTTCATAGGTTAATTGGGCACTCTAAAATTGTGGGTGTGGGATTGTGGCCCTGCCTTCCCCCATGAGTAGCTGGGTTAGGATCTGACCTGTGACCTTGAAAGGGATTAAAAAAACGGTTTAGAAAATGAAAAGAAAGTTTTACACTGTATTTTATCCAGGCTGCGGACCAGCGCAGGGAGACCAATTCTCAGGGCTCCCTGTGGCTAGTTAGGCAGTGGCTTTAAGGGTTTTGCATAGGAATCCACACTGGATGAAGCTGATTGCTCACCCTAGAAAACGAACCCTGGTTTCCCATGCGCCAGTCCTGCGCACAGCCAGCTGAACCATCTAGCTGCTCACAAATGAATACGAAGAATATTGCTGTGTGTATTTTCATCAGTTTCATCCACATGTCCCAGTATCCCTACAACTACAACTTTAAAAAGTTTAAACATGATTGAATAGTTCTGGGCTTTGCCTAGCTTAGTCTGAAAAGAAAATCTCAGATTTTTTCACAATAAATTAAATATTTATCTTTTTTACTTGTTTGATCAAATTTTCTTCCTTCTTTATTATGTTAAGTAAAAATTACAGATGACGGAATATTTAAACAGAAAACTTATTTTAACATCTCCTTTGGGAGTTTACCCAAATTCAAATTGCAGCTAAAAACAAGCTGCGAAAATATTTGTAAAACGACGTGACGGGTGTTTTGTGAGCTGCTGCTAGCTTGAACACTATCGAGAGCAGAGAGCAGTCCCACTCTGAAGCAACGTGCACACCACCCTCAGCAACATTCGTTCAAGTGGCCACGTCTATTGAAAAGTCTATGTAAACGTATTTAAATGTGTCTTTTTCTTGATCAAAACTCATGTTCACGCATAGATACGCACATTTTTAAGACCATTTTCGGGTTCTATGCACAAGTCACAAGGCCATTGAATGCACGTTAAAAGTTATAACAGATCAAATTTTGACTAAACAGGGACTCGTGTTTGGTAGTGCATATGCTAGGCGTCTCTTTTCATTTACGGCAGTGACAACCATTTGAAAATTGATCGTGGAAGAGAAAATAATAATTGTTGTTAGTGCCTGACCACAATTGTATGACAACAGCTCTTTCATATAATAGGATTAAAGCTGTGAAAGAAAAAGCCTGGAGCAAAGTTTGCAAGATTTTCACCACTTTGAAACTTGGCACCAACTCCAATCTTCTTCCAACTGTAGGTGGTGGACATGCTTTTGTAAATATATAAAAAAAAAGAAGAAGCTCCTCCCTTTGCATCCATCGAACAAGCTCCTCTTTGTTCCTCGCCATTTTAAAGTGTGCATGTTGCGAGAAACGGTTGGGTTTACCTTACTCTGAACAAAGGTAGCCCAAGAGAGCAGGATTCTGGCAGAAAAGAAAATCCAGATTTTCCCCCAAAAAACTGTTTCTTCAATGAAAAATTTGACTTAATTGATAAAATCGACTTATTGCCCAGCCCTACGTTTGAAGTGTATAATTAAAGCAAGTTTACAGCTTTTGTTTATAAGAAGATGCAAAAAAGCTGCATGGTTTAAAACAACTTCCTACATCAAAGGGATCATTTTTATTTTGTCAGTTAACTATTTTCTCCAGAAGCTTAGAAACCAGTGGTCAACATTTTCGATAAACATTTGCTTTCACTTTGCATAATCAGAAAGCAAAAGACTCCAATTTGAACCAACAACAACTGTCCCTTTTTCTGTTTCCCTCTTTTTCCTGTGAGATAAACTTGTCACAGTCACACTCACCCACCAAGCTCGTGTGGGTCAAAAGAGAAAATTGGTACAATGGATCACAGAAATGCAATGCTTCAAATGTGATTGTGATTCTTCTGTGCTGGATAAAGCATCTCCCACATGCTCCCGAGTGGCTAGAGAGCCAATTTGTTTGGCCACTGACAACAGAGGAGCTGTTTTTATGAGCAAGCAAGTTTTATCTCAGGTGTTGAGGTGGACCATATGTGTTTATGTTCAACAGACTATTTGAGCCGTGGTGGAAGATGAATCAGAGCTACGATTTAGCCATCTGATGTTGGACGCAGTTCTGTAATTTTACGCATGCTGGCTCTGCCGTGTCCAACCAGTGGACTCTATGAATTTCTGCAATTTTTGGACCTTTGATTTGGCTTTACTGAGCACTTTGTTGCATTGCCATATAATGCCTCTCTCAGCCCATTTTATTCAAACCAGAAGTGACTCTTCCCTGGTGGATCTCAGTGCAAAGATTTCACTTGAGAGCCCTTCTCTGGCATGCAGGCATGGAGACACTTGTGTTCCATCAAAATGCTAATAATATCATCTGCAATATCCAGAGCAATATTATTGTAGTGTTAATTGGTGGAAAAAAATGTTGATGGGAGCACCTGCCCACCCCACTGCTCAATTATTTTAATTACAATGGCTGTAATAAAAGAGAACAAATTGTGTAATGATCAATGTTTCGTCAACAAGGTTGACAGTTTTGCTCTTATTGGCTGCAGCACAGACATGTGTGGTTCATTTAGATGGCAGGAAGATACTTGTTTGAATCTCTGAGCACTAAGTGAATTGTGGACCTCAGGAGAGGGACTTTCCTTTGGTTTTATGCGCCATGACTTATTCATCACACAGCTTGTCTCTCAAAGAAGTCTTCAGGCAGTTCACATGTGCTGGTATGTGTCGCTCTGCCCCGGACATCCTCAGTGTCTAGAACTTCAAAAGGTTATTTGCCATGTGTGCAAAGAAAAGGATGAATTATAAAATAAACTCCACAATTTAACTTGTATTTCTGAAGCCAAATAAAACATTTTTTGAGTCAACTGGATAAAAAAAATGATTTGTTTTTTGAAATTGTCAAGTTAACTTTTTCTGCAGTGGCTGATGGCAAGAGGGGGTAATTAATATCTTTTTTCTGGTATTTCTTCCCTCGTATGTGTCAGTTTTTCTAGCTGCTTTCAAAGTGATAATGCTCGCCGGCTCTTGCCCCCAGGGACTGTTCCATCTTATTAACTTGTCTTGGGAGACAGGGCTGCTGTGCAGCCTGCCTTAGCGCCTGTAGGAATGGAGAAGGACCTTTATGTCCTGCTCTGCCTTCTTCTGCCCCAAACGCTCGCTGCCTCACAGCAAGCGTTTGTACTCAGATGTGTATAAGATTATGTGAACTCTCATACCATCTGACACAAGAAGGGAATAGTTTAGCAGTCAGAGAGACAGTAATGAAATATAATCACTTTGTGGGGGCTCACGTCTGTAGGCAGAAGCTACGTTTGCTTGCGCAAAGTTGACAATGTGCAATCAGCAATGTGTGCAAGTGGCCAAATCCAATGAAAAGTCTAAATAAAGGCATGTGAATGTGCGTTTTGGGTTTACGCGTTCAAAACTCTTGCCTTTCTACGAAGTTTCTTTGACTGTTTTCAGACTCTACTTAAAAAACGTGCGGCTATTGAACATGCTTTAAAAGTTAAACGAGGTCGAACTTCAACCAATCAGAGACTCCGATTATGTAATGGCATTTGGATGGCTTTCCTACACATTCACGGAGGTGCCAACGGTTTCAAAATTGATTATAGAGGAGGAATTAATAATTGTGGTTTTTACTCGGCTGGATCATGTGACACCAAGCCTTTCATATCTCAGAATAGAGCTGTGAAAGACAAAACCTGGAGCAAGAGTCACGAGATTTGCACCACTTCGACATTTGGCACCAAACCTCTTTCAAGTATAGTTGATGGACAGGTGCTAGTAAACAGTAGAAAAGAAAAAGACGGAGAAGCTCCTCCCTGCTTTTCCAGTGTGAACACAAATATGCTAAAATCATGTTCAAGACATGCCCGGTGTGAACAAAGCTTTAGAAGGGGCAGATTGTCTTTGACAAAAGCAGACAACGAGCACACATATATATCTTTTACTTTTCTGATGGAGAATCAAATGATGCTCAGCCCTCTTTAAAGTCTGCTGCTTGTAATCACATTAATGTCGAGTGCTTAAAACTTTAGCTGGAAGCTACAAATCAATCAATAACCCCATCAGATGGATCCGTTTCTGCAGACGTCTTACAGTAGACATCCTTAGTGACTGTAATATCTGACCGGTTGATATTCCACGTTCCATGCTATCCAGTAAAAGGAAGCTTTCAAAAGGCTCTTCCCTGAAGCCGTTGTCATGTCTGGCCTGGCTGAACGTAAAAAGATATGGACAGAGAAGAGGCATTAGACAAACAGAGCCATTTATAAGTGTCTGCTTTGTAATGTGATTTTTATGTCATTGTGTCATTTCAAATAAAGAACAAAATCATCTGCTCCTTTTGAATAACGTAGCATGCTCATTAATAGGAGGAAGACAAATGGCAGGTGTCTACAGCACAGCCGGCTAATTTTTTGCACAAGAGGACTCACTGATTTAACCAACTGGATGAAAAAAAATACAAACAAAATGTAAAATGGTTTTCTCACTGCTGTTTACTTAAGCCGTCAGTATCTTCTAAGAGAATCAATCTTAGATTTACCAAATGAAACCAAATTAGCCAACATAAATTAGGCAGTGCATATTCATTATGCCTGTCTCTGTGGAATTCAGCAAACTCTGCTGCTCCTTCATCCTTTAACTGCACTATCATAAATGCAATCATGTGTTTTATCTAGAAGCTTCTGAAGGCTTTAAGCACTGCCTGTTGTTATTGCGCATTCTAGGCACAGATTAAACTACTGAGACTCTGAAATATTCTGTTTACTTCCGTTAGCTTAACCTCCGTTTGAGCCATTTTACAGCTCATTTTTCAAGCCACTCATGCTCCTTTGTTATTGTCCTGTCTTTCATGCATCAATAGGTGGATTATTATACATCCCTATGTGTAATTGGAGGGCAGGTTAGACAAGAGGATAATTAAAATAGTGAGTGTTGCTACTCCATCTATTTTCCTTGAGCTGTCTTGAAGCCTGACTCGTTATGTTAGTGTGCCCTCCTTTGTCCTCCAAGTTAATACTGTCAATGTGGCTGTGACTGAGGACACACAGCACTCTCTGATGATCAAAGACTAATATTGTCACATCACGTGTAAGGAAAGTGGATTCAGCAGAATTGCACCCCGATAGTGTACCACAATATATTTAAACAGTTTTAAGTTTACTTTTGTTGATTGACTTGACTCTTAAAACAGCTTTCGGATTTTATGGATCATTAGATAACTGTTGTAGTCCACTTTGTCAGTTCCAGTCAGAATTCTGCTGCAGATCCTTCATTAAACTTTGGAAGGTCACATGTCCATATTACACTTAATAATATCGAAAGTGACTAAACAGTCCCTCCTTCAGCTGCCACATCAAGTTTGTAACTGCTGCTAAAATTGGAGCCCAATGGGTTCATCAACATATTGCAGACTGCAACCGTGTTTTTTTTTCTCTTTGCCCCCAGTGGGAAGAGGCAGCAGCTACTGTAAGACACTCAAAAAGCTGCTACACTTTAAATGGTCTCAAGAGAAGCTCAGTATATCACAAGGAAGTTTGTTGGGAACAGTGTAAATTAATTAGTGTTTTTTTATGCATTCTCCTGCATTAATGCTTAATTTGGTGATAACATGCATTAGCATAGCTTTGTTAAGTGAGTGCTTTTTCTTGGTGTTGATTGTTGTGTGAGAAATGAGTTTAATAAAGAGGAATATTCTCACCTTTATTACGTCTTCATTGGAATGTTTTGTTTGATACAATCTTTTCTATGTGAGTTCCATACACAGCGCGTATATCTTTAAAATGTCATTTTATTGTGACCCTATGATCAACATTTTTATCTTTAACTTTAATTTTATCAATAATAATAATAAATTTTATTTGTTTGTTTCCTTTCTTGGAACCTAAGATTGTAAACTTAATGGTCATGGCTCACATAGCCAGTATCCCGCCTTTCACCAAGGGAAACTCTTTAGTAGAAGAGAGTCCAACCCCTCTTGGTGAGTTTTGTTTTAAATTCTATGTGTATCGGTACAGCTCAGCCTCCTGCACCAGAACAGGCTCTTTACCACCCAGATCCTTAGGGTCAATGTCTATGTCATGGCTAGTCAAGGTACCTGTGCCCTCAAATCACAATGCATTTGGCCCCTGTGGTCCTCCCTGTGGGTGGTGGGCATATGTGAAAGTAATCTCATCTCTTTGAGCTATGTCCAGCTAAGTCCCATAGGAGGAGCCTCGTCTGCAATCCCCAACCCTGGCTTGACCTAGCTACAGGGTGGAGTTCTGTTGACGTCAGTCTGGGTGATGTAGCAGGTTATGTAACATTCAAACCATACAGTCTGACTTGTTACCATGAACCTGTTTGACACAGGAGACCCTACCCATGACGTTTGCTCAGAAAACATAGCTTCTAAAATCACTCAAACCCAACCCCCAACTACCACTACATTAAAGTAGCGAGACACAAAGAAGAGAAGAACCTGCTAATGATAATTCTCATTTTATAATTTCACTGTTTAACTACATCACCTGTGAAGACATTTCACAACCTTTTTTAAACTCTTATTAGATTTCAGCATTGGACTGTCACCTTATTTGGTCACAGTTCCTCTGGATAGTCATAAACCTTCACACTGTCACTGGGATGCACCAGAGTTCACTTACAAGTCAACCAAAACCCTTTTTACACGCAAGTTAGAGTTTGCTGGTTCGGTTTGTACCAGAGTTTAGATGAGCTTTTACACTGATTAATGAAGCAAACTATCTGGGAAAACAGTGTGTACTAAATAAAAAAATAAAAAAGTGAAAAAAAATTTCAACTATTTAAAAAAAAAATTCCTTCATAAAATATACATTCAGATTTAGCCATTCAGAAACAAAACTCAACAATTTCCTAAGACTAATGTTTTTTTTTTTTTTTGCTGACACAGCAAAACTCACAGCTAATATGAAAGGTAAAATGTGGAAGTTAATTTTTTCTGTCAATACACCATTAAAAATTGTTTCTTCAAAGCAAAAGCAGGAGCTGCTTGATCTGCTGTGTCACTCCTTAAAAACCGGTGTGAGCTCCAGGTGGAACAGAAAGTATGAGGAGGTTGACATTTCTGCACTCTGTGCTGTCTCTCAATCTCGTCTGGAGAGGACAGTTTGACATCTGACCTCTTTTTGCTTCAAGTTTTGCTTGATATGAGATGTCCCACACTCTGATGAATCTTCAAACAGCAGCGCCTTCATATTTTCATAGATATTTAGAGCGTGCTTAAGTTAAGGGAAATTTCCTACAATTAAACTTCTGCAGCAAAAAAAGCTTTGATTTTTGCATCAAAGCTGTCTGTAATTCTGATAGAAAAAAGTGTATTGGGTTTCTTTCATTTGTTTTGTCTGAAAACATTTATTTGTCAGTGGATAAGCTGATATATATATATATATATATATATATATATATATATATATATATTATACTACTAGTATGCCGCTGTAGGCATCCGTTTATTTTTTTGCAGGTCCTCCCAAGTATTGTTTTTTTGTTATTGTTATTTATTTATTTTTTATTTTTTTGCTGACAGAATAAGTATTCCAATATATTTTTTTCAATTATTTCTTTATAAAGAGAAATAAATTAATATTGGAAAATTACAAGCTGTTGCCTTAAAGACAACAGCTTGTGAAAAAAAGCAAAACAGGCACCACTCAAGCTGTAGACGTTACTTTGTTGATGCTCATATGTTCTTATGTCAACTTGAGTAGAGTATGATGCCCCAAAAGCTGCACTGATTTTACCATATGTACTTACAGTATTTAATGATTTCAGTCTTGCCTTTTAATGCCTTATTATTATACATAGTACATAAAAGACATAAAAGTCTTTACAGTTCTGCTTATCACACTGTCATACAAATGAAACTTCTGAGTTAACACTTAAAAATGAAGATATTTAAGACAATAAAAATGAAAAAGAAACATTTTCTTTCAGGCTTGTTTTTGTTAAATAGCTGCACATTGTCATATAAAATGTAAAAACATTGTGATTAATAGTGATTAATCACAACCCAAAAGTGTGATTAATATGATTAATTTTTTGATTCATTGACAGCACTAGTTTAAAAACTTACCCATTGGTTTATAAGGTCAAGTGCTACTCCTGTGACTAAAGTAGAACTGGTAAACATACATTTTACTTTACCTTTTAATGAACCATACAGTGCTCAGCAAAAATAAGTACACCCTCTTTGAAAAGTTCTAATTTAATCAGAAGCGTGATGAACAAAAGAACAATTTCCAAACTTTCCACAAGGATGAGTTTTATTGAACACTTATTTAACTCCAAAAAATGAAATGAAGATGAATAATGTAACTTAGATCACAAAATCTTCAGTTTTACTCAAATCCATTGTAGCAAAAATGAATACACCCTGCATCAAAAACTACTACATCTAGTATTATGTGTGAGCAACGTGATTTTGAAGGACAGCACCAAGTCTTCTAGGCATGGAAAGAACAAGTTGGCGATATTCCAAAAACAGTGATCTTTGTCTTGTCCCTCCAGAGGATAGACTCCCACTAGTCTTCCTCTTTTCCAGCATGGGCCCTAGCAAATTCTAGGCATGGTCTTTAGGAGAGGCTTCCTTCATGGACTGCATGTCTTTCCTCTGCAGTGTGTGCCGTATGGTGTCACGGTAAACGGTCACTCCAGTTTGGCTTTCTGCTGCTTTAGCTAACTGCAGTGAACTTGCATGGTGATTTTCTTCAACCCTTCACATCAGAAGACGCTTCTGTCGAGATGTTAACTTGTACGTACAGGTAATAAGTACTGTAATATGCACCATTTTTCTTAAGGTTTTTGATCACTTTTGCTACAGTATTTTGACAGATATGAAAAGCTTTGCTGATGTTCTTGTCGCCCTCGCATTTTTTGTGTAAAGAAATGATTTATTTTCTCAGATTTTGTGACATTTCTCTTCCATGAGGAGCCAATTCTGACAGCATGAAATGGGAAGGGCTTTTATTTGTTGAGTAATGCTCTTTTATAGTCACCTGTGTCCTGGATACATGTTAAATGAATCATTAGACTCACCTGCGGTTGAATGCCTGTTAATAAGAATGTTTTAGTCTTAAATGTAGCTTTCTCCTAAGACTATATTTGGGGTGTACTCATTTTTTCAACATGAGCTTGAAGGAATTAGTTGGAAAATCACTTGTGGGAGTATTTTTCTAGAATATCTCATAGAAATTCTGAAAGAACACTAAAGGTTTCCTGAAAAATGTAGTGGGGTGTACTTATTTTTGCTGATCCAAATACCAATACCTGGTATTTGGATTATCTTGGGAATCTATATTTTGTCAAATATTAAACTAGTGACCAAAATCAGTACATAAAGCAAAATTTATTAAATAACTAAGTCCAGCTCTATTTTAAATTGCAGCCTTAACTTATTCAATTTACAGCTGCTCCTTTGATAGAACTTAATTGACATTTTTCCGGTTTTGTGAGTTTTGATTACAGTGTTACCTCACTACATTGTGGTTCACCTTTCGCTGTTTTACTGATTATTTTCCACGCAACTTTTTTCTAAATACTGTACTGTGTTCTGATTCACTGTTGATCCTGTCAATCAGCCTCTTCCGTTCTGTGCCTCCTGTACAGAAACACGGCATGTTCAACTTGCCAGAATTACATCTGTCTTCACTGTGAGCATATCTTTGTTACTGGACTTATTTTTCTATGAAGGTTTGAACTTTGAGAATTAAAACAATAGAGAAAAGTGGAAAAATGTTAATGTATTTAACCTCCTGAATATCAGAGGAAAAAAAGTAAAAAAAATTTTTAATCCATCAAAAACTGCAATTCCCAGACCCCCTCCCCGTCACATTTGGTATCATTAAAAAAGCACCAAACGTCGATTTTAGATACCAAAAGACGTTCCTTCAGTACTATGCAGTGGCTTAGAGATGTTTGGTTTAGAAATGTCCTCTACAGAGGACACATTTGCATTGCTGGTAGTCAGGAGGATAAAGTGTGTAGTGAGGCGTCTTACATCCTTAAACATCTGTAATCCTACTTCATAGATTTTACCTATCACAGGTGATTTATGGATTGCATCCCCAATGATACATTAGAGAACACCAACTAAAATACTCCACAGATACATGTTACCTTTAGCCAAAGGTAGACAACCTTGTTTGATAGCTACTTAAAAATGATCTGTCTTAGACTCTGCCTAACCACATAAGAATTATCCTTTCAGGTTTACAGTAGTAATAATGATGATGTTAGGGCTCAGACAAAGCGCAACATTGCATGGCCTGACAGCCTGGGCTCCCAGATGGCAAAAGCTGACCATACTAGAATGGTGGTATTGCCTAAAGCAACAGAAAAATTGGAATGACAGTGGCAAAGTCATGAATATCACAACCAAGGAGTAAGCAGGGAGCCATGTGTTTGTTTCCACAAGTCTGGAGGCTGACACCGTCTAAGTGAATTGTCCAGAGCGGTTTTGACAGCTAGTAGAAGGCATGGCTAAATTATGATGGATGATGACAACAGGATTGTTGCAGAAAGAGCGTTGATGTGTTTTGTTGCTCATGGAAGAACTTCTATGCATCTATGTAATGTGAGACTAGTTTAGTGATGCTGGGAAAAACACAAAGTGAAACGTATTTGAATCTGATGGTTATGAGAAAATGTTCCCGAATAATTCAGATTTTTCATATGTGCACGTTGATTTCAATATTTTTTTTTTACAACATGAAGAAAATAGCCTGGAAATTTTCTAGGAAAGTAAAAATAAAGTAAAAAAAAACAGAGCAATGCTTTTGGATTGATGGTAGATTTTGTTGCTTTCTTGTTTTTCTATCAATAGCTTTTTTTTTCCATGAACATGAATAATTCTCTTGGCAAGTGCAAAATTAAGCAGCTTATTCATGAAAACTTGATTGCAGTCCTTCATTGCACCAGACGCCTTTTTTTCCTAATATAAAAAGGCAATGTAGCATTTTCAAAGGCAACATTAAAGCCCTGAAAATGTTGTGAGCTTTCTTTAATGAAAATGGAACAGCTGCACAAGACTGCAACCCTCCACATGAAGTTTTTACTTTACAGAAGCCATACGTACTCTATCATTGGCTGGTTTTTTATTCAACCAGAAGCACACTTTACCGTCTGCAAGTGTGTTTCTAGATGAATATTTCAATCCTTCGTTCATTGAAATAACAAGTATTTATTGAGCGTATTTCTCATCTTCACATTAAGGACATTTTTGTTCATTTCTATTTGAATTAGTCTATTTCTGAAGGACCATATTATAACTAAAGTCTCCTTAGCACAAAGAAAGGAAAAAAAACATAAAACCTAGACAAAAAATAAAATAATTGGTATAATTGGTATAAAAGGTATAAAATTGGTATAATCCAATTAATTTGTAAAGGTGACCAGTAAATTACATTACATAATTTACGGTGTAATCCTGCATCCTGTAGGTGAGAAGCTTTGAAGAGAAAAACTCCCTCCAACACAAAGAGACTTCCATCAGGACCAGTCAATAAAGAAGAGAATCTGCCCTGGCTAGTAGGGGTCACAGAGGGCAGTAAAAAGACTGACAATAGCAACAGGAAATTCACTGGAACATCTGTTATGAAGCAAAAAAGAAAGACGAGTTTGTAAGGGCAGCTGTCACACTTTGTCCAATAAGTGTGTGTAGTCTCACCAAGGTCACATGAGGACCTCTACTACTTCTTACAGAGGGAAGACCAAAACGCAATCCACAAAAGTTTCAAAAGCTTTTTCAGATTTAGTGCCAGATAAAGAAAATATAACGTGATTAAAAAAAAAAAACTTTCTCGTAACCTGGATGTTGAGTCAGTAAAAATGTGTAACAGTCGCGGTGCAGTTCCACTCAACATAGAGCCCTTTTTAGATCAAAGGTGGCTCCCATCGCCATGCCAACCTAAGTACAACCCACTCTCACTCCCAAGTTGTCACATATTGACGCTTTGGGTGTCCCCAACCCGTCGTTTTTTGACGTGCTGGCTCATCTAATTAAATAAGGCTCCCCTACCTCCAGGCTGCAAACTGGTACCGGTCCGGTACCAGACTGCACCTGGACCCCAACCCTAACCGTAATTGGAACAACCAGCGCTTCCAAGAACAAACAGCCGGCATGTCAAAAAACGACAAGATGGGGACACCCAAAGCCTCAAAGAGTGACGCAGAGGGCTCCTCACCCATATGTGACAATATGTGACGACTGGGAGTGAGGATGTGTTGCCTAAGTAGCAATTGTCTCTGAAACAAGTAGACCAAAAAAAATAAGAGAACAAAACATGTAACCACAAATCAACAGCTATGTTAACATGCAACTGCAATTCATTTGAAACATACAGCCAAAGAAAGAAAAACCAAATCTCTATTCATGAACAATATCAGACATTCAGAGGGATATCATAAGTCAATCTTTGCTTATGATCAAGTAATCAGCTAGTTGGATGAATATGTTAACAGTTTACATGATTTCAAACATTCAGTGATTTCAAAAAATGTTTTTATTAAGTTGAAGCTCAACAATACAGGTTTAGTGTTGGCAGCCGCCAAACTAGTCAAAACATTCTTAAGCATTCTCTTTGAAAGTTCAGACGTCTCTGCCTCAGCAACTATGACGAATACATCAAGAAAGAGAGCAGACAGTACAGTAAAGAGGGTGAAGTAACATGCCCTGAGCATCCAAGACAATTCCCAATTTTATAGCAGTATTACTAAATGGATAGCTCAGGGTCACACATCCCAAACTTAGTAATAAAGTTGAATCAGAAAGTTTCAACTTTGGCCTTAAATAAGAAGTATCTTCCACAGGAGAAAGGCCTGGAAGATGCCGTTGAAGTTTTGTAAATTCTAGGAAACAGTGATCTTTTTGCCAGGTCGCCTTTGTAAAAGAGATCTGTATCTCAATGGGTCTTTTACCTGATTAAATAAAGGTTAATTAAATAAAGGCACGTCTTGCAGGTTGAGATGTGCAGAGGGATGCGCTCAGTTTTGAAATTGTGGAACGTTGACATTTTAGTGACACGAAAGAGCGTGTTTAATTTAAATTTTTACACTTAAGTGATCCTTTTTCATTTAAATTTTTTATTATTTTTTAAATAGCCTTTCACACGAGAAAGGCGGATATTGTCTCCAAACACTTGTTAGAAAGTGTTTGTGTCTGATAACTAAAAAGAGACTTACTATTAGGTGATTATTTTTTTTAATTAATACAACACATTAGTAATGCCTCTCTCTTCTTTGTTAAGACAAAATGTTACTGTCATACATTGCTATTGTAATGAGTTACTCCCCACACTGTATTTAACAGCCTGATAATTAGGAATTACATTTGTATAATCCTAAAGCAACAAATGCTACAAGAAATTTTTCACTCTAAGACCAGATGGTCCTTAATTTAGCAACAATACAGTGGTGAAATGAAGGCAGTTGCAAAACAGAATTTATGATTGTATTAAATAACATTCTAACAATAACACACTTCTCACTGTGGGACTCAAAGACAATATTGGTTCTTTATATTATTCTTGAGTGAATGAGTGAATGGAAGAAGCTACCACCAACCTTTATGCAGTGGCCTAATTGCCAAATCATGGAAGCATGTCACCCTGTCTGAGTTCAGGGGATCATTCAGAGATACAGGGAGTTTCTCTCCCACATTGTTCTGCGGTTTACATTGCAAGACACTTATCATGAGCTTCTCTGCCATTCTGGTTTTGGGCTTTCCCCACTGATCATATTAGCACGTCACTACCAAGGTAATGTTCCCTATTGGTTGATATAATGCCAGCTACTCAAATAGCACCGCAGGACCTTTCAATCTGTGTTTACATTGACTTAACATTAAAACTGACTTCACCCACATTGCACCGAATCACATTGGTTATGAACGCAGCATAACAGTGTAACCCAGTTAGTGTTGTAGATCTGCAATAGACCAAAAATGACTCTGGGATTGTGAGGTAAACCCTTCATTCTCCATTTATTTAAACAAACTGCAGCTTTTCATTAAAAAATGACTAAAACCAACCTAATGCAGTTATACAATTATGTTCATATATATATTCATCTATAACTGAGGTAACCGATTTGACTGCATTTGATGCTAATTGTTTTTGCACATCAAGCCTCATCACATATAATGATTATTAACATTAGATGATGACAAGTTGAGAACTTTACCAATCTAAACTATTATAAAAAAATGTACTGCAGGCTCTTCAGAAAAATGACTTAATAGCCAAAAATAAAACTGATTGGCATTTTACAAAGAAGTGGAAGGATGTTGAGAGTTGTCAAAGCACTCCCAGCTTGCAACTTCAAGTGTTTGAAACATCATTAGGAGTTGGGAACTAATGGAACACTGTGAAGGTCATACAGTACAATTTCTGGAGACAAAGATAACGTTTTGATAAACTGCTCAGTAGAAGGTACAGCAAAAATCTCTGTTACTAAAAAGAACCTAAAGGAAGGTAAAGCTGACTCAGGTTTGCAGGCTTCCACTGTGCACAGTAAATGAGAAAGCAGTCTGCAAAAAAGCTCGTTCAAAATTGAGCTTTTCTGCAGCCTTTTCAAAAGCTGTCAATCCCCGAAATCTAACTAGCATCATCTAAATTAGACACCAGAGTGCATGTGTGTGCAACTTCCTAAGAAAAACATAGATTGCCTTCTACTTGTTATACCACAAAGAAACTATATGTTTTTTTATATATCAGGCATGGGTACCAAAAATCACAGCAGTAAGTAATTAATTAGAATTGTTCATTTTGTTTTTTTTCCCTTAAAACTGCAGAAATTATTTGTTCACAGACGGTTAAAAAAGGACTTTTCCTTGCCAAAAACTGGTACTTGCAAAACTTGTCAGTAAGTGGTTGCACCTGAGGCTACACAACCAGAGCAGGTGAAAGGGGAAAAAAAAGACTTTTATCAGTAAAAGTGTTCATCCAAATATGTGTCATAATTTAGGATCTGCACCTTCTGAATGTGGACAGTTCCCGTCACAACACCATGATGTAATCACACTTCAAATGTACACTTCAAAGGACACTTCAAATGTGGCCGACAAACAGCACTTCTTTTCCCATTCAACAAAAGCTTCAGAACACTTCAAAGCCCAACTGATCCCACAAGTCTGCCAACATGGAGGGAAAAAAGCTCTAAGTAGGAAACAACGACTGAGAAGTGTTTGAGTTCATTCCTCTCTTCTTTAAAGTAAACTGACTGCACCTCAGAGGGTGGAGCTTCTGAGCATGTCCACAGCTTAAAATCAACCAGAAGGTTTCTTCAACATTGATTCAATGTAAGACAAACTTATTTTAGCTGTGTTTGGTATTTGCGCCACGTCTAAGTGCACCTCTTGCAATCATCTGAAGCTCAAGAGATTTAAATTTTGACCTTATATTAAGCAAGTAAAACTATTTTATTTTAAGCTTGCAAAGAAAAATGTTCCAGCTATTAGGCCTTAGTCACAACTGCCAGTACGTGAAAGTAGGTAGGTAGGCTGTCTGTGGGTGAAGAATGGGTAAATCTGAATGGCGCATGTAGGTGCCATGCAGGAAATGTTTAGATTAATCCATAAAAAGAAAATGTTCATGCACATCTTTCCTACGGACATGCTGCGGGCATCAGGTTGTAGTAAACACTTGAGCAACACATAAGAGTAAGTAAAGGGGAAGTAGGTGAGAAGCAGGTGTGTTTAACAAATTTTATTAAACATTTTCTGACCCCTCAAACCTTGCGCAGGAAGCCCATCAGTGCTGTTCAAGTGATGGGTGTGTGCCCCCCATGTGTCCCTTGTACACAGGCTGGCTCAGAGGGTAGTTTGTTACAAATACTTCACAATACACTTACCACATGCACGTCAATCGTACGTTGAGGTGGCCGCACAAGCCACAAGTGAACTGCAAAACACACGTGTGCCCCTCTTCAGATGCAGCCCCCCCCTCTCTACAATCCTCTACAGGTCAGAACAACCTAAAAACCTTCAGCACCCATACTGGGGTTGACCCGTACAGGTGCTTGTGACTAAAGGTTTGAGTAAATTAAACATTAATTTACACAAGGCTAATAGTCTTACTTTTTTCAAAATTTATAGGTTGAATTCCATTAGATTGATTGAATTAATATGAAAATAATCATATGATATCAAATAATCATCATATATTGAACCTAACTTCCCCTATCTTGTAAAGATTTTCCTTAGAACACCCTTATTGGTCAATTTGCAATTGGAGCTTATAAACTCATTCTGTATGTATATACATGTAGCATAGAATCCCTAATAGCATAAAAATGTAATTCCCCACCTGGTCTTTGCAGCAGATGGGGTATGAGAACATTTCGTCCCCAAGTTCACTTGTCCTTTGGCTTCTTCTGGCATCAAGACTCCATCTCCCAGTAGAGAGTAGCTTCTGGGTTGTTGCCTGCCCTTCTTTCCTCTTGTCCTCCCCCTAAAAACTGAGTCATTCACTCATTGCCTCTCTCTCTCATCCAGTCTGCTCTTTCCATTTGGCCACCGGGGAGGTGTGTGGCACTGGAGCAAGCATTGTTGATAGAGCATCTGTTTAGACATGGTGCAGGATCTGTGGCATGTGGGCAAGCAGCTGGGGGTTCGAGCCAGGGAGACATTATGTCATATTACATATCTTGAGATATCTCGTTCACTTTTATCAATGCCCATTCCGCAGGCACACACTCCCACAGACAATCAGCAAAACAAACACATGCCATCGCTATTCCCTTAACTACAATCGCAGTGTCTCTGATACTTGAAAATGTGGATTTAGGCTCCTAATGAAGATGTTCTGAATAATTTGTTTTTATATTTTATAGAAGTTTTGTAATGTCCCCATTAAGCAGCAACACTTTGAAAATCTGTTTTAAAGGCCATTTCATACCAGGGGGCTTGAGACCAATATTTTGGTATCTTGGGTTTATTGGGGCAGCCAGACAGAAAGAGAGCCCTATCCAGATAATCTCTGCACATCTCTTCTAGATGGCCAAACTTATCATAGCTCACGCAGCTTGCTGCCAATAGATTTTCATCTTTGGCAGCAGATAAAACAGAGGATTTGGTGCTGTTTTAAACTACCCAGACTCCGTCTTTTTATGTTGTTACACTGTGCTATGATGACATCTCAATCTTTCACTAGTTTTTGTTTTGTTGTTTGTTTTTGTTCAGCTCTCATTAGAATTTGTGTCTGGATGTACTAATTGTAAATAAATACTAAAGGTTAATAAGTTGTTAGTAATACTAGCATTGAAGTAGAAATCCATCTACGTAAACTAAACAAAAAGAAATAAAAAAGCTTGGATATATTGTTAAAGCATAAATATTGCACAATTAACTGACGTGCAAAAAATACATTAGCTAACTATTCCAGAAATAGTAGATATTGATTTTTATCCAGTCAATTTCTAAAGAAGTCATATGTCTGACTTAAGGTGCAGTTACTTGCATCTGTACATGGGCTGACCCATATTGGTACTGTGGGTTTTTGAGTTTTTGGTTGCTGGTAGAGGGTTGTGGAAAGGGGTTGTTGGTTCAAGGTGCATCTCAATGGAGCACAAGTATGTTTTGAAGTTCCCTTTGTGGCTCATTGAAAATAGAATGTACAATTGTGGTGCGTGTGGTTGCTGTATCGAGAAGTATTTGTAAGGCTAATGTGAGTTTTGTGCTCTCATGATGCACTGATGATGCTGTTGCACCGTGTCGTTACGCCACACTATCTCATTAGTTAAACATTGTTTACGACTGTGTTTTATGGCTAGATAGGGGTGTGTGTGGGCGTAAAATGGGAAAACCTTTATGGAGCACACAAGGAGCAAACGCTTATCAAGTGACCAGCACTTACAGGACCTTTGTGCAGTTGCCAGTATTTGGGTGGAAAAGAGGAAAAAATCTGTACAACACCCTTGTGTCTCAACTACTTCAACCTTACTTTATCCTTACTGTTGTATAAATGTTCCCTATGACCTGTTGCCCACAGCATGCCAGTAGGGAAAAATGCACTTGAATCTTTTCACTCTACATTCTCACAGAGCGGTTTATGATCTTTCTGTTTTGTGGGTGCCACCTACGTGCCCTGTACAGGTTTACACATTTTTCAGGCCACCTGTATTTAACCTTAAGGGAAGTTTTGATTAAGCCATTAAGTGAACGTGTTCATTTTATGCTTACCAAGAATAATAGTATTGTAATATTAAAGCTCATTGCTTGTGATTAGTGAGAATATTGTTGAGATGCCAACAGAGAGGTCAACAGAGGCACAGGTATATCTACAGGTAAATGTGCTGTTTGGTTGATTCAAGTCCAATGTGGATGTCTGAAACAAATTCAAATAGTACTTGCTTGTCACATTTAAAGGAAAAGTCACTGTAGTGTTTTAGTAATAACTATCCAACGTTCAAAGATATTCATCCTGCAAAATAGTTTGCACTGGATCTGGTTCTGCTCTGGATCCTCTGTTCTTGTGTATAGTTTGTCAGGGAAAAAATTTGGGAAAAGGGACAGCAATTAGTGTTTTCCAGCTGTTTTTTCATTTCCAACAAAGAGGAGAAATCATCCTCCAAAATCTAATTTTCTCTACTCTCCATAAATGTTAGAGTCCTTATTTCAGCACTTCTTTATAGGAAAGAAAACCTTTCTTGGATATTGTGAAAGTGCAAAAATGCACAGACAAATATAAATATTTGTGACTACAGCTCTGACTCTTTTAAAATATCTCCCTAAGTGTTTTTTCTGTCACCACAATGTCACTGTCAAACGTGGTGTCATATTTTTCTCTACCTGTGATCAAAACCTTTTTTGTGCTTTTATTTTATTTATTTATTTTATCTTTTATCTAAGTTTCAGTCAAGCGCTATAAAGTTGCCTTTACAAACTCTTAATATAGAGGCTATTATACATAGGCCTGCAATCTTAAAGAACTGAAGTGAATTTGAATACTACATGGAGCCAAAGTAATCTGATATTATATTAAATTTCTCAGACATATATTTGGGGAAATATCTGTAAACGGCGTCATTGATTATGGCACTTTTCTATTCCTTTAAACACACTCAAGACGCATTTGGTGCCTATTTTTTCTTCAAAGGAACAACTTCATGGTTTAAGTATGTAAATGGTTCAGCACACACCTGATCTCTGCTTTGAGTCGCAGAGATCAGGTGTGCACAATCATGTCATCAAATTGAAAAGCTGTCATTTAAAGCAAATGGTTTTCTCTGAAAAGGTGCAGGTGCACGTCCAGATGAAGACTCAAGTAATTTCACCCATTTCCGTGCTCACTTTTCTGTGAATGTTTTGTTAACCATTACTCCTAAGTAATGAATTTCAGAGATTGCATGGAAAGACAAGCATCTTGACTATCGCATGTATTTATAACTGTTGGGCTTTCTAGTCTTATTTTGAAAGGATGTATTAACGTCTCACTTTTTTTGCTGCTTATTTGATTTCTCTCAAATAAAGAGTTCAGTGTCAGGTTTTTGAATTGTCACTCAGCCACCAGTTTCAGGTTCATGATCATCAGCTGTTTTCGTTTCTGTTAATTACCCTCAGTCTATTTACGTGTCTGGTTTTCAGTTAATCCTTGTCAGGTCATCTGTTTCTTGATGCTCTGCCACCTTATTGTTCCCCTCCATGGGTTTTTGTCATGTTTAAGTTTGTTTATTAAATGTTTAAGTTTCCTCCACCAAGCCTGGTCTCCTGCATTCTGGGTCCTCCACCACCACTTCTGTGACATTCAGTACTTTTATGAATGTAAAGAAGCAACAAAACATACTGTATCATTTAATGTTTGGCACGAGGCAACAATAAACAAATGTGATGCACTGTTGACAAACCTATTAATGTATCAAAAATTCAAAAATGTGAGATGATTCAGTCGGATTGCTCAGAGAACAGACTGCCTGTAATTTCTTTTAATAATTACTTTATACTACAGAGTCCCTCTTTTATTAAAGGGATTTCGGAGTGTTCCTTATTGACTCGCTGTCTTAACAGTATAAGAAGGCCTCCAGTGTAAAGGTGCATAATCCTTTACAAGTACCCCATCCACAAGATGAGTTAAACTGAGAAACTGCAGCTGGAAGTGTTGACCGTTAGCTTAAAATGAAGAAAAATCTCAGACAGTTAATTACCAAAGCCAAACTGTTTGTGTAGAACAAGAAAATCTAAAGACATTTGCTATTAGTGGAGTCTTACAGCCATATGCAGTGATTAAAGCTGTGAAATTAAACATTTGTCGTCAACTTTCCTCTCAAATGCTGGTTTTGTTTGTGCACCATACACCTTAAGTTGCAGGTAATCTTTTTTTTTAAATTTTGCTTTACTCAAGTTAGATCATTTCTTCTTACATCTAAAATAAAGTGTTGCAATCAAAGTACATGGACATTTTGAATGATTATGAAATATTGCCCACTCAGTCTTTACACTCTAGCTGGCCTGCTGGCCTGACGGTAGACGTTCTTACGGTCAGTTATGGGTTTATAGCCGGGGACAGAGCTGTCTTCCATGCCATTTGTTGTGTCTGACCTTTAAGATGATGAAGCGTGGGGAGAATGACCCCTGGCAGGATTTGTTCAAAGAGCAGCCTCGTGGTAACGGGGGGTCTACTGCCTGGCAGCCTGCTGTGGGATTGATCAGTCCCTCACTCAAAGGCCAAATACTGAAAACCTAGCCAGAAGAGAAGGCCATGCAGGACGTGGAGCCATCCTATGCTTTGAAGCCCTCTCCAATATAGTTCAGCTACTTTGCTGCATGAATAAACATGTCTAACTCCTGTCTGTTCATCTGTGCTTCTGTCCTTTCCTTCCTTCCTTCCTTCATCTGTCTGGAATGAGCTTACATTGACAATACTGCAGATGGTTTGGATTTTTAGTACCTTTTTTCTCTGCTCGCTCCTCCTTTCCCTGTAAGTTCTAGACAAAACGTGACTTTTTACTTGAGACTACAAAACTTAAACAGAGTTCAAAAGTCCATTCAAAAATTCTTGTGCCAGTAAATAAAAAGTGCTCTCCAAAAAAACAGAGCAGCTTCAATGACATGACGCGGAGAAAGTTCTGAGCATAAATCCTTCCAGTCTGATTGTTCCAAAGGAGAGAAGGAAAGTCAGGAGAGTGCTCGAGGTCAAAAGACAGACTAAAAGCAGAAGTTGTTTGAGGTTTTTGAACCGTTTTTATTCTCGTCATACATGCAAGATGCTTAACATGTGTCAGACTCATGAACTGGAAGTAAACGGCAAAAAGACCACCAAAGGTTAATTTAGGTTTAGTTAATTACACGTGCAGATACACATGGAGCCTTTTGTCCATCCTTTGCATTTATTTTGTTTGTTTTCCTATTTGTTCTCGCAAAGCTTATTGATGCGAATCATTAGAGCAATACCACCACTAATTGTGGGCTCACTGTGACTTGCTGTTTGAGTAAAAGAAGCAATAGTCTATATGGCAGAACGGTTTAGATTGTGCGCCAAAAAACAAGTTACTTCAGTGGGAGACTACCATTTAAAGATGAACAGAAACTTGAATTTGATGCTAGCAAAAGAAATATAGGTCTTTGTAGGATGGCTAACACATACTTACATACATGTAAAGGCATGAGTAGAGACAATAACAGTTGAACAGATGGTAACTATGTATGTATTAGAATTGTAAACCAGTGAAACTCTGAGAGGCTTTTTTACCTTTGTTTTTATGACTGAAACCTTTTCACATAATAAAATGTCATTGGAGCACCGTTAAAGACATCAGAGACTGCATTATGTTTTGGAAATATCTCTTACTCACCAATACTTGGAATTTTGTCAGAAACACTAAATATGTCTCTTTGAAAGAGCCCCATTCTCCCAAAGTCACTTTTCAGTTTGATTTGAGTTAACTCGTATTTGTTTGGAGAATTTCTTTGGGCATATTTTGTGTTCTTGGTTGGTAACAAACCGAGCAAAGAATTATGGAAACAAAAAAGTGGCTGGTTTGACCACAAGCAATGAAAAACACACACATCCAACATGGAAATGGACTGAAAATAATGCAGCAGACTGCAGCTTTGCAAGTTTTTGTGTGACTGCTTGGTGTGCTGTAGCTGGGTTGCACAGAATTAAATTCACTCATTTGGTCCTTGTATTGCTTCCACAGATGTCTGCTTTGAGATTGAAATGAGCTCCCATTCTACAAAGAGGCAAAGGAAAAAAATTCAAGGGAAAGAGGAGCTAAATAGAGATGCAGAGATCCACCCTTTCAAATTCTAAATGTTGGGCAAAATATTGCTTAAAGAAGCATGCCTGAAAAAGTACTTTGCTGAATTGATTTAGCTTATATTTACAGTTCAATCATCACTAACTACTATAGTGGTGGCAGTCTTTTTATGATTTTCAAATTTGTCTATGTCCAAAGATTTTGGCCAGTTGATTTGTGGGAGTAGCCTCCATGTAGAGGTTTTTTTCTGTTTCTACTGCAAAGTTCAATTACAAAAAAATAGCAAAAATGATAAGATTCTGCAACATATGCATCAACAAGTCCCAGAGGTCATAAAAAAAGTTAGAAAATACTTTTGCTGCCATAAAGACAGCATCATTTCATCTCAACTATTAGGCACAGTGGTGGAAGAGGAATGATATGGGCACTTTTCAACTTACCAATAACTTGAATGCCCAAAATTATTCTGAGGGCAGTTAGATAAAAAATGGGTTCTTCAACAGGAAAATATCCCTAAATGTTCCAGTATATTGTGTTGTGTTTTATTAAATTATTGTTTTTTATCACATCGAATTAAGGACCAAGACTTTTTTTTATGTCTCCAGTCCTCAAGACTGGAACAAAAAAGATTCTAGCTTCTTATCATGTAGTTGTTCTTTACTAAGTTAAATGTTAAATTAGTGAAATGGAAATTATACAATGGGCAAATTTGAACAAAATGCCAAAAGGTTTTAGAGTAGCATTTTACCCTAGAGTAGGGTAGTTAACAGGTAGGGTAGTTAACATGTAGTATACAGGGCATAATGGTCAGAGTGGCATTATTCCTTGGGGCATCCCTGGTGCAGTGTAGGGGGGTCGAACTCGGAATGTTGCAGGCTTGATTTGCGCCTTGCCCGCCCATGTGTCGAAGTGTCCTTGGGCAAGACACTGAACCCCACATTGCCTCTGGTGGAAGGTCGGCGCCCGTGTTCGGCAGCGGAGCCACCATCAGTGTGTGAATGTGTGTGTGTATGGGTCCGTGACAATAAAGCTCTTTGGGCCTTGAAAGAAGGTAGAAAAACACCATACAAATATACGCCATTTACCATTTAATTGTAATTTAATTAATTTCTATCTTTTCTGAACTTCTCTTTTATATTTTCTTTGCTTTTCAGTTCGTGTTGTTAGAAAAATCTTTCACAAAGAGCTTTTTACATTTAAAGCATGTGTTTTATGACAATTCTATCATTTTATTTGCTTGTAATAATATAAAGACGTGTTTATATTAGCCTATTATCCAGTAGCATATGCTGGCCTACTTGGATTTTAATATTGATTGTTTGCTGATTATAGACAATTACCTCCACCTGGAATGGAGGATTGTTTTTTGTTGCATTCACTTTCACGTTGAATAAATTCATTACTAAATAAATCTCTGTTCACAGCGGAACATATTACAAAGAATTTTCTCTCTAGTTAAAACTAAAAAGATAACATTTACTGATTATTTAAAAAAAATGTTGTACTTTCTAAATAAATCATAGCAATTACGACACTTTGTGTTAGCTCAACTGTGGTATTTAAATCACGCATAACAGATAATGGACACTAATAAGGAAAGGCAGGCAGCAATAACGAATGACAGAATTTATGCCAAGAAGTTAAAGTTTTGAAGTTTTGCTTTAAAACTGTTTTGAAAAGTCTTTATTTGGTTAGTGCATAGTGATAACTTCTAAAATCTGTCATATTTGTTGTATTTTTCCTAGTCCTTCTCTTGCATTTGTGGTAATTTAGGATGCTGACCTCTCCCTGGCATTCCTCAGGTGTCCCTTTAGAAGTGTTAGCTCACAGCTGTGAGATAAATAACTTTAACAAAGACAGAAATAAGCAGCACTTATGGCCCCTTCGTGGAGCTTTCTCATCTCCACTAATCACTGCCCAAAGGCATTGATGAAAGGGTATTCTGAAGTTATGAAGAAGCTGTGCTGTTTTCATTTTATCGTTTGATTATATACCCAATTATGGTGCAAGTAAGCAATTAAAGGAAGCCTGGATGTGGTGAAGGAATTGGGTCTGTTGTTGAACTGTGCTGCTATCCTTTGAGCAGCCCACAGCTCATATTTTTTGGCAGTGGGTGTTTTGAGAAGGAGAGGCGTTTGATGAAAAAGGGGTGTTTGTGAAGCAGTAAAGCCGGTCTTGATTACAAGGGTCAATAGTAACAGGGGGGACATCATCATGGGTTTCTTGATGATTTCATGTTGTGTTTGTGAGTGTGCACATGTAGAGAGAGTGGGAGAGGCTGTCTGCTGGAACAGTGTTCTTTCATTGCAACAGCATCTGTAAAGTAAACACAAGTGGCAGTTCCGCCTGTAAGCATTTGGCTCAGTCAGTTAAGGAAAGCTCTACAACATGGTAATGGTCTCTCTAAAGTGGCATCATCAGTGTTCTTCATTAAAGATGAACTGTTGCTGTCACGCCTTTGAATACACCTCGTGCTTTAATATTAATAATAGTCTAGACATGTGACCATGAGAGCTCTATTTCACTTCCACTTCCTATTTTACTGTGGAGCCCTAAGGCATGCAGCTTGTTGCTTACATTGCAAAAGTAGGCCTGTAAATAAGTAAAGAATTCCGGAGATTTTTAAAAGTTTTCTTTAAATTAGCAAAAATGTCTGCCAATGTGGTAAGAAAAATGGATCCTAACAAGATTTCCTGTCTTAAGAAAAAAATTACAGTCACAAAGATATATTTTCTTATACTGTATTTACACCGAGCATGTGATGTCAACACATTTTCACCCCAACTCGTCGTATATACACATGGGTAATGACCCCCTCAGTGTCACATTTTGGGTGACCCTAAACTCTTTGTTTTTTTAATGTGCTCCCTGCTCCGAGTAAATGACTTAAATGACTATGGTAAAGTTTCACAACTTACTTCCACCTTAATTATAATAATCTTGTTCAGATGCCTCCTGGACGCCTCCCTAAGGAGGTGTTTTGGGCATGTCTCACTGGGCGGAAGACCCGGGGAAGGCTAGAGAGACTACGTCTCTCGGCTGTCCTGGGAACACCTTGGAGTCTCCCCAGATGAGGAAGATGGAGGAAGTGGCCAGGGAGAGGGAAGTCTGGGCATCTTTGCTGAGACTGTTGCCCCTGCAACTCAGTCCCGGATGAGCTTAAGAAGATGGATGGATGGAATAGTATTATTAATAAAGAAAAGAAGAAAAAAATGACGTGTTTTTCTTTTTGCGCATATATTCTGAAAGCATCACTCAATGCATTGCTTTCACTTAAAATAGCCTACCTTTTTGTTGGTAGATACAACAGAAGCAAAACTATTTTTAAGGTTGAAAATGTAAATAAATAACCAGCATTTCAGGTCCTCTTATATTCAGCATGTCAAAAAACGAGTTGGGCTCACCAAAAAAGTCAATATTTGACACAGGGGGGGTCCCTACCTATGCAGGGAGAAGTGTTTTCTTCTTTCTATTCTTTTACTGTTTAGTAGCACATGTCCGCCACCTACAGTTGGAAGAGGCTTGGTACAGAATGTCAAAGCGGTGCACATCTTGTTTATCTTGCTCCAGGTGTTTTCTTTCACAGCTCTATTCTGATATATGAAGACTTGGTGTCATATAACTCTGGCTGGGCACAAAATACAATTATTAATTTCTCCTATATGATCAATTTTTAAACAATTGGCACTTTGGTGAATTAAAGTGGGTACCATCTTTGCATCACTACCAAATATCAGTCCCAAATTGGTCAAAGTTTGAGTTCAGTGGTAGTATGTTTTGTACATAGAGCCCGAAAACGGTCTTAAAAAGTTGTGTAGCTACGCATGAATACACGAGTTTTGAATGGGGAAGCCCCAAAGGCACATACATGTGCGTTTTCATAGGATTTTTATTGAAAGTGGTCACTTGAATCGGAACCTTGAGGGCGAGTTTACATAGCTTTAAACAAGGTTATTTTGCCATGGAAGATTTTTTTTGAGAAGCTTGTTTTTATTTCAAGACTGAAAAAATACATTTTTTCTTAAAACTGTTTTTTTTATTATTATTATTTTAATAATGATTCTCTTTTTGCGGTGTACAGAAGATTATTTTGATGAAGCAGATTTAATTTTGAGTAAATTCTTTTGTGGAAGGACCAAGAACGGGTAATTTTTAAATTAGAAACTTTTATCCGCCTCTCTACACTCACATGCTTTGCATGGCTCAATTTTCCTAATTTTCCACATGTCCTGGGAGCGGGAAATGCTAATTAGGTGTAATGAAATTGATATTTATATCAATAGGTCAGAAAACACAAAAGGTGCATATCTGTTTCATTCATTTCAAGGCCCTCGTTGCTTCCCACCTCAAAAGAAATTCATCACACTGTCTCTGAGGCCTCCAGAAAGGTCCCTGCCCCCACCTCCCATTGCCTTCTCCTGGCATCGGTTGTTACTGTATGTGATAGAAATTGAGACATCTATTAAGCTCGGCCTATTGCTTGGCACAAAAGAGTCTGACACTCCTGACTGAAGAATCCCTTTGTGGTTCCAACCTTTGTATCTCATTACGTTCATACTCCATTTGTACGAGAAAAAAAAGAAATCTATCAGTCTGAGTCTTTATGTTGAGTTTTAGTTGTGGAGTTTTACAGCTCATGATTTCTTTCAGGCTTGATGTCCAACCCCAGCAGCATTTATCTAGCTGTCTCTGCTTGTGCTTTTTTTTCATGTGTGGCCACTGCTTTTAGAGAATGGGCTTCTCCACTGGTACACAAGAACAGTACCAGTACGGTTTAAAGCAAGAGCTATGTTGAAAGATATCGCTCCATCTTTCTGAGCTGATGTCTCTTTTGAGAAAAAGAATGGAGTTTAAAGCCAAAGCTGTTTATCTAATAGTTAATAGACACTTTGACTCTAACCTTGGGCTTGGAATAATCATTTTTAGAAGAAGCTGCAAGTAAATGATCTTCCCTCTAAAAAACTTTCAAGAGCTAAGGATCGAAGACTTAAACTACCCAACCCCACTTCCAACAGTAGTTAAGGTACTTTATACACGTTTTGGATATTTTTTTACCATGAATACAACCTCAGGTGCAGAACCAGGATTCACTAAAGATAATCGATATCTTGATTGGTCCTGGAACACCTTGCAGTTCTCCTGGTAAAGTTGGAGAAGGTGAAAGAAAATTCAGTTCAGTCTTTTACCCTCCACAACATGATTCTGCATGAACTCTAGTAAACGTATGGATGCCTGCCCACACCCTCCCGTCTATTGGAATCACTCTCTCCTTGTCCCTGCGTGTGGGAATTTGTTCATTTCTCATTCTGTATGGATATTAGCCAACAGAATTGGATTACTTCCTACCAGAGGATGGGACATTCATTTAAACGTGGACAGAGGTTACTTCATCGATTACGCTTAAGTCCTTGGCAACTTGTTTTCTCACACCTCCAAAAAAAAAAATCCAGTGTGACTAAGAAATTAAACAGAAATTGCAAAAGGGTATGTGGAATTTAGTAACTGAAATGAATTGTGGCCATAATGGTGTTTACTCCAGGCTTGTTGTTTTCATAAGTCCTCTTGGCTCCACCAACCAGCACGACTCGCAGCTTTACTTAGTTCTAATTATCCGGCACCCTTTGTATTCTGCTGTATCCTAGTGTTTCTTTTTGCTGTACTTGATTAGCCTCGTCCAGCTGGATTTTCAACAACATCCGTTTGTCCTTAAAGCTCCTTCATGAGTTCTTTCAGAGTGGATCTGACTGTCCTTAAACTCATTTTGACAACTTCCAGTCAAAATTGTTTATGATGCTCTGTTCTGCTATTTAATCAGCAACCTGCTTATATGATTTCAGCACTATAGGATGGATGCAGCAGCTGCAGCTGAACCATGTTTTACCCATGCATCCAAAATGAAAACAAGCTGAGCAGTGACACGTTATTAATACAGCGAAAAAATAAATTACAGAAACATGTGGAAAGAAGAATTTTTGTTTTCCTAAATGGGCTTTTTTGGAAGTAGCCCCTGGTATATCATGACCTAATTGCAAGACCAAAAATAGTTAGTCTATTTGTTATGTTCTGCACTCACAACATGTGTTTCTACAGACTAGCTGTACTGTCAGAATCTAAATCTTTTCCACCATTATCTGACATTTTGGGGGCTGCACAAAAAAAAACCACATACACAAAAAGATTTGTTTTAACCAGAGGGGGAAAAATATTCGCATGGGTCTGCTTTCATAGCACAATCTGTGCAGAGTTTTATTACCTATGTGCAAGGACAATGAGGGCACATTTGGAGTACATTCTCTGCAAACAAAAGCAGTGCGTATGCAAATGAAATACATTTTACGAGAGCAAACCATGTCATTAACTGGTTTTTTCATATGTAAAGGTAAAAAAAATACATGCCAAACTGGCCAGGAATATTTTAGTAGTACGTTTTTTTTTACTGTGCATTTTCATTTTTTCTTTTCTTTTCTTTACTTAGCATTTTGTGTTAGCCCATTTCTTGGTATACATTCAGTGGTAAATTCTCTGAACAAGTTACAGTGTAATCGTATTGTTGTGGAGGTTTTTTCTTTTTTCTTTGCACTATGTGGCTGAAAGTATTAAAACAAGCTGTAGGCTAAGAAAAAATGCAAGGCTATTGCAATGAAATACAATAAAGAAGTTGTTATTCTTGAATCAGTCTGCCCATTGCAACATCACCAATTACCTCTCTTCCTGAAATACTTTCCACAATATTCTGAAAGAATTTCCGCACTTCAGTACTGTTTTAAAATGAAGATGTCAGGAACTGGCAAGAACTCAGAATCTCTGCTCCAGTTTATCCTTGTGGTGTTTAGTGGAGTCTGTTTTATGAAGAGTAATTCTTCTGTGCCAAACTTGTCGCTCTTATATAGATATTATAGACTACATTGGACTTGCTTTGTGCTCTAGGATAATAATGTGGCTCACTATTGAAGATACAGAGAAGCATCAGGTTCTCAGTTATAAAAAACACAGTTTTTTGCTCTTGAACTATTGCCAGAAGAAATAAAATATCTTTATAACCGTGACTGATTGGCAAAAAGTTGTTCGTAGGTGCTTTAACAGGATCTTGGGTACAAGCAGCTGTGTGGCTGTACTCAGTCATCTGGAAGAGGCTTGGGGGACAAGCTTCTTCTCATGGATAGGAGCCAGATGAGCTCGTTTGGGCATCTGGTCAGCGTGCTTCTTGGATGCCTACCTGTTGGGGTGTTAAACCATTTTCAAACAAGAAGGATTCTTTTTAGTTCTCCATGGAATGCATCAGGATGCTCCTGGAGCAGCTGCAATAGGTCATGGATGAAGGTATGCTTAGATCTGCTTTGACCTGACCTGAATGACCTGAATGCAAATATGTTGAAAACAAAAGCTGAATAGATGGTGGCAGTCGGAGGATATCTGTGCTTAATGCCTTAGTCACATGCACCTGTATGGGGGGTTGGGTTGACCTGCACAGGTGCTGCGAATTTTGGGATTTTCCAGGCCCTTTGAGGGTCGTAGAGAGTATCGGCCGCATCTTAAGGGGAGCACAGGCTCATGCAGCCACCTTGAGGATCATGAAAATGGAACATACCATTCTCTTATAACTCGTATGGGTGATGCTGTCATATGATGGCTTAATGCCGCACCTTATTGGTAAAGTCTGCACACTGTCCCCTTCTTCCACACGGGGTGTGGAGGTGATACATAAATGACCATAGGATGCCAACACAAACTACAATATGATTGTCTAATTTCCTAATTTTTAACAGTCTGACACTCTCACGGGCTCTTTGTGCAGTGTGCAGGTTTCGGGGGTTTGAACCTGAGCTTTTTTCAAACAGCAGGTTTTCATCGGCTCCTGATCCATCACAATTTAAATAAATAAACACTCGAAAACTCAGTTTTAATCTAAAATTACTTTTATATGTCTTCTATCATGAGAAAGTGTTACAAGAACATGCTAAAAACATGAAAAAAAAAGGTTTTATTGGAATGGGTCTTTAGCGCAGGTCACCTGTGTGGCCCACGCAGGTTTGCTCATTTTTCGCCTGCAGACAGCCTGTATCAACCCATAAGGGCTGTTGTGTCTAGGGCATGAAGAGTGGTAGATTTGTTGATTTTATTGCTTATGTGTTGTACCTTCACATTTATAAGCAAATAGACAACATATATTAACTAACACACATAGGTCTGAGGTTGAAGACCTTTTCACTCCATAGACAACATCACACCTCCCAATGGGGTTGCACTGTGCTTTAGTGAAGTTTTCTTTGAACTAATCAGAACTCCACGCTTCACATTTATTTCTTTTTATTGTAGGCCCATTTGGCATTTCTTTTCTCTGTACCTTTCATCTCAGTTTTGACATGCTGCTTTTAGCCTGCTGTTCAGGTGCTCGTGAGTAAAAGGGTAGTTAGTCACCTTCTCCACAGATAATTGCTTCAGTTCAGTCGCCGCTTGAGCAGCCCTGTGATCATATAGGAGGAGAGAAATTCATACCTATGGGTATATTGTTTGGCACTAATGAGGGTCTTCCATAAATTAGAGAACATTTGAACTTAAACTGTAGAGACGAGGAGACCTACATTCATTTCATAAGCGCAAACTTTGGTGGTCCAATTTCTATGGCTTTCTTTAAAAGGAACATTTCCTGAGAGCCAAATTTTGTTTTGACAAATATTTTCTGGAGTTTTAATATGTTTAAGGTGCAAAAGCATAAATAAAGTCAGTCAGTGAGCAGGTTTTAGGCCTCACGTGTAATCCAAAGGTTACAAATACACATGATGGTGTGTGTTTGGATAGAAACGGTGTGTCCCTTTAAGTAGGACAGTGGAAATTGATGGTCAGCACTGAAAGCTGACCTATATAAAGACACAAACGAACTAGTTCCCTCAACATCCATGCTGAGGCTGGCAGCTCTAGAAATAAGACCGGGAAAGTGAGCTTTTTGCTTCTGTTATATTTAATAGGAAACTAACAGCAGATGTTTCTATGCATCTGTCAAGTCTCAGACCATACATTGTCATTTTTCAACTTTTGTTTTTCAGAGGTCAAGGTTAATAGATGAGCATCAACAACCAAACCAGAACATTAAAAGAAATTATACGTAGAGAAGTGTTTGAACAAAGAAATCATAGGACCATCAAATCATAAAGGTCAAGTGCGTTGAGTGCAATCACACTGAATTCTAATTACATCAATTTTCAGTCATCCTGCTTTTTTAATGGTTCTTTAGCATGATGCTTCATTTCATTCTGCTCTTAAAAGCATCTTTATGACATATTTCTTGTAATGAAACATCCCCTGAAATGTTACCTAAATGATATAGTTTCAGCACTTTAAAGCCTGAGACTGTGATGATTGTGTCTTTTCTTTGGCTTTGTTTTTAAATGTTCTCTTGATTTTTATAATATTTTGAGGGCTTGTTTACCTAACTTGTCACAGTATCATCTGGTTTCATTTGGTGATATTTCACAGCTGTCCTTAACTTAGTCATTCTCAAAGTATTTAAGTGTTTGGTTTTCATTTCAGCCTTTTTAGATTAAATGATTTGTCCCCCTTTGTGTTTTTCCCCTTTGTTTTATTAACTCATTTTTTAGTTTGAATGTTTTTCTCATGCTGTGCTGTTGTGTATTATTTAGCATTCTAAACTCACAGTAAGAAGGCCCTGGTTCAAATACCAGTTGGATCCTTACTATGTGGAGTTTGCATGTTCTTGTGCATTCATCGTGCATGTTTTCTCCAGACACTTCAGCTTCCTCTCACAGATACAAACACATGTATCATAGGTCAACTGATGTCTCTAAAGTGTCCCTAGGTGTAAATTTGGATGTGTGTGATGGTGTAGGCCTGTGACGTACTTGCAACTTGTCCAGGGTTTACCTCAACTTCACTCAGCAGTAGCTGGGATGGGCTCTAGCAACCCCATGAAGGCTTGGAAGATGGATGGATGTTTTTCTCCAGTGTATTTATTAAATATCTAAGTTCCTACTACAATCCCCATTTTCTGCCGTTCTGGGCTCTTCAGTATTGGCTCTTGACTGACACAGTAGCTAACAATCCAGATTGCTGTGTGAGATAAATGTGACCCAATTTTAAACCAGTTTTTTCCCCACATGTCTTTCTCATACTGCCACCCACACCACACACACACACACACAGTAATCATCACCTTTATGTTTTGCTCAAACAGGGGGTTGACATACTGCATGCTGTTCTGACGAAGCCCAGAGAGATTAGCTTTGGTGAAATCCCAACGGGGCTATCAAGTTCACACACCTACACAAAGTGTGAGATTGAAGTATAAACATTTCTCTTAAAGTTTTCCTTTCATTTTTTTGAAAGGGATCAAAAGAATACAGTTCTCATTAAAACCTGACTTTAACTAGACTGTGGTAGACAGCAGAGTAAAGACTTTCCTGAAAATTAAATGAAGGGTTTTTTTCTTTATAAATGAAAGCACCAGTTTTCTTTTTTAAATTGCTTTTAGTATTCTTATTATGGTATATATGGAAGTGAATGTGACTCATATTTCAAAATAAAAGTCAATACCGGAAATGCTTTTTCATTTATCACATCACAATATAGATGTGTCAGTTGGCTCAAAAATAAAATGACAACTCAATCCTCCGACGGCTTTTACTTTTTCGTCTCCAACACAGCTCATTCTGTAACTTAATTAAAATTATATTAGCATTTGACATTTCAATTTCAAAAATTTCTCTGGTAAATTTGTACCAAAATTCAATAAGAAAAATAAAATTTTAAAATTAAAATTGATTCACAGAAACTCTTTTTCATTTTCACAATGTAACTGCATTACTTGACTCTTAAATAAAATGAAAAATGAATCCTCCAAACGGAATTTTCATTTTCAACTTCAACACCACTCATTCTGTGACACAATTAAAGTGACAAAGCCAATGAAGATTGCTTTTTCCTTTTTTAAATTTCGCCACGCAAAATGTGTCCCAATTTTCACTTTCCAATGTATTCCATCAAAGATACATTGTTGCTAAGCTTCAGTGTAAAAATTCTCCATGTGTTATCCTGCAGTCTTTTTAAATCAATGTTTACAGTCAGTACTATTTATGTTGCTGGCGCATTTTCCAATATGGCGGCGAACATGACAATCTGTCCGCAGGAGGAAAAGACTCCGAAATTTAAAATAAAGTGATATAAAAGGTACCACGCTCACATTTTGTCTATCAAAGGAGAAATAATTCAGGATTTTACGATCAAGTGATGGTAAACATTAATAAACTGCATTGAACTGCGGCTTTGTTTGAGTGGTGAGTCCAAGACAACTACTGAGAGACGAACCAGCACTGCATTACAATGTACTTCAACAATGTTCCAGAAGACGCTGGTTTTCAACGTGTTACAGAGGATTTATCGAGTAAAAGGTGCTTGGATTTGTTTAAGAAATGTAAAAGACAACATCCATGGAGCATAAAGAGGCCCCATGCACCTCAGGATCAACAACACTCCCAGAAAGAAACTCTGTTGTTTCCTCTGGCTCGGCTCTGCCTGTCCTGTCCATCATATGCTAATAGGAGGATAAATACATGACTGTGTCTGGAAAACGCATGAAGGATCATCTTCACAGAACTCATCAGCAGGTATGTTGGAAATAACCTGTCTCTCAGTCTCTGACACTCTCACATACACTACTGAAGTATTTTGTTTAGTGTTGTGATGATTTGAACCTAATTAAGTAGACTTGTAGTACATGTTTTCATGTAGGGTCTTGTATAGGATGTGAATTGTTATATATTTTACTTTTATTAAATTCCCATTTAGGTACAGGAGTTGAAAAGTTGTCACCACAGAAACTGTTATTTGACTCATGGGTATATTATACTCATATATAATAAATATATCTTATACACATAAACAGACAGTCCATATTGTTTTTTCATTCTTTAAAGGTCTGTTCCCTTAAGGCTGCTGAGATGAAGAAAGGCACTGGATTCTCTTGCACATTAAGAATAAAGTCTGCGCAGCTGTCAAAGTTCGATATCACAAGTCCTGTTTTCATCAGTACACCAGGTTCTTCAACAAGCCCACTGCAACTGGGACCACAGAAGAAGAAATGTAAGACGTGATATATGTTAAATATGATAATTTGCACAGGCTGCACAAATAAATATATTGTCAATAGTTGCTTTTTATGTGCCAAAACTTGCATACATCATATATGTTTATTTGTTTCAGAAAGGAAGCAGCCTTTGATGTCAAGTTCAAGATCTTCTGTGAGCAGATCATCAGGCAAAGAATACTGGTGAATAAAGAGGTGCTGAGGAGGAATCAGCTAAGAAGAAAAATACATTGCTCGTGGTGAAAAGTGCCACTGTGTGACTGTAAGAGAGGGTTTTTAGAAAAATGCTCCCTTTTGTATATGGCTACAGGAAAAAGATAGGCAGACTTAACAAAATTACACCCAGGTTCCACCAAGATATTGTGTATGTATCTGCTCTGGCTTTCAAACAGTATCTCAGTTCAGTTCAAATAACTCAACGAATTAGAACTGGTTTGAACATGGATTATTGAGCAAAGACGAAAGGTGCGCTTGTTTCCAGGAAAATGATTAGTATGAAAGCGAAGAGGATTTTTGATACGGAGATTGATAATGCTTCAACGAGAAAATAAATGTTTACAGGCAGTGCTAATCAGAACAGAATACAATGTTCTCATCATTTCAATAAATCCTGAAATGTTCATCTGATGTTGTTGTCTACATTTTGTGAACAAATTTCACCGTAAAATGAACCCATTAACCAACCCCATTTTGTCTGTGATGGAATAAAAACTGGTCTCTGATAAACACCAGGCTGCTACAATTTTGGAATAAACCCTAGGGCTACTATTAGAAGATATACGATTTTATATTTGAAGGGGCATCTCAGGTCAACAAATGCAATCTCCATCCAGAAATTTGCAAAGGGTTGAACAATAGTCGTTTATATAGACAATATCTGGAAAACATTTCCTAACCATTTTTGACACAATGGGAGGAATTAAGTTCTTGCTCAAATGTAATTTTAAAGTCGAAAAATTACCCACAAAACCTTCAAACTTTTATAAGGAAGCCCTGCTGGCCTGGAAACTAATTTATAAACACAATTTTTCTCCAACATTTTTTTTAAAATTTGGAATAACAGTAATGTGCAAGGCAAGAACAAATCCATGTTTTTCTAGATGATATGAAAAAGATATTGTTCTGACAAGACAACTTTTCAAACCTCATGGACATCTTCAGAACAAAAAAATAGATCGAACTACTTTGATTTGTAAAAATGTAAAATTTATTGAATCCTGAAGATTGTTGGATTTTTTTTCTCATAAATTATAAATGTTTATAAATTTTTTTTTTTTTTTATTGCAGTTACATTGTGAAAATGAAAAAGCATTTATGTTAACCCATTGTAATTTTCAAATTTGATGTTTCTAATTGAATTTTGGTACAAATTTACTAGAGAACTTTTTCACATTTGCTTTCATAGGTATTTGTTAAACTTGTTTAGATGGATATATCATTTACAACATTCACCGAACAGTTTTTCTATCAATAAGACATAATCGTTTCTTATTTTTATGAAGAATTTTGAGTTTTTAAAGTTTAAGTTACTTCATTATACCACCTTTTTTTGGAAATGTCCAATGTTTAGTATATTTTTTTTATTTCAGGGTTTTTTTTATGACTGTCAGTCTACAGATTCACCCACAAACCCTTCAACCCAAAGACGTTCACCTTTCTATCACTGATTTAAACAGATAGGGATTTCTCCTTGAAAGGAGAATGGGATGAGCCTTCAAAATTTATTTAAAAGAACAAAAAGACAATTTACAGTTGCCGTATTTTTACCAATTTTGTTCCTCCTCTTCTCTCTGAGAGATGTGCCTTGTGGTGTTGGAGAGTTCATAGCGTTAACTGTATTAAACAGGGGATTAATGCCTGGGGCTCTGGATCTCTAGTAATAGCAGACGGAAATACTGATCAAAGGAGTCTAACTGTGCCGTGGGTGTTTGGACTGCCTCTGTCTGCTGCTCTGCATTACAAGAAGATCAGGCTTGGAAGACATGGCACAGAGACAGACAGACAGGGCAGGAGCTTTCTGTAGACTTTCTTTTAATGGGATAAGGGAAGGCTTGATCATGCATAATAAGGCCACGATCACCATTTCATTTGGGATGTAGAGGTGGAGCTGTTTTTAAGCTGCAGGTGGGGCACTGATGGCCAGTAGAGGACAAGCATGTGTCACTGTGCTTGTGACTGTTAAGGCATGCACATATGTCTATGGTATATTTGTGTGTCAAAAGGACCTGTTCATACACTGACTCCTGACACTGACTGCAGGTTGCTGCACTTACTTGGACCACAGTATGTCGACAGCACCAGCAGTCAGAGATGCTCTGCAGCAGCCTGCTCTCATTACACACTGCCGCTAACAACAGCACTGTCAGATCAGTGGATTTACATGTTTACCTGCCTTGTGTGTCAGCTAAAATAAATCAAAATCCCTTAAGTCTAAACGTAACTTTCCAGTTCAAGTGAAACAATAGAAAGAAAAACACATGATTTTCCAGGCTATGTTTAGTATCTTTGTGACAGTTGGAAACATTAGTAAAACACTCCACATCTTAATCAAATTTGATTTACTTTATGTGTTCAAATTTGTAACTTTTAGGTTTGATAATGTTGGATCTTTATACCAGAACTGAAAAAAAATGTAGTATTGTATTTTCCGTGCTAAAGGGCACACAGGATGATGAGGCGCACTGTCAATGAATGGCCTATTAACTTATGTCATCTATAAGTCTCACCAAATGATATGGTGCGTTAAGCGAGACAAAAGAATCAGACATAACTCTATCATCCCGTCAAACTTTATTAATTGTGTTCACAGTAATCCCAGAACAACACACTACATGTTAGCCACGTTTGCGATGTTAGCTTATTCACAAAACCTTTAACTCCCAAAACAGACTAATACAGCTAAAATGATCTTTACTGTGACACAGCTACACGTTAACCTTATTAGTAACACGTGAAGAAAAACTCTGTCCGACATCGCTACACGTTCGCTGCATTAGCGCATTCACAATAACGTCTAACCAAACAATTTGACAGAGCACTAATACCTATTAAAATTGCTTCAACATCAGTAAGCCCAAACTCAATGAATCTATATTGAAGATGCTCCAAATTATAAGGCACATTGTAGTTTTCTGAAAAAGTTACAGCTTTCAAGTGTATCTTACAGTGCAAAAAATACAATACATAAGGAAAGTGTTTGAATACGTGTTATTCCTGACAGTATGTCTGTATTTAAACATCTCAACCCTGAATGACACTGGGATTGATGGAGATATGATTTTGACTCAGTATTTGGTCTCACTCAGCCAGACCATAATGCTGTTGAGAGTCTCCCGGTCGTGCTTTACCAGACATTTTGGAACAAACTCTCCCATCATTGGTACAAGACAGTAGAGAAAAATGAGAGAAAAATGCAGCTCCATAAATAAATGTTCTGACATTTCATTAGCTTGAAATGGCATCATGGCAAATGTGGACTGAAATTAAAGTTAAGCATAATCCAATAAAAACTGTGCGTGACCTTTTGTTTTATTTTATCTTCTTTTATTAGTTTAGGCATTTTCTTTCTGTTGCTTGTTCTTTTTTTTTTTTACTTTAAATTCGAGTTTCAATGAAGAAAACATTTAAATTTATCGTTATTTTTTCATGTTATCACAGATTTTTTAAAAAGCCCTAAATTTCTGTTTTGATAGCAAAAACTTAATTTTCATATATTCATTATTCTGAATCAGAACGTTTTTTTAATGATTTTTTGAAGTTACAAAAGAAAAAGAAGACCCTTGACTTTAAAAGTGCTTTTGTACATTTTTAATAAAAATATTAGTTCTTTATAATTATTTTTTGCAAAATTATTCTACAGTAAGAGTTATAATTGTGACCAATTCATTAAGGTCATAATAAGGGAAAAAAAAGGAATAAAAAAACAAAGACAAAAAACTTCTGTGCTTCATTTTGTTTGCTCCTTTATCTTATTCTGTTACTGCTTAAGATCGACCCATAAAGATGCTGAATGAAGTCCAGGTGTATCAGTGTTTCAGTGATGATGCATGTGTGCTTTGCATTCCCTGTCATATATTTACTGCTTCATATTCAACTGGAGCCATCAGGGAGTTGGGGGATGCTTGTTTTACATAGCGACTGTAAAATTTATGTCACACTTATCACCACCCCTACACATCTTCATCCTGTCACAAATCTTTACTACTATAAGACTCAACTGGTAATAACTCTGCTTCTGACGTTGGCTCTTACTGTTTGATAAACGCTTTGAGGAAAGAAAAGTAAAGGTGAACATTTGACTGAAGCTTTTTTTTTTTATATTTAATGTAAAAATTCTGAAGCCACTTCCAATCTGTAAGGAGGAGATCAGATTAGACATCAAAGGAAAAATGTGAAAGATACATCTAGGTTTCAGAAGACGGAATTTTAAAGATGCCACCTTTCATGTCAAAGTCTGTCTCTCTGCATCAATTTGCAAGTTTTCCGGTGATCTGCTCATGGCTCAAAGTGGGTGGAGAACGTGGGAACAACAAAAGCAAAAAAAAACCTGAGCTGAGTGTGAAGTAAAGAAGGAATGGGATGCTTGGAAAAATCCATGAAAGTGGACTCCCTTCAGATGCTGAGGAAGGATGAGATGAGGCAGAGCACAGTATTGGTTAAAGATCCATGCCTATGACAACTATGTTTTTATTCTATTTTTAACTATTTATTAGAAGAAAAAATTAAAACTGCATTCTTGAATAATCCAATATTTAAATTATAGTGAATCTGGAGCAGATGAAAAAAAAATCTATTGGAAAAAAGCTTGTAGCTGTGATATAAATGCTACAATCGGCAGGCCACAAGCTGCTTGCTCCACTCCATTCTGTTGCATCCTCTTGCAGACAAACAGATCCTTGTCCGTCTTTGTTTTCCTCATCCGATCTGGCATCTGTATGCCTGGATAGCTCCCATATTGCTCGCCATTATTGTTGCTTGGGGCTTTAAGTCACCGTAAGCTAGTGGGAGAGTGTAAACAGAGGCATGGTGGGAAATGTAGGCAGGCTTACTATGCGCCAACAGTCCCGCCCACAACTCAGAGACAAACTTCTGATGAACTTCTGCTGCTCTGCAGAAACTATGTTCTGGAAAACACAGTTTAAAAACGGCATACTTATTGTTAAGAAAACCACTGAGAAGACTTTTTCAACTAATCAAAAAATGATTGGAGTGGGACTTTAATATTTAGAGGTTTCAGCCACAGGCTTTCCACTACCTATTATCAACTGTAGAAAAAGTCTATGTGTTTTCATGTGTGAGCCATCATTTAAGCTGTCAGAATGTTCTTCATCGTGAGCATGTTGACACCTTTCTCTCTGTGTTTGTCAGCTTTGACAGTTTTAAATAGTTTCTGTAGGGTGCTGGCCTATGTAGATAACTGTGAACAGTCTCACGTTGGAGGAAGAGGTGAGCACAAAGAAATGTTTATGCTATTCTGTTGCCTGTAATTGCCGGCAAAGATTGTGTGAAACAGGCCTCCGTACAGCCCAAGCTCAAATATACCACAAGCATCTGAGGATGGAGGTGTGTCTGCAGCCAACGAAGGAGAAAAATGCAGATGTTTTTTTTTTAAATACATGTTATACATTCTAGTTTAGCTGACAGAGCAGCAAAATGTGTTTTTGTTCATTTAAACAGATCCAGTCATGGGTGGACGGGCCCTGCTGGTGGTATCTGTGGCCGTGACCCCACTGGATATAATGGTGCAGTGGAAAATGTCCTGTCACTTGATGGAGGAGCTGCCTGTAGCAGCAGGAAGGAGTGTTGCGACAGGGGCCATGTGTGTTAACCTCTTCCCTTGTCACTTTTTCTGCCTCCCACCCCCACCCTTTTATGCCCCCTCCATCCTCTCCATCTTTTTTTCCCACTCTCTCTTTTTCTCTCCATCCCACTTCACTCTCTCTACCTCCACTCCTCTGTGACAAATTACTCCTGGCGGTTGATTTGTTGGTTGTCAAAAGTGCTTCTTGCGCTGAAGGTACCCCCCCCATCCCTTTCCACCCCTCCCACGTGCCTGTCGTCATCACCTCTGCCCCCCCTCCCCGTCCAACCCCTTACCACAGTCGGTGTTGAGATCTCCCCCTGAAAACTGACATTCTGTCTAATAAGAGCTCATTACATGAGATGTTCACATTGAATGGGTATTAGGTTTCCAACCCTTTCTTTGACAACATCGCTGTGATATGCTTGTGCCTAAAGAGAGGTTTGGGGGGGTGGGGGGAACCATTTCTTTCTCATGAAGGAGGAACTGAAGAAGGAACAGCAGAGAAAAATGCTAGAAAAAGACTTTATGACACAACTATAAATGTCAGTGTTTGTGATAGGCTGCCTGCTGTGGTGAGCAACACAAACAGCTCCTGACAAAGAAATCTTTATCTCTCTGGCAAGATCTGATGAATTAATAGAGTAAGCTGCTTTGCAGAATACCACACTTATAATACACTATAATACACTTAATATTTACTGCTGTTGCAAAGACAACATAAAGCAGATAAGTAGCTTAATGCTGATTCATATTTATTGCATCACATAAAATCACAGTTTCCTTATTTTTGATAAAACACAGATGATACACTTGGCTTAATGATAAAATCTTATTTCTGTGTGCGTGCTTGTGTTTGACAAGGATAGAGTAAAATCTGATAGCAAATAAAAATAAACAATGTCTATATACATGTGTTAATTTACTTGTTAATTAGCCTTGGGCTGCATGGGGGGATAGTGGTTAGCACCCTAACCTTACCGTGTGAAGGCCCTGGTTCAAATCCCAGCTGGACCCTTTGTTTGTGGAGTTTGCATGTTTTTTCCCCGTGGATGCGTGGGTTTTCTTCGGACGCTCCGACTTCCTCTCACAGTCCAAAAACATGCTTCCTAGGTTAATTGGTAACTCTGAAGTGCCCCTTGGGGTCCATATGAGTGTGAATCTATGTCCCCAACAGATTGGCAACCTGTTTAGGGTGTGTCCTGCCTTTGCCCAACAGTATTTGGGATTGGCTCTAACAACCCCCTGACACTGAAGGAGATTTAGCAGTTTCTGAAGTCTGATATAATTTCCCTTTAGTAAGATGAACTTGAAGACATTTTTCCGCCTGAACTTAAAAATAGTCCACTACCCTTTGTAATTTGCCTCTAAAAGATTCTAAATAGACTCTTATTGAGCTGAAGTATCCATTCATGTTACAAACTTGTTACATACCTGACAAAGGTGTCAAACTCCTGGTCTTGAGGGCCAGCATCCGTAATTCTTTTTCAACTAACCTCCTATTGGAGCTTTTTATTGGCTAAAGATACCAGTTCCAGGTTATGAGCAGCAATAACATCAATATACAGTAGGATGTCGGCCCTCCCGGCCTGGAAATCAGGGTGTTGCTGGAGCCTATCCCACCTAATATTGGTTTAGGGCAGGTACATCCTGGATGGGTCGCCAGTCCATCACAGGGCACTCAATTTAGAATCCGTGTTTAATCTTTGAGTCATATTGTTGGTCTGTGGGAAGTAGCCGGAGTCCCTGGAGAAAACCCACATATGCATCAGAAAAACATGCAAACTCCACGCAGAAAAGTCCCAGGCAGGATTTGAACCAGAGCCTTCTTGTTTTGAAGCAAGCGTGCTAACCATTACTCCGCTGTAAGGATTGTTTATAACCCTTTTAATTTTGCTTCCTAAAATTTCATGCTAGCAGATACTTAGACCCTTTGCTGAATGTTTTATTTTGTTTTTATGTATTTATTAGACAATAATTTTGTTAAAAAGTATTTCCACAGTGAAAAACTTTATATATTGTTTTTTATCTTAAGATTTTTAGGATTTTTTTTTTAAAGTTTATACAAAGACAAAAAGGATAAAAAGAATTGGAAACAACAGCACCTCTATTACAGCATTAGGTTAGAATGTACAGATCCAGGAAATCCAACAATACCACAAGTCTTCTTGGTTCTGCAGCTTTTCTCATGTTTAGCCAAAGATATAAGAGATAAAGCACCTCAGTGGGGTAAATACTGTCAAGTATCTGGTCTTTTTTTTATGTAAGTGTGTCTGTGCAAGTATGTGTGCATTAGCAAAAGTCTAAATGATAATAGATTGATGGTGTTAGCGTGCGAGGAACTCATTTACAGTGGTGTTTAGAGTGACAGCTGCTCAACCAGAGGTGCTTTTCTTCTGCAGGATGTTTAAGAAAAAAAAAAAAGAAAAGCCAAATCGTTTCCCTTCAGTCCTACTTGCTGCTCTTTTCACCAGCACTTTCTCTTCTGCAAAAAGTAATGGAATATCTGTTTTCCTTTCAACCCCGGCTATGCAGAAGCTAGATTGCTTTGTGCATCACCATCAAAACACAGAGCAGAGCATTGCAATCCACTTTTGTTCAAAAGTCTAACAGCATCATGTCTCTCTGTCTTTGTGTTAAAAGAGGGGTTAAGCTTTTATCCTACAAATATGGCATGAAAATCTCTCTGTCAACGACACATTCATTCTAAGGCCTGTATTAACATAAAAATGGGGGCTTGTTATAGAGTGAGATTTCAATAAAAAAGAACACAAAATGCATTTAATGAAATTCAGATGCTGGGCCTTAGCTCCCTGGATCTCATTAAATGAGCTTTGTGCTGTTTTTCCATCTTCTCTTTGTGGAGGAGATCCTTGAGTGCCCTTAATAATGTAGCAGAATTCATCATATTCCTGATTTAAAGAGGACAATGTCTGTCTTGTTCACTTGTTCTCATGCTGAAGCCAATCTCCACAGATGTGCTTGCATAGTCTCAGAATCTGACTCATGATGATATTCTGTCTCCTCGTGCATTTTTCTTTGAGTTTATGTTGCTGAAGTTTTGTAAAGGCTCTTCACTCACTCGTTGCCTGTCTCTTTTTCCCTCCCTTCCCCTCTTCTGTTTCTCTCTGCATAGGATTTGGTTTCATAACTTTTGAGAGTGAAGACATCGTAGAGAAAGTCTGTGAAATTCATTTTCATGAAATCAATAACAAAATGGTAAGTCCGCACCTTTTTTTTTCATCTCTAGGTGGATGTTGACGGATTAATATTTGATTTCTTCTTTACCCAGCGTTTAATGGCAGGCCACGCGTTTGTGTGTGTTTGTTTGTGTACATAGGCTCACACACACCCACACTGTTTTTTCTGTGGGTCTCAGGGATGGGAAAGCAGTGGTGTGTACTGCCCACAAACCGTGAAATTGTGCGGCTGAGTTCTGCCTGTCAGGCTGGGGGACGGGAGAGTGGAGCCTGTCCCTCTGTTTCTGAATCCCTTACCAAACACGCACACACAAATACACACAGAAACACAGGCAGGGATGTCCATGAATGCAACAGCAAAGCTATTGGCAGAAGCGGAGTTCATTAGTCAGGGATTAACACCTCCCACAGTGAACCGGTGATGCTGCTTTTATTGACACCGGTAATGCAGCCTTTTCAAGCTCTATGGATTTAAGGTCCACTTTTCTAAGTCTTCATGCAATGTATGGTAATTGACAAGGTCTGCCCTCGGTGTAGCCGGTGTGACATTAGGCCCATCTCCACCCTCTTTCACCCTGCAGACCTCTTGAGAAATCTTGCATCATTTGAGCAGCTCTGTGGGCTGTGATTGACTGGAGGGAATACTTGTCTTACCAGCGTTCGGCAGGGCCTCTTCCTTTGCTCGGAGCCTTCACCGCCTCTCCTTGGCTTTCCCCGAAACCATCTGACTGACTGGCTCCTCGACTGACAGGTCTAGTGTAGTAGAACCGTGTTCACCAGGGAGCCAGTCCAGGTTGCATCAAACCTCAGCAAACATCCCTGCGTGCTTCGACACTGCACATGACGCCGTGCCTAAAGCAAAAACCAACCACAAAAAACCCAGAATGGGACCAAAAAAGCTGGACATGAAAGTCCAACATTAGAGCTGAAATGGGATCTGGATCATAATGTCAGGTATTCAAGAAAACCATGACCATAATCAACCAAATAAATAAAGCATATGTTCATGTTAAAATCAAATAAAAAAAATTATTCAATTTGAAAGCAGTTTGTCAGATATATGAAATAGATTTTTATGCTATTTAACAAAACAAAAAAGCACGGAACATTTCACACGTTGATTATGGCAAACATTTGAAAAGCTCATAAGTGATGAGATTAATGAAGTGTAGGAGTAACAAGTGAAAAAAAATCATAGAGGCTGGCAAAAAAAAAACCTTTTTTTAGTTAGGGCTAACCGTTTAACAAGTGCAGTTTTCCAGTTTTAGCATAAGTATTTAAGAGGTCACCAGTGCTTTCAAATGTATTATAATGTAAACAGAGACAAAACCTGAATTTCATCAAAGCAGCTTTGAAGTAAACAGATGACATCACAGAAGCTGAATGTGACTGAAAAATTGAAGTTTATGTAAAGTAAAGACTTGGAGAGCCACTAGACCGTCATGTCCAGTCATTGTGGAGATAAATCTCTCAAACATCATCCGCTGATGAAAAGGTCTGTGTGGCGCTGTTGTTATTGAATGTGATTCACCACAATAAGTATTGTGATTTAGAGGACTCCAATGCAAAAGATTGGTTAAAAGAATAGATTTAAGCCTGTGGAAACCTACTGAACTTAAACATGACAAATCTCAATCATGTTAAAACATACGTAGCAGATTCTATAACAGACAAAAAGACAACCTGCCTTTCTTTAGTGATCCAGCATGAAGTGTGTCTTGTGAAGTGAGCACATTCATAAACTTATGCTATTTCACCCCCTGCTACAGGCTGCCAGGAACATAAGTTCTCTGTGACGCTAGATAAAACCATTTGTTTGAACCTTTGTAATTTCCCTCAATTTTTTATGTCATTTTTTAAAAACAAAAATCAACAAACTCCCCCTTTTTTGCAGTTCCACTCCAAAATTGTGTTGTAGATTTTAAAATTCAAGCATCAGGTGTTGCTACGTACACTACTAAACCTTTTATGTTTCCAACAGAGGAACTAAAGTGGATTGTGGTTCAAAGCAAATTTCCAGTTATCAGATAACCCTTTAAAACATAAAATCCCTGGTCACGTAAAAGGTACTCATGTGGTCAGCTGTGAGAAATGTGCTGTCAATTCAGTGTTGTCTGTCCAGCTGTTGGAAACATCTGCTCCAGCGGTTATAAACTCGCAAATGGGGCAGCAGTCGGACCGACTTTAACTGCCCTGGGAATCTAACCCTTCTATTTCACATGAAAAAACGGTTTCATTTTCACTCTGCAGTCCATAAGTTTAAGGTAAAGTAAGCAAATTGAATTTACAGAGAAAATTAGAATATCATGGAAAAGTGTTTTGAATCTCTGTTCAAAAAAATAAACTTTTGTTATGGATTAAGGGTCCGCTGTTTATTTGATGTCAAGTATTTATTTGTTTTTTGGGGTTTTTTTCACACTAAATTGTGGTTCCAGGTCATAAATCCCACAAAACCAGAATTTCAAAAAATTAGAATAGAGTGTGGAATCTCCCCAGATGCAGGGCGTAAATGTTTTAAACTGAGTTTCCCCTACTAATCATCTACTAGAGTTAAAGCACCTGCACAGGTTCCCCAGATGCAATCAAATTGGTTCAGTTTGGTTTAATTCAACTCAGTTCAATTTTATTTATATAGCCCAAAATCATAACCATCTCATAGCTATCTTGATGCCAAGGGGGGCGCGGGACAACTCAGAGATCATGCAGTTTTGAGTTGATGTCAGTTAAACAGTTGGCTGGAAGACACTGTCAGCTATTTAAGCCTAAAAATTCAGTCACTGAAAATGACAAACACCAGGCTGGTGAGCGTCTGTGCCTGGTGCGTTCACTGAGCTCCGGACAAAGCACTTTATCAGAGAAAATGTCCAATACCAGAAGAACTGATCAATTATGACTGATTGTTTTAATTGCGTGAACACTATTTCTAAATTTTGTAGCAGACTGAATTGGGCTGTGTGTCTGTTTGGGCACGCCAAGGTACTTGGTTCGGAAATGAATAAATGACTCTTGTATAATTTTCTTTCCACTTCACAATTGTGTGTCACTTCGTGTTGGTCTTTCACATAATTCCAATAAAATCTATTTATTGTTGTGGTCATAATGTGGAGAAAATGTGGAGAAGTTCAAGGGGTATGAATACTTTTGCAAGCCACTGTATCTCTTAGGTCAACTTTGACACTGATTTTCAGCAGAATTCTGGTCTGCAGACAAATTCAGCTCAGTGATATCACTGTAACATAACAGTGGAACATAGTTCTTTGTTCTATAAAAGTGTTCTTTTCTGAAGGAAATGTATGGAAATCAATGCACTTTTCTATGATATTCAAAGGTCTGTAGAAAAGGGTGTCACAATTTGGTTTAAAACTGAACATATATAACAATATTTAACCGAAAAGTGAATTGGGGAAAGTGAATCGTTGCATCCTTACTGCATATGTTTACATTGAAAGCGCCATTGAAAAAAGGTCGTGTTAATTTGAATATACGGTGGTCATTTGCTACATTGCAATTCATCATTAGTGCAATTTTACAAAGAAAAGTGTATAACGTGTAATGAGGGGTTTCACAGCATTAAAACATCTGTAATCCTACTTCCTAGAATTTAACTAGCGTGTGTTATTTTTAGAACGTAACCCCGGCGGTAAATGAGGGAACACTGTAATATATTTTTTTATTACATTACACCTGAATGAGCCAACTGAAAGAATTGCATTCATTGCTGTTTGACTATGAGCTACTTTTAAAAGGGTGTTTTCAGAACTTTCTGTCTTCTGCTTTTGTTTTGTAATACACAAATCATTTATTGAATCAAAATGTAACTGTGACAGAAAAATCATCCCTAGAATACAGCAAGGTGGGTTCACAGACTTAAAATTTGATGTCTTAGATTTTATTATTATTGTTACAGTCATTTGACAAATATGTGAGTAAAATCTATAAAGGTGTCAAGACTGCAGTCCTAGAATACAGCCTTTAACTTGCTGTCATATTGCTGCTTGCAAAAATAAAGGTAAAAAATACATCAATTTTTAGATTTTTTCCCCCTTTTTTTCTTGAGGGGGGGCCTGTAAGGTAAAATAAGCACCTGGTTCCTTTGTGGAAATTTACTTCCTCCTGCAGCTGTGATGTGATGCACTGTTGTGCATTTTGACGTTCTCTTGGTTGACATCTGCCACAATGCTGCAAAAATCTCCTGCTTTTGCATACTTACATTCTAGGAACAGCAGCACACAAAGAAAAACAGACTGGAGAGCCAAACTCTGGGAAAGTAAGAGAATTATTGAAAGAAGGACGCCACAAGTTCCAGTTTTCTGATGCTTTTGTCACCTTTTAAGGCTCCCTCTTGACAACACCTAAAGTACAGTCAGTGTAGCTGGATACAGGAAATAAATATGACCCTCAGATGTTCTACAAAGTGTTGACATCTGGGAATATCAGCGAAGAAAAAAACAGAATTTGTTTGTGAAAGCATTTTTTCCAGCCACAGAAGTGTTTTAAATTATAGGACAGGCTAGTTATTTGGTTTCTGAAGGACTGGCACACAAAGTAAAAAATGTCTCCTGTCTTCTTCCTTATAAAGTACCATACAGAAATAGACCTCATCCATCCTGCCATGAGTGTTATCTGAGATGGTTTGTGAATAATTGATGTGGACAGAAATTCCACCCCGCCTGGGAGGCTTGGGGATGTGCAGGACACCCCACCTTCTCCTTGTCCTTCCTCTCAAGAGCTCTGGCAGTGCAGTGGGTCAGTGCCCACTCAGATGTGAGTGACTGAACTTTTAAGTGACCCGTCACCCCATGTTGATGCCTGACTTTTAAAAGTGGGCTCTTTCTATGCCTGACTACCTGAACATATATAATTAAAACGAAGGTCTTGCTTTGCAAGAGTCTCATAATCTTACTCATCAGCTGCTCTGACGTTTCCTGCTTTTGGAAATGTATGGATGTGATTAAAGTATTGATCATCCCCTCCAGGGTTCTGCGTCACTGTTGACACAGGCCTTAGGAACACCATCTGTTATCCTTGTATTAAAAGCAGTTAATATTTTGGAGTCGAAATCGATAAGCAAAAGACGGATTGATTTTTTTTATTTTTTTACACACAGGTCATTGGAGCAGTAAAGAAACTGTTGTTAAATCTAATTTACAAGGGAGGAAAAAATGTTTTTTAACTACACACCATTTTATTTTGCAAATTCAAGTAATTTGTAAAACGATCCATAACAGACTGTGATGAGAGAGTGGGGTGGCATTAAAGTGAAACTCTTAAAGGTAATGTTCTTTAATGAGATGTAGTGAGTCATCGCAACAGGAGATTCAGGTGTTTTCTGGAAAACAAGCTGACTTAAATCAAATCTAAATCGGAAAGAAAAATTGTTTGTCAAACAGATTTTCTGTTGGTAGCTGGTGCTGCTGTTGTAGACTATTGGGACTGGTCTGAAATACTGTATGCAGGTGTCAAACTGACACTCTCCCTTTTATTCTCCTTTAAGAAAAACTTTAAAAAGATAACCCTGCAACAGACTGGCGACCTGTCCAGGTTTCCTCCGCCCAGGAGTGGCCAGGCTAGGCTCCGGTAGTCCAATGACCCCGAAAAGGACAAAACGGATTTTGGAAATAGATGGATTAAAAAATACCTAATTTATGTAGAAATGGTTTCATTGCTGTGCCTCTTTAATATGCAGTGTGTTTTTCTAGGCATATTAATAATTTAGTTTAAAATCCAAGTTCAATCATCTTTTATCTATTTTAAGTGTTCCAGTTGTCTTTAATTATTATTTTTCCATTTTCAGCCAAAATAAAAAAACGTTGTGTCGTTTTCTAGGACATAGTTTCTGCAAAGCGCAGTAATTCGCCTCTGAGTTGTGGGTGCGACTGTTGGTGTAGAGTAAGCCTGCCCCCACTTCCCATCCTCCATCTGTTTACGCACTCACCCACCAGCTTAGAGTCCCTAACATTAGCTTTGCAGCTGATGCATCAGAATGGAGTCAAATAGGAAACTTGTGGCCTGCTGAATTTGGAATCTACATCACAAACACGTTCCTTTTCAAGCTGCATTTTTTGTCTCCCAATTCACAACAATTTGAATAAAGAAATACTCAGAAATGGAATTTTATTCTTATGTTTTTATATATGTCTTTCATTATCAGAAGTATGCCGCAAGAACACGTTAAAAGCAAAATGAGTCCTTAAGTCAGAAAACATAAATACATGTCGATGTGGGGGTGAGGGCAGGGGAAGGACCCAGATGCAAACTAAATAGGAGGAGGGAGCCAAAGGGTGAGTGAGCCCTCTTTATTAAAATAATCTGAAACAAGCTGCTGAGTGTTGCAATAGCAACATACTGCTGTGCTTAACAGCATAAGAACATGATTTGATTGGGAGTAAAGGAAATCAGGAATCTAATCATGTAATGAGGTGATGATAAACAAAAAAAATTAAGTTAGAAGTTGAGTAATTAAAAAATAAAAAATAAAGCCACTGAGGACAGAGCTCTTGAAAACACAACAGGACCATCTGATAAATGTAGTTACTACATTTAGAACCAAAATATTCTTGGAAAAATAAACAACTAAAGAGTAAAACAAAGAGTGACAACGCTGACTGAAACATTAAAAAAATCATAGAATTGAATCTAACTTGAACATTTGATTTTTAAAAATTGTAAAATGTAGAAAAAACATCACAGTGTTAATGAATTCCTTATTTTCCTATTAAACATGACAAGTCGCCAGGGATGTTGTCAGTTCTAAAGTCATTGTGTAGGCCAAACCTGATTAAAAGATAAGACCCTCCGGAGAAAGCAATCCTTCAACAGATGGTTTGCCCCACAGACGGCCCTTGACCCAAAATATCATGGAGCTCGTCTGGGATCATGGGACGACTCTAAAACAGCTGGAGGAGCCTTAATCTGCAGAAAATCTCTAACCGCTTCTTTCAAATGTCTAGGAAACAGTTTTCTGAAAGTAATTAAAAAATATAAAGTGGATCCAAGTTGATCTTAAAATAACTACTGTTATGAAAGAGAGTTCAAAGCCATTTTTCCCCTCAGTTTGCAGGAACTTGACATGAAAGGATCGGTCAAATAACTCATGATGTTTTTTTAATAAGACACTCAATATCTTACTGCTTTTATATTTTGCTCACTTTAATAATTTATTGGGAATTGTCTGACAGGATTAAAAAGGTCTTTGCATAAATGGCTTCTTGTTAAACAAACATTGTTACTCTAAGTGCTCTGCTTTTAATGCAGTCAAACATAATAGTTGCCAGTAAATACATAACTTCTTTGACAGAGAAACACAAGCTTTGATCTAGATTCCTGCTGGTGCTGGGAACATTTAGTATTCTAGGAGTAAAAAATAAATAAAAAGCTGTCAAATGTCTGAATTTCCTGAAGTTCCTCCTTGGTTTAAAATCTAAACTCAACAGGAACTGGATCAGTTGACATTAATTCAAAAAAAGCAAAAAATGTCAAACAAAACAGTTTGTGGTTGTTATAATCCAATGATCCAATTCATTTCAGTGATTCAATGATTCATTTCATTTAAAAGTCATCCTTCTTGGATGATTATGAACAAATCACTAATATGAGGCAAGACTGACCAAATTGTGTTTAACCCTTTGATGCCTTATGATTCAAATATAGAACAAGCCACTTCTGCTTCAAAATTACCCTAATTTAGCTTCTACATGAAAGGAAAAAACACAAGTTATTTTTTATAGCTAAAAATAAAGGGACCGGTATAATAGTTAACGATTTTTGACAAACATTTTACACAAATAAGGAAACTATTACGTTAGATTAAAAACTAAAATGGAGTTACTAAAGGTGAAAAATATTATTTTCAAGTCTGTTATTACATTTAAAATCATTGTCAGCTGTACTAGAGTACAATTTTTGTGTCTTTAATTTTTTCTTTTACATTTTAAATAGGATTTAAATAATCCCTTAGATCCCTTAGTAGAATTGTGAAATCCTTGGTTCTGGAATTACTGGCGTCTTCCAACAGGTGTCAAACTACACTTTGTTACGTATTCTCCATTTTCAGAAAGTATGATATTTCAATATGTCTTTCGATATGTTTTTAGAAATGACCTTAAAGTTGATAGGTCAATAAATGGGCCAAATCACATGACTAATGAGTTATGTTTTTGTCAATCAGGTATGGGGGGGGTTGGATCAAGTGGCTTAATTCCAGTGTGAAACTGACCCTCCCTTCTTCCTGGATGATTCTTGTTCTTGTCTGCACAGATCAAATGTTTTACAGTAGCTTTGATGAGGATTCATGTTAAAGGCCCAGCATCTGATTGCGTGAGTGCAACAGCTACTAAGTTTGCAAAAGCCTTAGTTGTGCTGGCACCGAGCAGAACAGTTTGAAGTTGTGAGGCGAAAGCTGTTTGTGTGTGGTCCTGATCTGACATTTTCCAAATCAGCCGTACACACAATTGGTTGCAGCTATAGCATAGACGTGCCAACAGTATGGTGGAAGGAGATTTCTTCAGAGAAAAGGCTTAGGTCTTTGGGTTGTAGAAAATGTCTTAGAAAATATTTTTTTAAGTGTGTACATTTTTAACAGTCTTTGAACATCAAGTGCCTAATAAGGGAGCGGGACCACCCCTCTGAGTATTTGCAGTCCCTCGTGGAGCGCTGCCTTGCAAGTCCTGGACTGTAAGTAATTGGATGTTTATCCTTCATTGAAGAAGTAAAGCTTTGAGGGATGAAGAGCTGTGGAAATCCACTTCGCACTCTGCTCACCAAGATGCCTCATAAAAGCTCACTGATGTTCAGATTTGCTGATCAAGGAAGTGATGGAGGCCATTTGACGTCAACCTGATGATCATAGTCTCACTTTTGAATGAGTCTCAGTGTGTGCATGGAGACAATCTTGTCCTGCAGTTTAAAAATGCGATAAGAGAGCAGAGCAGGCACCACAGGGTGCACGCAGCCTCAGAATGACCTCCCATCCCTTACCTTTTATATACTGTATTCCTGCTGAGAAATCATCAGGCATAATGTCTCGTGCAAGATATTTGGTCATTGAAGGCATCGTTTGGGTTTTTTCTGAAATTTCCTATCATCATACATCTATATTTACCAACTGTCCTGAATTTCTTATTGTCCATCAGCGCTAGAATAATAGAGTCCTTGGAGTCAGAGGAATAATTTATGTTCTACCTCCATCATGTCCACACGCTTCTTCTGACATATTTAGAACATCTCTCAGCTGTTTGACATATTTTTTTCCCCAATTTCAAGTCAGTTTCAGGGATATTGATTTATTTCATTTATCTCTCTCATTGAAAAGCCCACCTATTAACTGGTGCTAGAAAAGTTTTTTTTTTTCTCTCTAAAACTGTAATCTCCCACCTTCAGGCCATAGATTGGACAGTCAAAGCTGTGACAATCCTTAACTATTCAATCTGTGTGTTTTGACTGTTGGGCTCGGAGTGGGAGCTGGAGTAAATGAATCACACATCGTTTCCTTTCTTCTGTCTGCCAGTCGACTGATGGAATCCATTCACTGCTAAAGCTAATAGCAGATGTACTCCTCCTTTTCCACACACACACACACGCACACACATGCACACATCACTCCCACAACGCTCGTCCCTGAAGGACAGTCACTGCCAGTCTATCCTGCCCACGCCTCCCCGTTTTACCTACAAGGTTAATATAGATGGGAGATGTATTGAAAAGGTCACAACTGGCCTGCCTCCCTGGCCTGCATCAGCGTTTGTGAATTAAATAGAAAACAGGCTGTTTGTTTTCTTCCTCATCTGTGGGCTATTACTACAATGAATGAGCTATTTTTTTTTACAGTGTGTGTCATAATTTAAAATCATGAAAAGCTAATTTGCTTTATTACCACCGTAACCTTCAGAAACACCAGATTGTTATTTAAAAAAAAAAGAAAACTAAAGTATTTGATGCCTCACTGAAATGTAATTGGTTAGGTAAGAAATTAGCTTAAAATAACTCACTCTTATGAAAATGTTGTTTTTAGTATTTTTAACGTGTTCCTGAAGCATTTGTCTTGATAAAGGAGATTTATAAAGAAAATTAGGATTGAAATTGCGTTCCCTTTTGAAAAGCTTGTAGTTGTTACGTACAAACTACAATCAGCAGGCTACCAAGAAGTGATTTTTGTGCCACCACATTAACAAACAAGTCACAGTTTTAAGATCAAAATGTACTAAATTACAAACAAAATGCTCAGTTTTAAAAACAAAACTTTTAAAGTTGCAAATACAAATATAAAATCTTGTTTCTCTCTGAGTAGAACTCAGAAGGAGCAGCAAAGCCGAAGAAATACAACACGATTCTGTATTATTATATGTTAGTGTGGCAACTTGGGTGTTTAAAATGTCTGCAGTTCCGTCTTCGTCCAGCCGGACGTTACAGTGGATGTTACAGTTATGATTTATATCTGAACTATAGTTTTTTTCATGAATAAAACATTAAAATGTAAATAAAAAATCACATTTACTTTAGAAAAAAGCAGACATGCGTTCTTAAAAATAAGAAACCGTTTGCAGCGCAGGACTATCTGCTGAAGCAAAGGTGCTTAAAGGATAGATTAACATCAAAAGTTAAAAAATCAAATTCTTCCACCTATATGACTACTTTGATGAGCCATCATTCTTTTCCTTACTTACTACTGCTGTTAATCTAATCCAAAACACTGTTGTGCATAGATTATATGTGTCAAATATTTTTTTAAAGAAGAATAGATCTTAAAGAAAATTTACCTTTTTATCAACATTTTCTTCAGAGAATTTTTAGATCACTTATTCCTGTTTAGTGCAATGTCAGTAAATAAACTTTACACAGTTTATTTTTCAGTTTCAGGAGATGCTCAGCCATAAATTCACAAATCAGACTAAATAAAATTTAATAAACGCTAAAGTAAAATATGAATTATTTTTAAAATTATTGATAATGAAATGTTCTTCAGCCAAAGATAAATAAAGCTATTTGGTTGGATAGAGTCTAGACCAATCAGCACGAACCCTGTTTTCTGTGATTGGCTGTTTGATGGCATATATACCACATTAAAATGAAAGCTATGAAGGCAAAATCAAAGATAGGGAGAAAGATGAGAGACAACGCATCTGAAAACTCTTATATTGCAAGGACAAAGATCTATTTTGAAAGCAAACATTTAATATTTTATTTGCAACTTTGAAACTAAACAAAACTGAACATTTTGTTTGTAATTTTGGAAATTTTGATATCAAATTTTGTTCTCAGTGTGGTGGCACAAATATCCCTTCATTGGCCAAAAGATCTTTGCTTCGCTCCATTCCAGTTCATCCACTTGTAAACTATGTGTATCTTAATTTTCCTTCTGATTTGACATCTGGCTCAAAACTGTATGGCTGGATAGCTCTGATATTCCTCGCCTTTTTTTGGTGCACCAATAATGTTTGGTTGGGGTTGTGAGGGGCTGCAAGCTAGCGTTAGAGAGTAAAAACAGATTGATGACAGGAAATGAGCGTAGCCAACAGTCCCGCCCACAACTCAGAATCAAATTTCTAATAAACTACTGCCACTCTGCAGAAAAAATATGTCCTAGAAAATGACAGCGTTTTTTTTATACTCTAGAAAAACGGCCTTAAAAAAATTAAGATCGTGTGTATTTTTATGGTTATTTTGGAAAATGACAGGGAAGCAGGTTCCAGAAAAATACAGCAGATAAAATAGTCACATCACCAACAATAGTGATTTACTTAAGCTAAGCCCACTTTGAATAACTAGCATTATTGCTGTCTATGGGATCTTCATGTTTTCAAATGACCATTAGTGTCCACTGAATTTTTCAAGGAGCTTTATACACACTGCACCACTAGAGGAAATGATCTTTTAAATATGATGAGACACACTCCATGATACATTCTGCTTTGGAAGACAAGCATTGTGGGAATAAACAGTCAGTCTGGAAGTGGAAGTGTTTTTTTGCTTGTAGAAGTTAGTAAAAGAACACCTTTTTTGCACACACAGCCTGTATCCACCCGTAAGGGCAGTTGTGACGAAGGCCTAAACCTTCATACTTGGACAAAACCCAAGGAAGTCGCTTTGTGAAAAAAATGGATCATAGATTTTTTTTTTTAAAATGTCAGTTAGTCTAACAGGGTCAGTTGTCTTCCTGTCATGAACAATTGTTCATGTTGTTGCAAAATTACAGTAAGCTGTTTCCATTGCCCTTCTTATTTCATGTTGTAAAGTACTGCCTACTGGTGTTTACACTACAAGTCATAAGTAAATTAAACATAGTCAATTTTCTTTAAAATTGCTTGAGAGTGCAGCTCAGACAGCAACCCTCACAGTGCATGTTGAAGGTGTCTGTGTTGAAATAACCACATCTTGTCAAACTGTGTGGTTGGGCCCTACTTCCCCTCTCACCACACTTTCATGCTGTACCTTTGTGTTGGAGGCTCTTAGAACTCCTGCCTGTTATTTTTGCATTGAAGGGTATAACTTTCCTGACAACAACGTCAAAGCAAGTTATTAGGTTGTCCCTTTTCTCGATGGATCCCAATGGTGCCAAAATGCCTCCTTTCATAACTTCCATTTTGGATCATGATATTTTGAAAATATCATTTTGCACAGGCTTCATGAATTTGAGGGCTTTTGACAAGTTAAACAAGCCGCACTTGAGAGAAATACTAATACCTAGCTGTTCATGAGACAAAGGGTTTGGTCTGTAAAACTTTCCAATTGACGAAATTTGAATTTTGGCCCTCACGGTTGCCGAACCCCTTTGTAGTTCTTCATTGACAGGCTGTGAATCGTCTCTGTGTCCTTTCTTTTCCTTTTTCTTCGACTTAGCTGATTTTAAGCGCTTGGCCTACCCACTTTTGCATGTCTGAAGCAGGTGAACACCCACACGGTCACACCGACAAGGCCCCTGGTTTTAAATCCATGACAAGTAGTTCTCATTCTGAATATCAAAGACTTATATCAGAGAGCTTGCAGGCATGACTCACACCCTGTCGTACTTTACCTCTAGCAGGCTACCTGGGCGTCAGACTTTCAGCTAGGGTTAGAGCAGGACAGTGGTAAGACAGTGCCACATTTGTGATATATTTATCACCCTGCTATGTAAACATATGAAAATCCAGAGACTCCCAACACACCCGCAAGCCTCAGCTGGCTCAGACTTCAATGCCAGGAGTCATTCTTTGATGAAAAGTGTGCCGGTGCTCTCTTCAGCACAATGTCAAACCATACTAGGCGAGCAGGGAGGGCAAAGTAGCTGTGACAGCTACAAAGTGGGTGAGGGAACTGTGTACTTTACTTGGTCTGCTTCAAATAAAAAGTGCTGCTAACAGCAACAAATCACAGCTTTGCAAAGAAGCAACTTTCGCTCTGTGATGGAAGCCTTTTTCATTAGTGCTCCTTTTCTACATGTCTTCCTCTCTGCTGGGTGTAGTGTATAGAGCTTGTTATACTATTGATTCACACGCAGGCCTCTCAAGGGAGGTTTTTCTTCATTTTGGCAACTTACAAAACTGCGTTGTGTCTACCACTCTGCATCTTTGAGCATACAAGGGAAAAGCAATGCCTATCAGAGTTACATGCCTATTTATAGCAACGGCAGGCCGGAGCTTCATTGAGGAGAAGGCTGCATCCTCACAGCAGCCTGTCTTGTGCAGCAGGCCGGGCTGACATATGAAAAGCAGCGCAGAGAAAGCCCTCCTTAAGTGGAGGCAGTAGGGAGATGCAGGCAAGAGCCAGGAGGCACACAGACAAACAGATGGACAGGTTAATGCCAAGCAGGCAGTGGAGCAAATAGATTGTGCAGCTTGGTGAACAGACTCAGCCTAGCAAACAACCACCAGACACAATGCCATGTCATACTTGTGAGCTGCTTGTGTTTCTCTATAATTCTTACAGAAAGAGTAGATACCTGGTAAACAGTGCTCTCATTTTTCTCCCTCCCCTCATCTGCTTCTGTCACCTTTCTCCCTTTCTATGTAGGAGGATAGAATGTCAGTTTTGGAAGATGGGCGATGAACAAATGTGTATTTGTAAGAGTCAGAGGGAAGGAAAAAAATGGAAAGAGATGGGTGTCGCGGGTGGAATTGGACTGTCACACACAGGGGGCTTTTGTCCGAGACCAATATGCGTTTTAAACTTTTACTTTTATATACATTTATAAAATGAAAAGAAGTAGTTTGAAACTTTTTACTCTATAATGGTTTTAAGCAAGCTGAAGTCAGTGGAAAGTCTGTTTTTTTTCTTCAACATTATTGCAGTTTTGGTGATCATGCTATATAAACAGAAGCAAAATTCTTCTAAAAGACGGAACACAATACCACAACATGAGACTGAAGAACGCGTTGTCTCCCACCTTGATGTCTTTAAAAACTCTGGGAAATTATTTAGCTCGTATTTCCCTGAGGTTCTGGGCACTCACTCGCTGGAGCAATAGCCTTTGCTTTAATGCAGCAGAGGCATGATTGAAAGATTTCCTTTGAGAGTTTCCTCTAAAATGTGAGTTGCCCAGATTGACTTGTGTTTTCCTCCATGGAAAACATCTGAATGTTTGCAAGTCAAATAAAAAAGCGCCTTTAAGAGCTCAGGCAGCCCTATCAGAGCTGTCTGCTTGTGTACCTGCTCTAATGGTTTGTCTTTATGTGTGTTTGTCTGTCTACATAGGTAGAATGTAAGAAGGCCCAGCCCAAGGAGGTGATGTTCCCGCCAGGCACACGAGGGCGAGCCAGGGGTCTGCCCTACACCATGGATGCCTTCATGCTAGGGATGGGCATGCTGAGTGAGTTGCAAACTGACCTGTTTGCAGAAATGATCCGACAGCATTCAGTAGGGATGACTCAAATTAATTGGCCCCGATCCAATTCCGAGATGTTCCATTTTACGGATCTTTATGGCAATAAATATGTTGTGATCCGTTCAAAATAGGCAGACTTCTAGGAGAATGCTTAACTGTAATAATAAGCTTGAAATATATAGCGCTAATCATAATAGGAATAAGATAAATATTTGATATTTGGGATGCAACATCGGATTTTGATTGCGTCCGAAACTATGTGATTGTGCCTAATTTCCGATCACGTGATCATTTGGTCACTGGGACATCCCTGGCATTCAGTCATCATTTTCCTTGGATTTAAAAAAAAAAAAAATTGAAATACAGACTTCTTTCAAGAAAGCCCCATTAGGTGAGCGTAGCCCCTAATTAGGGTTCTTTAAGGTGTGCAACCAGTGGCTACTGTGGTCTATTTCTGGTTGAGTCTGGTGTTGGCAGCCCTTGGGCATATAGGAGCAGACCAGCACATTAGCAGGCTAAATGAAGAGGAAAATTGGTGTAATGTCATATTAAGGATTCATCACTGTGCCCCCCCCCTTAATGGGTAATGAAGGGGACACACATGTCAGTGAGAGATCTCATCTACGGGGACCTCAGCTGCTAGCTTACCCCTCTTCATTACCATCAGCTCATGCCTGTGTCCCTTTTTATTTAACAACACAGCACACACACACCTCCCGCTACCCCATCTATCTGCTCGACTATCTATCTGTCCAACTATCTATTTGCCGTTCATCTTCTATATGCATATAATTTGATTGTATGGAAAAACCAAATGGATTTGCCATCACTTAAAAGATTTTTCCAATGAAAAGCAAAAGAGACATCTGGTTATAAGTTGCCTATTTTGCCCTCAGAGAGAAGCCCCTCCCACTCCATGTTGAAGCAGGTGCACGCAAAGGGAACGCTTTGCATTTTTATCACACAATTTCATCTTTATTGCAGCTTAGAAAAATGATTGTACCTTTCACAGGTTGTTTAGCTTTTTTTCTTTTGGAAGATTCGTTGTTGAAGTTTAGAGCCTGTACATTTTTTTTTTATTTGTCCACGCGCTTATTTATTTGTCGGCATAAAGTTGCTCAAACGATTAGAGCTGTTAAAGGCTTGACCTTTCTAGTTGTTGGTAGAAAAAGCGTTGTTAAGTCTAGGCAAGTGCAACTGTCAACTCCATTTAACTCTTTCCCCATTCCATCTCATCTGTTGGAAGTATTTAACAAGCACAGTGAACTTTTCAAAACTTATTACAGTCTAATGTGTCTGGGAGGAGGAGAGCACTCTTGCCTTCCACTGGGAGACGGCAGGCAGAGAGGCAGTGATGTGCTCATGTGAGAATATTAACAGCCAACTTGTTTGGAGACACTCTTATCTAAATGAAACTGGAACAAGGACAGCGAAACATTCCTTTATATAATTTGCATTTGTAAAAAAGGACCCTAGGCTCATTATTTAAGAAAGTGTAAGCTCCTTTTGTGCCAAATCTCATTAGGCCATCCCTAGCTCCTTTGTTTACTGCCGCTAATCGAGGCATTTATCTTTATTGTGTTGTGCCGATGTATGTTTGCTGAAATTAATACACGTTTGAGCCTGAGCGAGGTATGGGTGCACCAGATGGATAATTGATTTTAAAGTGAATCAGAACTGTTGAGCCATAAAATAGGTACATTAGCATGCATATTAATAAGGCAAATAAGAGCACTAAGAAGGCCGGCACAAGGCCAGACTCAATAGCAAGCTTCATTTACTGAAAAGAAAGACAGGGAGCAGGTTGTCGTCTCTTTACTCCCACTGACTTACACCTCCATGACATACTAGACTAGCTTACATGCACGCACCTTAAAGCAGTTTAGTGTAACTTTGTTCTTTTCTTCTTCAATACCTACATCTTTTTGAAAATCTGAGAACCTTTTGTAAAGCAGTGTGTCAGAGTTTTTTGTTTGTCATTTCATACAATTTTGAAAAAAAAAAAGAATAGGATCTGGGATATCATTCAGGTTTGGCATTTGTTTGGTGTGAGGGTAAGACGGTATTAAACACAGAATACCCAATGCTCTGTTGAATGCAATGGCTTTTCATTTTATCATATCAGAGTTCTTTTCAGACAAAACAAACAATGAGGGGTTTTCTGAGAGCCATCCATCTGTAGCTTCCTAGTGATGACTTCTCATCAGCAGATGATGAGAACTGTTATTTTGTTCTGGTGTAGCCCCTGTCCCTCTTCATCCACACCAGGTTAAGGTTCCCCTCTCCACCTCTCGGAGCTGAATTTCGTTTTGTCTGTGAGAAAGGCTCTGGCTGAAGCATTTTCCCATTGGGTCAGGAATAAATTGAACTTTTTCATGGACGGCAAACACTGATTAGATATTTATGACCAAGGTTAACCTTTCTGATTCCAGCTGGCACTGGCTGGCTCTGAAGCATACAGAACAGAGCAACTTCACACATCTCGCTCACGTACTTAACCTGTATACATGCCCCAGAATTTGTATGAATGCAAAATAGATGCTGACACTTTGAAGCTGCAGACATTTGAATAAGTGCATGCATGCTACCTGTGAACAGACAATATAAAACGTTGACACCCACTTCAAGACAATGTTTTATATATATATATATATATTATGACTGAAATGTTACATATACATGTATTTTTTACATTACTTTTAAAGAGGTCTCAACTGAAAAAAAATCTTTACAAAGTTGATTAACAAAAAAAAAGATGGAGTGAAAATTCTTGACAGAGATCTTATTCATCCAAAACTATTTTCTGGGTATCAGCAAAAAGAAGCTGCTTGTCAATGCAGGGCTTTTAAGTTTTTAAATTCCTCCCAAACCAGAGGACTTTAACTGACTTTATTATCAATTTTCCAATTATATTATTCCTCCAACTCTAAGCCAGGTTCTCTTATTTGTGGCTGAGGTCTGACAGATTGATGCACAGACTTATATTTTCCATAATTGACCATGCACAACACTTAAAAGGTTACTGTAGCAAGACAAATACTGGGTTTCAATTCCATTTAATCGCTGGTTAAACTTTGTTTATTTTTACCAATAAATCTAAATGACAACTGTATCTTTAAGTGCTGTTATTACTACATGCAACATTAATCTATGTTTATACATGGACACTGCTGCAAACATGAAGCTCCCTGGGTGTTGTGACTCATATAATTCTGAGAAAACTGATGTAGCATAAAATAATTTGTGCTTGTTACAAGAAATGAAATTTATTTTCCAGTGATAAAACAGAGATTGGAGCTGTGCACGCTAAACAAATATGCAAATACTGTATTGAACACACAGTCAAAGTGACTTGGCTTGGCTGACTTGTAATGTGTGACCAGATTTAACAGCAACAGCCACAGATTTCATTTATTTTCTACACAAATATATTACAATATTAGCGTTGATACAAAATAAATATTACTATGTACTTTTCTGAAGTTTTAGCTTAGCAAGTTGAGTGAGTCTCTGTTAGCTACCATACACACCACAGGAAACAGAAGAAAAAAATATTTTTTTTAAGAAAAAGCAGCAATATGACAAAACACTGTTAGGGAAAACACACAAAGGGAAGCTGACTTTTACAGAATTACATTTTGCAGGAAAAAAAAGTGAGAGGAAGGTAGAAGTTTAAGAAACTTGAGGGCTACTGCTGAAAAACATCTAAAGTGTCAAAGTTTTAGCAGAGACCAACAACAGAGCTGGGACATCTGGGTTGAGTCCAGATTCCATCACTACTTACCATATTGTGCACTAAATAGTGTTTTTGTTATTTTGTAGTACTTTTCAAATCTACAATTACAAAATTGAGTGCCATAGAAGTTTCCTAGAGAACTGGAGAATGTAGACCACAATGCATTGTGTTTTAACAACTTTTATGAAAAAAGAGAGAGGAAGCCCATAGTGCACGGGGAGAACATACAAACACCACACAAAAAGGTCCCAAAAATATTCTGAGTAGATTTGTCCAAAGCTAAAAATAAATATAAGTTGTGTGAAAGCTACCAGAGCAGTCAAACTGTTTTGCAGAAGACTCATTATACATGTACCTAATCATAGATGAGGAATCAGTATGGCCAGCACCAACCAACTATGGTACAAATTCTTCCTTCAAGAGACAGAACCCAAGTAGTTGTTAAAAAGCAAAATAATAACAAAAAAAGCTGCACGGTGGCCTTTAGCTTTCCTACTGTTTTATGTGAAGCACTTTGAATTGTCTTTGTAAATGAAATGGGCTACACAAATAAACTTGCCTTGCCTTAAATGCTACTCTGAAAAGGCCTGATTTCATGTGGTTTACATAAAGAGCAAAACTAGATATCAAACACGGAAGTACAGTAATAATTGTGTGATGAAGAGGCAGAGGCGTTTGGATCCATGTGCAACTGGTTTATTACCGAGAGCTGACAGATAAGGCAGGACACAGTCAAAAACCAGCAAGGAGTCAAATACACAGAGAGAGGCGAGAGAGGCAAGACAGGCAAGGGTCAGAGTTAACAGAGAGCCAGCAGTTAAACCACTAAGCGTGTATGTGAGAAAACAAAAGAAGACTTCACACCAAGCTCTGCTCTGTGCCAGACTAAATACTGTTGGAGTAATTGCATGATGTGGAACAGCTGGTGAGACCTGAGAGCAGGGTGAAAAGGCTGATGGAAAAGGCTGATGGTAGATGTAGTGAGGAAGGTGCTCAGGAGAATGTCAATACTCTGGAGATGGCTCCCTCTGCTGGTCGGAGGGGGAGATGGAAGTCCGAGGCCTGACAAATTGTGTTTTTTGTTGGACATTAGCTCTCAGTACTTAACCAAATGAAGATGGTAACCAAGTATGCATAAAAATTTAATCTAAAAACTCCAAGGTCCTGGTAATTAACGTTCTCCTTTTTCCTTTGAGTTACTGTGAATGTATTAACATGAAACAAGCTGATTCATTTGTGTAGGGGTTGTGTAGAATTAAACACTTGTGCAACGGCTGGATTTTAAATCATATCCCTGCCTTTCTTCAAAGAGTGCTCTATTACAATGTGAGCTCTAGTTTTATCGTTGCAGTCACAAGTTGTAAAAACATTTTACTGACTAAATGGGTCTCTAAGATCTTAGGTGGCAGTAAAACAAAGTCATTTGAAGGAAGGCTCAGAAGAGGCACTCGAGATGTGATCATAGAAGTTGACTATTGATCACGGTTGAATATCAGTAAAAGAATATTGCAATATAGAGAATGATGTTTCATTTTTCAAAAATGTCTCACATCTTTCAAAAGCTTGAATTTTTTTGTTTTTTGTTCTTGTTTCAATTTTTTTAGTCAATGTGGGATGATAGGTAAAAAATACTTAAAGTAATTTACAAAAATGTGTGTTTCTTTTTGCTCCTTCAGGTATAATTTTACTAAATGTGTTAGATTTTTTTGTTGATATGTGTTAAATATCACATTATTGAAGAATTGTTTTTCTTTGATAGCTTTTAACTAATAATAAAACATAATTTCTTGTCATTTTTATCTTTCCTCTGTGTCAAAGGTTACCCTAATATTGTTGCAACTTACGGCCGTGGATACACTGGATTCGCACCCAGCTACAGCTACCAGTTCCCTGGTGAGTCAAAAGTTAAACTATGTATTGCAGCGGGTTTCTGTTTTGCACTTTCAAGCAGCACACTGAGATGCACATGCAGAAACACACACACATTTCCATGTCTTCATCAATATACACAGCAGTCACCAAATAATTTGCAGGGTTAAAAGTGCTTACGTGTTGAGGTTTGTCAAGGAGGTTTTGAAAGCTGAGGTATAGTAAAGTAAATTGCTTACTCCTTTTTATTCCACTTTTGAACACTACCATGACCAAAATGTCTGAAATGGGGGAAGTTCTTCGTCTTCAGTTGGCCAATGTATGCAAATTTTGTCCATGCTGAGGCGGAAAAATAAGCAGCTCTTGTGTAGGCAGATTTTTAAATGTGGTTCTCATAATGGAAAATAAAGTCATTTTCTGCATTAAAAGTATTGACTCAGACTGTGCGGAGCTTTAATGGAAGCCCAAATGGGAGACGGGCATTCGGAAGGTGAGCAGCTGTACCTGTGCGCCGCACCATGGGGCGGCATGTCTGCGGTTCTTCACTTACACAGGCATCCTGTCAATTTCATGCTTTATTTAGGAACCCTATACCTGCTTTGTTTGTAAAGCCAGACATCATTCCATCCACTGATGAGACAGAATAGGAAATATATGACAGGAGCTCAGACGTCTGTAATATCTTTGTGAAATAGATTTAGAAATGGTACGGTGGGGGTCCAGCTGCGACCACCTGCGGATCGAGCAAATGCTGGTTTTGTACTTGACCACGACATTATGCCACAGAAACGGAAGAACACAACTCAAGGTAGTTTTTTGAAAATCAAGACCATGTATTTGGATAAGTAATTGAGAAAAGAATTGTTTGTGCGTTGCACACAACAGATGCACAATAGAAGATTTATCGTCTCGGAGATGTCATCTTGCACAGTATTACAAAAAGATCATTCAGAATGCAATGAAATAGACTGTTGCTTTTCCAAGTATCACACATTTCCTATTTGTTTTCCAGTCAAATATTCCCCCCATCAGCTGTAGTCTCATGGGATTGTATGTCCTTGCCTTATCTAGATGCTAGTGGCTGAAATGCTAAAGCACACAAAGTGTTGCGTGACAGTTGCGGTGACAGAAGGGAAACAAAGCGGTGTGGCAACGTAAGCAAAGACGAGCTTGTGGCTAAAGCAAACATCACTGCTGTTATGTGAAACTAGTTTGAATAACAGAGGAATGAAACACAGTTGCTCTGGAATTTATTGTTTCTGACTCCTTAGACCCCCCCAGCTCTGCATGCTGTTGTAATTTTGCCTTTTATCACACCTGATTCAGATTGGTCTAGTGTTGGGGTGTCCATGTGGAAGTTTAGCAGAGGAGGAGACCAATCTACCACTATGGCTACAGCTTGAACAATGGGTTGTTTTTTAAACAGCTGGTGAAGGAGCTCTGAACACTGGAACAACAAAAGTACAAGGACATGTGAAGTGCATTAATTTGTAGAGATAAATCACCTTAACATTGCCTGCAGAGGAAAATGTCTGGCTGTCACACAGCAGGAGAATTTCTCATTCTAGGTCTTGCAGAAGTATAAAATGTCATAGCCAAAAAGAAAAAAAAAACCTGCCCAATTTGTTCTTTGTCGTATGCATAAAGTAGCTTTTACTTTTATGTTTGCTTCAAAGTTAAAAGGGATTCCTTTTTGGTGGTATCACCCATTCTGCTCTCCTGTAATATTATATATGTGGCCATCACTGAGTTGGAAGCCCAGTTTATATTAATCAGCTGCATAAAAAAGGTATTTAAAGTTCAAGCAGTCATGATGCTTTGATGATGTGACTTTTCAGATGCACATATGATATTGGAGCTAACTTTTAGTGTCATTTCTTGCCGGGTTTGTTTTTCTTCTTCTAATGGTATGAGGCAATCTAAGTGATCCAGAGCCCAGACAATTAAACCATGGACAATAAAATTTGTGGCTACCTCATAGGTCAAGCTGTATTTGCTTTTTTTGTATCCCATATAAAGCAAAATCCAATACAGAGATTTTGATATAAAAGTATGTACCATTTTTTGTATTTCTATTCACCAAAAAATAAAAAAAAGTCTTACGTTTTAACTAATATTTTTAGTAAACATGGATTTTTAAAATATTTTTGACGTAAAATGGAATTTGAGTGTAAAACTTCCCCTGAGGTAGAAAGCACGATGCTGTTCATGCTAAACAAAACTTACAGAGTTTGATAGAGCTGTATGATTAAAACAACCTCCTCTGGGCTCACTCAACTCTTGACAGGTAATTGGAAATTTTAATGTATGAATCAAATGCCTTGTCTGAATGAAATAGCCCCAGGCCAAATATTTACTCGTGGCCTTCCTGGGGAAGATTTGAAAAAGCATCCTCAAGTTGAGAACCAGAGATTTCTCCCTCACTGTACAGAGCTTCACTGAAGCAGACCCATAAATAAATGGAGCTCGGACCGAGCAGGTCGACATCCAACAGGCATAAATTGTGAGCAGTCTTTCAAAGGCTTTTTACTCTCAGTAAACCTCAGGGGTCTGCCGCTCACAGCAAAAAAAAAAAAAAAAAAAAAACTGGTTAGGCAATTGTTCAATTGTCAGGCTAAAACAGTGATAAAACATTGATCAGTGATGAAACACTGAATTAAGTACAAAAACTCAATAACAGCTACACAGAAAAAGAGAAATCAAAGCTGACATCTCAGCAGCTGAAACAGAGTTCAAGCAGAAACTGAGACGAAGAGAACAAAGAAAGAAAAACTGCATTAAAGGCTGCAGTCAGCTTAATAACTACAGGCTCATCCACATATATCCAAGCCATTTGATCATTAAAAACACATTTAAGGACAACTTTTTGTCTTTGCTTATTGACACAAGTTTCAAAGATACCATAATACATTTTAATTCACTTTGCATATTATCTGTAAAAACAAAAGGAAGGCAGATTGCTGTTTTATTTGAAGTTTTCTCATGCAGCTGAGCAGATTTTAGAGACATCCTTAAAGAAAAACTATTAATTTATGTGAAAGTGATGCTGATCAGGATCAACATTCCCTGTCATTTCAACTCAACAGATGTTTTTTTTTTTCTAGTGTGTAATAACTGTAACTGTCTACTGTCTGTAGACAAAAATAAAATGTGAAAAATTTTTGTCGTTTTTAAAAATCGGGTTGACAGCTCGGCTTCATTTATAATCTTTGTCCTTAGAATCAAAACCAGACTGTTTCCTTCCACCCACAGAGTTAGAGGAAGCTTGATGGATACACGACACACTGCACACAATGATTGCCTTTGCAGGATATTAGTGCGGCTAAAACTACATCAAATATGCAAGAAGTGATTAATAAATGTTTTATGAAGCATTGTTTTTGCACACAATCAGCTTGACATAAAAAGCAGAGCCTGATGCCATATGTAGAAGCTAGTTACTTTTCATCAAGCAAATGATAATTATCAGTTATCAGGGATAAAGATATTGTTTCTTATTTATTAACATAAATTATATGTTTCCTGAAATAAAAAGTTATGAAAATTAAAAAAAAAGAAGAATTAAATTTTTCTTTTATTTTGTTGTACAAAAATTGTAGTTTTTTTTTTTTTTTTTTTTTTTTTTACTTTTATTCAAGCTCAAAGCTCTGGTCTCACACTTAGATCCCTTCTGGTGTCCCTCTGTGCTTCACCTCAACACTGTATCCCTCCTCTTTGATCCACTGCTGTTTGTTCGAATGTTCTTCTCTTCCAGCGGGTGGCTTTCTTCTTTTTGGGTTTCTTCCAAAAGTTTTCTTGGATTCTCTCAGACATCTGTAAAATGTCCTGATGAAAATCCTGTTCCTGAGTTTGTGTGTGCGTGTGTATGTGTCAGTGTTGTTGTTAATGGTACAGATGTGGGAGGAATTCCATATAAAGCATGAGCATAACTTTGACGGAAAAATCTTTAATAACTTACACATTGAAGGCCCACTCCAATGAAACCTTTGTTTTGGGTATTTTTCTAATGAACGTGGACATTTATAAAGAAAATTAAGCTTAAAATTGGATTCCTGAGTATTTCTTTATTCAAATTGTTGTGAATCAGGAACAATGAAAAAAAATTAAGTTGGAAAATGATTGTAGTTTTGGTAGAAAATACACTGAGATGGCCACAAGCTTCAGCAACAGACAACTGGATCCATGTACATCTTTGTTTTCCTCATCCAAGCTGGTATGGCTCAAGTCTGTATGGCAGGATCACGCCAATGTTGCTCGCCATTTGTGATGCACTAGTAATAGGTTGGGGTTTTCGCCAGTTACTGCTTCCCAATGCTAAAGCATTTTATGTTCAGAGTATGTAACAATAATCACCTCTTAAAATGTTTATGTAAGTGTCTAAGTTTATTTTAATGTTGAAAAAAACAAAAGGAAGAAAGAAATGTTATAGATCAGACGATCCGTTCTGTGCTTGTGCAAATGTTTTTTCTTCTGTTTAGTTTGATGGCAGTTTACTCCTAGGTGTACAAGGAACAACACCAACACGTATCGACACTTTTTTAACTCAGTTAACACAGACACGTTATAGATAGCAAAAGTCACTGCAGTAGCCCGGAGGCATCTGCTCAGACTAAAATACTTTCACTTCTCCTCTTTTCACATTATCAACAAATAAGGAATGAAAAACAATCAAAGAGAATACGAATTTTGGGTCTCAATCTATTTCAAATTCCTTGACCGTCACAATGTTGGCGATAACAGGAAGTGACAAAATTTTGGTCTGCAGGGACCTATTGGGTAGACATTACATGGCGTATACTTATATAGCGCTTTTCTACCTTCATTGAAGGCCCAAAGCGCTTTACAGTCACAGACCCACTCACCCATTCACACACACACATTCATACACACATTCATACACTGATGGTGGCTCCGCTGCCGAACACTGGCGCCAACCTTCCATCAGAGGCAATGTGGGGTTCAGTGTCTTGCCCAGGGACACTTCGACACATGGGCGGGCAAGGTGGGAATCGAACCTGCAATCCTTCAATCACAGGTTGACTGCCCTTTCCACTACACCACGGCCGCCCCTGTCACTACCCAATTACAGATTGGGTAGTGACAGGGGTTTTGAGAAGCTGTAAGCTTGGAGGAGAGCATGTAAACAAATGGAAGACGGGAATTGAGGTCAGGCTTACATCACTTCAGCAGTCACCGCCCACAATGCATAGTGGAATTTATAATGAACTTCTGCCCCTCTGCAGAAACTATGTCCTAGAAACTGACAGATATTTTATTTTAGCTAAAATCCCTATCAAAAGAACCACTGGAAACACTTTTATCAGAGATGAAATGGTTGTGGAACTTTAAAGATAAACGTCAGTCTCTGTTGTTTTTAGACTTGACATAAGAATCAAAAATTAAATATAAGGGATTCAAGTACAAGCAAAAATGTAATCATACCTTTTTTTCTGTCGGTGAGAAATACTTTTGCTGCTTTTTTGGAAAAATTTGAGTTTGCCAGTGAGTTACTTATCTCTGAGAAAACACATTAGACAAACTGTGAATTTAACTTTACTTTCCGTTCTGCTCATCCTGGATGTGGGGCTGGAATGAAAGGATAAAAATCAAGTGCCAGCCGTCGTTCCGCACCTAAATAATCAGACGTCGGAGATAACATTTATGCAACTACAAAAAGCAAACTAAAATTAAAATAGAAGCGGAATTAAATTGAGGAACAAAAGGCCCTCACTTCCATTCTGCTAGACATTAAAGAGCGCCTTATTCCCCAGATGTTATGCAGTTGCCAACAGTTGGACAGTGTCGCATTCCAGATCAAAAAGCAGAAAACTCTGCAGTTTAGTTTTAATTATGTTCCTTGTGTTATGATTTGAAGTAGAGAACCTCCGTACATACCTCCATACTTGTGTTGTTTCATCAGAGGAGAATTTGCAGAATGCATGTTGATTACCTGCGGAGATCCAGCTTATTGTGGGGTAATTATTTTGTCAGTAGGATGCCTTTTTTTCACATTAAAGAACCAAAAATCACAGCTGTGAGTATTGTTAGCAACAAAGGAAACCGGAGCTGACAAGGCATAAGGGACATTACTGTACATTATTCGCATTTTTATGCAACAGTCTAATTAGCATCAGCACGCTGATAAATGCACTATTGTATTATTCAGCTTGCAACGCTCAGGGGGAACAACCTCAAGATGTGGTGCATTTCAACAAGGTGTCTTGTTTAGAAGACTTCACTTGATTAAAGGATTTGGAGTTGCATTCAAAGTGATAAACTGTTTAATCGCAGCTCCATTCTGCACTGAACTGTTGTTTACTATGTTTAGCCCTGCCTCAGACAGGAGACCGTCACAGTTACCTTTGTCTACTGTGGATAATTGAAATACAAATGCTAGAGAGAAAATGCTTTTAAACAATTTAACTTAAGCAGATGCAGTTTGTGCGCATTGTCAATTTTGCCTGCTGCAGCTGCAAATACAGAAGACGAAAAATGAAAGCCTTAAGAATGGAAGAACGTTCCATTGTGAGCCTGCTGTATGCCTGAATAAGAAGCCTTTCTGAGGAAAATGTAATTAAAAGTGAAAGTATAATGCCCATATGTGCATTATGCATGTGAATAAGCTGTCGAAGTGGAGATGAAAAGCAGGGATACACCCCTCATATACTTATATTGTACTTTCTATTGTTAACCAGTCTTGTATCAGTTCTTTTCAGTCTGCACACGAGGGCACAGCTGAATGTGCGCACACAGAAATGCTGTATTCATTCAGCAGAAGGATTCAGGAGCTGTGCGTGGGGAGGAAAAGACAGGCGGGGGAAAAGACTTCACCAGGAGCCTCTCTCCACTTTTCGGTCTTCCCGTGCGGCTCGTTGCTTCAACATCCGTGCCCTCTGAGCCTCCCCTGGCATAAATGACCATTATGGCTCCATTAGGGCTCCTACTAGGAGGTTATTATGCTACGCTGAAAAACCAGGGATGAAAATGTTAGTGGGGTCCCACCGGGGAGACAAGCACAGACTGAGTGAGTGAAAGACAAAACACTAAGTCTGTTTCAGATGTCTTGACACAAACAGCAGTTCGGTCCCATAGGTCACTTTATAAGGTATTTAAAGAATGCAGGTACAGATAATTGAAGAGCATAAAGAGCAGAAAAGGCCGCAGTGCAGAACAATTCTCAAGGTATCTTTAAATTTAGGAGCAAAACTTTCCAAGAAAATGTAACATTTTGTGTCCCACTTTCCCCCAGTTGAATAGTTCCTGCCTGTGCAGTGTTTCAAGTTGGTTTGCTCTAGTTGATATATTGGCTTTCTGTCTGTTTGCCTTGTCCTGCTGCCATTTCTCTTTGTCAGACCTCATTCTCTAGCAGATAGGACGACCGGTAGAGCACCACGGTAGCCTCTGTGTTTACCATTCCCATCAACCGACGAGCAGCCTGAGACAGATAGACGCTTTGCCTCTCTCCCACCTCACAGAAAATGGCATTTCAAAAGCCTAAACGTTGGCATCTCCTTCTGCATGGAATGAAACATGTCTCAGCCCAGTTGGTAGTTCTGGATTCCTCTGCAGCTGTTTCAACAGGATGTGGGAAAACTGACAATGCTTTGGTCGGCATTGACTGTCCATTTTTCAAAATTGTAAGTGTTTGCGCACTGACATGTGCTTTTAACCTTTTCTAATATAATGGCCACAATATTTCCTAGAGTGTAACAATTCATTTTATCAACCATTTAATACTTATCATAATTTGTGGTTCCTGATATGATTTAGTCAATATTGCTTCATTTTGACCAATTCACTGACCTAGAATTGATCTAGGACATCTTTAGCCAAATATTCTAGCAGTGTGACACACCCATAAATACCTGGCACTGAACCGTGTAGGTACAGTTTTCCTGATTCCTTGCATTTCTAATCAATTAAATATGTTTATTTTCATAAAATTCAGTCCACTGTTATTTTCACATGAAAAGAATACATACTGAACCATGTTAGTACATTCTACCACGCTGTATGGTCACATATCTTTGCAAAATTCAAAGTATTTCCACACATTGGACTATAGTGATGGCGTGACCATTTTTGGCTGCCATCACGTGTGTTACCCACTGTGATGGCACTTGGTTCTTTTTTAATTTTAGTAAAAGAAACCTACTGTGCCTTAATCCAAATTGTATTTTCTAATATTAATATAATCAATTTATTTCACTTAGAAAGTTTTTTATAATGGTATAAGATCAATTAGAATTATAACTTGCTTCAGACAGATCGATCTGGTTGGATCCTAGGAATATAAATCGATTCATTAAATACTCAGTAAGTTTTTTTGACCAAGACAGGAAATAAGGTGCATGTTTGACCATTGAGACACACATTTGCTCTATATGTCTGTAAATAGTAGTGATAAGAAAGCCTCTAACCTCCTGACCTTACGTTCCCTGTAGGGAAGGAAAACAAAGCTACAAGTATCAGCTGGCCTCCTCAGCAGGTGGCACACAGGGACGTAGATATGCTGACCTGTGCAATTGAGATAATAGTGACTACCTCTGAGAGGTGAATGACCTTATAAAGCAGAGCAGAGCCAACCAAGCTCATAATAAATGCTCCAGAGGTCAGACTCGGGCATTGGCCTGAAATACAAGCTAGCCACCCAGAGTTTAGCCACTGTCTGCTGCTAGGAGATAGAAATATATTGAGATAGATGATATGTTCGTCTGGAGCTGTAAACCTTTGAAGCTTATTTGGAAGTCTCAGAGCGAGGAGGTAAGGTGGTTCTTTGGTGATACAGTTGCATCCCCAGTATCCTGAAGATCAGTGGAGTTTTGGTGAATTTTGGAGCTTATGTGTTAGCTCTTTTCTTTAAGTCCTTTTGTGTTCCACATCAAACTGTTCATTTTTGTCTTGGAGAATAGATTTTTTTTTCCAAAGCATCTGATTTGTAGAAATAGTGGATGTAATTCAGTGTTGAAGTACATTTTTCAGTGAAGTCCCAGTAGTAAAACAGCTGAAAAAGAGTGTGTTTTGTTAGCTTTCATTCATTTAAAGATCCCATCCTGTTGTCTGTAGTTAATTACTTTCTGTGTAGAAGATAATGTGAGTTGGGGCAACACGCCTGGTGATTATTGACGGATCTAAAGCCCTGCAAGTTTTAGATGTCCTCTATTTTCCATTCATTACACATCTTGGCTACATTCACAGAGCAGGTGGAAAGAATCACTGGGCTGATACGAAGCTTACCTGTGTCACGAGTGCACGCAACATTGTCTTCCATATGACAGGTCCCACCGTTTGTCTCTTTACTGCACTCGTGAGAGACCGACGCGCTCCACATTCTGTCAGTAGAACAGGTTTCTGTTCATCTCGAGTTGCAGAGCAGATTGTTCCCCTAGATTTTGTGATCATTTCTCTGCAAGCTGGGCGAGCTGTGACCCCAGCAAGTGGTCCCACAGGCCGGAGTGAGTGCAACAGGGCTGGAAGCAGATGGCCCTCCCGATGCCACACTGACTCACAGATTGTCTTTAATTGCTATTGCTGATAGTAAGCCTGATGGGCCTGTGTGGCCAGGCCACTCCATGAGTCGCAAGCCTTAAAATAGAGCCCAACAATATGCATTGTGATCTCATACTCTTAAACCGACAGTGCAGGATGTAGCTTGTTCCCGCACGTGTGCACAGATATAAAACTGCCCCCTTCAAAGACTGTGTGAGGGCAGAGGAGAGTGAATGGAATCGAAGGCTTTTTTCTCATGTCCTCCTTTTCTGACAATGCTGCTCACAGACTTGCACAACACTCATGTCACACATCTTTCTGCCATGACTCCATTCCCCGTGGTGAACACCGAGTGCTAAGCTGTGACGTCAGTGAACAGCGCTCTGTGTCATGCCCTGTCTGGTCATGTGTGCGCTGTTAAAAATCTGCACTGTTACTTCCAGATCAGCTTTGTTCTGCATTAGCTTCTCTCTATTTTATGTTTATGTTCTTTGCTGCGAGAAGGGGATTAAACAAGTGCAGGAGCACTTGATCTGTCCTTTTTTGTGGTGTGGTTTAACTTTAAGTAGGGAGATGATGCAGACAGATTGCCGGTCACGTGCACATCCCCGTGCGTCCTCTTTGACTCCAGCCTTTATGTTTGCAAAAGGAGCTGTCGTTTTTTTATTTTTATTTTTTTGCACCAGTGCACCAACTGCACTGAGGAGGAAGGTGGAGGCTCACACCGTTTAGCCGGGTTTTAACTCACCCTAGGACAACAGACAGCATCCTCACACACTGAAGCAGACTTACTGTGGCCATGGAGACCCTCTGTCCAGGTACCTGTGGAGGGGAAGATGAGCTGCTGTAAGAAGCAGAGTGGCAACACTAAAGCTCATTATGTCTCAGCTGCTGAGCCGCCCGTCCAGAAATGAAACCTGAGCTATGCTGCCTTGTATCTGGCTGCTACCTTTGGGCGATGTGGAGACGAGCAGCAGAGCAGACATGGACTTCTAACAGCAGAAAGGATACTACAGTTTGTGCATTAGGACCATGCTCTATCTGCTTGTTGTTTTGATGCCTCCCACTGTTTGAGAGCTCAGAGCCCAGTAAGATAGTTACTTCAGTGAACTCTACAAAGCTTCCCCCTCTTCTCTCCCACTATCCCTTCATTCCTCCCTCCTGCTGACTGTACTAATAGCTCTCCAGTTGCTCAGCTCCGCTCTCTCTTCCTAGCGGACTGACATATGTATACAAACACATTCATAATCATGGCAGACAGCCCCTTGCTTCCATCTCACTCTATGTGGAGACATTGTTTGCTGCTCCAGTGATGATGCTGCAAACATGGTGTACTTCGATGCTATTTTTGGGTCATGCTACATTTTACCCCACTTGTCCTTTTGTATCTAGAACAGTGTAACATTGTGGAACTACAGCGCACAGAATTGGATAAAGCAGCATGAAGTATGAATAGCTCAACTGAAAACAAATGTTTGTTTTTTCCCCCAAGATAGAACATATATGAATGTTTTTGATTAAAATCATTCTCACACAAAATGAGACATCACTACAAATAACACCATCAAATCACTTAATGCAAAGACATTTAATAGATCACCAGGACAAATAAAAGAAGTAAAACAAACAATAAGAACAACATTACATTTTAGAAATCATAACACAATTAGTGAAACCACAAAACAATTCCAAAAAAGTGAAACAAAATAAAAATTAAATATTTCTGAAAACAAAAGTTGAGTTCTCGGATATTGAATATGCTTTTAAAAAGCTTAAATTTCAAAAGTTGAATGCCATCATTCAATCTTATAGTCTTATAATACCTATTTTTCCTTGTTTCTTCTGTTGTTTCATTTTTTAACATTTAATTTGATTTCTGAAAATTACTTTTTTTCTTAAACCTTTGATTTTGTATCATTTTTTTGGATTGTCTTTTGGTTTCTAAAATGCAGTGGTTTTTATGATATATTTTGCTTTTTTAATTGTTGTTGTGATCTTTAATATGTTTTGTGTTGAGTGATTTGTTGCGAGTGATTGTAACTTCAGAGCCACCGTACATCAATGCTGTATCATTGCATTATCTTCAAAATTCCTTTTCAGTTATACATACTACATTTAGTTATACAAAAATCAGTTTTTTTCTTTTAAATAACGCATAAGATGCTGTAAATTTATGTTATATTTTATCTTTCCATAAAAATAAAAAATAGCCCACTGCCATGAAAGAAAAAAAAGCAATTTACATGTATATAGAGATTTGGATGTAAATGATGCTATCATAAATACTCTTGATCATAAATAGATTAATTTGCAGCGAAACATACAGTACAGTACGAATGCACACATTTATGATTTTATTTTATTTTATTTGTTATAAATATCAAATTGATAAGCAAAGAAGTTGCCTGAAGGGAGTGAGAGACGTAAATTTATTTAATCCCACCCCTGTTATTTTAATGTTTTTTACCTAAAAATATGTTGCATGTCCCTTTTGGAAAAAAAACAAGACAATAAAAAGACTAAGACTAAATAAAAACAAAAAAAAATCTGTTGCATGAACATCGAGGACTAGTAATTTTAACCCACCTGGCTCCAGTCTGGTGCCATGAGGTTTTGTCTTTACAGAGTCGGTCTAAAATGCCTCCAGTGCCATCTTGCTGTTCACAGGAGAATCTCTTAGATATTTGTGTGTTTCTGAACTCATCCCACTGTTTTCCAAATCTCACAATCAACTCATGAGAAGGGTTGAAAAGTGGATTGGTTAAAGTGATTTATCACAAAGTTTTCACTATTTAGAATTTTGTGTGAAGATCAGAAAATGATCCCAAAAAATTTAAAGAACAAAAAAATTGAATTGTTGTGTTTCTGTTTTGTATCATTTACTTGCATGACTTCGTGTTGGACTGAACCCGACCGTTCCTTTTCATCTAATGATTAATTAACTCTCCTATTCCTCACTTGATCACAGTAAACAGAGGGGTAGGGCTATAAGGTAAAAATGAGATTGAGCTGTTATTGCAAATATGCTAAGACATATTTAGCTGGAAATGACACTTGATGCACCCAATTTCCTTGAGAACGTCCGAAATTACCACCACCTCTTTTAATGTCCACGTATCGTCCACTACCGCCCCCAGAACCAGAAGATGGGCATTAAAATGCATAAAAAATTAAGGCTGTTTACTTGGACACTAATGAAAGGAGGCTTAATTAGTCCAGTTTAATTAATATGATTGGCTCCATAGGGGCCACACAGGCATGACCATAGCAGTTGATTCAATTAGAGCTCACAGGACCATTTCATACTCTCTAAGTGTCAAGCATTGATGTCAGAAGAGATTTGACTGCAGAGCTGTATGCTCCTTCAGCGGGTCCCAGGTTGGAAGGCAGCACTGCAGTTAAATGCACTGAAGCAGACCATTACATAAACACCACTGCAAGGTCAGACATCTGTGTCCCCACCGTCTGTCTCTCTTTTCATCACAATCATAAACCGCCTAGACATTAAGCTTTTGACCGAGATCTGGTCCCGTCTTCAAAGCACTGTTACAGTTCCTCAGTTGAGTGGATTTTAATGTTTTCTACCTTATCTGTGCTTGCAGATTTCCTTTTTTCCCCCCCTACTCCTTATTGTTTCACTCTTGTTTTTTCTCTCTAAGTACTGCATTAGTGTGAGGGTTATATAAAGTCCTGTGTGAAAGCAGAATGTTTTTATATCAGTTCTACAGACAATGAGCAGTTTCCTTTTTTCTGGAGTGCATGGGAAGGAGTACAAAGAAGAGGTCGAAAGTGCGGCTGCACTTCAATAAAGAGCCAGTTTGTCCTCTTTGATGCTACGCTGCCACACACTTCAGCTACAAAGGAACAGCACTTTTGCCACTAAGAACTAAAGTAAGACACTGAGCTTTTCTGCACTGGGCTCAAAACACAGCGTCATAACATCACTCAAGCAAGGTGTGCAACTTTTTATTAACTTTGGATTTTTTTTCCAGGTGCTGAAAGAATTTAAGTAGAAATTTTAAGATGTGGATACTTGTAAAGTAGCTTTTGATCCATAACGCCAGTTTTGACAGACTACATAGTAAATACGAAGATCGCTCTTCAGCTATAGAGCTTTGGCTTGAGCCCCCTTGGCAGCAAGAATCTACCCTGTTTGAGTATCCTTAAACAAATCACTGCTAGATCAAGCAGGCTGAGGCTGAGGTTCAACCACATCTCACCTCTGAATTTCTTGCAAATTACCTCAATTACCCCCAATCGAATCACATTTATATGATGTCCATCTTGAGGCTTTAGTAGACACACCTCTCCGACAAGAGGTATTTTTGCATAAATTATTTATATTAGGTATGCAATATATGCCAGTGCATTGATTTTTTTTTTTTTTTTTTTTTTGCATTTTGCTCATTCTGAATAGCCTAGTATGCACTAATAACAGCAATTAACAGAATTTTTGACATTTTAGTTCAGAAGTTGTACTTACATTCTAAGCTTTGCTGGAGTTTTATAGTTGTTTTTGGGTTTTTTTAGGGGAATGTTGTATACTACATTCCAGCTTTGAAAAAAGGACTCACCCCATAGCTTTGACCAACTTTTTCTTTTCTATCAATCACAGAATATCTGCCTGAATATCAGAGTTTATCATTCGTTTTATACTTGTCCACATCTGATCGCAGGTTCAGTTTCCGCTCATGTGTGGAAGAGTCTTTGGCTGCTGAACGCCAGATTCTCTGGGGCCTGGTTAATGTCTTACATGGAGAATGAATATGTGTAAAGGTAAAGGGAGTGGGATTTCTAAAGCGCTTGCGCCTTGAAGAAGGTGGAAAAGCCCTTTAGAAGGACACACCATTTACCATTTGCTTCTTATTCAAGGTCAAGACAGTACATCTTCAAACTTGTGATGGTAACACATTCCCAGATGGAGAAGTGCTGTTCACTCTTTTGTGACCCACTATCTCACATTTGGTGGCGCTGATTCTGATTCTGTCAGCCACACATTATCTCCCTGTAAACTTCCACTCTGCCAATTGAAGATCTGAGCAAACAGGGCTACATCATCTGCAAAAAAAGAGAGAGAGACTAGAAAAAAAGGCACTGTTCCTATGTTATTCAAGCTGGATACTCTCCATTTTCTGGCTCCTCTTTGATGTTATGTCTATAAAACTTATGAACTCTCTTAGAGAAATTGAGAAATCCAGCCTTTACTATCAGCAATGCAAACCAAGCCCTGTCTGTGTACAGGGACTAAATGGCTCTCAGTATGCAATCCTGATGCCACAAACTCTGCAATCTCCTCCAACTAACACAAAGGGTGCCACTTTTATAAACCTACACCAGGGGTCTGCAACCTTTAAAGACCAATTCTTATCATCTTTTAATCTTTTGTTAAAATGTTCCCAGTGGTTTTTTACTGATTATGCCGTTTTTAGCCAGAATCAAAGAACCTGTGTCGCTTTCTGAGACGTTTCTGCAGAGCGGCAGGAGTTCATTAGAAATTCACCTCTGAATTGTGGGTGGGACTGTTAGCACAAAATAAGCCTTTCCTCATTTCCCATCATCCCTTTATTTACACTCTCTTTTGCTAGCTTACAGCCCCTCACAACCCCAACGTAACATTTCAAGTGCAACAAAAACGGCGAGCTATATTGGAGCTGTTCAGCATTACAGTTCTTAGCTAGATGCTAACTTGGATAAGTAAAACAAAGACGTACGTACATAGATCTAGTCGTCTATAAGTGGAAGCATCAGAATAGAGCGATGCAGGGAGCTTGACTGTAGCGCCAATGTCATTGCTATATGAATTTTCCAACTGCATCTTTTCGTCTGCTTCTGATTCACAGTGGTTTGAATAAAATAAGTACTCAGAAATGCAATTTAAAGCTTAATTTTCTTTTCATATGTCCTCCAAAGGCCACAAGAACATGTTAAAACAGAAAAACATTGTTTTCATTGGAGTAAAAGAGCCATTTGGGCCTGTTTTATTTCTGATCAAAACCTAATAGAAGCTGCAAAATTTTATCTTACCCTTTTTAGGAACTTTTTCTAATGCGTTTCATTCATTACATTGTTAATTTTGTAATAAATATGAAATAGCGGTATGTTTCTTTTTTGACATGGCTAAAACCAGAAATATAAAGAGATACATGCACTTATTTTCATTTTAGTATTTAAAAAGTAATTTGAGGAAGTTGACTAAACAGAAATTTTTTATTCTTTACAAGCACAAATCCATCTTGTGTTTTTTTTTTAAAATATATCTGAGCTAATCACTTTTTGTAAGATCATCCAGATAAATGGTGTTATAAATACATGCAGTCAGCTGTTGCCAACAGCTATAATCTATGTGGTGCAGTAGTTCATGTAAAGAGCTGTTATGTTCGCTGGCAGTCTGTTTTTTAGAAGCAGATTGTTGAGCACTTTAAAAGTAGTCAGCTTTGATTTAGTAAATTATGTACCACACTACAGGCTTGTGCAGCAGGAGAAGAAATGACTCGGATGAGCGACTGTGAGGAGCATCTGCATCAAGTGCTCCTTTTTCTGCATTTCTCATCTCCTCTGTTGTTTGGAACGTACAGGATCCGCGGACCTCCTGCTCTCTGCGTGACCTCTGTGGCTCGTGCATGGAATCCAAACACCGAAAAGCACAAGACATACATGCAGGAAGATTAATTTGAATGATTGACAAGTGACTCAGCTCTGTTAATCGAGTTATGCTTATTCTGATTAGGGCCCTTAATGTGAGTAAGATAACCTGGTTAAGGTGTTTACATGAGAGTTGCAATAATATGCATATTGCATTAGTCTGGTTATAATTGAATTATGGGTGCGCATGTAAATGCTCTTTGTCTCTCTCTGGCTCAGATCCAGACAGCAGCCTCTGTGTTTCATGTGAGGGGAAATCTTAGTGTATACTGTAGGTCTGCGATGATCAGAGGAGAGGTGAGAGATGAGCGTGTGTGCAGCAGTTCATATGAAAGCCACCTGGCTCTCTTCAGCTCTGTGATTTATGCCTTTGATAACAACAGCCCAAAGATGCTTTCAACAACAAAGTAGTGCTGAAGGATGACAACAAAAGGACAGTTGTCAGTCTGGAGATGAAAAGATGTCTTGCTAGCCGGCTGTCTTTTCTGCAACTTTGATAAATATTTTCTTCCTTTTTTTTGTTTATTTGTCTCTGTGTTTTTAGCTGTTTCTTATCAAAGGTTATTGATGAAGCAAAATGTGAAGTGGAGTCAGTTTTCTGTCGCTGACAGAGTCCCCCCCACATCACCCCTTCATCCTGTGAGACAGTAGTGTGCTTTACTTTGACAGCAGACATATTTCCGCTGGCTCGTTCTGCTTAGTGTCTCGCAGAATGTTCAGCTCTTTGTATTATATCAGCTTCAATCCTATTGTTTTACATTATTTTTTATTTTTTAAAGAATTTGATTATGCTTATTTGAATATGTGCAGAAGGAAAGAAAATGTACTTACAGCTTTGGGATTCAAAAACAAAAAGCTGGTTCTTCTTCTCAACAAAACCTCCAGGATGAGCTGATCAGCCGACTTGGAGCCAGGGCAGTTCAGAGTTTGACTTTTGAGGAATGTGGGAATAAATGTGTACTGAGTCACGATGTTGCAACAGAGCAGAAACACCCAACTTTCCTGATTGGAGAAAAGAGAGGAGATATTTTCTATGTGTTTAAATGTGGACCATTATTGCGCTGTTTTCAAAAATAATTGCGCAAGGCTGTCTGACCAAATATAATATCTTTGTTTTTAAAACAGAGTGCTTACTTTTTTACATTACTTTGTGTCAAAAATGACTTTTTAAGGCAAATGCTATACTATAAAAATCATGCGCTGTTATACTCCCAGCAGTAAATGGCATATACTTGTATAGCGCTTTTCAACCTTCCTTGAAGGCCAAAGGCACTTTACAGTCACCGTAGCATTTACCCATTCACACACACACATTCACACACTGATGGCAGCTCTGCTGATGAACACTGGTGCCAACCTGTAACCTCCAGATGCAATGTGGGGTTCAGTGTCTTTCCCAAGGACACTTTGACAAATGGGCGGGAAAGGCAGGAATTGAACCTGCAATCTTCCAATCAGAGGTCAACCACCCTACACTGCGCCATGGCCTCAGTGACATTAAATCTCAGCCTTTTTCTTTTATCACGTCTTAAAATTGTTTTGGTTATTTTTCTTTTTATGTGTTTTTTTTCTATTATTATAAATTTGTATGTTTTTATATTTAATTTTTTGTATGCTGTTTATTGCTGCTCCCCAAAATATAGAAACAAAAACCAAATGTGATTAACTGACTTAAAAGCCCTGAAGAAAATTTTTGTTGGGTTCTCCAGTTGCTACAGTTTTGCAACCCTCAGCTTGTAGAAAAGTGATATTTTGACCTGCTGCTGCTAGATTTTTATACAAACACCAACACATACTGTGAATTTTTATGCCAATTCAACATGATGTGGTATGAGGACAAGCAGAAACCACCTGATTTATATTATATGCAGCCTCTCCATACTTAGACTCTAAACCCTCAAACATTTCTTTGTAAATATTTTAGAGAGTGAAGGAAAAGTGGGAAATATTTCACCATAAAATACATGAATGAATGAAAACCTGTCATCATGTTTGTCATATCTTATGTAAAAAGGACTAGGAAACTTTTTTCTATGAGGAATAGCAGGAATTTGTTGTACATAATTCAACTCAAACAAAAAAGGAAGCAGAGCCACCTTCTGGTTTTCCCTTAACTACAATATCCCTAGAACATTTTTTTTAATGGTAATAATAAAAAATTAAACCATAAGGTTTTTCCAGATGTGTCATCCTCTTATGAACAAAACATTTTTCAGTTTTTATTTCCTAAATTGGCATTTCTTCATGTATTTTTTCTACTGTGTTAAATGTTTTCAACTAAAGTGGCTTAGAGAGGAAGTGGTTTGATGTTAATACAGCTTCTTGTTCTTGTAGACACCTTCGTGTTTTTTCTGGTTCAATCTATGGTATTCCCCTAAAATGACCTTAACACAACTGTCCCAGCCAATTTGTCTCTGTATCTTATTTCTTTCCTACCCTCTGTCATCTGTCTTTTCTTTTCTGTTGTAGCTCTCTGTTCATCTGTCTCACTCATCCCTCCTCTTTGCGTCCATCTGTCTCACTCTTTCTATCTTGCCCCCAAAATCGGCGGTCGCTGCAGGCTGAAGGGCTTTTTCGCCATCCTCTTTCCAACACCAATCTGTTCCCCAAGAAGCTTTGCTTGAAATGTAATTAACTGCACTCCAATTTAAAGTGAAATGTTTGAATGGGCTCTCGTCGTCTTCATATTTTTTTTTATTTTAAAAATAGTTTCAAGACACATTTAGTCAAAACAAAAAATCCAAGGTGACACTTTCTTAGTGTTGTATCCTGTTAATTTTTGGTTTCACTTAAATATTCATACTCCTTTCCTGGGGTCCTCCTGTAGATTAGACAGTTGACAGTCTTCTTATAGCAGAAATAAGGGGAGTGCTCCGTGACTGATGGAGCTCCTTTGTCAGTGACAGGGGAGCCGCTGCTGGCAGTTTGGGGCCAAAGAACAGTACAGATTACATTAACATCAGTCAAGCTGTTGTCAGACTAGTAGGGCATAAATAGAACCTTATTGATGCATAATGCAACAACTTTTCAAGTTGACGTTTTCTGAGTAATAGAATCAGTGAGTGACTCTGTGGCTAAAACGGCAGAATGCCAGAAAAGCTCTGCAGAGCGGGATCAGGGAGAGAGGTATAGGGACGTCCTGACTTTTAAGGGTTTATTTGCACAAGTTTGCAAAATCATAGAGAATGTATATTTGTCACCTGGCGTTTGGTAATTTGACTGTCAAAAGCGTGTTGGAGAGCTGTAGAGTAAAGTGGGAATCATGGAAATATCAGTTATCATGATGGGGTTGGAATTAATTTGACCAGCACACTACCTCATTTTAGCTACTTAGCTGAATATCACTTTGCTCTTAAAGTGCTTTGACAGCTTTGTAATGGAGAAAACAAAGCGTTTGACCAAGTCTAGCAAAAGCAAAAATCCCAGGAAGCCTTGACACAAAAATTGCACAGTGCCGTTTGATCACCACTGACACTGCCCCTACTGTGCCTTTCCTCCTACTCCGGTACAGCCAAGTTCACAGAGACTCGCAGATGGAGCAAGAAACCAAATGCACCTCGAGAAAATACCACTTTAAAGGCATAAAGGACCAATATGTGGTACTTTCAGGAAAATAGAGTCTTCTGTAGTGTGATGTGCCACTCTGATGAAGTTTTTGTTACCACACATCCATCCTATCCTATATATAACTAACCTAGAGTCATCTATAACATTCTTTTACTGATGCAGAAAAAACTTGTGTGACATGCTATACTTTTAGTTTTTTTTTTTTTTTTTTGGAGCTGATCCATTTTTATAGACATAAGTATGTCAAGAAATCTGCATGATCATTTTTTAAATAAATTAAAGTCGCAGCCACACTCTGAAGTACCTTTTTTTTAGAGTCTTGAAACCAAACTGTGGTTTCAACCTTCATTTTTCACGGCAAAAATTTGTTTATAGTGCCTTTTTTTGCTTTTTTTGTTTATTTATTTATTTATTTATATATATTGGGGGGGGGGGGGGGTTGCAACACAGAATCGAAGGGTTAGACTCATGAAAAACTTCCATCTTTTCCCACTCGCACGGACTGTGTCCAACAAGTTCACTCCTGATTGGTGAGTTGGTTGCCACAGAAAAGTGGACTCAGACTGAATCGAACCAATCACTGCTTATTGACGACATCTGGCTCCGAACGTGGCAGCCAGACTGAATTGATTTGTTGGAGCCTGGAGTAAGTCATTTTCTATGCAACATCACACTCACTTGGTCTAGTTCTCATATACAGTCAATGATACAGACACAGGAATAATTTCAAGACATTTTGAATTCATTCCTTAAAATGGTTCAATTGATAGCCAAACATTTGTTCTTCTTTCAACTTCATGTAGAAAACAAGCCTCAACCTTAACCCACCTCAGCTTAAAAAAATAAACAGGATTTTTTTTAAGTGTCAGTGCTACTATAGTTTTGGTGATTTATTTCTCCTTCTAATTATCTAAGTTTGATGAGTCGACAGAACACAGTTTTTGACTTTCAGCTTTGATCTTTCAGCTCAAACAATTTCAAGTTGGTTCCATTATCCGTTGTCCGTGGGACCTTCTTCCACTTGCATTTTCAGAGCTGGCCATATTTGTTCAGTTTGAAATTGAAAATTGTGTTTTTAACATGTTTTTGTACCATTTTTCTTCTGATGGAGGATATAAAGACTTTAGGTTTAAAACTGCATTTCTGAGTATTTCTTGATTCTAATCTTGTTGGATCAGAAGTAGATAACCCACAGTTTGAAAAAGCTCAGGTTTGTGACACAGCAACTGCTATAGACAGACCAAAATCTCCCTCCTCCACTCCAATTCCCATGCATCCACTTGTATCAACATCTTCATTTTCCTGCATCTGCATTTAACTCAAAACTGTATAGCCCTGATATTGCTTTTTTATGCTAATGTTAGCTTGCAGTTGTGATGGGCTGTGAGCTAACAGGAGAGAAGGTAGACAAAGGAATTCTGGGATATCAGTGTTGGGTTACTTCCACGCCCACAACTCAGAGGGAAAATTCTGATGAACTCCTGCTGCGATGCAGAAAAAATGTTTTAAAAAAAAACACATGCTTTTTGATTTTGGCTAAAAACAACATAATTCAAAGACCACTAGGAACAATTTTATATTAAACAAAAAGTGGGACTATAAACTGCGCTGAATGGTGTCTTGCTTGTGGCTAAAGTTTTTAAACGCTCATATAGCAACATGGAAAAATAGTTTTCTTTAGTTTAAGATTTACACGTTAAACCAAATGTTTCTTTAAATAAATTAAAATCAATTTCCTGTGGTTTTAACATGTTGGCTTGTGTTAATGCACACCAGGAAGCTCCAGAAAACGTCTCCTTTTGTGATCGTCTGCACACCTGCTGATGATCAGATCATCAAGGGCTGATAATTAGCTGCACCTGTCTGCAGGTTATTGTCTAAAGCCCAGTGGAAGCCATAAAGGAGTGTTTAGTGAGCATTTTCCTGTTTGTTTCTATTCTCATTTAATAGATGACAAAAGCATGGGTTTACTGTTAGTCTAAAGCTACATTTGCTTGATTTTGTTCCAGCTCTCTCATTATTTTTAGTAAGGTTTACACAAACCGCAACGCTGGATTAGAAACAAAAACTAACCCCTCCCCATGCCTGCATTCGATCATGTTGTTTGGCAAAAAAGAAGAATCTGTGTAATTTCTACGGGGATGCATTGGATGTGATATTTTCGACACCAACAATCTTTCTTCCGTTCTTGTGTACACTCCCGAGAAAGAATGAATTTTTGTGTTGCGAGCTTGGGCAGGAAAAGCTGAGGACAGTTCCCCAGAGTCTGGACACCAAGGCCCCCGGGCCTCCAAAGCTCATAAACAGATGTGTCCTTGTCCCCAGCCAAGCGCAGCCACTCATGGCAAAGCAGGGGCCCAGTAATTGTGAAGAATTGAAAGCTAAATATTGGCTTTATCTCCTCAGTAATAAAAGGGCCATGAAATTGATTTAATGCTGCAGCGCTTCTCTTGGGTGGCTTCTTACAGCGTGAGCACAAAACAATGTGCAGAAGCCATCTATTAATTAACCCACCTAATCCTGCAAAGTTAATCTCTCACCACAACTTTGCCCGCAACTAACTTCCAAGCCAGTAGGTCTACTGGGGGTGTCATTACAATGGCAGTGAGGGAAGAGAGATTCAGCACTTAGGAAAATAGATGAAGGTCGGGAGCAACCTTGGAGCCTCTGCGGCGGAAATGCAAGGGTGCATGGAAAACGTTGGCACGGGACCTAAACAGGTTTTTATATAAGCCGAGCATTTTTCAAATTTGTTCCAGATGCGGATGCAAGAGTAAACGGCACAAACACAGTTGATTTTTGTTGACTTTCGTGCGTTCTTTTTATCTTGTCATCAAGTCTCACCTTCTCTCCTGAACTGTTAGACAGTCGGGGGGGAAAGTGGCATTTCTTTCTCTTCTTCACCTGCCTGCCAGTCACAGCATGACGGCTCCTCACACCCCACACGCACATTCATGGTCATATTGTGTCGGCGGAGTTGTGAATTACCTCCCTCTCAGCCAGCTGATGAAAAGCTATGTGTTTTTCTCTTTGACTGCGGCTCATCTGACCCTGCCCTCTCACGTCCTCCTTCTCCCCTCCGTCTCATCGCTCTTTTGTGTCAGCTTCTTTTCTCTCTGCAATCGCAGAACAAGGCTGGCCTGGAAAATAGGTCACCTGCTGGTGCTCCTCTCACCTCCACAGCATTCAAAAAATAATCCTCAAAGGGGGCCTGTGCCATTTTGTAATGGTTAAACCACAGGCTGACCACAACACAGAAAAAAAACACATTCAGATACAAAGAAATTGCATATTTACGCACATATATTTCTCCAATTGAGAAATTTTAAAACCCTTTTTTTTTTGCAAGTGAGTAAAGCGTTTCCTGTGGAGATAATTTTAGGAGGCTGATTAGGCATTGACAGTGTTGAGCTGAGAGTGAGGAATCTCATCACCTCTGTTAATGACATGTCATTCCTGCGTTGAGAGAGAAGCGCAGGCCCTGGGCATGGACTAGCGTCTCTCAGCCACCTCAAGCTGCTGTGTTCATTAAGGCCAACAATGTAATTACGATTCTCAGATACTGCTTTGGCTTAATTACAGTCTGATTTTTGGGCTGATATTTGCGGTAATTATTAGACCCTTAAAAACTGGATTTGTCTTTTTCACACTTTTCTGCTTCATTAGTACAACAGAAAAGGACATTATAGATTGAATTATAGTTGCATACATGTACATATTTTAAAGACTCACTCCAATGGAAATTGTGTTTTTAACATGTTCTTGTTGCAGTTTTCTCATAACGGAGTACATATATAAAGACAATTAGGTTTAAAATGTCCTTTTCTGAGTACCATAGTTTACTCACCATAGGTTTCTCTGTATTATAAGGTGGCAAGGGGTTTTATATCTGTACTTAACGCTTACACAAGGCGCACCGTATTATAAGGGGGAAACAAATAGGTAACAGAAGCAAAACAGCGAGTTTAGATTAGCTTTTTATTCGACTATTTAACAATCCACTCACATTGTTTTTTAATCAATCTTCCCCCGCAAAACATATTCTGTGTTTGAATTAAACAGCTGCGTAATCAAACATTCCCTGTCATCGTTGTTGGTGTCGGTCTCATTGCCAGACGGTTGTTCAGCAATGCTTTAGCAAAAGTTCTGACAACAGTTAAAAAAGATACTTTAGCTCAGGCATTCACAATCCCTTCACATATGGTGGCGTAACTTGCACTGCCTCTTAGTCTCAGTAAAAGTGTGTGTGCCGCCTGTCATCTATCGCTTTCACAAACAAAGATGGACGCTTTATTTCGCTTCTCCTCCTCTGGCACCAGGAACCTTTCTCTTAAGGCCGGAAGGGGACCTCGCAGAGGGGGATTGAACTCTAATTTAGCAGGGCTGAATCCAAGAGACTTTTACGCAGTCACGGGCAGCAAACAAATTGGAAAAACGTGCATAAAGTTTAACTGGATCTCTGCATGCGGCATATAGCCATGCATGTTGGGAGCACGGACGGTATTTCTTTATTTAAATCATTGAAAATCAGAAGCAGATGAAAAAAAATGCAATTAGGAAAAGCTTGTAGCTGTGATGTGGGCGCTACAATCGGCAGGGAGCTTCTTGCCATGCTCCATTCTGATGCATCCACTTGCCGACAAACAGATCCATGCATGTCTTTGTTTTCCTTGTCCGAACTGGTATCTAGCTCAAAGGTTTATGGCTGGATAGCTCTGATGTTGCTCATCATTTTTGTTTTACCACCAATGTTTGGTTGGGGTTGCAAGGGGCTGTAAGCTAGCAGGAGAGAAGGTAAACAGGTGGATAATGGGAAATGGGGGAGGGGTTACTCCGCTCCAATAATTCCACATGCAACTCAGAGGCGAATTTCTAATGAACTTCTACCGCTCTACAGAAACTATGTTCTAGAAAATGACAAGTTTTTTTTATTTTAGCTCAAAAAAAATCTGTAAAATCATAGTTAAAATTCGACTGGGAACCCTTTTACGATAAATCCAAAGATACTCGGAGAGGAACTTTAAATCTTACAGCCAGCAAGTGCTGTACTGTTATAAACATTTGCATAAGGAAAGAGACTTTTCTTTATATAAGCTTGCAAATGGGAATCTCTCCTGAGTGTCAGATCATAAAACAGATGCTGCCATCTGAGTGTGGGAAATATATTTTTTATGCTCTATATTCTCCACCTGAGTAGCCTTACAAAAACTGTGGATTGCATTTTAGTGGATTATTTAGATTCCATTAAATTCTCTATAATTGGGAGCACTTGGGGGGAAAAGCAGGGATAGTCCCTAGAGGTACAGACACTTCTGCACGTGTCTATGCAGTTCAGATGTGGCTGCAATCTTTTATCTAAAGCATGCAACGTAAAGAACGTCAGACTTAAATTCTCTCCATAATATGGTCCTTCACTTGTGCCCGCTGGTCTTTCTCTGTAGAATTCAAATGACTGCACTTCTAATCTGAACTGCAGAAAATAATATATTTATGGTTTCAGTTGAAATTTTACAGTTGTGATTCTTAACTTGAGCAATGAGAATCACCAGAACCCCAGCAGAACAGGTGATCCATGTAAAAACTCTCATGTTTAACACATTCACTGGGGTTTTGAATGTCACAGAGGGCTCTGTAGATGTCTGCTGATAGATGTCGCTCTGACACGAGCCCCTGGCTCTGACAGTTATAGTTTTATCCTGCAGCTCAGCGCCGCTCTCACCATTCTCCTGTAGCTTTGGGACGTACTCATCCATGTGCAGGAAGTGATGCGTGTGTGTATGTGTGTGTATGTGCCTGCAGGCTTCCCTGCGACAGCATATGGACCGGTGGCGGCAGCGGCGGTAGCAGCAGCGCGTGGCTCAGGTAGGGGGGCCCGTGGAAGAGGCGGCTACTTGGCGTACCCACAGAGCACAGGGCCAGGTAAACGCTCTGTCCATGTTCTGTGTGGCTGCTGCTCTCTTCAACTTCTCCTGCTCTGCTTCTCACCATAGATCTTCTGAGCCCCTCGCTCCCCCCCAGAAAATTTAACTTTAGGCTAAAAAAAATAGCTTTGACATAAACATAATCTCTTTAGTTTTTAATCTATTATTTATCTGCCTAAGTTCTGGAATATACATTTACAAATGCTCCAAAAGCATATTGTATTTTTTAAAATATTTTTTTTATCTTTCATAGCCATAAAATAAAGCTTTGAGACCCTCTAAAACATTTACAAGTACAAACCAATACAGTTTAAATTTATAAAAAAAATAATGTCTTTCCTCCTAACAGGGTGTCACTTTTGCTTTTGTTTGGCAAACTAACCTTCAAACTAACTAGAGTCTGAACGAAGCTTGAACAAGTAATCGGCTAATAGTCAAGGTGGTTCATGTTTTTAAATCAGTCTTTTTTTAGTACCAGACTTGTCTTTTTTTGGTAAACTTATTATTTTACCAGAGTAACATGAACCACAAATGCCTCCTGGTCTCAACAATCCCGTCTACCTCTACAAATGTTAAACAGAGTCTGTTAACGTCTAGTTAAGAGCCAAGCAAAGCATAGTGTCAGTGCACATCCTGTTTACAACAAACAGACCAATTTTTCTGCAGCAAAAACAAGTCTGTAGTTTCTTTCCGTCTTAAACAGCATTGATCAGCTTGTCGGCTTCATTTAGACATCCTGCTTTTCCACCTTAACAACTGTAGATCCTTCAATAGCTGTCAATAATGCCTTCCACTGACTGAGCACACAACCTCCCAGCTTTGAGGAAGAGTGTCTTTCCTAATCAAGCAAAGCACTTGAAGCCTGCAGGAGTAAATGTGTTTTAATTATTGCTCAGATCTTGTGTAGTTTGAGCCGTGGGCTCACAGACATAAAGTCAGGTGGTCGTTTACTGCCGCTTGATGTGATTTGAAATGCACTCAATTCAACGTAAATACACAGATGCCGACAGCAGCGTATGAACACTACCTGCACAAAAGTAGATGCTATTTTGCTCCTTCAAATCAACAAGAATGGACACTGGAAGCTAATCAAACCCTCTTTCTTCTCCGTCCGGCTGTTTATTTTGCATTTTAAAACAAACAATTTGCCCAACAATTGCGACAAATGTTTGCAAAGGAGCAGGAATGTTGATTTGGGGTCAGCAGCAGCCAGAAAGAGAGACGTGATGGCAGCCATTGTGTACAATTTTATCCTGACAGCTGCAAATAGTGGGGAGGCAAGTAAATGATTATGAACAGAGGCTGAGAGGAGCGCCGTCAAAGTGGGAAGCGGTGACATCGGGGAAGTGTTGTAGACTATTTAAACAGTAATGGAGGAATTAAAAGAGAAACGGCCGTGCTCTGTCAGTGGAGAATCTGTGTGATAAACAAAGCCATGAGGAAAATCTAAAGGGTTGTTTCATCAGCTATGACTGCACCACATTTGTTACAGATTTAGAAAAAAAAATCGTCTTTGCGTCTTGATATTTTCATAATGTTGTTTTTGTGTCGCATCTTTTTGTTAGCTATACGCATTTGTGTTTTTGACTGTTGACACTCGCACAGGAGAAACATGCGGTGATGGCTCTGTCTATGCAGACAAAAAGGACACAGGCTCTTCAGGCTTGACCTTCCTTCCTCCCTTCGTGCGTCGATTGGGGATGCTGCTGCATCTCCGTCCAATCTTATGGTTTAATTTGCAGCAGTCAGCTCCTTGTCAGCTCAGGAATAGCAATCCTGTTGGTTTCATTTTTTTTGCTAAACTCTCTCATTTTAGTGCCTACAAGGGATCTTGGTGTTAGGGGGTAGGAAGAAAAAAAAGGTATTACTTGTGTATTCTTTATGCTTTGACTCCACCTACAGTTGCTAAGAAGCACCACATGTTGCTTGTTTGTTGGTCCAAAATAAGTAAAAGGATCAGTTGATGAACAACACTTGAATACTGAGAGTGTTCAAAGCAAACTTGTCTGTAACCTTTGTAAGTGCTGTGATTCTTGTTTGCGAATTGTCAGAGATTGCAGTAAAAATGTGGACGGCCTGTTCCATCGCCGAGTGAGAGCACTTTCACTCAACTCTCAGGGTTCAGAGGACAAAATGATGGAGATGAGATGACGAGGTGTATTTTTCAGTGTCTCCGAAATACGCCAATAAGAAAGAAAGGGTAAAGAATTAGCGTGTTGCATTTACACCCAAGAAAAAATACATTTGGGCAATAAGAGTATGATGATATTAGTGCTGTCAATTGATAAAAAAATTAACCAGATTACACTTTTGGGTTTTCAGCTATTGAACAAAAACAGGCCAGAGGGAAATATTTTCCCTTTATTTTTATTGTCTGAAATTTATGGTGTTAACTCATAAGTTTAATTTGTGTGCACAAAACACATCAACAGTAAGATAAGCTGAACTGTAAAGACTTTATAGTCAGCTATATTACTCAAAGAAAACAAAGATGATGATTTACAGACATAAGAAGCAAAAATTGTGCTTCTGCACTTTAAAGGGTCCAGGTAAATACTCTGCTCTGATTGGCTGCTGGGTGTTCCGGAGAAAGTTCAGATCACAATGTTTTATATATATATTTGCAGGCTTTAAAACAAACCTTTCCTTCGTGGACAAAAACAAGCTCTCTTAACTAATGCTTAATTTAAAATATTGTGACGATCAGCACGTTTATCGCTTTGCTTTGCCGCTGCAGTTCAAGGTCGCTGTCGGCCCAGCGATGAATTGTGACTACGAGCCACATTATGTATCAAATAGTCCGCCTTTTGTGAAAATGCGATCTAAACCTAAAAAGTAACGAATAAAGTACTAAAAATTGACAGCCCTAGATATTATATATCTTAGGTAATTTCTCAAACACACAAGTACTCAGGGGCAGATCTACCGGTTTTGTGTAAATTGTTGAAAATTTTTCTAAAATTATCATATATGATTCTACTTTTTTATGTGGATAATTTAACTGTAGTTTAGGTTTTTACACAAACTTTACAATAGAGATTCAACTTTTTTATGTATTAGAAGTTTATGACAACTTGAATTTTGATTTTCATTTGCGTTTGGCAAAAATTGTTTAACATATATTAAAATCATGCACAATCCTTTTGTTAAAGTTCAATCTCCCAAAAAAACCTGTTGTGTGAGACTTCAATGATTGGTTAAAATATGTCACCTGACTAGCTTCTCTACATTTACTGCAGTGTCCTTCACAATAAAAGCTTAACTACTGCTCACATCCAGTGGACAGTCAATAGGAGAAGTTTTTAAGTGATGGCTTACTGGCTTCCCCATCACACTGGAATCAATGCCAAATAAAAATCAGACCACACTGTGTTCAATTTGTTACAGCAAAATTGGAGTCCAACGTGCTGTATTACAATCAATGTGAGTTTTATATGTAAAAGAAATAAAAAATAAAAAAAGTAGGCCGTTATGTTTTTTAACTCAGAAGAACTGAATCTATTGGGGGGTTTTTTCTGCATTGGTTTGTGGTTACACGTGTATTTTGTTGCTTGATCTCCAGCAGGAAAACTCCTGATGTTTGCCACTTCAGGCAAGAAGTGGATCAGGGAGATCTGGCTACTGCACAGAGTTTAGTACTGCCTAAGGGCACAGAGGTAGCAGCCCATACTAAGCTTTATAAACTGCTGTTGCAGTTTTGAACCTGCTTTGAGCTGCAGCATGGAGCCACTGAAGCTCTTGAAGTTTATTTTAACTTCAAATTAGCATGGAACATCGGCAGATTAAAGGCAGGACAGGGAAAATTAGTGAGAAAAAATGGTTTACCAATCAAGTTCGGCACTATGGCTACATTTAAGAGAAGAACATCTCTACTGTCATGTTAAAGGGCCTTTTTTTTAAAGGGTAATTATGGTTTAATAAAGTGAATACGGATATGTAATAATATAAGTATATATTTAGAATTAGGTTGCATTCTGAAAAAATCTTGGGAAAAAAATTGTCCATTATTTTAATTTTTTATGTATTCTTCTGGCATGATTAGCAAACAAAATTAAAGCAAATGGTTCTAATGAGCATCTTTCTAATTCTTAATTTGTTTTTTGTTTTTTTCATTTTTGAGCCTCATATCAGAACTCAGCTTCATCTACAAAACAGATTCGTCTTCATGTTCAGGTGCAGTAATCTGCAGTTTGTCTCAGCTCAGAGCCGACTGCAGTGTCTTAGTTTCAGCCTGAATCAGGATCATCTTTCCATTGAAAAGCTGCTCTTCCTGTCAGCTGGCTGCTTCTCATTTTTGTTCTCATCGTTTTTCTTCTCTGCCGATGAAAAGAGGGGAACCTCTGTGACAGACATTTTCAAATTAAGATTATTATCAATTTCTTCCCAATAAATTCCCTGATTTTCAGCAGTGCCCAAGAGGGAAGTAACACTGGCTGTGTGCAGGGAGCTTAATCAGTCTGGCTCTTAGTGAGCTCGGGTCCATTCTGTCCCTGATGCTAATCTTCAGAGCTGTGAGGCCAGGAGCACTTCACATGTATTCGATGCAAAATAACTCGCACAGACATGCTGAGGCAGTCCTGCTTCCTTGGGTTTTTGTCGGAGGCCCGGGGAAATATTTGACACACGAGGGAGGGCAAAGCGTCCCTTCACACCTTCACCACAAAGTGGTGGCTCTCACAGCTGTGGGGCGCAGATGCACAGAGGCTGCAGGCTCTCTGGATGTTGCCGCTCTGCCCTCCAGGGGCTGCATGAATAACACACTCCTACCAACGGCTTTGAACAGCAGATCCGTTTTGTCCTCAGACTGAAAACTCATCCATGGAAGGCAGCTTTGGTTTCGTTCTGCAGATTATTTTTTCTTTAGAAATGAAAAATCGTTTAAAAAAGCATTTTTCACAGTTTTAGTCTTTTTATTTCACACTTCTTATGCACCAACACATAGTTAGATAACATGCTCAGATATATTTTACAAAAACTGCTTTTTAAAGTCATTTTAGCCTCAGTTTTTAATCGTATGTGGTGAATTTTTTCTAGCAGGAGTTTGAAAAAAGTGTGACTCTGAGACAGGTCTATTTTAATCAGCAAACACTCCACTACAAAAAGAAGGAGCCTCAAACTAGGAAAAGAACAATAATCTTATGAAGAAAATCACTAGAAAGTAGTAAAATTATCTGTCTATAATGCAAGTAATGGAACATAGCAAGAAATCGTATATTAGTTTGTATTTTTTGAATCTTTAATTAGCCTAATTGAATAATTTAGATTAAAGTAACAAAAAGCTAGTGTAACAAGTGGAAGTTACTCATTTTTGAAACCAAATGTGAACAAAGTAGTACAAGTTGGCCCATCTTAATAAATTCTTAGAAACTCTATAACTAGAACTTATTCTTAGAACATGCGTCTACATTTTTGTCTCCAAAATTATGACAATGAATGCCAGTCTAACTTGTCAAAATTTATTGGACTTTAAAATAGCATCCTTAAAATTGAACCAAAAATTACTGTAAAATTCTAGTTTGATGATTCTTAAGTCAAGTTTTTCTGTTCCCAACAGTTTGGAGTAAAAAGATTTTGACTCGTTTTATTATTATTTTTTTATATATTTTTTTTTTAGATCATAGCACTTTATGAAACAAAATAAAATCTTAACTGTGCTGATTTTGAGAAAAGCTAGCGAAGGTGTAGAGCAAAAAAGAAGTTGAAACAAAGTAAAACCTGGTAAAATATCTTCAATATCTTAAAATATAGTTTTAAATCTTTGCTAGTATGAAATAGTTTGCAGTGTTAACGTCCTTTCTCAGTTGATAGAAGCTCTGATTCCCAACAGGTTAAAATCTGCATGAGAATCATTTCATGCTGTTTCGGTGGGCTAACCAGTTGAAAAGCAGATTTTGTGAAATGAGCCTCGTTTTGCAGTGTTTGGATTTTGTTTACGACCTCTCACAGTCATTGTCCAGTAATGTTTAAAGCAAACATAAATTAGCAGCAGTTGAATTTGTTCTTTACTTGAAAGTATAACAAAAAAAAGGAAAGTATTCGCAGAAATAAAAAAAATAAAAAAAACAAGTAAAGAAAACAGAAGCCGGAGTATGGGTGAGTAAATGCAAGAAGAAATCATCTGTTAAAATTCATTAGCCAAGCCTCTCTGAGCACAAAATGACAAGACATTAAATATGTATTATTTATGAAATGTCTGTGCTCTATGAAAAGGGTGTCTAGTGCTGTTAATTACTCAGCCATTCATTCAGAAAAGATTATTTCAAATGGAAAGTGAAAGCAAGACTCGACGGCAAAAAGAGCTGTTAGTTTCCTTACTCTATTTTTAAATGACACTGGTGAAAATGGAAAAGCTAATTACGATAGCTCTAAAATTCAGGGCTAATTTAAGGAGCCGCGTGTCAGGTTTATTGACATCTTCTGCAGAGCGATGCGGTTTGATAGCCACAGAGGAATCAGCCTTGTGCCACGGGGGCCTCGAGAGGAGCGAGTGTGTGAACAGTCCCAGCTTCCACAGATGAAAATAACTTTTCAGTTATAGATTTTTTTTATCCCCTTGTTCCCTCTATTTGTTGACTGTATAAATAACAGGTCCTTTCATGTATATTCAAAGAGCCTGACAGATGAGAAGTCAATATTTTGCTGATGACCAGAATTCAGAGCGGAGGCTCCGACTTAGTTTCAGGTAGAAACTTTTGTATTCTCATAGATGATACTTTTTTTAAGCGGTTTGTTTGGTCTCAAAGGGACACTGCGATCACCGGCTTGTATAAATTTCCCACACCCTAATGTCGCAATGGGCTCCATTTTATCTTAAGAGTGATAGGTTTTATTTTCTAACAAGGGAGAAAAGGAGAATTAGTACTTTCAAGGTTTATGATTCCTCCTTAAAGGCAGTCACCTGGCAAAGTGGAAACGAGAACAGGGCATTTATCCTCTTCCAGAGAGGCTTTCCGATGATGTCAGTAACAGATGACTGTGAGACACTCCCCTCGCCATCGCCTCACAGCCAGCTTTGGTCACCGAGGGCAGCAGGGAGAGAGGGTGGGGGCAGGGGAGATAATTATCAGTATAAATGAAGCCCTGCAAACGATTCGCACTGCTGGGTCCCCTGATCTAGTCTCCAAGGCAACCTCAACACGCTCATTTGTTTTGTAGATGAGTAATTACATCCAATTAGCGGCCAGTGAAAAAAAAAGAAGAATCCCAGAAAGGGCCATTGTTCCAAAAAGATTGTGTGAATATTAATAGTGGGACGGTCTGAGGCGCGCCGATATGATTGCTGATACGGATGCAGCTGTGGGCACACTGCTCAGTCTCCCCCTGCATAACAGATCAGATAGCCACTGATGAAAATATATGGCTTTAAAAATGCGTCTGCATGCTGAGTGTTGGAGTCATGCAGCTCAGTGTTTGCGGCAAACAAAGATAGTTTGCTGTCACTTTTTCACTTGCTGGGATGTTTGTCCATAAAACAAAATTTTGGGTTTAGAATATGTGTGTTATGGATCATAGTCTGTTTGGTCAGATTTTCACAGATATTGAGTTTCTCTTCAGCTTTTTCTTTTTTTAAGCATACAGGGCTGGGCTGCATCTTTAAGGACCTACTTCAATGACAATTGTGTTTTTGATGTGTTTTTAATGTGTTCTCATGGCATTTTTGCAGTGATGGAGAACATATATAAAGAAAATTAATCTTAAAATTACATTTCTGAGTATTTCTTTATTCAAATCGACAACTAGATCCATTAGATCCATGTACGCCTTCCTTTTTTCTCGTCCAAACTGTAGAGCTGTATAGCTCCAGTATTACTCGACATTATTGTTGGCCAGTAATGTTACCTTGGGGTTGTGAGGGGCTGTAAGCATGTAAACAGATGGATGATGGGAAGCAAGAGGGGGTTACTCCCTGCCAACAGTACCACCAACAGCTCATAGGTGAATTTCTAATCATTTACTCTTTCTGCAGAAACTATCGTAGAAAAACAACACAGCTTTTTTTTTATTTTGGCTAAAAACAACATAATTATAACTAAAAGATCACTGGGAACGCTTTGACAATAGATCAAAAGATGATCAGAGTGGGTCTTTAAAATATCTGATGCACACGGAGCATCATATATTTCCTCTCACAGTCCCACTTTTAGTGAATAGTAAGATCAAATAATACTTTTTTTCAGCTAAAAGGTAAAGTTTGCCTCATCTGCATTCACTTCCATTTGTTGCTTGTTAATGTGTCTACCGGTAAGTGGTTCATTTTTAGAACAAAACTTCAATTTCTGGTTAAAAATTAGGATATATCTCATTTTCCCTATTACAGTATATTCGGTGGCTTTGGTTTTATTTTGTTATATTTAGTGTAAGAATTGAGGGAAGTGAAGTGCATTTGTTGGATGAAAGTGGTGCTTCCTGTTTGATTTTAGGTTCTCCACTCGTCTGAACTGGTGGTATTTTTGGAACGGCTTCCTTATGAATTCCCAATAACACGGTTTGTGTGATTGTCAAATGTTTCTTTTCCATTATAATTATTCCATTGATCCAGTTTGCCTCATTAGCAAGGCCAATCAATTTTCTGTGACATTTGTCTAAGTGAAATAAATGGAATGATTGCTTCTTGAGCTTTGTTCAATGTGTCAGGCATTATGTGACGTACGTGGGAAGCCTGCCCTATTTGGAGCCTATAATTTGATGAGTGGGCAGACAGCCCACAAGTGCTGAGATCAGAGTGCTAAAAAGCATTGGCAGGGAGAAACATGGCTGGTGCTTATATTCCATTTGGCAGAAGTGGACTAACTCTGAATGGGTGGAGGTGAAGTGTTTTTGAATGGCTATTTGCTCCACGACCCAAATAAAACACACTCTCACGCACACCCAGCAGGGGAAACCCAGCATGGAGAAGCCGGAGTCACTGATCTCAGTCCCCCCGAGTAGATTGAGATGGTTATCAAAGAGGTGTGAGAAGGAGCCGTTTCTTTTAATTGCGCTCTTCATGGGAGCCGCTTGTCTCAGATTAAGACAACAAGCAATAAATGTCAGCATGTCCCATTGTTGAATGACATTTTCTAAACTGTTGGTAATCCGCCATCTGCGTCAAAGGAGGAATCATCTGAAGAGGCCAGTTTGAGACGTGCTCAGAGTACTTACAACCCCTCGGATGCTTATCATCAATTAACATAAATGTATTTGTGTCTAATTCACAGAAGGGGAAAAAAAAGAACTTATCAGTTTTTATTGGTCCGAGAGGAGACAGTAGATTGATCATTGATTGGCGCTCTGTGTTTGCTTCCTTCAGGTAACCAAGAATTGTCCACCTAAAATGTAAAATGTATTGATCTGTTTTTAATGATTTTTCAGCTTTATCTCACTCTTTAGAGTTTAAGACAGGCCGACCAATTATGGAAAAGTCAACATGTCAAACCGGCCTTATTGTGTATGCTGTGTTTGCTTTTAATGGCCAGCTTCAAGGTAAAACAAAAAAAAAACGGTTGGAGGTTTAAATGCATCCTTTCAGCGAGAGATCAAATGGCTGCTGGGGAGGGGGGGCAATTAATGTCAACTAAATGCATTGATGCAACACACCGACAAACTATGCTCAGCAATCTGGACACTGACTTTGACATTGAAAAAAGTTCATTTCCGCAATGATGGAGTCCCCTCCCCCTCCCCACCCTATACTGTATCTCCCAGGCCTCCCCGATTATGGGTTTTACTCTGCGCCCAGTGACCAGAGGGGGGGGCCCTGCTCCTTTGCTGACTATGGCTCCCTGGGGCCCCAAGCGGCTCAGATGCTGCACAGTGAGCATGCCACCTCCGCCTGCAACTCCCCCCTCCAGCACCTACACAGCCCGGATCAATTTAAGAACCCAGGTTTGTATCTGAGCATCTATCTCATCCACTTTTTTAACTTTTCCGTTTGATTCATGACATTATTCCATGCAGCTGATCAGATCTTTTGTTTTATGAACATGTTTTCTTCCAAAAAAAAAAAAAATGAAATGAAAAGAAAGTGCCCTAAAGTGCCCGAAATTGCATGTTCTTCCTCCTCTTTTGAAACTTTTAACAGTTTTCTTTTCGTTTCTTTGTGAAGTTATGTCGCAGCCTTTGCTTGCACATGAGAGGCTGACGCTCACAGAATGTACCCCTTCATTTGCATGTGAACAAAATAATCCATGATGATGTTGGATAGTGTGAATTTATAAACAAAATTGTAAAAAAAAATATGTGCCTTTAAAAATCACTGTGTATATTATTTCAGGATGAAGGTTTAAACATATTAAAATATGGAGCAAGTTTGCTTAACAAATATTTTACAATTGTTCATTTACAGGTTTATCCTACAGCCACATATCCCACCATATCCCACCCACCAATTGGCAACCTAAATGCAAGTTTTTCAGCTAATTCAGCAGGTGGCGGCATTTGTAATCGGGGCACGACGGTCGCATTTTTAAACGCTGTTTGGTGGCTGTGGAGGTTTTAAGAAAAAGTTAAAACTTTACAGCAACCAGATGAGTTTTCTCTAAAAGTTGACATTAGTCAGTGATCGCCCAGGCATGGGTCGCCACAGGCCGCATCGCCGGCCAACAGAAGCTCTGACTGGACAATGTATAAATGTCTCTGTATGGCGCCGTCTATATCTAGTGCCATTAGCCACCAGCTGCACAGCAGCCATTCTGCACGTCTGACGGCCACCTGACCGTCTACATTCATGACCATGCCAACGATTTTTTAAAAATTCGGTTGGCGCATGAAGTCTTGAATATTTTGATAAGATAAACAAGATCCTGTCACTCATAGTCATAAAAAAGCTCCAATAGTCTGGAAAATGAAAAAAAGAGACTTGCAATATATCCCTCCAAAGACATTTAAAGTTTTGAAAATATTCAGAAATTGAGAGTTTAGTTTGTTTTTTCATGTACCAGTTGCTCCTAAGAATAGGACAGTTTCTGGACTTTATCATCTCAAAACTCTACACATATCCTCTGTAGATAACGCATCGGGACTGCAGTCAGGTCAGAGCAGTCCCCTCTTGTTTGTAGTCTCTGCAGGTTAAATAAAGTGTCTTGTTATCGAGTTATCGCAGCAGCTCTTAAATTTCATCCTTTAAATTACCTGTAAAAAAAGGTCAGTTACACCCAAGGATCCTACTTCCTCCTAAACTCCTGTGGTTGCACCAGCAATTAATGAAAATAAATTGCATAGTCAGAAAGTGTTCACTTTAAACAGAGAAAGAGAAGTAAATGAATTTTGGCTTTTAAAAGTCTTTTGGTTCAATGATTTATTTAAAAAATTGCATGCTTGTCACTCCACCAACTTTTTCACTGTCTACAAATGTTTTTAAAGATGACAAATCAACAAAGATCAACAAGTTCTGCATTTTATTTTCATTTTTTGCAGATTTTCTTTTCTAACCAAAAAGCTGAAATTCAGATTTCTTAATGTAAATTTTGTTGTAGTGCAAGTGAGACTATTTTAACAGTATTTATTTGTGACATTAAGAATCCAGAATAATGTGAGTGTCTGCTGACACTGCAGCTCTTTCATGGTGTTTACTGACTGCTGTCAGCATTGAGAGGGTTTGTGTGGAAGTCCCCCTGCTGGACTGATGGTGTATTGCTCCTGGTGGTTGTTTGGCATAAGACAACACGTTCAGATCCTGAGTGAGTCAACAAGGTTTGATTGCTTTGTAACATGATTTACGTGCGTGTTGTTTGTGCATTTAACTTCATATTTGCAGTCAACCTTGACTCTAATTAGATCAAAAGCAGAGACAGTGGTGGCATTTGTTTGGATGCTCCAGGTAGACAGAAATAAATGTAGAGACATTGAATTGAGTATTTCCTTTGTTTCTTAATTGCCAGTGTAATTTTGGTAAATGATAACTGTGAAGCATAAGATGCTTTAGAATTTTTTTTCCCCTCGTAAATGCTACTTCAGCTATTTTAGTTCATTTAAAGCTAATTAGAAAAGACAAGTGAGTTTTAATTTGAAATTTGTCACAAAGATAAAAACATTCTCTACAGCAAAAATGAGAGATGAGAGAAATAAAAGCTTTCACTTTCTGTCTATTCAATTCAGTCTCTCAATCTGGATGAAATCTTTGGTTTTATTCAAGCATTTTGCAAAAGTAACAGAATAGGAGTTTACTTTGTGGGCTCATCCTATTTGTGGATCTAAGTAGCCCGTGAAATGACTTTAACTTCAGTTGAAGTGTACCACCACCGCCAAATAAAAGCAGGTGGAGTTACAATCAGAGCTTCGTTACGTGTTATTGTAAAAAAATAAAATAAAAAAGCAGAAGAGGAAAGAAGCTCAGCTAGTTTTGTTGCATTTGCTGCAGCAGTTTTGTAAGTCAAGGCTAGCATGTAAACCCCTGGAAGCAGAAAGTTGACTGTCTGGCAGAGATGATGTTTATTTATTTGATAATGCAATATGTTGGATTTCTCTGGTAAGATAGTAAAAGAGCGCGCTCCTGCTGTGTGTGTCTGTCGGTTAATGTAACTGGAGCGGTTCACGCTGGCGCAGTGTGAAAGTGATTTGTTGGTCTGACCTGGAAAAGCACCAGGGGAGATGATCGCACTCTACACACAAATCCAGCTGCTACCAAATTAAGTCTATACGCCTCATGTCTTAGAGACACTGCAAAAACAGAATCTTAAGAAAGTAAAATGACGTTTTTTCACGAACAAAATGTCTTATTTCTTATTGAATGTCTTGAAAAAATAGAAAGTTCTTCAACAGCAAAACAGCTTAGTTTTAGAAAACATGTCTTAGACTACGGTCATATATCCCCAAATACCATTGCGATGACCTAAATTCAAGTTTTCAGCAAACTAGGTGGGTGCGTGGCGGCATTTCTAATCAGGAAGTGGTAGTTGCATCTCTACACGCCGTGTGGTGGCTGTGGAGGTTTTTAAGCAAAAGTTAAAATTCTACACCGACCGGACGATTTTTTTTCTAAAAGATTACATCCATTACATTCCAAGGTCGTGCGGTGGCAGTCCAGTGACACGTGGAGATAGCGAAATCAGGCGACAGCTGGGCGGTCACAGGACGGAACGCCGGCATGCAATAGCTCTGATTGGACGATGTGTGACTGTCTCCGGACAGCGGCCGTCCATATCAACCCCTGTCTGTGTAACCTGGGGATATATAAAAAGCGGCCCATTCTGCACGCCTGAGGTTGTCTTACTGCCGTCATCTACATTCAAGATCACGCCAATGATTTTCATAAAAATGGGGCAGTGCATGAAACCTTAAGGCCTCCCCATTGCGCAGTTGTATTTGTGACCATAGCATTAGTGACCAGAATTGTTTTCATATAATACAAATTCTTGGTTTGACCATTTTTCTAACCTCATTGGCAGATTGTTTTACTTATTTAAAATTTTGACTTATTTTTAGAGGAGCTGTTTTTGCAGTGCATGGAATCAAAAGCCTTTTAATACAAAAAACAATTACATTTGAGATAGAATTATGAATTTTATCACGACTAAAACACATTTTCCTGTCACAAGTTGAACAGCTTAAGTCATATTACACTTGCCTTTGTTTTTCCGCTGTCTAATCTGTGTGCACGAGCATTACAGGTCCTACTGTACGCTCAAATAAAACACACATGGAGTGAAAAGGAAAGAGGGGGAGCACTCCAATAAAACTCAGCCATTAAAGGAAATGAAGGTTGCCATTTCAACTGAAAAAATCCTTAATTATATAAGAAATGAGCCAAGTGGGGGCTGCACAGAAAAGATAAGAGCAGTAGCTGCTCACTGTTTAAAGTCTTTAGTCAAACAGCAGTGTCAACTCTTCTAGATGTGTGTTTACCCCGATTGCTTTATTTTCCTAGAGTGCTATAAATGGATATGTATGGCATGTTTTGAGGCACCCTTAAATGAAGCAAAGTTGTTTTGAAGTACTTCTGATAGATGGAGCAGTGACACATTAAATAAGGTGACAGCTTGAGTTTGTCTGCAGGAAGGCGGTGGCTGAACTGCCGTCAAACCGCCTGTTTTTTGTGTGTGTGTGTTCTACAAAGATCTCCTCTCAGGGATCACAGGGTTCATGCGCCCATATTTACACAAGATGGAGTTTTTTCTGTACTCAGAACATTTTTCTCTTTATTCTGCTGTTTTTATTCATTTACACACACACACCCTCTACCTGTGCAAGTCTTTGTGTGAATAAGAGTGAGACAGAGGGTTACGGGATAGCTGACAGCAGAGGAGATTGCTGTTAAGGGATCGCCACATTTTTCTTTCTCCCCGACTGTTTTTCCTTGTATTGCCAGTGTTATCGGCCCTTAATAGGCATATGGGTTTTCAAAAGCCATTTTATTAGTCTGAGTTGCTCTTACTCACAGGGCAAAGGTGGTAAGTCATGTGCAGTATTTCTCTTTTATCTCCCGCTGAGTTTGGACCTGCAGATGACCTCAGGTCAAGCTTTTATATTTCCCCCTTATGCCTACGTCTCCTGCCTGACAAACCTTTGCTTTCCGGTGGAAGTTTCTCCAGCAGACTCAAAGTGCTGAGAATACATATGAGCAAAAGTTTCTAGTTTGGTTGCTCAAAAAAGACGTCAAATCTTTGATTGCACAGTCCTGTCGTACATTTCTTCTTCAGCACAGGATGTTTTACAAGTTGTCCCTCACTTTTTTGCATGACAGAACTGCAGTGTACTAGTTAACCAGCATGTTGGAAGAATGTCTAGCAGTGTGCTTGTTTTTTATGCATGAATATGTTAAGTGAATGTTAATATTAAGCTTAAGATCCAAAGCATGTAGACCCCGTTCAGAATATCATACTGGATTCAGCTTCAGTTTGAGTCAAATCCTGTCAAGTTTTAGGAAATTGAACATTTAGTCTTAAATGCAGAAACCTGCATCAGTAGAGAAGAACAACTCCTTGGTGACAAACTTGTGAATCCAGTGATGTGTTCTTTTGTGTCCTCTTATAATTTGTGGAGCTGAACTCCGTTGAATGTTCCTGAGCTGCTCTGCTCCTCGCTGTGTTTGTACGCAGGAGCCAACCCGTCGAGACCCGGAGGCTTCCCAGGCGCGAACAGTCCAGGTCCTGTGGCTGACCTGTACGGACCCAGCAGCCAGGACTCGGCTGTTGGCAACTACATCAGCGCTGCTAGCCCCCAGCCGGGCTCTGGGTTTGGACCTAGCATCACAGTGAGTTGATTTAGACCTCTAAAGCAGAAGCAGGTTGCTTTGACTGTTGTTGAGTTTAAGGTTGTAGTCCCAATTAAGTCTTTTAGAAAGTGTTCAAAAGTTGTTCTAAACTAGAACATTACAGGACAGGAAAAATACAGTAAAAAGGTTGTATGAACGAGAGTTTGAAGCTACTGAATCACCGGGCACGCAAGTTCGTGAGCACACGTTTAGCCTTTGGTTTTCACACTGGACAAGCAGGGAGGGACTTCCTCCATGGAAGCCCCAAACTCACATTTACATAGACTTGCTTGAACGCACGTTCCTGAGGGTGGTGTGACTGGAGCTTTAAATTAAATATCTTTTGTAATTTGATGCTCAAAATTAGATGTCTTCTTTAATGTCATAAATGCTCCATGCAGCAGGGTCAAAAGGAGATGAGCAGCCTGGCTTCACTGAAATAAGCAAAACAACACAAAAAAATGAAATACATCACATTTTAAAATTCTTCAAGATGCAACAGTGCGTTTTACATTAGCAAGTAACACCTGATTTATAATTTAACTTGTCCCTCATGGATAGGGTTGTGTTTCAGGGCAATCTCATTAATTCTGAAGACATTTTTTTCCAAAGCAAATATTTATTCACCTGACAAATAAAGAAATCACCTCCTTTTAGACCTCTTGGTCTCTCCTCAGAACAAATGTCCTTTAATTTTAGAAACTCCCTCCGCTCTGGTCCCAGAGCTCAACTCCCCTCTATCACGGCTCTCCGGCATCTCCCTGTCCAGGTGTAGCTGTTCAGCCTTTTGCTGCTGCTTTGTTTTTTCCTTGCTGATCACTTAGCTGCCGGTTGCCATGTCAACTCGTGAGTGCAAGACCGGAATTGGCAAGTAGAGGTGACAGCAACACAGAGCTTTTTAGTCTGACAGCATCTAAAGACTCTTGTGGACAAACTCCGGCGCCTGAGCCTGTGTGTCACATTAGGTGAGCCGAATTATCCTGCTTTTCTGTCACCGCGCTCAAACAAGGACTCTGAAAAAAAAAGTGCTGGGGAATACAGCAGCGCTGAAAGGAACTAATTTGTTTATGTTAATCCTTGGAGAGATTTCACAAAGCCCAATGATGATCAAGTCTGCAAAATAGGTCATAGTGATTCTCTGCTTCGACTTTTCCTCCTTCCCAATGAGCTTTTAGGAGCAGGAAGTTAGGATGACTCATCTGCATCCCATCTTACTGCTGTGACTTTATACATGCAGAATCTCTAAATTAGCATTCTGCTTTCCCTTCTGGAGCAGCACTAATGTTGATTACCAGTCATGATATGTACCTGTTATAATTCCCAGGGTTACTGTGTGAATGTAAAGTAACACATCTAAGCGCAGCCTCTCTAAACAGTAAAATGTCTCAAACTTGATCAAAATCAGGTCCATGTGACATTATAAAGCATGTTTGCTTTCTTTTACGTGACTCAACGAAGAGACACCAAAGTAACTTTAAAAATAACATCTGCTTTCTGAAAGTGGTTAATTAACGCATGGCTTAACTGGGATACACTAACAACAAGCCTATTAGTATCGCAAGCAAGCAACCACTGCAAGACTGCAGGGTGAAGGCACTCTTTCCAAATGATGTAGTCCACATCATTAACTCACATTTCCTTCCAAAGAATTTGTTTTTTCCATTTGTGAGCTTTCACTTTTTTATGTGATATGAATATGTAGGTAGATGTTGCCCTAAAATTAAAAATAAGAATATTTAAAGTTCCACTCCGATCATCTGTTGAGTTGTGTTCCCAGTAGTCTTTTAATTATGGTTATGCAGTTTTTAGCTAAAATGTAAAAAAAAAAAGTTAATTTTCTAGTACATTCTGCACAGCCGCAGTTGTTCATTAGACATTCACCTCTCAGTTGTAAGCGTGGAGCAATCCCGTCCCCTCATTTCCTCTCCGTTGCTGAGAGCTTGGAGCACGGAGCTTGTGTCGCGCCTGGCGTATTTTCTATGTCACAAATGAGCTTTTCAAGCCGCATTTTTGTCTGCTTTTGATTCACAACAATTCTAATAAATAATGCTTATAAAATGTTATTTTAAGCTTAATTGTTTAATACATCCTCAAAAAATGCAACAAGAACATGGTAAACACACCAAAAACTCGATTATTTTGCATGTTATTTTTTTATATAACCCCAAAAAGTTGTATTGCTTCAAAAAGTAACCCCAAAAATCTATCCGAATCTGAATAACCTAAGAAGTGTGTTAAAGAAATAACCCGTGTTTTAAGAGTGTAAAAATCTGTGGAAAAAGTGTAGCCTAAGATCCCTTTTTTTTTACAATGTCTCTTGTAGCCTCTTTTGATGTCTCCTCTGGTCTCAGTGTGTGGAGTAAAGATCCAATCTGGCTCTGTTTCGAGGCAGATTTAACAGCAGATAGTTTACAGATGGATACAAGGCCATTTGTTCCTATTATTTTCCATTTGTTGCAACGTTTGTGGCCATGCTCCATGGCTGAGTGACAGAAATGCAAATGCAAGGCAAATTGTCATGTTGGGATCCTGAAAGACACCTCTAGAGCAGATTGGTGTGAATATCACTGCTTCAGACTGAGGGGAAATAAAAAAGAGATCAGTAAATCACAGAGGTGATGCAGATTTCTGACTCCTCTCTCGCGGCCCAATGATCTCTCTATTCAGAACATTAAAATAGGAAATGATTCAGAACTAAAACACGCTTATAACTCATTTCTGTACTGTGGGTGCTTTTCATCTGAATGTGTGTATAATCATCATATCTCACAAGCTCACGGATGACTTCAGACTCGCTGATTTGTCCCTGTGTCTCACGCTTCACTGATTTTATTAATCCCTTTAGCCAGTATGAAAACAGGCACTGTGAAGAAACAGTAATGAACCTAACCGTATTTTTATGCAAGACAATTAGAGCGCAATTAGTTGATTGAGGTGATAAAGACAAATAATCGCAGCTGAAAGAGCCTCTTTTTTTCAGCGTTGGAGTTGGTGGCTTTCTGCAGACCTGTCAGCGGCATGGGGGGTGGGGGGTATCCCACCGAGACCACGGCGCTCTCTGCACACTCTCAGATTCAATCAGTTATGCTAGCATGAATGTGTTCACTTGCCATTTCATTCTAACAAAAAGAGAGTTGATGTGTTTTGATTAATCAAGCTCTTCATTTTTGGCCGTGGAATCCAAATCTTTGCAACGTTTTAAAGAGTTTTCCTCCCGTTGTAGTCTTGCAGTCAAAAGCATGAGCAGTCCAAACATTCATGCTAGCTAGAAAAAGTTGATATTTTACTCACTTTTCTCTCTGAAATGCATACTGACAAAAGCACTAACTGTACACTTTTAGGGCCCGTTGATTGCGACAGCTTTTACAAATGGATACCATTGAACAGGTGGCCGGTTGCTATCTCATCAGAGGTATTGCACTTTATTTCCTGTCAATTTTGTTCTTTAATAAGCTCTAATATGTGTTGATTTGCATTCATTCCTGCTGAGAGCTGGAAGTAGTTTTGTGCAATTTTAAGAAAAATCCAAAGGAAAAATGATCATTTACTGAAAAAAAGCAAAAATTAGTTTTAAGAAGAAGCGGTGGAAGTCACACTCGCACATGTACTCCCAGCTCTTGGTTCCTTTCCTCATACCGTAACTGAAATGCCTCCAACTTGCCTTATTTTCATCTTTCAGATTGTGTCACTCTTGCCAGCCACACTAGTTTGTTTTTGACCATTGACTGTATAGGAGAACTGGACTGAGTAACCCAGTACTGTACCTGCTGGTCCCAAAAATCTAAAATCTGGTCTATTTCTCAAAATAACAGTTCTTGCCCTGATATATTTTTTTGCATGTTGTTGCATTTTTCATATTCATTCATTAATTATTTTTTTAAATAATTAATGAATTTCTATTCCTATGAATCAACCCGATTGATCTTTCTGAAGCATGATCAAATCCAATTGGCCTACACAATAAAGAAAATGTTTCAACATGAGATGTGTTGATAATCGAATCAGTATTAGAAAATATCGTATGGATACGTGATATTACAGTCCAATGTGTGGAATCGGATTGTTCAAAATTCGAATCGGATTGTTCAATGTGGATATCGTGGAAAGCATGGTGACTGAAATGACTTCTTTTCGTAACCAGAAGGAAGTCATTTTCTCTGGGTGACGTCACTTACTCGGTTCAGTTCTCATATACAATCAGTGATTTTTCAGCTAAATAGAAATGTACCACCTAAAAGCTGTCAGTAACAACTGGCCTAACAAGAGGAGCTAAATGTTTCAGCTTTTCATCTAGTTTATGTTTCACATCCTCGTTGCTAACATCTGTACATTAGATCAGATTAAACTCAGAGGAGGAGCATTTTGTTGTCTTAGATCCACATTTGCAGACAGAAGTTGTGTTGTGAAAACCTGTTTTTCAGCTGTCAGCTCAGACTTTCTCGCATAAAAAATGGAGTTTCTTCTTTCGATCATCTCTCACATTCCCTCCATGCAACCATCGAGCTCCAACATGCATGAACCACTTTTCTTTTCTTTGAGCAGAACGTGAGCGTTTCTTTCTGCTAATGAAACGTCCCTCGTTTTTTAACGCTGTGTTTTGTTGTTCCCTCTCCTTCCTCTTGTCACACAGCAGAGTATATCTGGTGGCCCAGGACAGACAGGAAGAAGTTTCTAATTGGCTTTGTGTGCAGGTGATGTTAAATCAACTTCAAGCACTACGGCGTCACCCGAAAAGATGGAACCACGGGGAGAAGAAAAGAAAAAGTAATCTCTGAAAAAGAACAACTGCTGTACTATAATCCAAACCTCCTATAACTTTACGAACCGGTTTGGTATGATGTTTCACGTCCAGCTCACCCTCTGATTTCCTTATTTTTCTTTTCACTAGCACCTATAGCGATTCATTGTAGCCTTTTGTTTTCTCCGTTTCTGTGTTTTCTTTCAACCTCTAGTAGTGCTGTGTCAATGGATTTTTGTTTTAAAGTAAAATGGGGGGGGGTGTCAAAGCCAAGAATATCTGCAAGTTTTCATCTTTGTAACAGCCAACGTAAAGGAAAAAGGTCGGCGGGTGGCCATCCAGTCCTGCAAAAACAGGGGAAAAAAAAAGATTAAAGGAGAATTTGAAAGAAGGTATCAAAGTAATAAATTTTAGTCGCTGTTTTATTTTATTTTTTTCTTGTGATGTCTCATTGTAAACCATAATTACCTATTTTTGGGCAATACAAAGAGGACTCCAATATTTTTATGGTCCTTTTTTATAAGTGTTGTTTTTGTTGTTTAGAAATATATATATATGCTATAACAAAATTTCATATAACTACATTGTGAATTCAAACTTGAGAAAAGAAATGTAGCTGTACATATTATTCCAGTCACTGCATATAACCAACCCTGTGAGAGAATAGCATATTTTTGTGATGGTGTGTCAAAAGAACAATGTTATAGCGTGTGAATAGAAGAAAAAGCTGTAAACCGTTAAATATTCTACTCTTTGTTTCCTGCTGGAAGACGGTGTAACAAGCCCACACTCAAAGCAAACACACTTGCTCTGTAAATACTGAAACTGAATAATTTTACAAGTGTCATACCAGCAAATTTACAACCAGTTTGAGAAATAATTATGATTAAAAAAAGAACCTGATGGGTGTATCTTTTGTTTAACTGTTAAGATATCAGTGTCATTTCAAAGATTAAAAAAAAGACATCCAAAGCACACTGTAGGTGAAGATTAGATCTTAAAGAGGCATTTTGCAGTGTATTCTGACACTTTTGTACTCTGGAGAGGAACCTGTTGGCTGGACCTTTGTTTGCTCGAATCCTGAGCTCGGGCTGGTTAAGGCTCTCTGAGTCTTTTTTTTTTTAAAGGATTGGGAAGCGTTTTGATACCATACCTCAGCCTTCTATCGTGAGTTTTCTCGTGGAGTCATTGGCAGGTTTAATTTATTATGAAATCTATAAATGAATTAGAGAACACTGAAAGTAATCATTGCACTGTGAGTTGTGAAGTACAGGCCATTCTCTTTGCACATTTGTATGTCGGCTTTGTAAAAGGGACAGCATGAAGGACTCTGGGGTTAATATATTCTCCACCAGAAAAAAAAAGAAAGAAGAAAACACTTTTTTTGGGGGGGGTAACATTTACTGATATGTTGCAGTGTAAACTTGGACCCAAGTCTCCTCTTCTTCCTGTACAGGGTCAAAAGAAGACACTGAATTATTCACGATCTGTCGCTACACCGGGTTTTGCACAGCACGTGTGATAAAGGGTTTTGCTCACGACAGCTTTCTATTAATATTATAAATGATAATTATATGCTCAGCAGAGTGGTCTGCTTTTTTAAATTCACAGATTTTTTTCCCTCGTATTGTTTTATTTCACGCACTTGTCGTCCCATTTCTTTCATTTTCAGCACAACCAGGTAAAGAAAAATGCTGGATATTTCTAAAGAAATATAGATATGAAAGTGTGATTTAAAAAAAAAACAACTTGTAATGTTCAAAATGTAAAAGAAATACAAAAAAATACAAATGCTTCTTTGCTGATTTCCAGTTTAATCAGAGTTTTATTGATACTTTGTGATTTATATATTAAGAATTGTAATATACTATTAAAATGTACTGTGCATCCATGACGTTCTCTTTCCATCCTCATCCTCAGAGCTCCTCTTTTGTTGATCACTCATGTATTTCATGATTGTGTAAAGAAACCACAGTTAACTTGTAAACTTGAGTGCTGTCTTTGATACCAGTGTAGTGCTCTTTGTTGTTCTCCCTCGCGCTACCTCTCCTTTCTCTCAAACGAGTCCCCCTCCGCCCCGCGCTCTTTTTCTATCTCCTGTAATTACAAAGTAGATGTTATATAGGACTCATTAATATGATACTTGTAGTAACTAGTGGATTTAGGACCAGTCAAGATAGACCTTTCTCTCAATGATCATACTGTTCTGATAACGTGCAGACGATTCTTTTTGTTTGAGGTTCGTTGTAATTTATTCCCTGTATGGTTTTTTTTTCTTGCCTTCCTTGGTTTTGCCACTCTGACATGGTTTCAGCTAACCAAAGCTCTCATGGATGAACAATGGAGAAACCAATGCTGGAAGATGGAATTGTACACAAGGCATTATTTGAATCCCCACCCTTGAATGTTTTTAAAGGGGTGTGCCATACTACCTTAAATGCTAATGCTTGATATGCAAACTTTGATTATTCTTCATTCTTTTCTCTTTTTTAAGAGGGACACAGTTGTAGGTTAAAAAAAAAAGTTGGAAGCCTTTTCTTATCAGAGCATAATGAAAACAATAAAATGTGATCCTGACTGAGTTTTAGATTTGCTGAAATGTGGCCTCAGCAGAGCAGAAACACACGACAGACAACTTTTAGTGACAAAAAACAAATGCAGAAGCTGTGCACTTTCTTTTACATGAGGAGTCATTGACAATATCAGAGCAAAGTCTTTTGCTGGAGATCAGCCACATTGGACTCGAAAAAAATACTGACAAACAGAAGAACTCGATGTTATATCTATTATCTGTGTCTTCAAATCATGATCCTTCCACCGCCATGCCTCATGGCTTTAAGTCAGTTGCATCAGCTGGGGGTTTTTTCTTATCACTTGGATACTCTTCCTTATGTTCTTTCTTCAAATCAACTTTAGAAAGATCTATTTTTACCACAAAAAAATAGAAATGCTTTCTTCTGGCCTCCCTCGACTAAATGGAAACGCTCAGTTTAACTCAGTGAGGCTGCAGGGCCGGAGATGTTTATTTTTTAATCGTTTCTCTGAGCTCTGACTTTGACCTTGAAGCGGGAAATGTTCTGTTAGGAAGATTGGCAGCTGTCTTGAATGTTTTCCACTTGTGAATAATCTGAGCCGCTGTGGAAGGAAACAGTCTAAATTGCATGAAAATGATCGTCTCTCCCAAACGGATGTGCAGCTGCTTCTCTGACAGCCCTGCTGAAGTCTGCTTTTTCCTTTTTGTTAAAACACACCTGAGCGCTGCAGAGCAGCAAACACCTCGGCTTGTACGAAGGCTCTCCTTTTTTTTACTTTTTCATCAAATTTTTCATTTTGCAGGCATAATCTGTGTTCTGCTGAGGCTGTCTTCTCCTAGTTCAAGAAAGCAGTCAGGATCAGATCATTATGGGCTGATATGAACAGGAAAGCCTAAAAACTAAAACTGAACGTTGCTTTTTCAAGACATGATTGTAAAAAAAATAAATAATTTCTTATTTAGCAAACATTAGTTAAGTGTATTAGCCACCATATTTATCACAGAGCTGTTTGAACACTGTTAACTTTGGATATTTGCACAGTTTGAAAATAAGCTAGAGTCAGGGTTAAAAGGTATTACTCAAATTATTTAATCTTAAAATCTGACATTAGACTTTCATTATTACTGTATTTAATTAAAAAAAAAGACAACAGAGCTTTAAAGATGTTCAAATGTAACAATAATTGATTCAAAAGTACAATTAAGCCAGCATTTTATTGCCTCAAAGTGCAATAAAAAAGTTCATTTTGTTTTTCATAACGATTTTACTTGACTGTTGGCATCACATTACTGTTAACAGATCACCATTAATGTAATTGTTCTTTGAGAATCCACTCATTGACTTTAGGGATTTGTCAGTGATGCTCAGAATAAAGAAAGAAATTGGAAAATAATAAACTTTTTAAAGAGTTTATGACATTTTTTTTATAATTTTGTTTAAAAAAAACACACAAAAAAAGAAAACATGTTTTGCCATCTTAAATGTTTTTCTTGCTAATCCCTGTCTGAAAATCTCTATAGTGAAACATCAGTAAAACTGACAGTAATCTGCTGTTTAAGTGTTCATGTAAGCTGGTTTTACTTTTAACAGGATTAAAGCACGTGTTCTGTGTGTGGATTCGACATATGCCTCTTTTAATTGGTTTATCCGGATTCAGTTAGTCGAAAAGAAACTCAAACCACCTACAAGTCCAGCCGAGAAACTCATGGAAGCCTCTGTTTCCATCACATTTCATCAGAAAACATTTCTAAAATTGCATATATGTTACAACTTTATTACATAAAAATGTTTTTCACCACATTTAGCTGGTGGCTCTTCTATTGCCCTCTTTGTTTATTTCTAATTTTTCTTCTTCCATTTTTTTTTTTTTTTTTTTTTTTTGCCCTCATGCAATGCAACTGAATTGAACGTTTTTGTGTTGCAGCTTGGACTTTAAGGTAGCATGGCTCTGTTGCTATAATTTCATTTAATCTCAAACTGACAGCAGTTTACAGCTGATGAATGTTACACATCTTAGTAGACTAGCTTATCGATTCGGGGAGAGGGGGAGGGGTCTTGGTTTAAGAAAAAATAAGAAAATAATCAAAAAGAAGAAAAAAAACAAGTCAACCGGGAAGGTGTTGACATTTGTAGTGTACTACCGTATCCATTTAAACTTGAATCTCGAGGCAAGTGCTAGGCAATGGCCAAACATTACGTCTCATCTGTCGTGGGGGGGGGAATCCCGCCTCGGAGAGCACGTGCGCTTTTTTGGGTTTTCTGTCACCTCCTCAAACAGGAACTGGCTCGCCTCTGGCTCCATCCATTTAGACTTGAGTGAATGTTTTTTGAGCTTTTAAACCCAGGAGAGGCGCATTCACAGTGGTGCTAATGCTTTAAACCAGACAACACGCCCTTATCTCTGAGAGATACTGGATACGGTCTCAAAGTTAGTCCACTTTGACGTGTCTAACGGTGGTTCCGAGCGACAAGGACCAGTTGAGGCGACAGAAATACCACAAGTCCACGCGTGAGCTCAAATTTTTTAGGGGATTGATTTCCCTTTTTAGTCCCATCCATTGCCATCTCACCCCATGCACACGATTGCAATATATATGTATGTATAAATGAATATATAATTGCAATTCTCACTCATTTAAACTTGCTTGGGTAATGTTAGACTGGAGACCTCTGCTGTATACAAAGTTTTCCTCTCACGGTGACGACCTGCTTCATATACTGCTCATCATTAGCGTACGAACAGGAGAGTTGACCCCTGACGTGCTGTCAAGTTTGGCGCAGACAGCGTGGCTGAAGGGGGGAGCCTGGGAGCCCCTCAGACTGCATGGACGGGCCCCCCCGCGCCTCCATGTTTCTCCCTCCTCGCCGCTGTCTGCCCATTCCTAACACTTGCCCCTGTTTTTTTATGTTGACCGACTTTTTATGGCGAGAGACAGACAGACTTGACTGACATCTGAAAGCATCTTTCAGGTTATCATATGGCTTGCTCAAGCCCTATTGTAAAATATACTAAAAATGATAATGGTATTAATAATGGATGGGGGTCTCTCACATATCAAATGTGGAAAGTCTAATTTTATATTTGTATTTTCAAATAATAATATTGATTAAAAAAAATGTCTGTGAAAGGTTTCCATCCTCTACTGTGGTCCAGAAATTGATGTGTCTGTCTGGAAAAATAAATAAAATAAACTGAATTGTTATATGATTTGTTTCCTCTGTTTTTTTTTTTGTCATTTTAAAAACAACAAATGAATGTTAAAAATGACTGGGGATCATCTCAGGGCAGATATCAGCATCATAAATGAAGTCTGAGTGCAAAGAAGCGTTTGCAGAACGGTGGCGTGTGCCTCTGCTGCCCCTCTGTGGCCTCCAGCTGCTTAAGACTCATAGCGGAGACACCCTTCACATTTACGTTGTTTTCTATCTACTGCATCACAACAACAGCTATACAGCCTAAGATGCATGAAAAACAGCTTATAGTCTTTATGGGTGCAAAGTTGCCCTTTTTTTAGTTTATTTTATTAAGTTTGAAATATTCCTCAGATTGAATGAGTTTTTGAGTTTCACTCTCTTGCTGCAAATCTCACTCAGAAAATAAACAAACTGAATTGTTTTATGCATATTAACTGGCATTTTTTTGTTTTCTAAATATAATTTGGGCTTTTTAATTCATTTTTTCAATTGTTTTAGATTTTCTTTTTGATTTTTTACATCAACTTTTGCAGCTAAAACGAATTTAAGTCAACTTTAAATGATGCTGATTTTTGTTTTGTTTCTCTGCTGACAACAATAAAGAGTATTTACGTGAAAAAGAAAAAATCCTAACACTCTTTTTTTGTTTTTGCTCCCTGTGATAGGGTTTCAGAATGCTGTGATTTTTTAATGTGGATTCTCGTCAGGTGAGAGCAACACTCCGACAGCTTCATCCCTCATCTGGACAGGGTGATCTATTTATTCTGACTCGGATCAATTCTGTTCTCAGCTCTGTTTGTCACGAGGAGAGCTCTGTAGGTTTAGATCAGGCGGTTGGGATTTTTAGATTTTGATTTTGTCTGCTGTGAGTCAGGCGCTATTTTTAAGAGGAAAACCGTCCTTTAGATTTTCACTATAATAAACAAAATCTACATGCCTCAAAAAAAAAAATAATAATAATAATTTTGTGAAAAAGCAGGGAAGAGTTTCTACTGTAATCACAGTCATTAGAAGTGACTTTCATCAAACAGCCAACTCTCACTGAGTTTTTTTAACTCTGAGGCCTGACCACTTGACCTTTCCAGTCCACCTGCTTTTAATTAAGAGCTAATTAAAAGCACCATCATGATCAGAGAGCTCAACGCTCCCAGACCCTTAAATACAAGGATTCAGGTCTTTGGTGAACTTCTGTGAGACAATCAGGAGTCATTATGGGAGCTAAATGTCAGCACATGAAATAAAAAAAAGAAGCTGTTTTAATCTGTTAAATCATAGTTTGCTTTAAAGTGATGAAATATTAATCTGCACGTTGGATCAGCGTCGCTTTTCTTTTATAAAAGTGTTTTTTTTGTGTGTTTGTTATCACATTTTAGCCTCGTTTTTGACACAAAACCGTGAATTTAACCCATAATACAAGCAGATCCAGGCGTGCCACGTGCAATCCTTAAATGTAGGCGTTTAATCCGGCTTGTCACCGGCTCTTTTGATGGGCTCACCTGGTACCGGCGGCTCTCAGTAAATTTCCCATGAGCCATCGCTAACAGGCTGGATGTGACAGCTCCATGGCAAACACAAACAAGTGTAGAAATGCCACCGTGAGGAGGCAGCGTGGCAACAACAACTCTCTGACCGGCAAGAAGGAATAATTAAGAAGTCGGAGGGCTGACTGCCTCCTCCTGCATGTGTCTAAGCGGCAGGGGGAAGATACCTGGCCTCCATGCATATTCATGCTGCAGGAGATCCCCGTCCTCAGCCGGCGAGGACACCTCAGAGCCCCACAGCATTTATTAACGGTAATTAAGAGCCAGTCTGAAATGCTGGCATGTTTAATTGCCAATTACAGGTGGGTCAGGTATAGATGAAAATGACAGCTATTTATGTAGAACATCAGCCTAAGAAGTCAAGCTGTGTTTATGCCTTGAAGGGTTGAGAGGAAGAAGCCAGGATCTCCATGCAAGCCCGGCATTGTAGGAATTCAAGAGCAATAATGAGCAATGTTCAGTGGATATGCACTTAATTTTATGTGCATCACTAAATTATCTCCACACACAGCCATGTAATGGTTGCTCCTCTTTTGAAGCGGAAAATCTTTTTGACAGTGCTATGTAATAGAGTCAATAGTTGATGAGAAAGCTGCTGTGGATGGGGAGATGAGGCACTCAGGTGGCTGTTTCCTCCCAGACTGCAGGCCTAATGTAGCCTTTGGCATGGAAATTGACGTGACATTGATGGGCGCTCGCCTGCCAGCAGAGTCATACGCCTTCACAGCCTTCCAATTCCCTAATAATTGCTGATTAAAAACTAGTTAAGAGTCCATGAAAACTCAAATGTGCATTAACCAAATGACCTTCTGGGAATGGCAAACAGTTTGAAATGCGGACAACAGCGTGAAGCTGCTCGCTGGATTGTCTCAGGGACAAACCTGTTGTTTTTGAGCTTGTGTCACAGGTCTGATATATGTGACAAGGACTGACGTCATCCTCATCATCCTTAGTCACAAGTTTTACTATCAGTTCTGTAAAAATACAAATGAGTCATTAAAAAGGCAGGATCACAGGAAAGAGGGGTTTTGTTCTGTCAAAGTTGATTCTGGATCATGCTGTACACTGGTGCGTCTGTGTGGTGCAGTGAGGGGATGCTCTGGACGCTCAGGGGATGGCGTGCCTCTCACCTGAGGCTGGCTTGGTTTTTGATCCACTGGGCCTCAGACTAGACTTGAGGAGGATTCTCCAAACACTTTCATGCATTGTTGTTTTTTGCGTTCTCGTTTGCTTGTAGATATGTGTGTGTGAGTGCATGTGAGACTGTTTGTGCGCGTGTGGACATGTGACTGTGTGTGTGTGTGCAAACCTGTGTATGGATGTGTGTGCATGAGTGCTTCTGTGTTTGTGTATGTGCATGCATTTCTGACTCTGTGTGTGTGTGTGTGGGTGTGTGTGTGTGTGTGTGTGTGTGTGCGTGTGTTTGCATATCTGACTCTGTGTGTGTGTGTGTGCATGTGTTTGCATTTCTGACTGTGTGCGTTTTGTATGAGTGTGCACGAATGGGTGAGTGTGTGCCTGAGTGCTTGTGTGTTTGTGCATGTGTGTGCATTTCTGACAGTATGGATGAATGTGTACATAAGTGCTTCTGAGTGTGTTTGTGCACATGCATCCATTAGTGTTCATGTGTGAGTGTGTTTAGGCAGAAAAAGAACTTTTTATGATCATTTATATGTGACTCTTTTTTTGTGACCGTGTTTGGGTTTTTCCTTTTGTTGCATTTTTCTTTTTATGCAATGGTTTAATAGTGTAAAAGAATGTTAAAAGAGGTATTGGACTAAAAGAAATGTGGTTAATTGTTCTTAATCAAGAAATGTTTTTCATATTTATATTTTTTCTTTTAAACTTATTGAATGCAAAACAAAAAACTACGATTGAAAAGTATAAAAAAATAGGTAAAAAGGCCTTTTTCTTTTAGTTCTTTGTTTTTCTTGTGTGTCCATCCAAATATTCTCATTGTATTGCATGTTTGAAATAACCAAACAAGACACATTTTTGGCTAAAACTTTAAAAAGTTGCAGTATACAATTAAAAACTAAACAGAAAAGTGATCAGACTGGATCCTGCTGTAAAACTAGTTCCGAGTTAATCATCTGTGGATGACAGAAACAATCAAGCTAAGGTTTAGTTTAACCAGTGTGAACATATGACTTAAATTACTTACTGAAATATAATTTGTGATGTAATTACTTTTTTTTTTTCTTTTCCAAACTCAGACTGATGAGATAACTGTAATCTCATTACACTGATGTTTCATTATTCCCTTAATAAAAATGATGCTAATTATGATCTAATGTGAGGTTAAGGGTTCACAACTCGTCACTCCGGATGATTCTGACAGCGTCTTCAGCGGCTCATTAACTCATTCTTAGTGTTTGTTTTTTTTAATTCCATATTAGCCACATATTTGACCTCATTTTGATCATATAAAGTGAGTGAAAGAAGCAAAAGACTTGTGTATTTTTGATGAAATGTGGTTTTTAAAGTGTCAGATGTTTGCAGCAGGAACAGCAGAGGTAATCCAAGTGGATAATCTCCATCCTGCTTCCCTCTTCCCTCCCGTGTTGGAAGCATTATATGCTCACAAAAGGCATCAGTTTTGTCCTGGATCACAGAGGATGCAGCTGTCTGTTCATTGTTCATCATTATTGTCTTCATAGATCTGGTGATGCTCAGAATCGATAGTCGCCTCGGAGCAAAACAGTGAGCATCAGACTGTAGAGGCGGGTTAGAGTGACAATTATCACTGGAGGGAAGAGCAGAGACACAGAGCGAACGGCGAGGGAGGTGAAAAGTGTTGTTGATGGGATCATTACCGCTGGATTAATGATTACTTGGCTGAAGAAATAACCGGTGTGGTTTCAAGAAGGTTCAACTTCCTGCTTCCAAAAGCTTTCAACACCCTAATAAATGAGAGATGAAGGTCAAAAGGTCAAGAGGGTCCAATTTTGAGTTTTGATTGTCCTGAAGCTCAGACAACTAAGCCAAATAAGAATGAGTGTCAAGCATAGATTCAGCGAAAGATTTTAAAAGCAAGTTTGAGAAATTTAGAGAAGCAGAGGTGAGGATTTCAAAATAAAACACCTTAGAAGTCCGGTTGAAAAAAACTCAACATGAAAACAGAAAACAGAACAAGAAAAAAACAGCAAATGTTTGAACACGAGTCCTTTGAAACGTATTTGTTGAATTCAATCTGCAATAATATGCGATATCTATAAGCATAAAAAAGTCAAACTTGTGCAAAAAATGATATTTTGACATCAGAGTAAGAGCAGACTTATGCTTAGAAACAAATGGATTTCCAGCTTTATCGCTGAAAAAAGCAACTGTGATACATGACTGAATCTAAGTCATAATAACAGTGGCTATTTCATGTTTTGTCCTCGCCTCAGTGTGTGTGTCTGCCTGTGTGTTCAGACAACACACCCCCTTATCAATCTCTGCACAATAACAGAAAACAATTTGCTAATGTTTTGAAAATAGCTTTCCCATCCCCTGCTTCAGCAACAAGAGATGTATGCACAATTTCATAAACACAATCAGTGCGCTGAATGGCGGCACTGATATTCTGTGGAAGAAAAAAAATCTCATTATTGTTCCTGAGCTATGGAAAAGGAGTCAATGGTCCATATCACACAAAATCCCTCTCTCCCTCCCCAGCAGCAGCAGCCCACCAGCACGCCAAGCTTAATTCTACCAAGCAGCCCACCATTCTGCAGCTGCTGCTTGACAGACTGCTGGATATGACCAGAAAAGAAAGCAGCAGCAGGACAGCGGCGGCGTCTGCAGGTGAATGCGGAGGCCTGTCGCTCCGAGTCGCCGATCCGCCCACTGCGTCAATAAACACGGAGCAGTAGGAGCTCCACAGCAGCTGGACGAGGCCAGGGCTTATTTCAGTCATCTGTCTGAACCACAGCGAAACAGACTCTTGACAGAGTTTGATTCTGGGTCTCCAGTGGTTAACTCGGTCTGTCCTCACGCTCACATGTAAACGAGCTGAACATGTCTGTCGTCACAGAGCAGGAAGAGGATTCCAGTTTTCTCAAGCATCATGTCCCCCAAAAATCTCCACGATGCCGAATAGTTTTATGAAATGTAAATTTGATTTCCCCTTGTCGTTGAATCATAAATATTGACGCTAAATGAAAGTGAGGCCTTAGATGTGTAACTCTTATTCCTTCTACCTTTGTGGTTATTTGGTTGTTAGTCATTTTCCATTGACTTCCTTCTCCTGTAAAGGTTCTCAACAAGTTGCCTCCATTTTTCTCCCCATTTTTCCATGTTTCAGTGAAGTTCCAAAGCTTTAGAAAAGTCTTACTCTTTAAAAGTGATCTTTATATAAAGCCAAACAAGGTTCAAATTCATATTTTATATTCAAAAACGGTATTTTCTATTATAATTCTTTTATTTAATGATATAAATCACTTTGGTCTGACAAATCCATTTTCTTAACTCGCTTTTTCAGGGTCACGGGGTCAGCAGAGCCTGTCTCAGCAACTGTCGGGCAAAGACGTGGTACGCCCTGAACGGAATTGGTCGCAGTGCCACAAAGTCACTCCCTCGCACCTAGGGACAATTTGGAGTAAGCAAATACCCTATGAAGCATGCTTTTGGACAGAGAAAACACACAGAACATGCAAACTCCACTCAGAAAGGTCCCAGCTGGGATTTGAACCAGGACCTTTTTGCTGTGAGCACTAACCACTTCACCACCATGCAGGGAATAGAAACATCGGGAGGATTTTAGGAAACAGAACTTTTGAGAACAAAAAGAAGAAAAATGATCAAGAAAAAGGAGGAAAAACAAATGATCTTGTCTGATTAACATAAGTCAGCTGTCACATCTCAAAATCAGCTGAATAAAATCCCCAAATGAATATGTGCTTTTTTAAAATAATTTTTTTCTTTCCAGCAGAGAATTAAAGTTCACTGCTCTTGGTGGTTTCACAAGCTGCTCTATGTTGCTCCCCAACCAACTCACCCTTAAACCGTCCCACACTCGTGGAGGCTTGAACCGTGACGCCTATTAGATTCGTTACAAACTTGGGCGAGTTCTTCAGGCTGACATTTGATGATTTAAGCTTTGTGCCGATCATCACAGATCAGTGAATGTCAGCGTCTGTTGTCAGAGATGATGTATTCAGAGAGCAGGAAAGCCGGCGGATTTCAGTCACTGTCAAGCATGAACTGTATATAAGGACTTATCAAAATGGGGGAGGCTCTCTCAGCAGAAAAATGGCTCCATAAAAAGCTCCTTGACCTGTGAATCTGAGAAATGTCAGACGTCCCATTTTTGCTCTTGTGACTTTTTAAACCAAACCAGCAGCAAAAGATGAGTTGGACCACGGGTTATGGACCCATTTGTCACAAATATAAGGTCTGGTAATAAATGTTGTATGACACGCTGCTGCTGCTGAGAGATGTTCTCCATCTGGAAATAGATCAGTGTAGAAGAGATACAGTCAAGCAGGATTTCTATATTCATTTTTCTAAAGTCACATTAAAAGAAGTTCAGGTTCTAAATCTTTAAGTTTTTTTTTTTTATGTATAGTTTTGGTTTAAGAATCATCAAAAGAGCTTTGGACTTCTTATTTATCATATATTATTTTTTTATATGTATTTGTTTATGCATTTATAATCACACAACAGGAAAAAAAAAAGTTTCCAAAAGTTGTGTTCACAGGCAGATGAATGTATGATTATCCAACATTTAATTTCACAGTAAAACGTGAAATTAACATAACATTTTTAAAGTAAAGCTTTAAATTTATGGTATTATTCTGAATGTGTTTTAAAGAAGCTTTGCCGCCTTTGTGAAAACAAAAGAAAAATGTCATACATGCAGGAAAAACTTCTAGTGATGCAGATCAGTAACCTTCCACAAGGGGGAGACATTACCCAGAAATTAGCACCTGTGTTACTGAAAAAGAGCAGTTTTTTTTAAACGTCTTTATAATGAGCATTGACTTTTTTTTTACATAAATGTTAGATCTTTCAACACTGTTGCAACGTTTCTTATGCAGAATAGTGAGATTTTAAACTTTAAAAAGTCTGCTGAGATTTAAAACATGTTTTTAGTTTTGTTTGTATCTTTTTGGTCTTTTCTTGTTCTGTCATTCAAATGTCAGCTTTTTTTCCAAATGATGTAATGAATTATTTAAAATGAAATACAATTGCATTGTTGAAGTACCACTAGCAATTAGTTTAGATAAAGTTAAAGAGTAAATACACGCTAAATCTTGAGCTGATGAATCTCAAAAGTGGTCAAGCAAAAACTTCTAAAAGGCAAAAAATTATTTATATATTCATTTATGTGGGGAGAAATAAAAACCTATCAGCTTTTTGATATCGAATGTTATGTTTACTCAGCGTTTTTAATTGTTTTATGTAACAAAGTCATCACTTCAGTCTTTGAGATTTGAATGTTTTTACAGCTTATGGTTCTTTTCCTTTTTAATAAAAAAATAAAAAAATCAAAGTAAACTTTATACATTTCTCAGAACTTTTTTAATTACAATAGGTTTATTTTTCTGCATCAATTTGAGACATTACAAATATATGGTTCCAAACAAATACGCTTGATCAAATCTAAGTTTTCTTCATTATACATGCGTTTATCTAGAATTTTGGTCGTCAAATGGTCAGTCAGACATTCTCAACGTTCCTCTATAAAACAGTTTTCATCTATATCACCAACCTGAAGCTGTATGTCAAACATTCGTGTCGATTGCTGAAGGTTTTGTTTTTTTTGTTTTTTTTTTTAAAGCCTTGGTCGTAAGAATTTTGAAGGTCATTTGTGATTGACCTTTGTGTTTCTGAGCCATAAACCAACTGAGAGAAAAAAAACGAAAGTGGAGTTGCTTTGATTTTGATTCCTGTTTTACACAATGCATGGAACACAGTTAAAATACATTTTAAAAAAGCAGCAACCACCATTTAAAGAAGGACAAAAACATTTCAATGTTGATGAAACCGATATTTTAATGGAAACTAAAACAGTGAACACTGGAGTTTTTTTTTCTTCTTACATTTTGACTATTACATTGTTTGGAATCAGAGGGTTACTGTCATGCTTAAAAAACATTGTAATGTGACACTTGTTAAATCAAAACAAAAATAATTAAATTAGACTGCTCAACTTAAAAAAAAAAAAAAAAAAACACATGAATGCCAACCTGTAAGACAGTTGAAAAAAAATGTTATTGCCTCGTTTTCATGGGCACAAAAGTGACAAACATCTGTTTGAGATGACAAGAAAGAAAGAAGAAAAACAATTATATGCCACAAGACTGTATCTTTAATGCCTGAATCCTGTAAAGACACATCTTTGTTTTCTTGCTCTCACAGGCAGAAGCTAAACACTGTACGCCTCAGGTTGCCTTGAAATACCAAAAGCCTCCAAAATAAAACATGTCATGGGTGAGGGTGTGACAAAGGAGGATGAGGAAGGGTTTTTAAAGTCGAGCACAAACAAGGGTCCAGCATTTCCCCATTCCAGATGACCGATAAGCAGATGAAGAAGCAGCACTTTCGGCTTTTGTTGAACTTTTTTTTTTGTTTTTTCGGGGGGAGTTTCTTCGTAGAAAAGGAAGGGGGAGGGGGCTCGGCTGCTACAGAAACCTTCTCAGGAAGTGGGTTTTTATCAGCGGGGGTCCACCCTCGACCCACACCTCTGTGCGTTTGAATATCTGAGTAGTCGGCAAAACCACATGTACGAGTTCTAGAACTGCACCTTTATACCTCAGTCCTTAAAAGACGGTCAACACCACAGCAATGAAGAATATATTACTAGGAACTCTAGATTTAGTGTTTAATTCAAATCTGTTGGGAAAAGAAATATATTACCATTGGTTTTACAGTGACAAATAAAAATGGGTTTAAGGTTCAACTCAACTAAAACATTCTAAAGCTGACAAAACTTGATTTTTTTTTAAATCGATTTTTAATTCTACGTCTGCAACTACGGATAAATCAAGTTAAAAACTCAAAAATAAAAACCTCTTTAAAAACGTGTCAAATATTTCTTTAAGTGAGCTCAAATTATAGTTCTGTGCTAATTCTGACGTTAAGTCTGACAACCAGCTAGTACAAGTATACATCAGCAAACAGCCGTCCGTCCGCACTAATGCAGGCCATGAAAATCCCAACACTTTAAAATAATATGCGCAGAAAGAGAGGAAGAGGAGGAGCTTTAAAAGAAAGAAAAAAAACGGCAGAACAAATGTTACAAAAGATCAAATCAATGGCACACGTGTTTGCTGGAAGCAAGTTTTCAACAATCAAAAATGCAGTGGAAGTATTTCCTCCCCCACAAACAGGCACCAGGACATGAACCAACAAGGGGATGGGGGGCAAAATCTAAGTCAAACTTGCATATAAGAGGAAGAACTTTTTCCGCACTCATCCAACCAGCGCCCTCACCAGCTAGAAGCAGGTCTCTGCCTCAAACAGTCAGACCACTGATCAACCATCAGCCTGGAGAACCTCTGTTTTTGGTTTGCAGGCTACAATGCTGAACAGTTTTCTCTGTAAATGCATGTTCAGCATAGCCTTGCTGCTGTATTAAGTGCTTTTAAAACAAAGGAAAAGAGAAGCGTTGAGGTTAGGAGGAGACGTCCAGGCCAACCTCGTCAAAAACAAGCAGGAGCTGATCTTTAAGACTTGGATAGAAGTGAGTCCATCACCCAGGTTACATTGGCATCAGCCATTCTGCACAAACCTGATTGGGTCAATTTGTCTATAGATTCTGTGCAATCAGACAAAATGAAGTTTGTATTCAGGGTGAGTCTCATACACTTACACACACACACACACTAAAAACAAGAAGACGTCGTATGAATGCTACCAGTTTGGACCATTTTTGCTTTGAACTGAAGCATGCAGGACAAAAGTTTTAACCAGCACTTTCAACACTTTCACGGAGAAGCTCGTTGTCTTAGTAAAAAAAAAAAAAAAAAAAAAACCACACGTGGCTGCAGATACAAAATTCCCTTTGAGAAGGCCGGTTAGAATTTTTCTGCAGAAACGTTGATTCAACCATAAACGCTGCAGGATCCCAGAAGAGGATGCAGGGGAAGCAGAAAAACATGTAGAACCTCATATGGTGATCAATGGTATCTCTCCTCTGAAGTATTGATTGGATGTGTTGTCATGACAACAGACTGTGTGGAAACACTCCAATTCCAGTGGGAGAAAATTACATAAAATGGGCCATTTGGCTAGAAGAAAAGAATGAAAATATTGAACATAGTCATGGCTTTATCAACACTACCTGAGTTACATATAATAATTCTGTATTTTACTTTTTTTTTTTTTTTTAAGTAACAGCCCAAAGTCATTCTTTCAAGGATTAATGCTAGCACATATAGATTTTCTTAGTATTTACGATAAAGGTCATCTGTTTACATAAAGTGCCGTTAATCCACACATGAACCAAATCCCATCGTTTAGCATTTAGGAGGAAAAAAGAACCGGAGCGTTCACATGTGCAGTCCTGATTTAAAGACTGTGATTGGGGTGAAGCCACAGCTGAGCGGCGAAGGGGCTTTTGGGGTCTTTGCAGTATCAAAAAACCAAAGTGAACCACTCAAACATCTGAAACGGGCCGGTTCCACCTGTGTTTTAGGCAGGTCAGTCTGTGGCTTACCCATGTCAACAGTGTGATGAGGCTGAAAAGCTGGGATTGTTATTGCAGTTGTGCTGGGATGAACTGTGACTTCTGACATTTGCACCTGTAAACATGCAACAGAACCCAAAGAAGCACAACGGTAAATACCATTAAATCTCAGAGAGGGACACACAAAGGGGAGAACGCATGTTTCTATGACAGAGGAGGTAAACAGTTACGGGAAGATTAATTTGTAGACATATCCTGAGTGTTGTGAGCCCAAATTGCACATTATTGGAAGAAACAAAAATAACTTTTTATGGGTTTGACACCCCCCCCCCAAAAAAAAAAAAAAAAAAACATGAACGCACATGTACACAGAAAATATCGGAACCAAGGACCGTCTGATGAGAATGGAATTCAAAGATGGTAGATTTAACGGAACATGTTAATCAAAGCTTACAGAGTGACAGTGAAGGGGTGCAACTTTTGTCCAGATTGGGCACTTTAGTACCTGCATTCTGAGTCCGTACAATAATGCAAATAACACTGGCATTAAGTCTGCTAACACAGCATTTTGTTTCAGATATCTGGGTTTAAGATGGGGGGGGTTCCATTTCACGGACGGGGCCTCATTTATCAGCTGGGAGTAAAATTTTAACGGGACTCAAACACCTTTATTCCACCGTTAAAAAGGCATTTTTCTAGTGTCTTCAACTGTCATTCACAATGAATTCAAGTTTGTACACGGATGTGTATGCATAACGTCTAAAATATGTACAATAACTCATAAGAATGCGCCAGAAAAAGAAAATGATGGAGGTATCCCACCGCCAGACTGACGCTGCCCCCGCCCCACAGTTCTATAGGGTAAAGGCTTAAGGAGATGCAGACCAACACACGCTCCTTTGATGAATTCGCTAATGTCCTCCCATCAGTCATAAGACAAGTAACAACCACAGATCTGAAGATGAAGTGTCCATTCATTATGTTGCAGAGGCACCAAACAGCTCCTCTTATGTCCTTCTGAATGTCTGTCTGATGCCCTCTCCTCTCAAAGTTCTGTTATTACACCTCAGAGTTCGAGGAAAATCATGCTCAACTATCAGGGTTTTCACAATTGCCGCTTGATTCATCCAAGAGGATGTTTTCCAAGGTAAATAACTGCAGCACCCAGAAGAGGAGAAGGTGAGAAGTAAAGATGATCTGCCTCACTGACTCGGTCCATCCTTGGTCTCATCATAAAACACTACTCTTTTTGGATCTGCAGGAGAAATACAAGAGGAAAAACCATTTCAAAACTTGTACCATAAGGAAATAACCTAAGAAAACAGCTGCTTTGGTCCAAATTCAATAAAATAATAAAAATAAGATTTAAAACAACCAATGGTTTGATCTAAAACAATCAAATATTGCAATAATATTATGACAAATTCACTTCAGACAAATAGAAAATGTTAAAATAAAGTTATTTACTTAATTTTGTTTATACTGGGATTGCAAAAGGGATATCTTACAAAACAAATAATTAACTAAAACCTATGTTTTCAGCTGCTCCATGACACACTGAATACAAAAGAGACTGTGTTGAACAGCAGAGTCATAACATTTGTAATATTTCCTTTTTTGTTAATTGAATCAAGTTTGTTTTAGGACTTTCAGGAGTGCAGTTTCCCTGATATTTGGCGCCCCCTTCAGGAGAGCTAAGGGCATTGGTTAAACACAATCTTACTGAAATCATTTCGCCGTAAACTGGAGAGCTGCATCAATGCAAACGCTTGTTCATAGAATTATCCTGATAAGAGTTTTATACCTCTATATCTGTGTTCACTTGAGGTCTGCATCTGTAACTCTAACAGAAGCCCCACAAAAGTGTTCTCTAATTATAATCATGATTCCTTAATGAACTGAAACTTAGAAACGAAAGAATGCTTACGTGAAAATTCTACAGTAAATGTTGCATGCACAAAAGTATGAGAGATGTATGATTAAGAATGAAACCCATCATGATCATAAAATGTTCTTTGATTGTTAGCTCTCGTGCAGCAGCCTGCAACGCTGGACTGACAGCTATTTGAACCATCAAGATGCAAAAGGACAGTTAAACAATACAAGTCACTGACTGTACTTAGGTTTCTGGGAAAACTGATAAAAACATTTACTTTGTGCTTTATCCCATTTTCACGTTAGTGTTTTTTTTTCTTTTTTACATTTTGTTTCTTTGATAGTGATCCATGTTAACACGTAGAAATGTGAGTCAAAAAGCTACATTTACTCTGAATCAATGCAAATTTACAAGTATTTGGCTTGGATACCATGTTAAAATAAAAATTAAAAATCTATTTAAAAAAGTCAAATTTTCCATTCAGTAAGTAATGAGGAACAACTATACATAACCAGTTAAACAAAGCAAACAAAAGTAAATCTTATACTTTGCTCTTTAATCTTCTTCTTTGATAAAAATCAAAATGGATAAAGCAAGTTTTTTTTTTTACAAGTTACCTTAAATAAAATCAATTTATAGATAAATCGATAGATTTTTTTTTTTTAATTAAAGATTGACTCAAGAACAAATCATTCAAACCCATCCCTAATAGGTTATCTGCAAAAAAATAAGTATATAATTTTTGTTAATCTAGGAGGAATTACCAGATTCCTAAAGATTCTCAGCTCTTAGGAGTTTTGCAGGTCAAAACACGATTCTAAACTTTTGAAAACCTCACATTACATTGTAGTTATGCTTAAAGAAAAAACAATGTTCAGAAATTGAAAATTAGTTTTTTGCCAGGATTAAAAAAAACATTTCTTTTAAGATCAGCAGCTCCTTATTTTTGCAGAAAATCTTAATGAAGCTTTTATTTCTAAATGTTGGGGATTCCTGCTAACAAGACCATTAAAGATCATGTTTCAAATGACCTGACTACTCACAAAGTGAAAAGAAGTAACGTGCATTGAGGAGAAAAAAAACTATTTACCTTGTTTTTGAATGTGGAAAATGAATTCCATTTCTGCAGAAAAACAAAAACACGTCAGCATCTATCACACAAACAATGCAATGTTGTTCTTTAAAATCCCAACACATAAATAATCTAGACACCCTTTGTTAAACCATCGACATGTATTGATGCAAATATGGATCAAACCACTTCAGTTACACTAGTATCTTAATTTAACATCTAGTTCAAAGCAAAGAGATATGTGATTCTTTTTCTTGGACAAAAATAACTCAGGCATCAATGGGTTAAATCTTTTTATAAGGCATAAATGGATTCCTTATGGTTGCTCGGATCAGAACCCCATCATATCCAAATATATAAATGTCTTTTAATGATAAAAACATGAGTGAAACAGTCTGGTTTTTAATTTAAGGTACATCAATACAGCTGCTTTGTCCAATCACTTAAAAATACATTTTAAATAATCCAGTAAATTATTCTAATCTTACAATTAGTCGAAGTTTCAACATAAAAACCCAAAGAAACTTTCTAGTAAATCATGTTTACATTTGTGATGGTGCTGGAGTTGAACTGAAGTGCAAGAATGACACAAGTCTGTTACCTTTAGTGTGATAGGTGACAGCAGCTTTAAGATCAAAGGAGCCCAAGCTACACCTCCGGCTAGTGTCTTTAGAATGGATCTGTTCTTTCGGAGAGCCAAACAACAGCGTGGTGAGCTGGCCATGTGCAGACTTGGCACTGTTGTCTTTACTGGAGGTCGACATTGAAGTAATTGCACCCTTGGTCTCAGCTTTAGTTTTGTCCTGGCTACAAGGAAGCAACTTTGTCTCCTCGCGGACCATGCAAGCAGGAGAACAGGGGTTTGATGCTTGGCAAGGGGCACAAGTTCTTTTCTGCGAGTCTTGAGACAAAGTGCAAGAATCTATCAATGATGGGATAGTGTCAAAGCAGGGATGGGCGGCCTTAGTCGCAACAGCCCTAGCCTCGCTTTGAGAAATCACAGGAGTCTGGTCCTCCGCAGCCATGAGCCCATTTCCTCCTTCCAGCCCCAAGTTGGGTTCGTTGATGAAGGAGAGCCCCCACTGATTCTGAAAGATGTCTCTCAAGGCTTTCTGATTTGTCTGAGCAGCCGGTGGGTCAAGGTGACGAGCGCTAGGGAGCACAGGTTGCATATTTAAAGGGTAGATTAAAAGAGAACACTTATGAAGTTCATACGTTTCTCCATCGACAGGACTGGTTGTAGAGCTACAGTTACTGTCCACAGACGTTGCTACATTCTCGCCACTTGGAATAGATGGAGCTGATTGAAGACTACTAGCAGCAGGAGCATAAAAGATCCCCACAGTCGGGCAGCAGTTTCCATTTCCAGAAACGGGACCATTAGTAAAGCTAGCTGAGGTGATCGTTTTCATAGCAGACATTGGAACCTGTGACAGTCTCACAGGAGGAGGAGGAGGAGGAGCTGCCTCTTCTCCACCTTGAGATACTTTGAGATTCTCTTTTACTTTACTTGCATAACTGATCTTGGGAACAATTTTAGCACTGCTATTGTCCACAGGAAATGCTGGAAGGGGCTTAAACAAAGTCCACGAGTCCTCTTTAGAAGGTGAAGAGTTCTTGCCTTTCTGCTTTTCCTCCGTTTTTTTACTAAAAGTGGCAGTTGCTTTGCCGTCAGAGTTTTTCCTCTGACATTCGCCAGGTACAGCTGACTGTGTTTCTGTTTTATGGGTGGATTTACAGACATCAGTTCTAGAGAAGAGTCCTTTCTCGGCTGTCTCAAGGTGCAGAGCCCTTGAATCCTGCATACTGTTGCTGGGTTGTGCGTCCTTCTCCTTTTCTTTCGTCACATCAGCAAAGTTCTTGACGTTGTTACACCGGGTCCTGCGTTTCTTTGGAGTGGTGTATCCACCCTCAGAGCCGCTCCCATCGTTGTCCTTGCTAGAGTAGCCATTTGTAATTAAGCCACAGTTTACAACACCGTTCTGAAGCAACACAGAGTCTTTCTTCTCTGAAGGCTGGACCTCATGATGACTCAAATCCGCTGTCTTTTCCTTCTCATTTTTAAGGTCCATAGTTGTTTTATGGTCCAATCCTTTGTTGCTCACTTTCAGAGCGGGTGCGTAGTGTCTCTGCGTTCCCTTTTGCTTCACATGTGTGTTACTCAAGTGTCTGTTACCATTGCTGTTTGAAGGATGGTGCATACCAACAGCATTAGGCAGGTGTGCGTTCTTCTCGCCTTCCCCGTCACTGGCGTTTACTTTTTTATTACCTGCAAACAGAATTTCAGTCAGTATGTGCTGATATAATATGGTCTTTTAAAGTTTTCAAAAATGTACAGAGGACATTACACCAAAAGTAAACTCCAATGCACATCAAGCCTTACCCCTGCATCTTTTGGGCCCTAAAAAGGAGGGTTAAGGGATAGAAAATTAGAAAAAAAACTGCAGCTGACTTGTTTGATGAGTAAATAATCAATAAAATTCTTATTTTATTACTTTTATTATCTTACTCATTTCCAATGAGTAAACCTTGGAAATGAAACTATTTCTAGAAAAAAAAAAACTTTTTTAGAAGTTTAAAGTAATCATTCTAAAACAATATTGATGATTTAGCCGCAAAGGAAATGTAATAAATAATCTGAGCAATTTCTGATGTTATAATTATTTATTTTAAAGACATTTAACCTAAACCAAAGTTTATAACTGTGCTCAACATCATAGGCTGCACCCTCCAATGTGCACACCAGGAAGACAATCATGACAACATTCTGAAGGGGAAAAAAGGCAAAATCGAAAGTCCTTAACTGCATGAAACTAATACATGCATGTATAAAAAAATGAACAAAAACGTGTTCCGTTAATTGTTGTAAGCCATAACAGCTGAAAGGGCTACAGAGGAGACTCCTGTAAATCAGATCATGCCATATCCTCAGTGGAAGGAGGACAAAGACCATGCATGTAAACATAACTTATCCTTAAGGTCTATGTATCTGATGGGGGGAAAAAAAATGTATAATTTGTTTAAGAACTTTTGATAAGCAGGCATTAGCTTTACGAAGCTTCACACTGCCAATGAGTGTGTCTAAGCTTTCCCTCTGTACAACAGATCATGTGAGATCATATGCATGTTTAATGTTTTGTTAAACAGTTAGTAAAACCATCTTTAGTACTTTATATCAGCTGGACTACAACTCTAAATATAACTACAACTCCCATCAAGAAAGAAAACATGGCACTTCATTTTACTTTGTGCAGCACATTTTGTTTATTTATTTGATATACATTAGTGGCTGTACACGTTTAATTATATTTCTGCCATTTTTATAGACATAAAATAAAATAAACAGCATTTTGTAAAGTTAGTATTGCCACACAAACAACCATTTTTTAATTTTTTTGAGTTGATATTTGCATACATCCATAAAACTGGGGGGTAAATGACAATTGTGTTTAGAGCGGCAGAAAAGGCTTTGTAAGACGCCCTGTAAAAATGTAACATTGCCACAAAAATTTAGAAAAGATTTAGAAAAATGTTCCCTAACATCAACTTATTTTAGAAAACAAGTTATTTCTTTTTAGGACTGCTCAAGTCACGTTTAGTTCTGAATGAAACAAACAATTACTTTTGGAAAATCAAGACCTTATTTTAATCCAAGTACCTATACTTGTAAATTGGTGTGTAACGATTAATCAATTAATCGATTTCCTATGATCCAACCAGATTGATCTGTCTGAAGAAACCTATTAATTGAATTGACCGATACCAAATTGTTTAAAGATTAGATCAAATGTTTACATCTGTAATAGTAAATACTATTTGGATTGAGGCCCAGTAGGTTTATTTTACTATGTCGCAAAAACGACCAAGTGCCATCACAGCAGACAACACGTGATGGCAGCAAAAAATGATCAAGCAATCATAACAGTCCAATATGTAGAAACACTTAATTTTACAAAGACATGTGACCATGCAGTGGGGGTGTCACATTCACACTAAGTTCCATCCGTGTTATTTTCATATGGAAAAACAACAGTGGACTGAACTTTATTAAACTAAAATTTGAATAGATTTGTCATTATTTCTTGTTTACTTGTACGCATATTTAGAAACAAGAAATCTGGAAATCTTCACTGCACTGTTAAGTACACAGGTATTTATACACTTGTTACGTTTTTGGCTAAAGGTGTCCTGGATCTGAATCGAATATTCAAAATAAGCCAATATCAACTATAAATTGTATTGTGAACCATAAATTCTGCAATGAATCGAATTGTTACACTCCTAATTGAAAGTATTTTCTCGTCCAGTTCGCTTCCATATTTACCAATGAGACGTAACTGTCACACATTGTTAGGCACTGCTTGAACGTGTGTAGTGATCCTTTCTCATTTTGCTTTGATTACTTAAAAGCATGGGAACCGCTGTGTAAACGTGGGACTTTCCCCTTCACGGAGTTTCTCCACCCGAACGTTTGTGGACAAAACACGCGAGATTCCCCACACAGAAGACAGCTCTTTAGCTTTTTAGTAAACAGTGTTTTACAACAGTCAATTCTTCTGACCGTATTCCTGCACGTCCAGGCAGTATCTTGCGTGACTTCACAACATGCAATGGGCCCGTCAGACAGCTAATGCTAGCGGAATGTCATCCAACCAGTAGCTCCCTAAACATGAACACGCTTTTAATACGACTCCTTGATTCCGTTATTTTCAGTTTACAGCAGCAATTAGAGAAAGCAGTGTAAGAAAAAAAGAAGGAAAAATAGCTACTTGGAGAGCAAAAACAGCATTAGCTTACAGTCCACGTCCAACATGGCCGACAGGAAACGGGAGCACAGAACATTCCAGCGGAGCCGGCTCGGTTTCCTAAACTGGACTTGAAACCGATACAGGCAGAAGTTTCAAGGAAGACTAAGTTGGTCTCTACAGACCCAAAGCGACACAAATAAAGTTTTAATTAGCGGCGTTAGCTAAAATAAAATCGAAAAGCAAAGCCGGCGCACAAGGTCAATCCCTGATATGTCAAACCACCAACTGTCACGCAACGTCAGCTTTAAAAAAAAAAAAAAGAAAGAAAAGAAAAAAAAAGAAAAAAAGCGTGAGTTTCTCGTGTGACAGAGGCCTTGCGTGGCTTTCCTCGAACTCGCCACCGAACCACCGCGACAGTTCTTAGTATATTCAACCGTGCAGCTAGCAATTAGCAAGATAAAACCTTGAATTGTGGGGACTCAGCGAGTGCTCGCGCGCTCGCTGACATTAGCTAACTGAAGCTAGCAAGTTGACTTTTCGGGACGGCCTAACCTGTTTTCTTCGCCTGCGTTTCCGGATGCTGGCACTGGAGCTGGCTCTGATCATTTTTCAGACGAAGTTTGTGTTGAATATAGTTTCTGTCCTCTCCGTGGTGGTGGTTTTGCCTTTCTTGTGCCCGATCTTTGGGCTGTTCCTCCATTGAAGTGAAGAATGTCGGACTGGTTGAGGCGGTGTTAGCTCCCTCTAAGTGCTGAACGGTCCAATCACTACCAGAGTGAAACGGAAGCTATTTGAAGCCCGTGTAAACGTCAGCAGTAAAGGTCTAAAAATGGCTCTGTTTGGGGTGGTCATCGCCACTTAAATCCACGTCCAGATCCTCTGTTGGGCATTGCAGATCGGATTCGAGCGAATTTATCGTTCAAACCTGCATTGTACTCTAGAATTAGGAGTTGGGAAAACAATAAAAAACCCTGTCAGGGTAGGAAATAACGGGGTGGGGTTCGTGCATGAGCCAAAATCATATGACCCGAGGCGCTGCCACGTCTCCAGCCAGCGGACACCCTTTGATGGAGGGTCAACTTCGGTTGGCGAAAACATTTAAATACATGCTTTATATTTGTATTTGTTTTTAAATAATCAAACTAATGTTTAATGTGTAACTAATCAGATATATAAAATGTGGGATATCATTGAAAATTGCAGAATTTGACCAGTTTTACATCAAGAACTTAGTTCAAAGTGGTTTTGTTCTAATTCAACCTTTTTTTTTAATCGTAATTGATTTAATACAATAGGGAGTGCTGTCAAATATTTAGAAACACCAATAAGGTTTTTTCTTGACTTATTTTTAAAATAAAAAACGTGTCATTCTTTAAAAAAATACATTTAAAGGGTTATATAATGCGCATCACTTTTCAAAATACAAAGTGGTAGAAGTCTGGCAAATTTGAGCATTTCGCGCTTATAGATAAATGCAGAAACAGTGCCATCTAGTGGCTCAAAGTGGAAGTTCTCAGATTTTAGTCTCACTTCATATTTCAAATTTGGTATAACTTTCAGATCACAACGTAGTCTTTTTTAAATGAAATAAAAAAAAATAAAGTTTAATAATACTTTTAAAAATTGCATAATTTATAAACCACAATGTAAAAAACAAAATTTAATCAATTAGCTATATGTACTTAAAATAACGATATTCACAAATGATAAAAGTTAAGAATCCAACAACCTTTATTCATTTCTTTCCGTCTGTTTAGTTAAAGCTCTCTCTTGATTCTCACACACTTTTACTGCTGATTTATGCAGCCCTGGCCCTCTTCCACTTGACAGCTACTTTTTAAATGAAATATTTATATGACTGCTTCATTTAACAGCAAGATTTATTTTTAAAATGGGAGGTTTCTAGAGAACAGTACTCTCCAGGTACTTGCATAAACATATTCTGGGCTCACAACATTCTTAAAATAAATATGCTGGCAGGTTTAAAGCCACTTCTGGTAAAAGCTAGGATTTAGTTTACTTCTTTTTTTTTAAATACATGGTCCCTCAGACACAAGAATAGCAGAATTACAATTATGACAATAGGAAATACATATCTTTTTAATAAAAATCATTCACTCTATTTCACATTTGTATATTGATTTACCAACAAAGAGTTGCCAGTCTATTCAATGTCTTATTGCTGACAAAAGTGTTTAAATCTAAACACATTTTGAGCACCCATTCTGACAACCTGACAGAGGAATTCAAGCTATGTGCAGTATTTCAGTACAGGATCACATGCCACGGCACAACTGAGTGAGCAGTAAAAAATATATATATTAATAATGAAATTATTATTTGCACAATTATTTTTCTGAATTAAATGTCTTTCTTTTTTGTGCTAATTATTTGATTGAATGAAAGTACATGTTCTAAAAATGAAGGTTGAAAATCTGAAGGTATTCTTTTGACATAAATACTGACTGGTTAGTTTGAAACCAACCAAAAAAAACATTAAAAAGTTGTCTTTTTTATTAATAAATTGTCTATCATAGGGCTGCAAATGCATCTTCAATGGTAATGTCTGAAAAATTGGATTTATACATCTGCTGCTGAAATGAATTTCCCTAGTGAGAATGACCCACAGGTGAAAGTACTGGTTTGAACCTTATGTCAGCTCAAATCTGAATGTCCACATATAAAAGAAGCTCCAGGAATTTTACAAAATATCTTGGAAAGTGGGTTGACAGTTGTCATTTGCACACATACATACATATGTGTAATCCAGAAAGCACAAGTGCTAACCAAAGTGCATTCCTTTGGAAGTAATAAAAGTTTAAAAGAAACCAGCAGATTCTTCCATGTCATGGAGCTTCCCAGCAGCTCTGTACATGCAGTCAGATTTCATCTTGTGCAGCTTAGCAGAGGCCTCTGACTCTGTAAATGTTTCAGTGAAGAGTGCAGAATTCAGAGAATCCAGAGAATTTTGGTGATCCTCCGTCTGCACGTTTTTACTTGGTGGCCTGAACATCCTCGTGTCGAAGTACTTTGTAGGTCAGCCAGTAGAGGACATTAAACACCAGGAAACTCATGGGAAAAACTGCTCGGGAAATCGTGTCAATCCGTTTTGCCCGTTCCACGAAGCGCCTCCGTATTTCATAGAAGCCCAATCCAGGAGGCAGATCTGCAAAGACGGGCGTTGCATCCATTTCTGGGCCTCGTTCTGTGGATAGTGCCAGGCCGAAGCTTTGGAGGAGGTAACCCTGCTGTGCCAGTTCCTCCTCCTGGTCAACAGAAGCACAATACCAGAAAATCAGCACTTAGAGACACTCAGTTTGAGTTAGTACCTACTTGTTGTTTAACTAGGTAAGACAACAATAAGTTCTTACCCTGGCACAGGCACTGCACCGCTGGTTTACATTCCCCTGAGCAGCACTGTTTCCTGGTGTGTTGTTACCTTTCACTTTACTGTCAGTGCTTCCCTGCTGATGCCAAAAGACAGAGTTTAATCCTCCAGCAGTCATTAGCTTTTGCTTTTTTTGCAATAGAAATAAAGCTTTATAACCCCTTTTTGTCACAGACCATAATTAAAACCTTTCAGTTCTGCAGCTACAATTTAACTACATGTTGGGTTTTTAATTCTTTTTCAAAAGAAATTATATCTAACACTGAGAACTGTCACTCAGCAATGGAATAAGGCGGCTTGAATTAATTACAGGTCAGTGCTGTCTGCATTGCAGCATGCAGCGGAACTGTTGCTCTCGCATAGCAAGGCGCAATGAACAGCAGGTGACAGCTGCCCGAGGGGCTGAGTGGGTGGGTTGCACTCACAGTTCTCAGTCGCTGCTGCTCTTTGAGCTTCTTCCTCATTCTGAAGAAGTCCTTGTGCTGCCGTGAGACGAAGTTAACAGCTGCGTACTCCAGCAGCGCAGCAAACACAAAAAGGAGACACACTGCCATCCAGATGTCAATGGCTTTGACGTAGGAGACCTTCGTGGCAGATTTGGACAGACCAACAAGAAGTAAACAGAAACACTTTAGATGAGGTGCTGCAAAACACTCAATATAATGTTGACAAAGATGGTTAATACATTTGTTAAGGTTGTAAGCAGTTTATTAATAAGGACTTTGTGGTCTCACTTTAGATCTTAATGAATCTAATTAAGTATGTTAAACCTTATTTGGCATATTGTGCTATAAATGTCTTAAGAACATCCTATGAACACATTACTAACGTTTGTTAATGTTTTAATAAAGCTTGTTAAAGAATCTTACAATAAAATGTTACCAAACATTTCTTTTAGCACTAATGTGAAACCCTTTCTGCTTTTTCAGTTATCGCTTATAATTTAGTTTGTATTTACAGGTCATGTCGTGTTGAATTCAATACCTCAAAATTACCCAGACACATTTGAGTCAGGATTTGTTGCTGCAAATGTGGTAAGTATGTAAAAAAAAAAAGAGCCTTGTTGTTTAAATTAACAAGTTAATATTCCATTTCTCACTCCCAGTATTGTATTTGTGCTAATGTACGTGTGAGAAAACTCAATAAGATATTTTTGGCAGCTAATTTTTTGACAAATCTGACTGACTTTGAGTTTTGAGAAAATGTGTTTATTCATGTTTTTCTTCATCTTAAAAAGCTATTTTTCAGATCATCAGATCAGTCGAGGTACTGCTCTCAATACTAACCGCTAGACTATTGATTAGTTTAAAGCACTTAAAATGAAAAGGTTTTTTTTGCATTTGTTTGTTGTGTTGTTTTTTTTATTAATTTTATCGTCCACTAGTGGTGTGGTAGCAACTTAAAGTGCTGGACCTTTCTCCAACCCTAGTTTTTAGGAAAAGAACACATCATTTGAAGTAGCCTTTAGGGGAGAGATGGCTCTTTTTTGAGTTAATTTTGATAATTCTTAAAAATTCAGTTCATACTTCAGATGAAAACTTGGGACACGTGTTAACAAACATATTTACACATGAAAATCTAATTTATTGAAAGACAAGCCTCTTGAGACGCCACATCTCATTTTTAAGGGCTTCCTCCTGTTAGGTATATAACAAAAGAAAAGTGGACAAAGTAGAGTTAAGCAACAAACCAAGAGAAACATCCATCCATTTATCCATACATACATATCTTTAAACAAGTAAAGTGTTTAACCAATACAAAATATCAAAATAGTAATGATGGAAAAGGCAGAAGAAGAGAGTTGACTAAAACCTTTACTGCAGACACATTAGAATGTGTTTTTATTTACAATGTACATGTTTAACAGCTTTATACATTTCTCCACATTTGAAAGTGGAGTATTTCACAGTTTAGCGCAACGCTATGAACAAGTTTACATTTAATCTGACAGAGAAAAAAAATCCTCAAATAATCTTTGTTTTAAAAAAACTGATTTTCTAAAATAGTTAATCCATTTTCTATTTATATCAATTTCATATTTTTTGGAACTGCACCTTATTTATAAGTCTGAATGCTTTGATAAAAATGTTTGGCATCAAGATTTACAATGTTTCTCATTAACCTATTTTTAATAATAAGAACTAATATATTCCATGTAGATGAAAAACATGGAACGCATCTGTTGTTGCATGTGGTATTTCATGGTAATAGAAACTACTAATAATGGTTTGTGCAAAACTGACAAGAACCTCTGCACTTATGGTTGAAAACAACAATAGTTTCCATTTCAATAAACATTTTATTTGTTTGTTGTATTAGGTTTCGTCTGTCTGACCCAGAAAATTTGTTTTTCTCTCAACACTTTTGAGATTTTTGCTTGTCATAGATATAGGCTTTAGCTTTCGCTCGGTTTCTTAAAAAAAAGAAAACATGAAAGAACGTTCATTTGTGATGAATTATGGAAATGCAGTTTGATAATTCTTTTTAGCAGTTTTTAGCTTAAGGACGTCTGACGCAGTGAGTCTGTAATTAGTGTGATCTGATGCATGAAGTGATTTAGAACACTACATTCTTAGAAAAGCCAAACTATTTAGAAATATTGTGAGTAAAATAAGTCAGATGTGTTTGCTGAAAATGTAATGTGATTCAACAGATGTCGAGAAAAATTTGAAAAAAAAATCTGCTGGTACCTTGGGGGAGTAATTCACACAATCAATGATTTTAATAATATGTTTTCTAAATGTGCTCCACCATTTGGTTGAGCAGGCAGTTTAAGGGTGAGGAGGAAGACGGCGTGCCCGGAGAAAACACACGATTGCAAAGGGAAAACACCCAAACTCCACACAATAGGGTCCCAGCTGGGATTTGAACCTGTGAGACGAGCTAACCTCTGTTTGTTCTCAGTTGGTTGGGTAAGTGCAGGACTGGCACATGGGTTATCAGGGTTCGATTCCCAGGGGGTGCAATGAGCTTCATCCAGTGGGTCCTTAGGCAAGACTCTTCAGTCTACTGCCTAACTATGTGGCCCCATGGGGGCCTAAGTCTGTGTTTCCTTGTCCCCAGCCCGGAAAAATACAGGGTTGTATCAGTAAGGGCATCCAGCGTAAAATTCTCTGCTAAACTGAATGTGCGACTTAATGAAGGCTGATTCGCTGTGGCGACTCCTGAAGGGATATGCCACAAGCTGAACAACAAGAAGTTTGCTCTAATTTGAATCATTTTGCAAAATTCAACTTTGAGAACATGGTTTTCTGTGATGGAACAGACGTTAGACAGGTTTATTTTATTCATTAGGCTGACTTCTACAGGCAACATTTTAATTAACCATAAACAAATGAAATTAATTTACGATGTTTTTTTATAGAGAAAACTTTTTTAAACATTAAAAGACACAGATGGATTTCATTCTAAAAACTCAATGATGCAGATGTCAAATCTTGCAGTAATTTTAGTTTTTTTGTAGAATAAGAACTTTAGACATTTAAAATAGAAATTCAAGCAAACCTTTGGAAGGGAAGCCCTTGAACCTGAACTCTGTGTGGTCATCGTGAGCACGGTTGTGATTCCCAGTCCCACTCTGGCTGGAGCCGCATCCATGTTGATCCAGAACGACACCCAGGACAGGATCACAGTAAGCAGGCTTGGTATGTACATCTGGATCAGGTAGTAACCCATTTGACGCTCCAGGTAGAATTTGACCTCAATGCATGTGAATTTACCTAACCAAAGAGTGAAACAATGGATTAACAGTTATGAAGGAGTAAAAGTAGTATTTCTGGTTGTGTACCTGTGTTGTAGTACTTGGTGCAGTATCCCAACCCCTTCTCCTCCTTCAGCACAAACTGAGGGAGCATCAGGTCATCAGCCACCTGCACAGCTCCAACATCCAGCCACTCAAATATAAGATCATTCATGGTGTAGCCAACTAAGAAACAAAGACAAAGCTACAATCAAAACATCTATGCATGTGTTTTCAGCCTGTCAGGAAAGATGAACTCACAGCTCTCCAGCTGCATTGTACACATCTGGCTGTCCATGGGAAAGTTTTTCAGATCCATGGGGCAAGAAAGAATGAGAGTCAGCCTGGAGAAGACAAAACAAAACCATGTAAATTTGGCAGAAGGACCAAAATGTGAATGGATAAAGCCATTCGTATAATCCAAACCTGACAGCGGTCCTGCCTTCTCAACCTAAATCTATTTGACATCTTGTCTTTTTTTCTGCCCTAATATGCACGAGGGCTAGAACTTTACAGAAACCACTCTCAGTTTGTGTAGATGACACAGTTTTCTGAGTTGATTTACCATAAAGTACATCACAGGTCAGGTTGAGTGCAGAGGGGTCAAAGAGCTGCTTCTCTTGTCAGTGTTACAGACAGGAGAGGTCATCCTGGTCTCCATTCCTGCCGTGTGATCATCAAGTACGCAATCCTTGATCCTCTCATGTACCCGTACTTTTGACTAAATTGTTTCTTTACAAGTGAAAGGCAAGACCGCTATTTCATGCCCAACCCAAGAGCAGATAGAACTTTGGAAACTGCTTTTTATTAGTTTTATGACCTAATAATAACTCATCAGCATTACGGTACAATTCACAGCTTTGGTGCCACGTCGCTGACCTGATTCTGTTTTGGCCTGAAGTTATAGTTTAATACTAACTTGTGCACAGTGTGTGCTGAACAATACAATTACAAGTGAGCTGAACTGAGTTGGAGAAAGGCATGAAACAGAGCAAGGGTTCAGACTCTGAGCCCATTGCACCTCTGGAGGCAGGGACAAGATCATCTGTGAAACCAAGCCCTGTTTTAAGGCAGCTTCGTTCGAGCCACATTCAAATTTGAAAAATAATTCACCTAATGCTGTAGAGAACGTTCCCGTTCTGGAATATCCGCAGGAGTTTGTTGTCGGTTGTAACCTCATGGAAGTTTGCTCCTTTTTCGTTTGCAAAGAAGAGGTCTGGTTTCCAAATGGAGTCTAACATGGAAGGGTCCAAGTCCAGAGAGTCGTCGGGGTATTCCTTATAGGCCAGGCGGGGGTCATTCCACTGCTGCCGTAAAAATACATTTAGCCTGTAGTCCTAAAAAGACAGAGAAATGTTGCTTCAATATTGGAAACTGAATCACATGAGGGCTCAGACAAATTCACACTCATCAGAAATATATTAATTGAATAATGAGTTCAGAATGGAGAGCAAAACTGCAGAAATTCTCAGGAAAAGCCCACTGCAAACGCATCACCCAACTGATTAAAAGAAATCCTCAAAGACTTAAAACTCCACTTTTAATTACAAATTCACTTTTGTTGGTTTACGTTCAAAAACTGACACCAATCAATACTAATCTGTCTTATTCGCGTTCCTAGCGGCTTTTTAATTGTTATTATGCTGTTTTTAACCTAAATCAAAAAAGCCTGTGTCGTTTACTACAGAGCAGCAGTAGTTTGTTAGAAATTCACCTCTGAGTTGTGGGAGGGACTGTTGGTGTGGGGCGACCCCGGACCCCCTTCCCCACCCTATTTCTGAGAGCTCTCTGTTTACATGCCACTGGTTGTAGCCCCCACGTTACAGCTACAAGCGTTTTCCAACTGCATTTCTTTTTTGCCTGCTCCTGATTTACAACAATTTAAAAAAAGAAATACTCAGAAATGCAATGTTAAGCTTAATTGTTTCCTCTGTCATGAGGAAATATGGCACTCTAACATGTTAAAAATACAATTTTCACAGGAGTAGGTCTTCAACAAGGTTTTAACTCTTCCTTAATCCATAAAAACCCAGACCCATATTTCCTTCAAATAAAATAATGTGGAATATCCCACAAACCAAGTGGACCACACAACACATTTCTGATATTTTTCTGTTACAATGATGTCACGGTGGGTTAAAATACTTTGCTTTCCTCATGAATACTTTAGAATGGCCCCATACTTGACTGAAACATGGGAAAACAAATGAAAAAATCATGACCAACATTATGTGAAGAATGTCAAAGACTTTGGGGCTTCTTTTTGTCATGATCTAATGATAGGATGTTTAGATAGCATTAAATGAGGTCTGGACCAAGTTAAATCATGCATCTTTCATCTAGTTAAATATTAAAGAGTCATCCACAAAAAATGAGCATTATGAAGATTCTTATTCAAATGCTGGAGCAAGACTACAAAAAGACAGCGAAAAATGAAAAACAACCATATCCAATTTCAGAGTAACGTAAGAAACTGAAAATGAATAAAAACCTTTTTGAAATTCTTAATTTAAGGCTAAATATAGCTTCATTCATTCATTCATTCACTCATTCATTCATTCATTCATTCATTCATTCATTCATTCATTCATTCATTCATTCATTCATTCATTCATTCATTCATTCATTCATTTATTCATTCATTCACTCAGCCAAAAAGGGTTATCTGGAATCCATCTAGTATTCCTGATTTGTCCTGTTCAAAGTCAAAGGGATTTTCTGGAGTTAATCCTAGCCACTACAGGATAAAGGTGGACAGAGGATGGAAACAGTCCATCACATGAACACATTCTAACCTAAGAGACAATTTAGAATCACCAGTCAATGTAAGAAGCATGTTTTTGAGCTGTGGAAAGAGAGTCGGAGATGCTGAAGAAAACACACACGCACACACGAGAGCATGATTACTCCACAATGAAAAGACCCATCCAGAATTCAAGCCAGTGCCCTTTTGTTACAGGGCGATGGTGCTGACCACTACATCACCGTGTAGCCTGGTGGTTAATCTAGCAATTCATGGGAAAGATCATTCTAAGGCAGCTGACCTAAACGAAATGTGTCAGAAAACGTCCACCCTCCTTGTTTTGTTGGACTTCTGGATAACAGATAAGCCATTAGCTACTAATTACACTACTAATTATACTGTGCAAGGTGGCATAGTGGTTAGTGCTCATGCCTCACAGCAAGAAGACCCTGATTTGAATCCCAGCTGGGACCTTCCTGTGTGGAGTTTGCATGTTCTCCTCGTGCGTGTGTGAGTTTTCTCCGGCTTCCTCCCACTGTCTAAAAATATGCGTCACAGGCTGATTAGTGACTCTAAATTGCCCCTCGGGTGTGAATGTGTGTGGTTTTCTGCATCTGTGTTTCCCTGCAGTGGACTGACATTCTTTCCAGGGTGTAACCTGCCACCGCCTGGGATAGGGTCCAGCCACCCTGTGACCTCAGAAGGGCTTAAGCGGGTTAAAGAAAATTAATGGATGGGTTACAAGTTACTAAAAGGTCTTCAGATATGTTCTAATTTTTTTTTTTAAACTGACCAAATTGGACTCATTCATTGGCTTCAACAATTAAAACGTATTTTTTAGACGGAAAAGCATCAAATGGTAATCTGCTGTCTGTGATGATCAGTTGATTGATTTTAACTTCTAATGTAACAGATAAAGATAAAAATGTTGTCACAGTATTAATTAAAAATAGACAATTAAATGCTATATAATATAATTTTTATATTTTTTTCTGTAAAAACTCTAAAAAGGGAGGACTTTGGTAACATCTTCACTTAAGGGAGAATGTTGAATATTCTGGCATCACTTTAATCTACTAACTTAAATAACGAACTTGTTATTTAATTAAATTACTTATGTGGTTTAATGATGAAACTACTGAAGGTCATAAATTATCATGTGTGTCAAACTATGCAACCTCCATCAATGGCTTTTTTCTGGCTAAACTTTTGATGCTTTGTTGTTTTTGACAACACAATTATGAACTATAGTCTTGTCAACTAGTGAAATGTTTTGGTTTATTGTAATTGACCTGACTTTTTCTGACTTCAGTTAAGTGAATCTTATTCTGAAAGTTTGAATAATTGTGGAAAATGACGCATTTTTAATTAAACCTGCAATACATTTATTGTTGGCTGTCATATCTTTCAATGCAATTCAGGGTTATTTTGGAGCTCCCTCTGCCTCCTGATTGGATGTGAGGAGGCAATCAGTCACACAACAGGTGTCTTCACAATCAGAAGTGTTGGCTGAACCACAGGAGAAAGACTCCCCGCAACACAACAGAGATGCTCCACAGAGGGACCAGTGTAAATCTGGAGTAATTCAATCCCAATTCTCCTGAGCAGGAGCTTTCAGCTATTATTATGCCCTCTGTGAACTGTGTGTAGAATTAAAAAACATTTGACTACAGACATACAAACATATTCAAAACAAATCCTTTTTTTTTATTTGCCAGATTTCAAGTTTTCACTTGACAAAAATCAGACATGGCTTTCTTCGAATGTGTTATCGCATTATTATACCTCCGAATAGCATATTCTTTTCCAAAAGAAATAACAGGTTTCCCTTAATGAACCATAGGTTGCAAGGCGATGGTGCTAACCACTACACACCATGAACAGTGGTGGTTAATTTAGCAATTTGTATGAAAGGTCACTTTAAAGCAGCTAACCTAAAAAGAAATGAGTCAGAAAATGTCAAACGTCCAAACAGTATACATTAATGAAACAAGGAAACTAGTTTGTGGTTAGGGCAAGGCGGGGGCTATAGGGTGCCATTCAAGCTAGAACTCCAGGAGTCCATTTCTTTCTTTTGCTGCCCAATTTCTGAGATGACACTGTCCGAAAGAGTGGATGGTAGGAGGAGTCCTTGGAGAAAACGTACGTATGCAAGGAGAGAACAAGCAAACTCCACACAGAAAGGTCCCTCATTGGTGAAGCTGTTTCAGGTCTCCCAACCGGGACTCGAACCAGGAGCCTTCTTTTTGCGGTACCAAGAGCACTAACCACTGCACCACCATGCAGCCCTGTATCAATTTATATTCCTACAATCCAAAAAGATCGATCTGTCTGAGACATGTTAATCGAATCGAATCCAATTAACCTAAACTTTTCAAAAATAGTTCAAAATGAAAAAAAATGGATTATGTCAAAATTGGAAATACATTTTGGATTGAGGAATGGTAGGTTTATATTACTATAATGTAAAAACGACAAAGTGCCATCACAGCAGGCAACACACATGTGATGGCAGCGAAAATCAATCAAGCCATCATTACCATCATGATCCAATGTGTGGAAACACTTTGAAATCTGTAAAAGACGTGATCACATAGTGGTAGAATGTTCTTATAATGTCATGTTTGTAATATTTTGATGTGGAAAAACAACAGTGGGCTGACCTTTATACAACTAACATGTGAATGGGTTTAGCATTAATTCTTGCTTACTTTTTTGTTTGTACAAATATTGGAAGTCCTTCAGATCAAAGATAGTCAATACATTTGTTAAGCTTGTCAGCAGTTTATTAATACCGGTATGGTCTCACTTTAATCAAATCAAATCAAACTTTATTTGTACAGCACTTTTCCTATGAAGCATAACACAAAGTGCTAAGTTGCTTTAGATGTTAATGAATCTAATTAAGTAGGTTAATAAATCTTATTCGACTTATTGTGCTGATAAATGTCTCACTAACACCCTATTAACACAGTAATAACGTTTGTTAATGCGTTAATAAATATATTTAAGGAATCTTAATATAAAGTGTTACCCACATATTTAATTAACACTTGATTATCTTGCAAGAAATACAAGGAATCTGGAAAACTTCACCTAAACTGTTCAGTACCAGGTATTCATTTCTGAGTCACTCTGGTTGAATGTTTGGCTAAAGATGTCCTGGAAATTGGTCAGTGAATCGGTTCAAATTGGATTGGTCAAAATGAACCAATATTGACGATGAGTTATATCATCAACCACAAATTATAATATGAATTGAATTGTTGTTATAATGAATTGTTACACCCCTACTAGGCATGTGCTCTGCTAATGTGTCCTCAGGACAATACTGTGGTTTGAAACCATCCTGGAACGTTGTTGTATGTAGTTTTGATTGCAATCCACATCCAGGATGGGTCAGAGTGGGCGAGTGAATTTGTTTCAATTTTGTTGAGATATATAAATACAAGAATGTCTTACCATGGTTGTTTCTGTGATAGATCCAAAGCTGTTGATGAAGATGTTGCAGGTGACATTGACAGGTGGACCTGACAGAAGTAGACAAACATCATGGAAATGGCACTTGTTTGAACTTGACGTTTACTAAGTTTACTACACAAAGTGCTGAAACTCCCAGGCAGCAGTGTCCACACAGAGCATTGTACTTGTTTGCTTCGTGATGTGCCATGTCATTTTTCGACAAACAAACAAACACACCCAAGACAGCCAACATGGGATTGTGTTGTCATTTTCTTCATGCTCCCATTAGCGTAGCCCATCTCCCAACCTCTGAAGTTTTAAATATTTCATTGATTCATTTCAAGAAGTAATAATTTATGGTTTCTGCTTTAGTGACATTAGTGTATTTATAGATAATAGGTCAGAATTTACCCAGCATGCACTGACAAGGATGTGGAGCAAGTATGAAATAAATATGAAATACGACTCCAGAGGCTGAGGGCGAAGCATGTCAGGGAGAATCTGCTGGCTTCACTCACAAGCTGAGATCCAGCCTGGACTGAAATAGGCCTGTGGGGTAACATGCAAGGGTGACTGCACATTTCTGTCAAAGGAAAATCAGATAGACAAAGTAAAGAAATCATAACCAGAGGGTGTGTGTCAACATTAAAAATCGTAGTAATACATAATTTTAGGGGGAGAAAAATGTTAATCATTGTAGCCTATGGCTTCTCACACTTCAGGACCATCTGTGAATAATTTGTTCGGCTTCACTGCTCTCATTCTTATGCAAAATGAGCAGCGCTCTTTGTCACACCTGTCTCTGCAGAGGTGGCCCCACGTGTGCATGCCACGCGGAGCTTACCTTTGAAATTCGGCCTGATGCGAGCATCATAGCCAGATGTGCGTCCCATCAGTTTGTCCAAAAAATCGGATGGAGAAGGGGGTTTGAGCGTCCTGCTGGGGAACTTCACCTCCTTACAGAACCCAGATCTGCTGAGGGACAATAACCACTGCTATCGTGCTGTTCTAACATCACAGTTTAAATTTTAAAATCTTTCAATGAGCTAAAGAACTTAGAAAAGGTGATTAAACTTTAATTTAAAAATATATATCTTACAAACTTCAGCTTTAAAAAAAAGAATCTCAAATAGACATGAAATTTATTTCATATGACAAATATATTTCTCTTATCTTAATCTTGTATTTGATTGTAAAATAAATTTGATTTTTTTATCTTTATAGTTGCAAAAAAAAGTTTAGACATTCCTTCCTGTTTTTTCTGTTACATCCCAACTAAAATACACCAAAAAAATGACCAATCTGTCCAAATTTTACCCTAATTATAAATGTTAACACTCTCCAACTCCAGTTTCTTACCTGACTTGCAGCAAAACTACAAAGAAAGCCCAGAGCAAATGCAAGTTCTGCAGCAGCATCCCTAATTAGACGACACGGCAAAACTGAAAAAGACAAAAATAAAGCTGGAAAGGCAAAAGAGGCGAAAAGGAACTTCTGGTCACTCTTCAGTGGGACTCTATCTTTAAGGCTCAGATGTGCCTCCCTCCTTGTGCGCAGGTGTAAAATACAGGAAGCCGCTGCTGTATAATTCAAAATCCCAGGGAACATTTTTTCTTCCCCTGCTTGTGTTTGTGTGGATGACTTCAAGCTTGATGTCTTTTTTATGGCCATGTGAACGCTGAAAGAATTACAGAGAGAACTTAAAGAGACAGCAACCTCTCACTGGCTACACGGCGCCACTCAGCTCCAAAGTCCATATTGTTTCTTTGAGATTTATAATTAAATACATTTGTGCAGTTTTAATATATCTTTTTATGTACTACGTGTTTTTTTCAAGTGTTAGAAAGATTTAGTTTCTAAGCACTTTCATTAGAGCAGGCATCTCATTTTAACACAATTTCACCCACGAGTGGAGTATACTTTAAATAAGCTGCTTTCCACAAACTCAAAACCTTATTATTTATTTATTTATTTTAAAGCAAGTACACGTTAAAAAAAATTAATCGTTTGAATGTTTAAGCCTTTTTTACGGTCAACTACAGGTCAGTTTCATCCACTACTTCCAGCTTGTTTGTCATCTCCAGACAAAACTCGAGTCCCAACTGTGAAAGCTTGTTTATTCTTTCTTGCAGATGGAGGGGGACGGGCAGCTCAGCAATTTACTCGTGTAAATTTAATGTCAGCGAAAGCGATGGGACATTGTGACTGCACGTGTTTGCCTCTCACTTGAGAGCTTCTTCCACACTTTGCTCTGGAGCCCACAGTGTCAAATGAGATCAACAATGTGAGAATATTAAAGATGAGAGCCATAGTAGTAACAAGAAGCCCCCAGTTACAAAAGAAAAAAAAAAAGAAAACATTTCTGCATGCTTGCTCATTTCTACCCCCGGACAGGAAAAGTAGGCCATGCTTCATTGGAGTGTCATTTTTTTCACATTAGATTTGCTTAAGAAAGGCTTCCTGTAAATTCTGTGTTCTTATATACTCCTTCCACATGTTCCTGTTTAAAGAACCAAGTGGCATTCACAATTTAGGAAGGATATTGAATTTTTTTCTTAATAACTAACAAATATAAATCTGCTAAGCAACAGCCATTAAAACGCTTTAGGAGGAATTATCTCACTGATGCAAACTTCAACAAGCGTCCACACAATCACAGCTCAGAGGTCAGCGTGTCAGCTCATCAGTGCTGGTATGTAGCGGAAAATAATGAGTTCAGTCCCATTTAAAAATAGCTTTTATTGTAGTTTTTTTATTTTCAAGAGAAGGTCCTCTCATCACGACACAATTCAGGCTGATGTCAGGGGGGAAGCAGAAGGTCTCACACAAACACACAGCGGAAAATACTGACTTCTCTTGAAGAAACAAACTCAGCAGAAACAAATAAAAAAAATACAAGCAGAAGATAGAAATCAAAATATGAAAATATTTAACCAACATAATTTACATTGATCCTCCTGTTTGGTATGTAGAAACGTGTTGTGGCAATTACTGCCAGAGTTCACTCTTCGTTTGAAGCAACCCCCCCTGAGTGTGAGCCTTCACCACCTTAATCCTCATGAATGTTGAACAGCTTGGCCACTTCGTTCAGGTCTGCATGCTCCTCTCCATCCTTGATTATCTGCATTTTGACACATGAGAGGTTAAAGCAACCTTCGTTAGGCTTTAGAAGTGACACAAACGGACGCCTCTGACCTTCCTCGCAATGGGCATTCTGTTGAAGACGTTCCACAAGATTATGCCAACCACCACTTTGTCTCTCAAGTAGAAGATGACTCCCTTGCCGAAGTCATCCTTCTGCTCTGCAGCAGGACTGGGTGTGTCAGAGGCCACCGGGCTGACTGCTGTGTCCTCTGTTTCACTCTCTGAGCGGATGCCAGTTCCTGCAACACATCAAGCAGAACATCTTCATCTAGCCCTGTTTTTATTTTTTATTTTTACTTACAATTCTCAGCTGCAGTACACAACACTCTGCAGTAAACCTTTCAAATTCCAGCTTTTGATCATGAATCTGCAGAAAGGTTGTTTTTCTTGCTTGCATACCCCCCCACTGTCATGATTCACACAAACCCCTGACTTGTGTGAACTGTCTTGAAGGTGTGACACCATTCTGAGCAAAAAAAGAAATCTGACTCAGACAACTTTATTCTGACTCACTCTACATTAAAGGCAACCTCACATCGTTTTCATCCTCCAACTTCTTGACCCCCCCCTTTTTTTTCCTTTTTTTGTACCCTTATCCCTCATCTTTAAATACCCACTCTCCATCTCTCTTCTCTTGTCCAACCAGTCCAAAAAAAGAAATGTATACAAATATAATTAATTTAAAGTTCAGCCTGAAATACAAAAGGGGTTTATACAAATATACACCTTCTGTGTCCAAAAATTCATTGTAACAGTAACACTGGTGTAACACAAAAGGCCATCCGCTCTTAATTGCATGCTTAACTGCTTAACTGGATGAGCTAAATAGAAAAAAGGCAACTTCATCTCATGTAACACAAAAACACAGAGTGCCATAGGAAAAGCTGTTTTAGAAGGAGCTTGATGTAAAAAACAAAACAATGAGAATTCCCTTTTTGTTTTAAATATCATCAGGAACTGTCCTACTACCAGCATAACACTACTGTGTATTTATTTATTCAAGAAAACTGTAAAAATGAAAGTTTTTATGTGGTTCAGAAGGAAAAAGAACATATTTGGCAGCACTTCATTAAAATCAAATCGATTTTTTAAGTTTATAGAAACTTTATAGAAACTTTTTCTAAAGACTCTACAAAAAAATGCATTCATTCATTTTCTATACCCGTTTTGTCCCTTTCAGGTCACGGGGCTGCTGGAGCCTATCCCAGCTACTCATGGGCAAAGGCAGGGGACACCTCTGGACAGTCCCAGGGGCCACAGTCACACACTCATACACACTCGCATCAACACCTAGGGACAATTTAGAGTGACCAGTTAACCTATGAACCACACAAAATCCTTGAGAAATTATTTGAAAGAAGTCAAATTAATGTAAGAAAGAATCCACTTAGTGACAGTGAGACGACAAGAGCTTTAGGGATTAAAAAAGTTTTAAAAAGATGAACATAAAAGTGAGAATTTCCATCATATTGTTATAAATCTATTATTCATATTTTGAATATAAAAATCCTAATAGCATGTAACTTTAAAAGTTTTATGATAAATTTAAAAAAGCAACAAAAAATGAGGTAGTAAATTAAAAATACTAATTTCATTAAATACACAATTAAAGAAATTATTGAAATTATCTTTTTTTTTTTTAGCAAGATGGGAAATACACATAATTTGTGCAGGAAAGAAAAAATGCAAGTTTTTACTTTTTACAGTTGAATTGTAATTTTTATTACCTAAAAAATATTAGGCAGTGGATATTTGAAATGTGAATCCATGTTACGTGAAATTATACTTTTTTTTCATGATTTCCTGAATCTTTTTTTTATTTCGACAAACTCGGGAGTGATTCCCCAGGCAAATGCAAGTATGTTTTTACAGTCTGGTAAAGACACTCATTGTTTAAAGTTTCAGTGGTTCAGACTCCCATGATTCCTATCGAGCCGCTTCTCCTCCACATCGAGAGGAGCCAGTTGAGGTGGCTCGGGCATTTGGTTCGGACGCCCCCTGGACGCCTCCCTAGGGAGGTGTTCCGGGCATGTCCCACCGGGAGGAGGCCCCGGGGAAGACCCAGGACACGCTGGAGATACTATGTCTCTCGGCTGGCCTGGGAATGACTCGGGGTCCCCCCAGAGGAGCTGGAGGAAGTGGCCGGGGAGCGGGAAGTCTGGGCGTCTTTACTGAGACTACTGCCCCCAACCTGGTCCCGGATAAGCGGAAGAAAATGCATGGATGGATGGAAGCCTCATTGTCTTCTTAAAATAACTGAAAACCTCCTTCCATTATTCCTAATGGTTGTCATGTTTGTAGCATTTGACATCAGAGAGTAACAGAAAAATTTTTTGTGGTGGCGAATGCCCCTACCTGACTGTTCTGTGGCAGCTTTGGGTGTGTCCTTGGCGGTGGCTTTGGCAAACACTCCCACAGTCGGTAGGCTACTGTCAACAATCCCAATGGCTTCATAGCCCACATCAGGTCCCAGGTCACTCCTGGGAGGAGACAGATGAAGGCAGAGTGCTCTCAAACGCCGTACAATCATGTTTTTGTCGCCTGCATATTCTAAACCAGGGGTGGGCAAACTACTGCCCACTTCAACGTGAATGAGCACTGCTGTAGGTTTCTGCTCTTCTGGAATGATTGCAAAGATGAGTTTCTTTTAGGTCAGTGCTTCCAAATTAAACATAATTTAACCAATAAAGTTAATTATATTTGGGTTTGTTGATACCAAAATCATTACATTTAGCTTTTAAAATGCTCCAGCACACCACTGAGGATTAAAAGACAAAAGCCTCAAGTTAAAAAGCGACAGCTTTGCTTCCTGCAATTCTTTTAAGATGCAGCAAACTGCATTTAAACATGACAATTGGAACAAAAATTAAAATGCTAAAAATGGAAGGAGTGAGTCTAAACAGGCTAAATCTTATGAGGATTTCCACAATGAAGTTTAAATTATTTGAACTAAAGGACTTTAGAACGTTTCCTATTATCTCTGGGAAAACACGTTTCCTTCAAATACAATATCCTGCTTGTGGATGTTTAAAATATGCAGTTTGGGGTCCAAATGCATAAAATCTTTTTAAAGAGCCTCCTTTTGAATGTTTTATTTACTGTGGACATTTTGGTGGTATGGTTTACATAAATAAATAAACAAACGGCTTGACGCTGTGGCTTTTACATTACTGTTGGACGGCGGCATCTGTTCACACACTAACTGAAACATTTGTACTGTTCATCCAATGTCTGCAAACAAGCATCCTGGCATTATAGAATCACAGCAGAAACCATGTCAGGGTTTTGAAAGTCTGCAACTCGTACTTCAACTTCAAAGGATGCCCTACACAGGAACCCCTGTTTAAGTGCTGTTGGCATCTTATTTATGGCTTCAGAAAATGCCGGCCGCCACTTCATATAAACGCAATAATAGCTTATCAAATTCTTCTTTGTCCTTTTAAAGGATTTTTTGGAAATTGTTTAGGAAAAAAACCAACATTTTGTGTTAGTTTCAATTACAAGAATTTATATCAGTTTAAATCATTCCTTATAGTTTCTAATTTTGGTTTAAAAAATATTCACAAACAAATGTACTTTTTATGAAATTTCATAACATCAGATGTCAAACTAGACTTTAAATTTCTGTTACTCGTTTATAAAGCTTTGAATGATTTAGCACCAAAACACATGATTGACCTGCTGACTTAGCAAGTACTAACCAGACCTCTCCAATCATCTGGATCTGATCTTTTGTCAGTTCCTAGAGTGAAAACCAAAAATGAAAATGCTGCATTCAGGTTCTATTCTCCACAGATTTGCAACAGACTTCCAGAAAGCCTTAGCTCATCTGAAACCCTTTTTTTTAAAATTCAGATTAAAGACCCACCTGTTCTCAGCTGCCTTTGGTTAGTTTGTATTTAAAAGTTCACATCTGCACTCTTACCTTCAGCTCACTTTAAATGATTTTTAACTTTCTTTGAATTTTTTATGATAATGATCGCCCCTTTAATATTTCTTTTAAATATTCATTTAATGTTTTATGCAAAGCACTTTGAATTGTCTTTGTACCCAAAATGTGCTCTACAAATGAACTTGCCTTGCATGTTTTATGCAAATACTGTGATGGCACTGTAATGATATTTAAAATAAGCTTTTTCAAAACAAATGCTGAATTAGTCTGACTCTTCAATTGAAGTATTTTAGTGTCATAGTTGAGCAAATTATTGGCATGTTTGGTTTTCATGTTTTATAGCAACACATTTTGTGGAAAAAGAAGTTGGGAATATTTTTTTCCACCCACCAGAACATAGACTGATGCCAGTAGGGTTTACTGGCTCCAGTCATGTTTTCTCCTGCAAGTCTCCCACTCACAACGGCGTGATCGTGATGCTCCACCCGCCTGCGGCCCAGCCTGATGTCGTAGAAACACGCTGCATCTCCCGCCTGATTTCAGACCAAAAAAGGATATTTGTGGCCAACAGTTAAGACTCTTAAATCCAAAAGAGGAGACCAAGAACTATTATGTTATATACCAGGTCCAAGAACTAATCTGACTTGAAAAAGGAGTAGTTATTCAAAGTCCTGATCAGAAATAGAAACTTACCACCCAAATGTTGGATCTAGCTTGCAGCTCTGCATTGACTCGATAGCCCCCAAAATCAGAATCCACCTCCAGACCCGCCGACTTGGCAAGGTCCACATTTGGCTCCAGACCTACAGCAGCAACGATGTGGTCTGTCGTAACCTGCAGCGAGAACCACCACATCATCAGGAAGACGGCGGTAATGACATGATCCGACCTCCAAACGGCTATAAATTTTCGCCTACCACTCTGCCATCCTTCAGCTTGATTTCTAATTTATCATCTTTGCTGGTGACAGATTTGACCAAAGCTTCTGCTATTACTTTGACACCCTCTGGATAAAAAAAGGAGAAACAAAAAGATGGAAAATGCCACAAAAAATAATTTTCCTGCCAATAGGCACATTAAACATAAATAAAAGGCATACCGTTCTTAACTTTCTCTGTTGTCCAGTTGCTCAGATACTCAGGCAACACTTTACCCATGTTCCCCTTCTCAGGAAACATCTGGATCACCTCCAATCCAGACTCGGTGGCTAAAAGAAAGAGACGCCTCCGTTCATTTTCCACTTCACTCTTGATGAATGGCAGTTCGGTGAGTTGTCTTACATCTCCTCCCGAGGGCGCAGGCCAGCTCGCTGCCCAGGAAGCCACCCCCAATAATTGTGACTGATTTCACATTTCTAGAGACTTTGTCGAGTGATTTAAAGTCCTCAATCTGTGGATAAAAACATAAAAATATTTTTCTAAATGTGATTGAAATGGTGTAGAAATATCTTAACATTCTTATTATCATTAAAAAATAAATATTAGGCATTATTATGGCACTTTTTTAAAAACCTAAAATCCAAATTACCCCACACTCATCAAAACATCCACATATACCGCCCCCTTGTGGTTAAATACATACCTTGCGGAATAAAGTTGTCTTCTTCATCACCTCCTCTCCTGCTCTTTCAATGACCTGAAGATTTCTTGGAATACCACCTGATAGGAAAAAATAATCCAGATTAACGTTTACCAGATTAAAAAAAAAATCAATCAATAAATGAAAAACAAAAATTTAAAGAAACCTACCAGTAGCTATCAAACATTTGTCATATGAGATCTCTGTGTCATCGTCCAGTTTGACTTTGTTACCCCTAACATCCATGTAAACCACCTAAAATTAATTCGATGTAAGAATGTAAAATTTAAAAAAAACAAGTTTGTAAAACAAAACCAAATAAAGAAACGTGATGAACAGAGGACCTGCCTTTCTATTGTTCAGAACAGCCACTCCTCCGTTTTCTGCTCCATCCAGATCCTCCGGTCTGATGTAGAATGATGGCGGCTGGAAATATATACTACAAAGCAAAAGTCAACTGTGATTTAGTTTTTGACCCAAACCTATTTAAAAAAAGGATTTTATTCTCAGAATAATTTGATCACAAGTCTATGGGTTTTTCTACCCCCCTGTTCTACTCACTACAGATTTCCTGAACCAAATGGTTACAGGCTCTGATTGACTGAACACACCCAATTCAGGGAAACGCCAGCAAGTATGGCAGGGAAAGGTGAAAAGGAAACAAGGTGCTAGATCTAAACCCTGGGAAATCCAGGTACAAATATCTTTTAAGTAAGTCAAATATCTTTTATCCTCTTTCTCTTCCATCTAAAAGTTCAGGTTTAAGTGCTTGTATAACCACTAAAGTACGTCTCCTTTGGTGGTTACTACTAATCTATTAAGTAAATTACTAAAATAAATCAACATTTTCATTCATACAAAGAACTTTTTGTCATTGTCATAAAAACACTTTAAATAAAACATTTATCAGAAGTTTTTAGACCCTTATTCAAAGTTTCAAGAAGTTAAAACCTCTTCGTGGGGAAATTTGTGAACAGAAAAAGATAGAAAAATTTAATTTTTAATGATCCAGTCCAATCATCTTTAGATCTATTTTCAGACAATTCCCAGCGGTCGTTTAATCATGCTAGTAGCTAAAATGTAAAAACCTGTGTCGTTTTCTAGGACACAGTTTCTGCAGAGCTGCAATAATAATTTGTTAGAAATTTGCCTTAAGCGTGGGTGGTAAAGAGCAAATGAGCTCTTTTTCCAATAGCATTTTTTGTCTGCTCCTGATTCACAACCATTGAAATTAACAAAGAGTCAGAAATACAACTTTGAGCTTAATTTTCTTTATACATGTCAACCGTTATCAAGAAATGCCACAAGAAAAACACGATTTTTTTGGATCTTTAAAAACAACAATAAAGAAGGACTTCAAGCACACCTTCTCTCTTTGCCGTTCCACTGTTTGAAGCGCAGTGTGTCCGTCACAGCGGGATCGTCAGAGAACCACAGCTCTTTAGACAGAGGAGGCCTCATATACGGGAGGTCAGGCTCATCAGTCACAATCAGAACCTGACAGAAGGGAAAAGTAAAACCATGTCTTCCGTCTGATCTGACAGCATGGGGATTAAGAAGTTCGCTGATCTAACAAACAAACAGAATAGTGACTGACCTTGGCACCGGGGTCTCTCGCTCGAATGGACCTGGCAGCAGCAAAGGAGGCCGTACCTCCACCGATAAGGAGGTAAGGTGCGTGGGAGGGAAGCTTCAGGGAAACAGGTGTGGAGTCCGCCACTGGAAAAAACAAAGACAAAAAAAAAAGTCAATGACTTCTTTAATAAACAGTAACACGAATGGAGGACGAGTTCCTGCTAAAACAAAACAAACTCAGGTAATGAGATTAACTTTTCAAATAACCCAAACAATGTGAAATACACACAAGTACACAGTGAGAGCAGCTGTACTATAAACAAAAATTATAACGAGAACAAAACAAAAACAAAAAAAGAAAAAATCTTCAAAATAAACATAATTAAAACAGGAAAACCAAGTATCCGCAGTGCTCCCCTCCAACAAAGCTGGACTACATTCTTACCACTCTCTACCAGAACTTCAGGCTGGGGCTCTGGAGGCTCTGATGCAGGAGGTTCTGCTGCTGCAGGTTCTGCTACTGGATCATTGACAGTTCAAATGAGATAAACAAACACCCATAATCTGTGGCTGAAAAATGTCTGTGCTGTCATGCATCAGGCTGACAGAGGGGCTTACCGCTCTCCACCACCGAGGGCGGCTCTGAGAGCTCTGACGGGGGCGGCTCAGAGGACACCAGCAGCTCTGTTAGAGCAGCGGCAGCGTTGTACAAAAACGTCCAAATATATTAAAAGTAGAAGATGAAACGAGCTGAGGATGGAGCTCGACAGTGCTGTAATAAACACGATCTTTCTTTCTCAGATCTTACCCTCCTCAACTACAGGCACAGCAACTGCTGCTGCCTCTTCTGGTGACCCTTCTACCACTGGCTCATCTGCTGTTAAAGCAATCCATGTTAAGAAACCAAGTTTACAACCAATTCATCAGGTGTTAAAGACGACAAACCCCAGGGTACATGCTTTATCCTGAGAACATAGAACATTCTCTATGTTAAGCACTAAAAACAAAACCCACAGCGTGCAGATTTTAAAGTTAGGTTTTCTTAATAAACACCTTCACACACAGTTAAAGACAATGCGAGTGCCATGACAACAGTGCTACACAAACAAAAACCCAACAATTCAACCAACAAAAAATAGACAAATATGTACAAAACTCTAAGGACTGCAATAAAACAATAATGGGTTAGTTTACAATGTTAAACAGAAAAACAACTCCAAAGGTCATGCAAGGTCAGAGTTTGTACAGTAACCTACAAGAAATATGGTTACAGGAAGATCAGAAATTCTCATGAAGGCTGTTTTTTTGTAGTGACAAACCTTTACCAGGTGGTGTCGCTACTTACAACCCCCACATTGTCTTGTAGGTTAAAAACATAAGCAGCATTGTGAGCATTAAAGACCCAGTCTGATGAAAATTGTGTTTTTGTGACATTTTTCTGATAATGGAGGACATATAAGACAAAAATGAAGCTTCAATTTGCATAAAGAATTGTTTTATTCAACTAGTGAATCAAGAGAGGGGACAAAATGCTATTGGAAAAATCCAGATCCATGAACATCTGTTTTTCTCAGCTGAGCTGGCACCTGGCTCAAAACTGTATGACCGTATAGCTACGATATTGCTCGCCGTTTTTGTTGCACTGGTAACATTAGGTTGGGGGTATGAGGGGCTGTACGCCAGCAGAAGAGAGGACAGGAAGTTGGGGTGGGCTCTGCACTAACTCAGAGGTGAATTTCTAATGAACTACTGCCTCTCTGCAGAAACTATGTCCTAGAAAACAACACAGGTTTTTTGATTTGGGTTAAAAATTGAATAATTATAATTAAAACATCACTGGGAACACATTTTACAATAGATCAAAAGATGACTGAAACAGGACTATAATGCTCACGTTGCATTGTATCTTTGAACTGTAAATACTTACGGGATAAGGGGTAAACAAGAGTTCTGTCTGCACATGCAGAATAGAAAGGATGCAGACTACCTGTGGCGGTGTTGATTGTATCAGGAGCTGTTTCCTCTTTAGGGGCTTCAACCTCCGCAGGTGAGCTTGGCTCTTCTATCGAAGGTGCTGCTGCAGGCTGGTCTTCAGGAACAGCTGACACAGAAGAGAACAGGATTTAAAAAAAGAAAAGAAACTTTGTCTCAAAATTCTTTAAAAATCAGGTTAGTCTTTAGATATATGCTGGAGTAAAGACTGAACAATTTCCACTGGTCGGCCCCTGATTCCAGTGCATTTGTGAAAGCTGTTTATCTACAGATCTCAAATGAGCTATTTACATACAGGTAAAGAGGAAGCTGCAGCCAGTTGTGCAGAGTCAGCTGATTTCACCACATAACCTTTAACTAAAGCTGTTTCCTTCAAATAGACACTGAGGATTATGGGAAAAGATTTTTTTCCAGCCACTTTGCATGGGAAACCAAACTTTACTTATCCTTTTCAACAGGACACAAGAAATAATCTTACTCTCAGTCTTGGGTCAGCTACAAATGCAGCAATATATGTGTACAGATATGAGTAGAGGTTAAAAAAAAAAAAAACATGAGGAAAACTTAAAACATCTCACTAGGAGGTTCTGACTGGATTTGTGCAACTGCAGGTTTTGTGGAAGATTTCTGTTGCCTGGTTGAAAGTTCTTCCATTCGCTTCTCATATCGTCTTTGGTCTGACTTCATGGTTACAAGTGCCTAAAAAAATTACACACAAGAGAGGAGTCCCACTCTGTCATCCCTTTATGGTTGCAGATCATTATAGTTTCTCGAGAACATCAGAGAATCTGAAAACATTTGGATAAGTTCACTCACATAAATGAGGCCTCCAGTGCTGACTGCTCCAACCAGGAGAGCATACTTGAGGTTGTCTCCACCTCCTCCCACAGGCCCTGTGGACATGTGTGCTCCGGGAACACACACTGGTGTTCGGCCATTGTTCAAACCTAAATAACACATCAGCACTATTTATTTGGAGCTAGGATAATATACAAATTAAATGTAGAAGCTTTTTTTATAACCTTTTTTTCATTTTTTTGTTGACAAACCAATTTTGGAAACAGTATTCTATGCTAATATAGATCTTGGGGTGCGTAATGAATCACAAACTATGCAAAATATTCTGTCAGATTTAGATCCTTGGGTTGCTGACATGTGAGAACAGATGCTTGAAATAAAAAAAAATCTCAATTTATTCTTAAACCATGTCCTCAAATCCAGATAAAAAGCAGACAATGAAAAAGTTTTGCAGGACTTGAGTGAAGACAAATTCAGAAAGTTAGAAAGTTAAGAAAGTTAATTCAGGTGGATTTCTAATGGAAATGAGATGGCTGTTTATAATAGATTTACCAAACTACATCACTGAAAACCACACACAACAAATCTGTATAAGCATATTCTTTTAGCTCACGCAGTTCTTAAAAAAGGGCCTTGATAACTCCTAAAAACGAAAAAAAAAAAAAGAAAGAAAACCAAACATATTGGAATGATGCTTATAGCCTATTTCCTATAAGATGATACAAACATTTAGTTTCACCGCCGTGTTTCATCACAAAGCCCCAATTGCTCCTGTTGAGCATCTTAAGTAAAGTAGAAGTTACATTTATTTTTAAAAAGTTAGGTGGATACCTAACTCAGTATTTGGTACCGTATATGGTAATTTGTTCAGGCAATTCAATGGCCACCTTAGAGGGTCCTTTGTTTTGTTTTTTTTTAGAAGAACTTTATTGACAAATATTGAACATGTATAACATGTATGACACTCCATACCTAGTCATAATTCGTTTGCGCAAAACAACGGGCCATTGAAGAAAAAAACAAAACAATACTTAATACTTCAAAAAATAAAATATACAAAACACGTTTTTTTTTTAAATTTTCAAATGAGACTAACTGTTTTAACAGCTTTTCTGATAGTGGAGTTTTCAATACGTTTTACATCAAGTATCATCTTTTTTAGAAAAAAGCAAAACATGAACTAAAATATGAATAAGCTTTGTGTGTTTACGTAATTCTCCATAGAAACTCATTTAAGAATAAAGCATAAAAGTAAAAATACGTGAAATAAAACAAGATAATATGTCAAACAAATTAGAGTAATTTAACATTGAACTGATCACAGGTTTGAATAGAGAACATTGAGAGATTTGAGATGAATGTGCCTCCTATAGAGAACATGCATGATTATAAAACCAGAAGTATATTTTTCTTGTTATGAGACAGAATATCAAACAGCGCATGCTCACAGCCTGTCTTCTCTAAAATGTGCTGCAAGTGTGCAGGTTAGCCAAATGTCTCTTAAGCAACGTCAACTTTCAATGATTAGCTTGTTAATGAACAAAGGTCGGTGACGTTTAAGTGATAATACTACTTTATTTATTTTTGTAAACAGAAGCAGACTATAATATCCAATCCAGATTATAGATGTTAAACTAGTCCCAGCTCACTATTAAACAGAAGGGAACCTGGCTAACTTTACTAACCTGTTCTTCTCACATTCTGCCGGTACAGAGTGGACGAGCATTTAGCCAGAGGCGCGAGCTTTCTCCATACTGTCCTACATTTCAGCATCGTGGCTCCGTTCCTCCGGTTCCTGATCCCACTTAACCAGCCGGGCAGTCGGTCAGAAAGCCAGTAACGGTTAATCCCACAGCCGGCGAGCGCGGACACCTAGCAGCTCTGCACTGCACACCAAGGCCAGAGACAGGTCAAACGTTTCAAGGGGGTGCTGGGTAAATGTAGAGACTCTTTCGGGGTAAAGATTACTCCCGGCTTCCCGAAATTTTAACACGAAAAAAATGGCGTCGTACACGAGGGGAGTTAATAAAAGTGCGATTTGTGTGGCTGTTTTCCTATTATCAGTTTTTCCATAATAGTTTATTCATTTTTAAAGTTGGTGTAACTTAGAAAATGAATTGCGCAGAGAATAAACCTGTCGTTCCATAATGTTTTGAAAACGGAATCATCTCTCTTTTTAGACGCTCTCTGCGCTTCCTCAGCTCTTCTTCTTTACATGTAGAGAAATTCAAGGTGGCTTTAAAGTGATATGTAGAATGGTGCTGCCACCTACTGATTCATACTAGTAATTGCAGCCACAAGCTTCCACTGGCCCTGTGATGTGCTTAATAATTTCTGGGAAAACGCGATGCTTTTGATTTCAAATTACAAACCGGAATATGATATGGATTAATTCATTCATTCCTTTTTTATATGCGATTTGTCCCTTTCCGGGTCACGTGGCTGCCGGAGCCTAACCTGGCCACTCAAGGGGAAAGGCAGGGGACACCCCTGGTCGCCAGTCTGTTACAGGGGCCACAATCACACACCCATGCACACTTGCATCCACACCTAGGGACAATTTTTGAGTGACCATGTTTTTTGGCAAGCTCATGTTTTTGGACAGTGGGAGGATACTGGAATCCCCGGAGATAACCCACACATGCACGGGGAGAACATGCCAACTCCACACAGAAAGGTGGAGTGCAGCAGTATATAAAAAAATAAAAAATAGTTAAGTCAAGAATAATAGGGGAGGAGTTATATAAGTTTGCTTCCACCTATCCCTTTTCAAGCAGTAATTAAACTGTTATAAACAAACTTCACATGTAATGGATTTATTATGTCATGTACTGAATGAATGAGATCAATGATTATGAGTAAATATAATGGCTATATATCTTTTACTCACATTTAAAAAAAGTATAATCAAATAACGAATAACTATCTTGATATTATTATCTTTATGTAAAGATGAATATTTCTTTCATGTGCTTTCTACTACTAAGAAGAAGACAATTTTAATTGTATAGAGAATGAATTCCTAGACCAAATATATTTTGAACAATATGCTGAACTCCTTATATTAAGAAAGTTGACTTTGGAGCATCTGCTGGACCCTTCAGGGGGTATTGGTTCGGTCCAGGTTTCTGGATGTCTCTGAAATGAATGACTGACTGAATAATCATATTGCACTTTTGACCTTCCTTGAAAGTCTAAAGTGCTTATAATCACACAACACAACTCTTTGGAATAACATCAAGGATCAAGAAGAAGATCTGTGTAAAATATATAAAATCATCCAATTTTCAAACACAAGAAATATATAATAAATATAGTAACATAAATAATACCAAAATCTTTTTTTTTAAGAGCACTTGAAATGGCCCTGTAGAGTTTACTTTTTGTGGCAAATTTGTCTATAATCCTCACAAATAACAGGCTCAAGAGTTGGGCAAGCTGTTTGCGGCGAGAGGCTTTACACAACAGTTAAAATCTTTGTGCACTTTTGATGTGAATTTGCTAACAAAGAAAGTTTCAACGGCCAAAAACCCACATTAAAGCAGAAGTACAAAATATTAAAAAAAATATATGTTTTTTTCTATGATGACAAAAAATAAAGGAATAGTTTGTTTAAGCATAGAAATGGTTTTAAAAAGTATTGCACATGAGTTAGAAAATGTTAAAAAAGTACTTTATCTAAACATATATACAGATTTCCGTTATACTGTAGCATGTGGGCACGTTTGTGGTTTATCAAGCTTTAGAACAATACAGACACTGGCAAGTTTGTGTCTTATTTTGAAATGTAGGTACATGAACTTAAGCAGTAAGGTCAATTATTATATTTTTGTTGCAAATCCTTTCTAACAAGTTTTGAAGGTAATTTAATTTCTTGAAGGATAGTTTTAGATTCCTGACTCTTGACATCTTTCTTTTGTTTTTGCTCTCAATTTTGGCAAAGAGAAACTCTCACATCCTTTAAAAACAAAAAAACATTTTGTCTTGTTTTTTTTTATCTTTTTTAATGTATTTAATTTAATAACAACACTAAACATTTACAAATGAATGTTTAACAGTTAAGAAGTGAAAAGAAGCAGAAAGAAGAAAAAAAACGTACATTATCTGCCCCTATAAGTAAAGTAAAGCAAAGTACTTCGAACAAAGAAAAGGAAAATGATCTTTACATACATATTAAGCCCAGTCTACGTTTTAAATCAACATATAAGTCATAAATAGGGCTGCAACGATCTTTTTTCTCTATTTGTGGCTTATGATGCTACTTACTTTCGATATTGGTGCAGACATACTATACCCACCATCAGAGACCATTTGCTGGTTTAACCCCCTCCCATGGGTGGCATGGGTCCCAATTTTAGAATCTTGAGATTTGAATTCACAACCTTCAAGTCTGAGGGCGGACACTCTACCACAAGGCCACTAAACTGGTTATTGACATGGGACAGAATGGTAAAACCGTCTATTTCAAACGAAATGTCCAGATTTGCACATCTGTGCTCAACATCATAAGATAAAAGACTAAAAGGAGGATTCTTCTGAAGATGCGTCAAAATTATTTGATGCATCAAGAAGAAAAATGACGTTCTAGATTGGAAACAATGTATTTGTTTCCAACGCATTTATTTGTTTCCAACGCATTAACCAAGATCTGGTGCAGCATTTCTGCAACAAGGCGTAATCAGGGATGTCCACTTTGCCAGCGAGTGAGTTTCCTAATCTGTCAAACCCGTATGGTGAACAGAAAAATTCTATTAGTGACCCCCCTTCCTCCCTCCCTCCCCGGCGTTCTCCATCCACCAACAGCAGAGATCCCCTCCCCTCCCTCTCTGCGTGCGCCTCTGTCAGTGTGATCAGTTTCTTTTACTTCCTCCTTTTGGAGAGGCTGAGCTGAATACCAGAGCACAGGATATGCTTCTCTGTGCTCTCAGTTACAGCAGCAGCATCGGCGGCGGCAGCAGAGGCGAGCTGTGAGGACGACGCGCTCTGCAGTCAAGATGAGTGCCGGGGATGTGGTCTGCACCGGCTGGCTCATTAAATCCCCCCCGGAGAAAAAGCTGAAGAGATTTGTGAGTACCGCCGGACACTCATCTCTGTCCTCTGCTAAGCAGGCTGCTGCTCAGAGAGTCCAGCGACACTCCTTTCAGCTGATGCTCTTCATGTCATCCTCCTCATGACACCAAGAAGGTCCCAATGCAGATGGATCCAGCATCGGGGCAAACATGGATTTGCAGCATCGGGAGGGGAGGGGGTCATGTGACATTGTCAGCCTGCTTTATGAGTGTGTGCATTGTGAAACATGGGAAGTAATGTCAGCAGCAGTCAGACACTTAAGCAGAAATAGTCAGGCGTTATGATGGCTGTTTGCACTTCCTCTGCACGGCCCAAGGAGGTAGAGGGACATTTGTCAACAGTGCAAAGAAAAGAGTGGGTGGAAGCGTTTGATGGGGTTAGGACTTTCGGGACTGAAAATAGAAACTTTTTCTTGCCTGCTCTGCAAATCCGGCTCTGTTTTGCTCTCGGACAGTTGGACAAACTGCTGCACTGTTTGCCTCATTCAAATATGAAGTACAGATAGGTGATGTTATGAAAATTTGACTCCAGGGGCCCGAAATAGTTTTTTTGTTGGTGATGCATCAGCAACAGCAGACAACAGTTGCTTTGAGTTGGAACAAAACAAACTTTAGACCTGCAGACTTCCCTGCTTTGCAGCACGCTTTACTGTAAACACAGCGGTCTTATGGAGAGCTGCTCCAAATGTGAACCCATCTTTCTCAGGAAACCTCGATCTGATCTTGTGCATCAAAAATTCCATCTCCGGTTATGGTTTCCCCTTGAATCTGGCTGTTTTGTTTGCTGCAATGGCGGCATGTCTTTCTGTTTCCTGGTAAAAATGCATCAACTGCTGAGCGGCTTTTTCAGGAGCAGATCAAATGCATGTGAAGAAGAAAAAACCATGACTGAAATGAAATCCACAGTGTTTCAGTTTCCCCTGATGTTTCAGTTAAACCAATTGATCACTTTTGCACTTTGGTCTTTGAAGAAATATGAATATATGTTCAAGATTTTAGAACGAAGAAGAAGCCAAGGATGATTTGAAGTCTTTTTTTACAGGGAAATGTTACAGATTTCTATATATATGTAGAACGTTTTCTGCTAAATACAGTTAACTTCCTTTTTCTGTGTTTATGGGAAACTTGAACTTAAGTTCCTCTTACTGACCAAAACAAAACTTTTTAAAGTTTCAAGGATGAACAAAAGAATCCGACGCTAGGATCAGACGGATAAAATAATAAATGCAAATCTATGAGGGAAATTTTGACGTTTTTTTAAATTATTTTTTATTTGTAGGCATGGCGAAAGCGCTGGTTTGTGCTCCGAAGAGGCCGCATGAGCGGCAATCCAGACGTGCTGGAATACTACCAAAGCAAGAACTCCAAAAAGCCGATCCGGACCATCGACCTGAAGGAGTGTGAAGTGGAGATGCCGGACGGGCAGCTGCGGATCAAGAGGGACTTCCACGGGAAGCATCTGTTTGTGGTAAAAACCTCATCGCGAGTTTTTTACCTGCTCGCCAAAACAGAGGAGGAGATGCACAGCTGGATCAAAAGCATCGATCAGATTTGCCATTTCAGGAGCCCGGAGGAGGCAGGTAGATGCACCTGTTTGCTTGATGTCAGTGTAAAATGTGGCCGCCTGAAAGCTTTGCACTTTAAAAAAACAACACAATGACTCACACAGCCGAGCCGGTCCATAAAGAGATTGATGCCATTTGTACAGGAAGTGGTGAACCGAAAAGCACATTTTCAGAAGTCCAACCTTTATGTTTCTCTTCACAGCTTTTGCTAGAAGCAGTTACAGACATAAGAGACAACAAAAGGGGAGTTTTAACTGAAACGCTCAGAACCAACTGCCATTGTTTCTATTTTGCTTTTTATTTTCTCATTGCCTCTCCATCTGGATTCATGGAATTTGTCTGAATAGACAAATAGACACAAATAGCTGTGATGACAAGCTCGGACATTTCTGGTCAAACAGCTTCTCTGAGATGGATTTTGCCTCATTATTCCATAAAAATAAAACGATGTGAATCATCCCAGCAACCAAGCGGACAACAGAAGACATTTCTGATGGGAACCATGGGTTCAAATGAAACAACACCCGACACAAGAGAAAGTTTAGAAGCTTTGGTTAAGAGCATCAACAGTTATTGGGGGAGATAAAAATTGTAAAACGGTTGACAGAGAGCAAACCACAAGGCTGTGGTTCTTTTCAGGATGAACTATTTCTGCTGCACTCCATGCACGATCATACATCAGCGGCGTGCGGTCAGAACACTAAAAATTTCTCAAAAAGGACAATCTCTTCAGAGAAACACCACAATATAATGGTCTTTCTAAAACAGAGGTGCTATGTTTTTTTTTTCTTTCTTTGGTTTAAAAGAGATGCAGGCAGAGAGAAGAGGAGCTTTAATCACTGGAAGACAAAACTTGGCCTCACTTTTTTTTATCAGTATTTCAAGTGTTGTCTGCAGGGATGCTTCCAACTGTTAAACATGCTGCTGCAGCAGAGGAGCAGATTACAGTGGAGCAGCAAAGGCTTTGGAGCACAACTTTACGCTCAAAAGACCAAAAAAAAAAGGTTAATCCTGCTGTCGCTGTGTATGGAGTGTCTAGATTAACAATTGAGTTTGTGTCTAATCTGCCTCGAAGGTGATGCTGTTTCTTCAGATCAAGCCCAGTCAGGGAATGGGTCTGTTGAGACTCTGTTGTCTGTGTGAATGAGATATAGCAACGGCACACACTAACTGATATGCTTGTCTGCAAAGGACTGGTTGCTCTGTGTGCAATAAGGAAAGCAGCCGTACAGTTTAATAATCTAAACCCTGAATATGGTGGGTTTTTTTGAGGCTCTGAACCCACAGCCGATCATAAACAGCTGGTGTTTGTGTTCCAAGATCAGGACAACAGGCAAAGGCCTCTTTTCTGGTGACTTGGTTCTGCGTGGACGGCCTTGACTTCAAGGCTGCGAGTGAGATGGAATGAAACAAATTTCTGAAAGAAGGTCAAACTGACAAAAGGAGGGCCAGTATGTCCAAACAAGGAGGAAGAAAAAGAAAAATGGTTCTGCCTTTAGTCAAAAATGTTGCTCCGTATTGTTTGTTGTGATGAGGAGATGTCATAAACAACATTCTTCTGCTTGTTTTCGACCAGAGAGCTCAGAAGAAGGATCTCTGCCCACCCCCATCTCTGTTCAGCCTTCACCTGAAAGCTCTGACAGAACATCCGTAGCAAGCCAGCCCGAGTCCAGTCCTCCGCAGGACTACCTTTTCCTCTCACAGTGCAAGACAGGAAGTGTGAGCACCAACTGGTTAGTGCAGTCAACGATGGTGGTAATAAACAGCGTTTGTCTACAGAAAATGCCCACATTCATCTGTGCTTTCGTATCTGCAGGTGTGACAGCTTCTCAACCTCTGACATCTCCCTGGAGCAGAAGTCGTTGGATGACACTATCAGAGATCTGTGGACTGAATCCTCCTCTTCCTCCATCTCCCACCTCAGCCAGTCTCCTTGCGCCCACAAACGAGTTCCCGACTCCCCCTTCAGCGCTCCCTGCTCATTCTCAGTGCTCCCGTCTTCGTCTTCGTCTCCACTGCGTCCTTGCGTCACAGATGTCTTCCAGTTTGACAGACCCTTTTCTTCCACCTCATTTGAAGCAGCAGGCGATTTGCAGACCCCTCCACCCCTGCCCCCCAAGCCGTGTCACCTGTCGGAGCAGCAGAGTGATGGAGGCGCTCCCAGATTGAGGCCAGCTAGCCTCCAACAGTTCCAGGGCCATGTTCCCTTGTTTTCCAGACGGACTTCACTGTCAGGCTTGGACCATTTAAGAATGGGTAACCCATCAAAATAAAAGCACAGAATAAATACAGTAAAATGTGTTTTTTTCACATTTTTCTTTTGGCTGACTGAAACTAATCTATATTTGTATATCTTCTCAGGCAATGTGGAGAACATATTCATCAGAAACAGGAGGCAAAGTGTTAATCTGGTAAGAAAACAGTGTTTTTTACCTATATTATGCAAAATCAACTTTTTTGAGCTTTCAAATACATTATTATGATAATTCCTAACAAAAAACCAACCCCAGTGAAAGGCGGGGCCTCAGAGATTAAGTCGTCTTACTTCCGTGTAGGAAAATAGCTCACGAAAGTAACTCGGATTTTTTTAAACCATTTTTTAATGTGCCAAAGGCAATATGTTATCATATATTTGGAAATAGTTTACTCTGAAAGGCTTAAGAAAAGCATGATATTGGCCCTTCAACATAGATTAAAATATATGTTATACTTGCAGGGAGCAGCAGAATATTAGTGTTCCTCAAATGCTCTACATCCATTTCAACAAATACAAATAATTATTAAGATTTCACTATTTCTTTATTAACAACAATATTTACACCTAATATGTATTTAACAGAAAGAAAGCAATATTTTTAAAATGTATGTTAGGCTGTGAGGCTACACACTAATGCAGTGGTCATCAGTACCCTTGCCTAAAAGCAAATAGGCCCTGGTTCAAATCCCAGCTTTGCCCCTACTGTGTGGAGTTTGCAATCTTACCCCATGCATTTGAGGGATCTCCTCTGGCTCTGTCCTGCTCTGCAAAAACGTGTCCCTCAGGTTTATTGGAGATTAAAAATAGCTTGTGATTGTGTGTGGCCCTGCAATGGACTGGGGTCTTGTGCAGAGGTCAGGGGCAGAGCAATGGGAGGGGGGGCAGCTTCCCTCCAGCTTTTGAATCAATATTTGCATCATTTTTGACAAGGATTAAGAAACTACCAATACTAGCTTCTCTGAGTATTACAAAAGTATTTTTAAATAAATCTTGAGCCCCTCAAATTATTTGCTACTCCCCTGTATTGTGCACGCCAGCACCCTGGCCTTAGCCAAAATCTGTTTTGTGTCTTTGCTATTTTAAAAAAAACTCATTACCTCATCAATAATAAAAATGTCTGAAACATGCAGTTTTGATCCTTTCATTTGTATTGGCCTTCCACTCTGCAAGAGTCGCCCTCTGCTGGCCATTGTTATGATTACAATCATTCTGCTGTGAGGAACTAGTTTTTTTGTTTGTTCTTCAAGCACTTTCTTAAAGGAAAAGAAATCAGTATGAGGTATATTTCACAAGTCCTCACATAGTTTACTGACCGGCTGCTTTGACCGTGAAGCATCATTCTAACTGCATGGCGCTTCATTTCTCCGCAGCCTTGTCTAAACGACTCTCATGTTCAAAGCTACCAGGATGAGTCATATGTCCCTATGACTTCCCCTTCTGCTGCAACTCCTGAATGTGATGGTTACATCCCCATGAGCCCAAGGACACTCAGCTTCCTTGGTTCAAACTGTGGTGTGGAGTCTTCCCCTTCTCTCAGCTCCCTCACATGTCAGCCCACAGAGTTTGTTCCACCTCCAGTGCACCGGCACCTAAAGCCCCGCCCCAGGAAAGGTGAGGATCATACTAGGTAAAATGTTGAAAATTCAGAAATGTGGATATTTATTTAATTCCACTTTAGGCTTGATGATGTCTTTTCAAACAGCATCAAATTTCTAAACTGTGACTTGAATAAAACTGTTGTTGCCTCTCTCTTAAAATCCAGCTGAAATGGCTGGAAAGACTAAAGTAATACATATTTATTTACCTAATATCAAACAACTATTTCAGTTTTCATGTTTTCTACTCGTTTTGGGTCAATATTTTGTGGAAGGACCAATAAGTTGCTGCTGAGGCAAACTTTAGCAACAAAGAAAGCACATTTTCCTGCAGAATATTCTCACTGAACTTGCACAGATTCAACGCACTATTTCAGAGACAGCAAAGCAGCCCCAGAAAAAAGTGCTAAACGATTTCCATCTAAACAAAGAGCTGACCAAAAGCTCCCCTTTAGCCTCATACTGTATATCCAAACAAGTCTCCCAGAAGCTTTGCGACTTGTCAATATGGAAGTTGTCTTTTTTATGATTTGCTTTCATTAGCAATGTCCTCCTTTGAAAGTTGGCTTCATTCGCCTTAAATTTGCAGAGAAATGTGCGGCTGTAGAGACAGAAACATCAAGCTATTTGAAGATGGTCTTTGATGTTTTACCTTTAACATGCCAATTTAAACATTTCTAGGCAAACTAACTTATTATTATTAGTTTGAGGCCTGTTTTATAAGGTTTTTATTTCCTTCTGTTAAACAAAAATATAAAATTTCCATTGATTTTGTCTAGTAACTGCTTGATTATGAAGTTTCAAAATGAGTATAATTGCAAATACAGTAATTTGCTGCAGCGTGGGGATCTTACCTGATCCAGGATTCATTTTATTTTGAAAGGAACTTGTATGCACTGCTGTCAAAAGTAATATAATAAAAATATAAAAATCATAATATTTATAAATAACATTTTATAAATGAACGGGTAAATAAACGGTGAAGTAGGACTTTTTTGCTCTCACTGGACTTTGGTTGGTAAAAAACGAAGTCAAATGGCTCTTTTAGTGTTATAGGTTGCAGTCTCGTGTTTTAAGAGATTTCTCTGTACCTGAAACACTGACCAAAAAGAACAAAAGTACCTTGAAAAGACATCTGCCGTGTTGTTTAAAAGTGCATGATCTTAAAAACTTTAAATCAGATCCTTTGAGTGTGGAGGTATTTAATCACAGAGACTCTTGTGGTTGTATGAACACTGCTCACACAGCGTTATCTGAACCAGACTGAAGTTTGCTGCGCAAGCATGAGGATGAGTTTCAGACGTCTGTCCTCTTGTCTGTTGAGAGAAAACATGAACTTTTTCATGTTGTTTGGTGCATGAAAATGCACGTCTCACTGAGAAACGTGGTGCCAGGAACGAGAACGAGACTCCTGCTGTTGAATTCAGAACAATGAGATCTGTGCCTTAGTTTGATTTAAATTAATTAACTGAATATCTAACAAATTCTAACATATCTTTCAAATTACAAATACCAGGTCAAAGTTCAGATAGATTTAAAAAGAAAAGAGAAAGTTTCCAAACTAGCTGGCTTGAACATGCTCACCCCATTTTCAACGATGCCTAAACATTTTGCTGTCTCACAGTTCGACCTCCACCCCTGGACCTAACAGGCCTGTCTACAATCACCGAATGCCCGACTCATCTTCCCATCAGCAGAACAAAAACCCAGCCATGGTGAGAAGAACTCTCTCTCTAAGTCTCACCATGGCGTGCTGTTCACTCCTGATGAGAAACTGAGATTAGTTCTCTAGTTTGGTTTCTAGACGACACGAATAGCTAGAAGAGCAGTTGATAGCAGTAAACATTTTTTTTGTATCTTTACTTTAAAGTAATCTTAAATCTGATTGCATAATTGCAGCTTTTCGGTGAACCACTCGTCATTTGACTACAGACCTGAGAACGGGGAAACTCCAAGAGATGAGCCGGCGAACCGCTCTGCAATGGTAGCGTTTGGATTTCAAACTGTAACCATCATGCAAAGTATTGATTGTAACTTCAGTTTATTAAAAAAAAAAAAACTTTTATCTTTCTCAGAACTGCGGGGTAAATTAAGTCTTTTGTTGTGAAGATTTAGTAAACACATCAGGGAGCATTTGCAATGCATTGTTCTTGTTGTAAAAATAATTTTCAGAAGGTTTTTTTCATCTTCTAGATATTTATATTTCTTTCCGTTTAAAGAATACTGCTTTAACTGAAGATTGCTCATTGGTCACTTTTATTATCTTAATCTGATAACTAACACGACATTCTTTTTTAAATATGAACTAACTACTACTTAGGTATTGTTGTAAGCTTGGTATAATAAAAGATAATAATTTGTTGTTTGCATCTTTTTACTTCATGTTAGTCAAAGTCCCTCTACTTATCTGTGTATGACAGGAATCAAGGCAATCGTTCTACCTCCCCTTTGATGGAACAAGTCAGTACTGCATGAGTTCACCCTCTCGACTTGACTACCTGTCACTGGATTTTAATTCTTCAACCCCTTCGCCTGTGCAGAAGGTACACACACATCCAAAATACATCAATCTATGTGTGCATTTTGATAAAACCCTTCTCTCCTTCTGTGTGTCTTGCAGAAGCCATTTCTGTCCGATGAATACAGAGTAGACTACGTTCAGGTGGACGAGAAGAAGACTCAGGCTCTTCAGAACACCAAGATGGAATGGACAGATAACAGGCTTTCAAAAACATGAATGGAGTATCTAACAAATATCCAGTAGAATGGACACTGATGAAGACCAAAAACTGTTTAAAGCACTTTGGAAACAGAAACAAAATTGAATTGGAAACACACTTATGCTCTCAATCCACAGTGGGGATGCAAATATTGCACCTTTTAAACAAACTTTACAGAAACAGAAATGTGCATACAACCTGATGAGGCACGATTCACTGTGATTTTTCATGCTCTCTGTAGCATGAGTTTCAACAGAGTTAAAAAAGACCAATATGCTGTAACTTATGTACATGTATAATGTGTAAATAAAATCCAATATGTAGTTATAAAGTTTTTTAGAAAAGAAGTCTGAACTTTAGTTTTTTCCATGTCCAAGAAACAAGTTTCTATTTCAGGATCCCTAATTATTTTTTTTTTATTTAGTAAAATGTCAGAATAACAAAAGAGCTCTTTGATAATTCTTTATAAAGATCTAAAAATCATGTAATAAACTGACAGTGAATTTAGACAGAATTCCAGATATATATTTATTATTTTATGTTTTGCCAGAAGTGTATTTTGCCAAAGTTTCAAGTGTTTGAAAAGGTTTTTAAATAGTAAGTGGTGTACACTTATAGTGCTTTACAGTCATAGTCCGATTCACCAATTCATACACTGCCTAACACTGGGGCCAACCTATAACCACCAGGAGCAATGTGGGTTCGTGTCTTGCCCAAATTTCACACATAGGCATGCAGAGCAGGAAATGAATCAGCTATCTTCAGTCGACCGCCCCGCACCTGTACCAGGCATGGCCAACCCTGATCCTCAAGACCCTCAACCCTGCCTGTTTTATAGCTCACAAAAAGTAGTTTGTCCCTTTTTAAAAATACTGATGCATGTATAGTGATTTCAATACAATCACTCTTCTTTGCATGTGCTGTATAGTAAAAATGGTCTACTTTAAACTCTGGGTTTGCTGTAAGTGTTCAATAGCCCCCCATGAGGTGGAAATGTACTGTAACGCTATTATTATTGTTGTTATTATTAATAACAATAATAATAAGTTTAGTTCAACATGTATGTAAGACATTTTCAAAAGGATTTTTAGAAAGCTGTTATCACATATTTGAAACATCAATGTTTAGATAAAGGTGGTAAAAAAAAAAAAAAAAAAAACTTGAAGAAAACAAATGGAATACGCGACACACATGTTGCGTCATTAACATGCGCCCAGGAGAGCAGTGAAAGGAGAAAATGGTTGGATTCTGCCTTAAAGGAGGCTAAAGGTGGCCTCGTCGTTTAGCGTTTATTTGCACATTCTTTTATTGTTAGTATTGATCGTCACGTGCAGCTGAGACACCCGCGTAAATCTCATCTCCGGCGGGTCTGCGTGTTGTTGTTTTTTCGTGACTGAACGTCAGCAGCTGCTGTAGTAGTGAGAGTCCGTCCGACTCCGTTTTCAGCTTCGCTCAATACGCTGTATAGCGAGGAGCCATGCAGCCTAATGATAGATAGAAATAAATAGAACCGGTTCGGTTTCACCGCGGCCTGAGGCGGCCGGAACAGCAGTTTAAGCTAACGGCTGTTTGAAGACATGCTCTGCAGCTCCGCGTCTTCCTCCGTCTCTGTGGTAAGTTAGTTCCTTGACTCCCGCAACTCCTCTGTGCTGCGCGGAGATGGAATTTCATAATCATATCTTCAGTTTTCTTTTTTCTTTTCTTTCTTTTTTTTTTTACAGAACGTTATTGTTCTTTTTTAAAATCCTTAATAGAATATTTTAGCTGTTGCTATTTTAGCAAACCTGCTATAAAACAGCCTGTTGCTTAGCACTTTCTGACCTTCTCAAATAAGCAACGTAAAAATCGAATTAAAAAAAAATCGAATCTTGGCTTATGTTTGTACTGAGCACGTGAAACTAAAAAAAAAACTCAAAATATACCGGCTTTTATGGAGTAAAGCTAAATGTGATTCTTCTTCGGGTGTTTAAATGGCGGTTGACGGCAGACTGGTGCATTAGCCAAATGTGATTCATGATTAGCATCCTTGTTCAGGATGGAGTGTGCATCCAGGTGCTGCTTAATCATCAGCGTCTGATGAATTCACGATTATTAACCCCTGTGCATTTCAACTATTACAATAAAAACTCAAAAAAGGACGTTTGGAAAAAAAAAACTTCTTTAAGCGTGAACAGATACTGATAATACTGCTGGGTCAAGCATTAATATTTTTTCAGGGCTGCAACGATTCATCAATCCTTGAATGGATTCATATTCCTATGGTTGAACCAGATTGATCTGTTTGATCTTATGGTCAAATCAACCCATACCATTTTAAAATCGTTTCAGAATAAACTAAATCGATTATAGTTATATTGGAAAATACCATTTGAATTTAGGTACAGAGGGTTTATTTTACTATAATCTAGAAGTGCAATCACGGCAGACAACAAACATGTGATCACAGCTAAAAATGATCAACCATCATTACAATGTGTGAAAACGCGTCGAATTTTGCACGTCACCATACAGTGTGGTAGAGTGTTCTGTTTTTATTTTTTGGTGTAAAAGAAAACAGTGTACGCAAGACGATTAGGGACACAGAGAAAAAGAAAATGGGTAATGGGATATTCTAACTTTAATCTAAGAATGACTTTAAACATGCATGAGGAGAACATGTAAAATGGTCTCAGCTGGGATTTGAACCAAGGTCCTTTTGCTATAAAGCTGACAAGTTTGTTTTAAACATAAAACCATTCTAAGTTTAAAGTTAAAGTTATTGTAGTCAACAGCATTGTTTGCATCCTCTTCTGTAACAGTGGCTGAACTTTCTGAAACTAAAATGTGAATGGAGTTGCCATTAATTCTTGTTTACTTGTTTGTTCATACATATATAATTTATTGTCTTGGACTCTGGAAAAGTTTACCTGCACTTTTCAGTAGAGTAGCTAATGACTAAAAAAAACTGTATCATATAAATAAACATGAACCTGGTTAGAAACTAAGTCTGATACCTTGGTTTGTTGTAAAACAGATTGGTGCTTAGATCTGCTGTGCTGAAGACCACAGAAGCTGGGAAGGATGGCGCCTTAGAAGTCATGACTTGGGTAACTATGACTTGGGTCTGTCATGTGTCCTCCCAGACATGCTTTTATTTTATTGCACTTGTTTCAACTGATGTAATCTGTTTTAATTTGATGCAGTTTAATTACGTGTTTAATTGGACCCATGTGTTTTTAGTTGTCGTGTCAACAGCAGCGCAGTGTGCTGACAACAGAAGCATTCTGGTTGTGTCCATATTCCTTCATTACTCACTACAGAGTGCACTACATCTAGTTTTTGCCATTGTTTTCAGCACTGTCGGAATTTACAATTTGGAAATCCCATCACGTAGAAATTTCCAAGAAGTTTCAGTGAAAAACCAGAGTGCATTGATGCACCCTAGATTGGCGAATGTAGACCACAATGCACTGCGTTTGGACTATTTTTGTGAAAAAATGAATTTCAATTAATTTATTTATAAACCACCCAAGTTTTCATCATCAGAACACAATGGATTCATAAAATGCTTGTATCTATTAGGTTTTTACCTCAGGAAATCAGTGTCATTATATTTGCTGTTAAAAAAAAAGTAATGAGCTTGGTGTCCGAATTGCTTAACAACCCAGGGCAGTAGTTTTTTTTTTTTTTTTTTTTTTTTTGTAATTAGAGAGTAGGGAGGGAATTCGGACAAAGCGTCTGTGTGCATTCTGTTCAAGGTTTTTTTTGAATGACTAACCCGGGGCTGTTAGCACATTAGCAGCTACAGCTACGGTTAGCAGTCTGACACTGAACTCTCACACCTTTCCAATGCACCTTACTGAAGTTTAGAAGAATGAAAGACTCATAATATAGCCCTTGGAGCGTGGCGTTCAGTGTGGTTGAACACACGTGCACCGACGTGTATCAGAGAATGTTTGATTAGTCGTTCTGCATGTTATTGAAGTGGCATACTTCATGGAGAGGATGATGATTGGCTGACAGCAGTTTTTTAAAAATGTATTTACTTTTTGATGGCCTGCCATCTACCCACACTTCTGGTCAGTTGCAATCCACATAATGAACACCCCTGCTCTATTTATTAGCTGGCTTTTTCTTATTTTTGTTGTGTTTTATCCCCTAATGCAGATAATTTTGAAACTTGACTGGCTTTTATTTTTCATACAGGACTCTTACCTGATGGGGGAGCAGCTCGGTTTGGTCCCACCCTCTGCTGACTTTTAAACCTCGTCTGTGATGACTTCTGCTCCGCATTTGTCTTTGTAAAAGTGGTAGTCATGGCTCACTGCAAGATAGAAGAGCAACAGCGTGACACCAAAGATGTTTCTGCGGTTGCTGATGTGCGCTCTCGCCATCTCGTCTCAGAAGATGTTCAGTCAGATCCGATAAATGCGACAGTCAAATCTCAGAAAACGGGGATGTTTAGGAAGACCGCTTTAACGTTTTTTGGAGTTCGTAAAGGTATCTGTATTTTACCGAGTTTTTTTGGTGGGCGCAGTAAAAATCAAAACAAATGGTCATCAAAGAAAGGAATTAGCAAAAGCAAAACCCACGATAGGTTCAGTAACATCAGCCACACAGACCGTCTGGGAAGTGTTTGTGCCTCAGCTGAGGCTTTCGAGTTTCACAGTCAGAGGGAAACTGCTGCACAGGTCCAAAGCAGCTGTCACAACGAATGTAGTCACTCCGCTGATCAGCAGAAACCACTGACACTCGCTCGACACAAAAGGGGTTTGAGAAGTCTCTTTCAGAGTTTTAAGCAAAGCAGAGGTCAGAGAAATGCTGGCTTGGATACAACAGAAATGATTGCAATATCCTTTCCTCAGTCTGGGGGGGAGGTGCCCGCTGTCCAAGACAGCCGACCTGTCACTGAGTGCCTGGGATCTGAACCTGACGTGCCTGATTTCACAGATGTCATGATATGTGGCATTTCCATTGGTCCTGAATGTAGCAATGCGGATGTAATGCGATCAGAGAACGGCGCAGAGAAAGAAAGACCAACGTCTGAGCTCGGTGGTCCAGAGCACAACGATCTGCTGGAGGAAGCTGCTGCTGTGGCTGGAGCTTCCACTGATCACAAAAAGACCAATTCTAGTGCACCTTGTGTGGAACCTCAGACGAGGTCTCAGTCTGCATTGAAGTCGGAAACTCCTCACAGCTCCTCAGATGGACTCAACCTGCTGTTTGACGATGTTGCATCGTTGAAGAGTTTTGATTCGCTGACTGGCTGTGGGGACATCACCGCAGATCAAGAGGACGACAGCATCACAGACAGCACGGTTTCTGGAGAAAGGAGCAGAAACGGAGGGAAGAGGGCTTCCTGTTACCTTACTTACCAAGGTGGTGGAGAAGAAATGGCCTCACCTGAGGATTTCGATGAAACGTGCCTTCAGGAGTTTTGGGGAAACAATGACGACATCTGCTGCACTTGTGATCCAGACCAGACAGACACAAATGAGTTGATGAGTTCTCACAATTTGAGCTCATTGAAGAGTAGCAGTGTTCAGCAGGCTGTTTCCTCAACTGCTGATGCTCTAACTCCTCCAAGTGAACAGCAGGAGTCATTTCCAAATAGTGATGAGGGTTACTATGACTCAACGACCCCTGGACCACAGGAAGAAGGTGACGGGTTGAGAACGGGCAGATTACCCAGGGACAGTTACAGCGGAGATGCACTCTATGAACTTTTTGCACCTGATGAAAGTCTGATCAGTCCTCATTATGAGAACAAATCACCTCATCCCAATTCTAAATCGAGCACCTTTGTGTCTGAGCCAGGAGATGACATAGATGCTGTCTTTGTTCCAGAGATGAATCGCTTAAGAATGAGTTCTGAACTATACGAAGAGAGCTTTCTAGGGAGACCGGGCCTGTGCAGTAAGTCCTTGGAGTTGACACAAGATGTGGGAAGTCAACAGGAAATTGGAGGGAATCAAAATACTAATACACATTTAAAACAACAAACATCAAATATGAAAGATGTCACACCGGACATTTTTGGTGAAACTGGAAAAGTGCTCGCTACAAAAGAAAAGAGAACGATATCTACAGATGCTGAGTGCAGCGTAGCATTCGGGAGCTCGACTCATCCAGATTATGAAACTTTTTGTGGACCTAAAGAGGAGCATCTTGAAGAAAACAAGCCTGTGGCTTTACCGTACAAAAACAAAAGTTCCCCAGCTGAAGAGTGCACCGCCTTCCTGGACGACGGGCAGACCGTGTGCTTCTCACAAGCACTTGAAGATTACAACAAACACACCCAAATGCTAGGCAACAATGTGGACAATTTGGACACGAATTCTGCTTTCACTCCAAACATGGAGGCCTTACCCAGCATAGTGACTTTTGACGTGGTGGATATGCACAACGAGGGTGAATACGATGAGCAGATGCGCATGGACCTAGAGGAGGACATCTCATCGCCCTATCAGGAGTTTGAGGAAAGCTACCTTCAAAAAGATGGCTTTTCTGAATGTGATTATCAGATGTTTGATCTGTATGATCACAATCTGATCAGTAATGCGTGGGCCGTCAGTCTCCCACAGCAACATGGCATTATAGGAGTCAGCCAGTCCATGCCTCGCTCATTAACTCATGATAAGAGAAGCACGTCTCTGGACACTGAAGGCCCTAATGAAAGCACAGATACCAGGGCGGCTGTTGTTTATTGCTCTCGAATGGAAAATAATTCGAGCTGCTTGCTATACCATAAAAAGAACATAGTTGTGTCGGCCTCAGAAGCTGGAAACGGTAAAGGACTGATGTCTTCGTCGTGGCATCCCCGGACAGATGAAGACATCGCTGGAAAAGCCCAAAGTCTGAGTTCTCATCTCTCCTCCAGTGAGGACTTTTTTGACGTTAAACCGCATCATCTTTGCACTACTTTATCAGATGACACAAGCTGTGATTTCATTTCTCACAATCCAGATTCAAACGGCAGACAGCATCACTTTCCTCTGCTGTCAGACTCCTGTGGACCTCAGGTGACCCTGGTTTATGCTGGAATGTCGGAGCAGCAGCGTGCCGATCTTGGGGATCATGCTTTCTTTAATGCTCCTAATTCGAAATCCTTCAACCAGAGCAGTAAAGTCAGAGCAGAAGGTTCCAGCCTTCCTCAGAGTCCTCTGAAGGGAGCTTTATCTCAAGATAAAACGTCTGTCCTCAGTGAAACATCAAATGATGTTCCCTGTGGCTTGCAGCAAGCTTCCTGAGGCAACTCTTAACTGAAAGAATCGGCCACACAGTTTGGATGACCAATGCCAGCAATCACTTCGTATTTTTGTCCAAAGGAAAAAGTATATTGCTGATTTTAGTTTGCACAGTCACATGTTTGGAGGAGCTGTCCACTCCAACAGGAAGTAGAGTTGAACCGCTTGAATAAACGGACAATGGATGTCCAGAACACATGATTTTCTGCATTTGTGCTGTACCAGTCTCTGTACACAGAGGGCTGTGTACAGATGGAAAGAATTTAAAGGAGCAGCTGTGTCATTTTCCATTAAAGTTCTTATCTCATTAATCCATCCATCTATTTTCTAAACCCGCTTTGTCCATTTCGGGGTCATGGCGCTGCCGGAGCCTAACTCGGCGACTTGTGGGCAAAGGCAGGGTACACCCTGGACAAGTCGCCAGTTTGTCGCAGGGCCACAATCACACACCCATACACACTGGCATTCACATCTAGGGACAATTTAGAATAATAAATGAACCTAATAATCTAAGCTACTGAATTTACGAGAATGTTTGAACCCATCTGTAGCCTTGGCATTGAGGTCTCTGCACCAATGCCACACTTGCTTGTGAGGGTTATCACTTCAGCTTCAGATGAACAACCCTGCTGTCCCTGTTGCCTTTTGAACATATGAATGCTTTTGCATTGCTTTAAATGTCAGCTTGTGTATTGTTTTACTGCATCTCAAAGCTACGAGTCCACAGCAGCATCACATCTAATTCCAGGTGTTTGAAAATCTTATTTTAAAGACCTGTCAGGCAAAAGATGCTCTGATTGGAACCGGAATGCCATTCTGTTGGTGGGTTACTGTGCCCTTTCAATGTCAAACAACAAAATAGGCCTAAAATGGTGAATAAAGTGTTTGAATCTGCAGTAAATAATTCATTCCTGCCTGTAAATTCACCAGCAGGCCTTCTCTTGTGTTTTCGGCTGTGGCACAATTCCTATGTCAGCAATTCCTGACACTTGTCTCTGGCAGATCAACACGCCACTGCAATTTTTACTGTTTATCTTTCATGCACGCACAGACAATAAAGGAAGTGGACCTTTTTATTCTAGTCTTTTTTAGCAGAGTTATGTAATTTAATTGAACAAGATTGTTTGTTTCATCAGTTTTTAACAGTTGTTTGGCTCCTCTATGGGTTCAGGTTTGAGATGCGTTAAAACTGTTTGGGCTCTTTTTAGTTCTGCTTTATTGTTCTGCTTTCCAACAAGTTCACGGTAAACCACTGAAGATGTATGTATAGGATTCGTTCAAACATTTGATCTCAACTCCAAAATTCATTTCACATTTTGATAGTTTTTCAGGGGAGCTCAGACTCATTTGCATATCTTCTTTCACACTAAAATTCCCCTGTGTGAGAAATATTCATGAATTTTTTCATAAACAGTTAAACGTTGAATCATCAAGAAGATCACATGATTATAGACTGGGGTTACTTTTTTGTTAGCTCAAAAAAACAGTGCTTTTATTTTTGTTGCCCCTGTTGTTCCTTTGCATTGTTCTGGTTTTAATTTGAAATACGTCCACCAACTGGGAAGTAAAAAGGTTCAGATGGAAATCATGGTCTTCATAATCGCATTTCAGTAAATGTGAGGGAAGAGCAAGTGGTTACATTTAAAATAATTTAAGATAAGCTATTTTTTGTCTCTTCTTTAAAGATCAAGTGTTATTTTTCTGTTTGTGTAATATTAGAAAAATGTCTAAAACTGTCTTTGTTACTAGTTTCTAATTTGTTGTATCATATACAGTTTGGCTGTTACAAATGGCAATATTGTGTTTTAGTTTTAGGTTTTCTTAGTTGAGTTCTTTTACCTTTGAACATCTTTTACTGTTTTTGTCTGAATACAACACTGCCTTACATGAGAATAAACATGATATCAAAGTTTTATATTCAAGCTTGGAGTATTTGACTATAAATTAAGGTTGCACTGTTCTGAAGTTTGGTTTTGCTTTAGTTTAGTTCTTGAGTAGTATTATTTCAAATTATCTTCATCTTTGAAACGCCTGCAATTTTTCTACATGCGAGCGCCATGGCCAAAATTCCACAGGCATTTCTGTCAGAAGCAAAGTTTTAGATTATTGTTTACAGTCACAGTTATACTGTAGTTTAAAGCGAAAACTGTAAGCTTAGTCTTTTTTTTTGTTTTTTTATTTGGGGTTAGTTGAATTACATCATTTAAAAGTTGTCATCTTGAAAGTCAGTAAGACTAGCAGCAAAATTCAGACAGCTTTCCTTAAAATCACTAAAGTAAACATTTTCTATAGATTTCAGAGAAACAGGCTGCTCATATTGATTTAAAAGCCTGAAATGAACTATGGGCTTTTGTATGTTTAGGTTATTATTTAGATTTAAGATGCTGTAAAAAAGATTTTTTTTGTAGGGCTTGAGCCTTAACCAGCCAAAGATTACATCAAGTAAAATTTGCATTTGAGCACACAGGAAAAAACTAGTTTGATTTTAGGGACTGCAGTTATCTGATATATGGGTGTTCACTAATATATAAACATAATTTTGTTTGAGATTCGTGTAAAACGTGATGTGTACTGTATATTCTTCAGTACAATAATAAAAATAGGTTATTATTTTCAAAAACCCATTTAAATGTAAGTTGTTTTTTTAAAGACTATTCTCTCGTCAATCATCACAATCAGCCTTCTGTTCCTAGAAATGCGAAATGTATGTAATTAGAAACATTTTAAACTTCTTCGATTCATGTATCTGGCTCCCGAAATTTTCGCGTTGCGGTTTACTTGTTTCCCTCGCGCTATCTGGCAACCCTGCCTAAACTGCGACAGCGCCAATGGCAGCAAAAGACAACTAGAAGAGGCGAGGAGGATGACAGCAACAAGGTGAGAGGAGCACCGTTTGAAGTCAACAGTGGCACTGATGTACGGCCAGAGAGTGCAGAGAACCGTCACGTCTCCCTGCGGATGCAGCGTCGCATGAGTTGCTACATTACTGCCAACTTTATCTCAAGTTGTTAAGGTATTTCTGTTAATAAATTGTTAGCATGTTATCTAAACTGAAGCTAACTACGGTTAGCATTCCAAGCGTTGAAGTTAGCTATGTTAGCTTGGTAACGATATTTAGCTGAACTAATTCCTAAGCTTAATGTTGCCTGACAATGTCACTGGTTAATGGTTGCTTAAATTAACTGTTACCACGTTAACTTCTGCATGGTGGCACACACATAAAACTGAACCAGCCCTCAGTGTTGACTTCAGTTGTGTAAATAATGTTAGGCTATCGCTTTAGCATATGCTAACCGCCGCTCGAGGCCTAAAGGTGTCAAAGCAGTTATTTGACAAAATGCCGAAGGTCACGTTTAGTGTAATGCTTGTTGCACTTGTGGAAAAAATGTTGCTAATGTGCATTTTCTAGTGCCGTCATGGTCTTAAGCATTTCTTCCTTTTACGCTTATCAACTAATGATGCTGCAGGAAGAGATAAACACTTAAGGGTTTTTTTTCTTTTCGCTGACTTGTTTGGTTAATCATTACAATATTACTTTGACCAACAAAGTTAACACAAACAATAGGATTGCATGCAAACGTGACACAAACATCAGGATTTATGTTGATTTCACGAACCAAAAAAACAAATCTACAATGGTATATTTTTGCCCTTTAATGTTTCGTGTAGCCTGATCCTGTTGGCTCCTGTACAGTATCATCGAGTTTTATTTAGAAATCTTTTTTCCACGTGTCTTTAATTAATTTGTCAACCAGATTGTAACAACTCCGATTTCCTAGACACATTACGTGAAGTTTAAGCAAAGTTGATCTAAATTATATATGTTTAAATAAATAATCTATAAACTGATTGAATCAATGGCTTTGATAATGGAAGCGTTTGCCTTTTCTCTTATTTTTGTTTTGATAAATATGTGTGTATTCGTCTGAATTTACTGAACGAAAACATTAAAATTATCAATTTGCAGTGGTTTTCTGTTGTTGGGAAATGCTTAAGAACAATTTTAATATTATAACTGAAAAATCAGAAGTAGCTGAAATTTATTGTTACTAACAAAAAAGCAAACTATTTTATCTGCAAAATGTGACAACAAAGGTGACTTGAAAAGATGAGGAATAAACGTTTTGAAAATGTGTTTCCAAACACTACACTTGCATAGTTTGGAAGTGCTGTCTTTATTTTTCCTTCACTAAAATGTCAACGTTCAGGTTTTGTGTAGAATGAAAGACATATTTGACTTTAAAGGCAAAAAGCTATTGAGGCTATAATGTATACTTTACTTTTTTCCCATGATGGCATTTTATCAGGCCTTTTTGTACATGCATCAGTGGTTACAATGATTTATTGAATTATCTCTCCTTCTTTGATTTCTCTCACAGGAGTTTACATTTTATACAATGAGGGGGTTCTAGTTTTTGCACTTTACTAAACCTTGTGTTGAAACATTTAGAAAATGTAAATCAATCGACTGAAAGCTAGTTTTCTTCACATGCTGTTGAGCTAGAATAAGTCAAAGTTTTGTTGATTTGAGTGTTTTTCTCAAGTATTTTTGTTTTAACATTGAAACTAGATTGATTTTAATGCAAGCTGTAATCTGTAGTTGGAGCCGCTGTACAGTGACTAATTTACAAAGTTGAATCTGTCATATTTCTGGATTTGGGGCAATGTCAGCAAAGTAAGGAATAACATTCTAACCTTCTGCACTTCTTGCTATTAAACAAATCATCATGGACTTGTGCATGTGCAAAGTCAGTTTGAGATGGATTGCATGAACTATTATTTTAATGAAATGCTCAGGTCATTAAATTGCAGTGGACCATGTGAACTAGAGCCCTGTCTGTTGGTAAGCCTTGAAGATTTATAGTTTCTCACCCTTTTAGTTGTTTGATAAGTTATACAAGAGAGACAACAGTCTGTGCTGGGTCTTGGGTCAAACCAGCTGTAGTCAGTTGTGTGTGTGTGATTATGATGGATGTAGCCTTTAAAAGTGCATAAAGCAAAAATATTTATTGTCTCTGAAGTTTTTAATAAGCTTTGTGCATCACAAATATCAACACCTCTCTCAGTGGTTGCCAATGACATTGAATGGCAAAATGTTTATGCTGCAATGTGAAGTGCCTTGTCCTATTTTGGGTGGTCAGTACTCGCAGGTAATAATGAAAAATGGTAATGTTGGCTGTTATACGAAAATATGCAACCTGGAGAGCTTTAGTGTCGAGTTGTAGTGTAAGTGCAAGTGTTCTGCATTTACTGACTGCATGAGAAGAAATGATGAGCTGTGTTTGTGTTAGTCGTGACTGGTGAAAAGAGTTAGCTGATGACAGGGCTGTGTTGCTAAGCAACCCACATCATGGGCTGTGCCTCTTGAAGCTTGAAGCTTGCTGCATTCTATCCTCTCTAAGACTGGGGAAAGTGTTCCTAATGTATCCGTTCACTATTGCACCTCTTATGAAGATTCAGTTTGATTATCCAAATTCATGCGTAGCAAAAATTGACTCTGCTGCTTGGTTTGCGCTGCAGACTCCCTGTAAAGCCACGCACTGGTTTTCCATTACAGCCTTTCCCCTGTAGAATTTAGTTCTGATAGTCTTTCAGTGGGCTGGAGGCGCAGGGATGCACTGTTCAGCCCACACCATCTCAGGTTATGCTAACTCATATTCTCACTGTGTCTGGCTCAAACCTTGGGTGTGATACCAGCAAGAATGTTATGTTCATAGTGGCCATGGTTGTGGAGAAGTCCATTTGAACATTTTGTACCATACTGGGATATTTATTTAAAACCAACTAAAGTGACAACAATATAGTTTTATGTCTGTGTATTTGCATTTTGTCAGTTAACAGTAAGGCCATACATTGAAGTGCTTTTTTATTTATTTATTTTTACCAAAGAATGGGTGTAATGCTGATAAGCATATAAAGGGTATTTGTTATTCGTTCACATTCATTTAAAAGACAATAAATTGAAGTAGAAACCCAACACTGTTATTAATATTGATTCTTCTTTTCCTCTTATTTGTTTTTTTGCAGGTACGCCTAATTTGATTATCCGACTCAGACGGGGGAGACCATATTAGTTACGTCTTACGTAAAAAAGTCCTGCAGTGCTGAAGTGACTATGATTCTCTGGCTGCAGTGGAGGTGAGGAAACATGGGGTGGAAATCTGAGTTGTCAAGACAAACGTGATGACAGCATGGTCCATGGTGGAGAAGCTCAAAATGGAAAAACGCCCATGCAGGGAAGAGAACATTGACTCAAGTGAGGCCCAGCATGCCACTGAGGAGTCGGAGGATGGAAGCAGCTCAGAAAGTGAATCAGAAGAACAGAAACCGCAGAGGGTTCAGGCGAACAGCAGTGGCTGTAAAAGAAGAGAACCGCTGGCCGTCACCAAACCTCACCGTCAGCTCTGTCGCTCTCCATGCCTCGACCGGCCAAGCTTCTCCCAGAGTAGCACTGTCCAAGACCTTCGAGAGGATGACACCAGCACAGCATCAGGGGTTAAACCTGTGAGTGAAAGAGAGTACCAGACCAAGATCGAGTTTGCGTTGAAGCTGGGCTACTCTGGAGAGCAAGTGGAGACGGTGCTCAGTAAATTAGGAGCTGCTGCACTCATTAACGATGTTCTTGCTGAATTGGTGCGACTTGGAAACAAAGTAGAGCCCGAAACTCAACCTTGCAGCAGCGCATCCGCTCCAGTATCACGGCCTCCGTGTGTTAAAGAGACTGTTAGTCCAGAGGTTTCAGTGGAAGAAGATTCTGTGGATACCTTTGATAACCTCAGGCCCATTGTCATTGACGGCTCAAACGTTGCCATGAGGTTAGACTCACAAATACAAGTATTTTATTTCATGTGCTTCATACTCTGAGTTTCCATTTCATATCTTTTTCTTAACCTTTTTATTTTGTTTTCCAGCCATGGAAACAAAGAGGTATTCTCTTGTCGTGGTATCCAGCTTGCTGTTGAATGGTTTCGGGATAAAGGACACAAAGACATCACTGTGTTTGTTCCAGCCTGGAGGAAGGAGCAGTCAAGACCTGATGCTCTAATCACAGGTACTGCAAGTATTTCCGTTAACTGCTGGACATTCACTTCACTAATCTGCCAACTCTTTGACTCACTAGTGAAAACATTCAACAGTTGATTTGTCGAACCTTCTTTCAGATCAAGAAATATTACGAAAGCTGGAGAAAGAGAAGATTCTGGTTTTCACCCCATCTCGAAGAGTACAGGGCAGAAGGGTGGTGTGCTATGATGATCGCTTCATAGTGAAGCTGGCTTATGATTCTGATGGAATTATTGTGTCAAACGACAACTACAGGGACCTGCAAAACGAGAAACCAGAGTGGAAAAAGTTTATCGAAGAGCGTCTCCTGATGTATTCATTTGTCAATGACAAGTAAGAAACTTTGATGCCTTTTAGAAAATGTGGCCACCTTCTTGGATTGCAGAATTATGTCAGATCCTTTCAAATTGTGATGTAATGGAAACATATTAGTTTCTGTGTTTGTTTTGTAGATTAAATTGTTTTTTTTAGACAATTTGAGAGAGAGTAAATGTCTTACTCGTTTTTACAGCAAGAACATCTATGAATTTAATCTAATAAAAAAAATTGCTTTATCAGGTTTATGCCACCTGATGATCCACTGGGCAGACATGGTCCAAGCTTGGAAAATTTTCTCCGCAAACGACCTGTTGTTCCAGAGCACAAAAAACAACCTTGTCCTTATGGTAAGAGTTTGTTAATAAATCCCCTTCTATGGTTTCATTTAAAATCTTTATGTTTATTGTGGTAATCTACTTTTGTTTTTTTTTAGGAAAAAAGTGCACATATGGACATAAGTGTAAATACTATCATCCAGAACGCGTTAACCAACCTTTGCGGTCCGTGGCGGATGAACTGCGAGCCTTTGCCAAATTATCTGCCGTGAAGACGATGAGCGAAGGAGCTTTAGTGAAATGCGGTACTGGTGCAGCAACTGTAAAAGGGGACAGCTGCTCTGAAGCCAAACGCGTGGCCCCTAAGCGCCAGTCTGATCCCAGCATTCGTTCAGTGGCCTGTGAACCTCCAGAGGCACTCTCCATCGTAAGGAAGTCCGAGACAAATTCAGTGCCTTCCCTCGTGTCTGCCCTCAGTGTGCCCACCATGCAGCCTGCCAAGAGCCACGCAGCCGGGGCCTTGAACACACGATCAGCCAGCAGCCCTGTTCCTGGTTCTCTGCAGTTTTCCCACAGTTCTCTGGAGCACATGTCCAGCGTGCAGTATCCCCCTATTTTAGTCACAAATAGTCACGGCGCCTCCATCACGTACAGTGAACCGTTCCCAAAGTATGACTCCCTCAGCGATCACGGATATTATTCACTCCACAGTGATTTTTCAAACATGAGCATGAGCAGCATGCACAATGTGGACAGTTTCTGTAGCATGGAGCACGAGCATGTGTATCAGAGAAACCCAAGCCACTGCCCCGAGTCCTGCCTAAGCCATTCCAACAGCGACTCCTTCTCCTCTTACGGGGACATGTACCCTAGCTCTATGGACAGCAGTCTGGAGGAGAGCATGAAGGGGTCGCAGCAGGCTCCTGCACAGGGAAGGATGCAAGCCTTCTCCCATGGGTTTCGCCACGAAGCACTGAGTAGAGTTCAGAGTTACGGACCGGAGGAGCCCAAACAGTGCTCCCGGAAACAGTCTGGAGCTCATCTAGCCCCACACATCCAGCACGCTGCGGTGAGAGCCCGGTCCAGCTGTCCTGGAGACTACCCACTCACTCAGAATGTCCTCCCACCTTTGTCCTCGCAGCCCACGCGCTCACTAGGTATGACTCGAATGGACAGTATTTCTGACTCAAGGCTATATGACAGCAACCCAATGAGGCAGAGGCGACCTCCACTGTGCCGCGAGCAGCATGCAAGCTGGGACCCTCTGCCTTGTGGTAACGAGTCCTTTGGATATCACTCATATCCACTTAGTAACAGCCTGATGCCTTGCTGCGAGCGTGTGATGGTACGCAGCATGCCAGACAAGATGGAACAAATTTGGAGCTCGCCATGGGAGACCCCATCTGCAGCTGAGCACCAGGAGCAGCACGTCGTTCCAGACCACCAGTACCAGACATACAGGAATCTGTGCAACATCTTTCCTGCTTACATCGTCCACGCCGTCATGGAGAAAAACCCGCATTTGACTGACCCTCAACAGCTCGCTGCAGTCATTGTCACAAAACTGAGGTCCAACCACTGAGCAGCAGTTGATGAGAAAGGAGGGAAACGTGGTTTTCCTGTGCAGGGATGGCCTCTTCTTCAGTGTTGCAGCTTTGGTGCACCACCTGCCCTCAGGAGCTAATTGTCACGTTTTTCTGGTGGGAGTTTTAGTGATTCGGGTTTGCATCACTGAGATGACACACAAAAAAAACCTTCAGCTTAGAGGACTTTTTTTTTTTAATGAAGTATGAAGGACCAGTATTTCATATAAAACACTTCATAACACATTCATACTTCCTGAGCTTCAACGCATTTTTGGAAGAAACTAAAACATTTTAAAGTCACTTTAACTTTTGGTATCTGTAAAGTTCGTCCTAAGTTATGTTCAGCATTAAAAAATAGATTATTTTAGAATTTTGCAGAAAATCGTAATAAACATGTGAATCCTAAAAAACTATATTAAAAAAAAAAAGGGGTTCAATATTTAAGAGCAAAATACTGGCCCTCTGGTAAAACCTTTTAAAGTCCCACTCCAATCATCTTTTGATCTATTTTAAGAGCGTTCCCATTGGTCTTTTAATTATAATTATGCCGTTTTTAGCCAAAATCACAAAACCTGTAATTTTCTGGGACGGCAGATTGTTAGTAATTCACCTGTAAGTTGTGAGCGGGACTGTTGTCGTAGACTAAGGCTGCTCCTGATTCCCAACGATTTAAAAAAGATTTACTCAGAATTACATTTTTAAGCCCACATTTTTTATACGTTCTGCATAATCAGAAAAATGCCACAAGATGTTTTAAAAACATCTGAAACACAATTTTCATTGGAGTGTGTCTTTACATAAGTATTTATGAAACAAGTGGAAAATACCAGTCACTTTAAAATATTTTTAGTAACTTAATATAACAGAAACGAGTGTACTTTTGTCATCCCTCATAATATTTAACGGAGGCTTAAACTGCTATCTATGCTTTTTAAAACTCATTTTTAGTTGTTTTAGCAAGCGAGTCTAACTCTGAGCTAAACTACTTTGTAAAAACGCATGGTAATAAAAAGAAAACACCTAGATTTGTCTTCTTGTATTGAAAGGACGCATCAGATTCCATTCAGCATGAAGCTTTTGTGGGACTCTGCTCAGGCCCTGTGAATGTGTTATGAACGGTATGTGGAGTCTTTCTAGTGCAGTGGAGCTATGAACAGCTTTGCTTAGGATTGCCTCTGCTGTAAATAATTTTTCTTGTTTCCCTCGGTTTTGTGCATTTCCTTTAGAAGTCAATTGAGAGGGAGGTAGATGCGTACCTCACAGCACGACAAACGACATTTTATGGCCTTATATCTGAATGACCTCACGCTTTAGTCATTGTCTGATCGGTTTCAGTGAAAATGGTTCTCGTTGAAACTCAAATGTAAAGCACTATCACCATATCTAAAAAGATATATTTTCTCAGCCTCACCAAGCAAAGCTACTATTTTGGTAGAATTTGTGCACATAACACGGATTTGACTTGTGTACATGTGCACGTATTTATGTACATATTATCATACAAAAGCCATTATTCAGAGTTATTTATAAGCTGCTAAATAATGCCAAAAAAGAGACTTTCTGAATTTCTTTAGTATTATAAACATGCAGTTTAATTTGAAGGATTCATTGAAGTTACATCTCTATTTGGATCAGTTCATATGGATGTACAGTCAGAGTTCTGTTTTTTACATGATGCTACATCCAATATTTGAATATTTATATATTTTTATTTTCTGTTGTGCTGTTTTTCAGTGAGAAAAATATATATATAAATATGTATATCCTGATTTGAGAGAGTTGCTCTGATGGACTTCCCCGAGTTTTCAGGGGAGGGGTTTGCTTATTTGCAGCCTGCTTTTACATGCACTTAAGTGACTTGATTGCCACCCGGCCTGAAACAGGAACAGGTGGATTAGTTCTCTGCATCGACAAATAATTAACCTATCTAACTGAAAAACAACACAGTGGAGAGATAAATAACTCTAACCCTGAACTGTGGAGGCAGTACAGTTAGTTGTATTCAACACAGTAAAGATATTGTCATCCATTTATGCCTTAACTTGTTCTAACACTTGCGGTTTCTTATTTGCATGTAAATGTAGTGGAATCCTTCGACTTAAAAACAAAAAAAACAAAAAAGGACATGTTGTGAAAGAGAAACCAGACTGAAATGGTGTTAGCCATCCCAGTTAAAAGTTTGCACAAGGATTTATGCAACGGGTTGAATATTTACAGGATGTGAAATTAGTCAGATGCAAAGGTCTGGCTGTCACGGTTTTCACTTTGCTATGTGTTTTAAATATTGTGGTATCTTGTAAAGTAATGGGGATCAACATAATGAGAAAAAAAGTTGAGTAAATTGTGAAACTGAGTGTGTCTGCTGAAGTCTGCATAAACACGGCGCATGCAGACAGTCGTGAAGAAGTGTGCGAGTGTTCGGCTGTGCCTTGCAGCACACTGCTCTCAGGATGCTTTTGATTTTCTAACTTAAAGAGTTTTCCTGCAAGAAAGCAGGGACTACTAGCAAGAGTGTACTTTTATCTAGTAGTAATATATTTTGTGAGCACTCTACATGTAACATGTAGTACCTTGAAGTTAACTATGTATAGTTAAAATATGGAGATGTTGTTGAAGATCTTTGTATTTCTGTGTATATTCTGTTTCTGCACATGGAGATCTTTGGAAGAGTGAGCTAATAGGGTGAATTCATGTCTGCAATTTTCATTTTGGACAGGATTTTATGAAAATACTCCAGTGGATGCTTTGAATTTTGTGTTCAATTGGGCAAAGGATAAGCATGTTAATTAGAAACGGTAAGGTTAGCTCCCTTCGTTTAGCGACGTTACGGTCAGGTAGTAAACATCATCCCTTATAGCTGGAACATGCTTTTAATGCATTTAAAGGGAATACTTAACTGTTTAATCTGATTCTTGGAAACAGTAAACTTAAGTTCTTTGTCCAAATCTAATTCTATTAACTAAGCAGCATCAGACTGTGTTTTGATGACTTATATTTGTAGTTTATTTCATTTTTTTAAAGTGAGCGACATTGCTCTAACGGTTAATTGTGTGAGGCAAACAGAGTCTTATTGGTGGCGCTTTAAAAACATGTATTTCTTTATAATGTTTAAGTACAACCGTCGTATAAGAACAGACATAAAGGGAAAAATAAAATGTTCAAAAAAACCAACAAAAAAACAGTTGAATGTTCTGCCCAAGTGAAGTTTGGGCTTTGCTAACTTTGTTTTTTCATGAAAAAGACGAGGCCACTTGAGGTCGTCTGTCTGTTCATGAGAAGGTGAAACAAACTGCCTAAAATGTTTCTTCATATGAAACAAATCAGATTGCAAGGCTGCTGTCAAGGTTGTTTCTGGCATTTGGCTTAAAGTTTGCGCGCCATCTTTTTTTTTTTTTTTTTCTGTTCCGACTGCTAAACGACCAGTCATTTCTTGGTCCTAAAGAGTTTTACTGCTGAGAAACAAATTTAAACTCAATATTTGGAAACTAATCTGAACCCATGATGGATTTGTTGGCCAATTTGGGTTCCTGATTTTGACGAAAATTAAAGCAGCTGTCATTTACAAACTGACAGTTTAGTTTAATTCCACAAAATATGTTCTCTCTCAGCACTACCCTTTATTTTTAGACAAAAGTTGAACATTTTTGATGTTTAAATTTCCTTTTTTTTTTTAACTCTTAATGTGCCGCAAACAAATAAGCCGCAAATGTCTAGAATTGACTTTTGCTTGTTGATACAAATTGTATCTATACATTGAATGTAACAAAATATGAAATGTACAATATGAATATAGTTTTATTTAAGTGAGGGGTTGGGGTTTGGGGTCGATGCCATAACATTTGTGACACTGTGTGTCACTGGGAGTATACAGTAGTCCAGTGGTATGTAATTATTCTTACTTGGTACAGTAGTTATTTTACAGGACAACAATGTGCTACCTAGACATGCACAGATGCTCTGTGTACAGCAGCAAGCCTCACATCCCTTACTGTACAGAAGCACACGTGTGTGTGTGTGTATTACATTCACGGTAACACAAGTTGTTTGAATATTTTAGGTCATTTGTGTGTTGTAACTTTGTTATAGGTGCATCTATTTCCTCTGAAAAGCAGACGTCTATGCTGTTTAAATAGAAATGTAATCGCTGTGGGTATTTTCTGCTTCATAAAACATGCCAAAGTTCTTTTCAGGTGGCTTTGTCAGATGGTGTCAAATTCCAACCAAATCTGTATTTAAAATAATTTTGCAGACTTGAGGAGATTAGGAGTAGAAGAAAAAAGAACTGAGTGAGGGTGATGGATTAAAGCTTCTTAGAAGTGTTACACAGAAAATAGGCTGATGTTTACAAGCCGTTTAATGTCACCCACTGGGATCTTCACTGTGGATCAGTGTTGAATAGCCGTGGCGGTGACATGCTGACTGAATTCTTTGCACGTTTTTTTTTTTTTTTTCTTTTTGCTCAGACTTTTAGGAGTGCAAATATTGGGAGTGTTTGACTGAGTGTTTCCTTATTGTTCTCAAGCAAGACGTGTGTTGATTTGTGATTTGTTTTGCTATTAAACTGTCCACTGACTGCCGTCATTAAGAAGATTCTGTATCTGAGACCAGTTGGCATCAGATCAGCTTCGTTGTCATGACGATTAGGCTGAAAATTGTCAGGATGATTTATTGATGATCTGCTGTTAGCTAGAATCAAAACCAAAGGGATTTCTGTACACAAAATGTACTTGTTCTAGTTGGTACAGGCGTGTCTTGCTTTGGAATTTTTGGTGTATGCCACAATAAAGGGTGCACATATTTAAAAGAAACAACTGTACATACGCAGCATACAGTGTAATACTCAGGTTTAGTGACAAACATTTGAAATCACACTTGGTTTTCTAATATTGAGAGATGCAGCCGTCTCATTTCAAGTAGACATTTGGTCTACAATGTAAAAAAAAAAAGAACAAAAAAAAAGGGAAATGTAAAGGATATTTTTGTGTGTTGTGATGATTTGCAGTAATGTATTGTACACTGACTGGAAGGCATTGCTTTTATAGAAATAAAATATGAGTATTTGGGTCTGTGGGCTCAAACAAAATGTAAGTCTTAATGACAAACTGTGTTTCTCTCCATAAATAAAGACAAACTCTGCTGAAAATCGATTGTTCCTCATTATTGATCTGAAAAACTCATCAATAAGAATGTCTCACATTTTGCCTTTTACTTCTGTGAAATTGTATTTTATTATTTAACATTTTATTAAATTATATAATCTTTATTAAGTAATTTAATATTTCATTGCGTTTTTGTTTTTAAGTTTATTAAAACAAATGTGGGGTTAAGGACCCAATCTTTTAAGAATAATGTTTTTAGTTTTTTTTTTTTACATTTTCTTTTATTTTTCTAGTGATGCAGGATATCTACAGTGGGGTAAAAAGGTATTTAGTCAGCCATCAATTGTACGAGTTCTTCCACTTAAAACGATAAAAGAGGCCTGTAAATATTATCATAGGTATACCTCAACTGTGACAAAACAAAAGAAGAAAAAAAATTACATTGATTTTTATTTGTAAATTATGGTAGAAAACTAGTATTTGGTCAATAACAAAAGTTCAGCTCAAGACATTGCCAACAAAGGGCCTAAAGCAATGACAGCAGTTAAACGTTTTATGCATGTCTGCAAGGTTTTCACAAACTGTTGCTGGTATTTTGGATAATCAAACCTATAAATAGGATTTCATCCTGACTGAGGATAAAAACCTGTCCAGTTTTTGGTATTGTTGAAAAGCCCCAAATGTCCTCATACCAAATGAGTTCATTCAGTAGTATGCAGTGGTTGGGAATAGGTTCAGAAATGTCCTCTACAGAGGATACATTTGCATTGCTCGTAGACAGGAGGATATGAAAAACTTTGACTGGTCTGATAGTTACAGAAACCAAAACTAATTTTAGGTTTTTACAAATGATGGGTCAAAAAAGGGAGAGGAGGTAGTGTGTGGGTGAAAACGTTTGACTGTCCATGAAAGGAGAGGGGAAGTCCAAGATGAAAGAAAAGCAACCATTATATGAGCAGATATAAACCCAGATTTGCAGAGCTCAAACTCTGCAAGAATAAAGTGTCAAACTATGATATCTGACCAGTTTCCGAAGCTGAAAGCACAGGTCACACAGGATTACTGGATCTGGCGGATCTTTTTTTTTTTAATTGTCGTATCTGGTTAGTTTTAAGCTCGGGTTTGACTTCTAAATATTAGGATGAAAATTCGGCAGAGGTAGCACAAAAATAACGATGCAACCTGCTTTGTTTCAGAAAATCTGGTTGGTTGGTGGTACTGTAATGGTTTGGGGGACATTTTTCTGGTATACTTGTGCCCCTAAGTATGTCCTAAGCACTACAGTCAAGGTCAGTGTGTTCATGCCCGTGTTCAGTTTATCATCTTCAGACAACTGATTTAAGAAGAATATTTTAAAAGAATTTTTAACCTTTTGCAGAGAAAAAATATTTTTTTTCTGTCATTAATGAAAATGAAAATCCTTTAATGAAACGAAATGCACAAAACAAAATTTTACAGTTCTCTACAACTGGCTGATTGACCATAAACATGATTTTACCAGGTAAGTTTAGTCAAAAACAACAATAAGGGTAAGACTTTCAAAAGGCATTTAAATGCTGAATTGCTCTTTTTCAGATTAAGTTTAAAGAGGGAGTTTGTGAAACAAAAACAGGAATAAACTTGTATGCACTTTGTTAGAGTAAACTGTACATACTCTAAAATCTTTTGTCATCCATTTGCAGAACCTAAATGTTTGAACCTAACATACTTGGATTCAAGTTTTGCTCAGTAATCAGTTTATGAATCAACGTTTGATGAAGATATCAAATTTTTTTGGTGATCCAAAGACTACCAGGAAATTACAAGCCTTTTCAGTTGTCTACTGAAATGCTCAGGGGAAAGAGGGTTTGGTTAAGATTGAAATTTTTAACAAACTGCAATTTTTGGATTAAAACCTCATTTCAAAAAAACATTTTTTTGTGGTTATTTTATTCTTCATAAACTTCATCTTACCCCTCCGACAAAGGACAGAAACTGTAAACGTGTAAAAAGTGGCACAGCACATGCATGCCCCCTGCTGGTCACTTGTTTCAACAGCTGCAGAGATATTATTGAAAACAAATATAATTTTGTTTTAAAGCAGATTACAGTTGAATTAAACTCAATGCACTTAATATAAACACCAATGACCCTTTCATGCCTAGATAAAATAAATATGCATCTGTAGCTACATATTTTAGAAACTGAATGCTTAAGGTGATCAATTGCAAAATTTGAATCTTAATTTATACCAGTAATTGAGACTATCCCTCAGTTCACCTTGATGACGGATGATCACACAGTTGTGACTGTTTTTGCAGCGTGACGCTCAACTTTGTAGAGTTGTTTCAAATCTTTTGATTGCGGCTCAGCTCACCCAGTAACCTGAGATAGAGAGGTCGTCCTGCCTTTGAAATCGCAGATGAGTCACTGCACAAATGCAACAGTTTCAGAGTCTCAGAGCTGTGCAGCAGCCACTTTCAGCTGACTCCTTCATTCAGTCACTGCTGCCTCTGCATTTACTTTCAAAAGGTTTCAGGTCAACATCATTTCCTGCGTTTTTTTTTTTTGTGAGCATCAGCTCCTGCACACATACAGATTTGAATATATCGTTTAAATATAGACATAACGATCACACATTTACGGCAAAGGAAACTGAGCAGCAGGAAAGATACACATGTCATGACTCATTTCTGACCTTGAGATCTAAAAAGAGTTAAGTCTTGTCTTCAGCCACCTAACCAGAAACAGGAAACTCGTGATGTTTGGGGTGCAATGGAGTGGAGAACTGCTCTTCATTTGTGTCCTTTATGTGCAGTACAGCTTCTGTGAAAGTTCTTTTTTAGCCAAGTAATAAAGTAAAACTAGAAAATTGCATTTCCTGCGGAAATACGTTTGATTGCAGAATTGCAGAAGGTTGTTGCTTTTATATGCATAATTGCAGAACTTTTAGCAGAAAAGGCTAAAATGTTTTAAAATGAAAACAATTTTTAATAAATTGCTAAAGTTTGTTTAATTACTTAGTACACTGTTTGGATATTGCTGAAATGTTAGCTAAAAGCCAAATAAGCTTGAAAAACCTTGGTAGATGCCAAATTAGCTCAAACAGCTAGCATATTGCTGAAATGTTAGCTAAAAGCCAAATGAGCTTGAAAAACCATATTTGGTGCTAAATTAGCTCAAACACCTAGCATATTGCTGAAATGTTAGCTAAAAGCCAAATTAGCTTGAAAAACCTTATTAGGTGCTAAATTAGCTCAAACAATTAGCATATTGTTGAAATGTTAGCTAAAAGCCAAATGAGCTTGAAAAACCCTATTTGGTGCTAAATTAGCTCAAACACCTAGCATATTGCTGAAATGTTAGCTAAGGCCAAATTAGCTTGAAAAACCTTATTAGGTGTTAAATTAGCTCAAACAGTTAACATATTGCTGAAATGTTAGCTAAAAGCCAAATTAGCTTGAAAAACCTTGGTAGATACCAAATTAGCTCAAACAGCTAGCATATTGCTGAAATGTTAGCTAAAAGCCAAATTAGCTTGAAAAACCTTGGTAGATGCCAAATTAGCTCAAACAGCTAGCATATTGCTGAAATGTTAGCTAAAAGCCAAATGAGCTTGAAAAACCATATTTGGTGCTAAATTAGCTCAAACAGTTAGCATATTGTTGAAATGTTAGCTAAAAGCCAAATTAGCTTGAAAAACCTTATTAGGTGCTAAATTAGCTCAAACACCTAGTATATTGCTGAAATGTTAGCTAAAAGCCAAATTAGCTTGAAAAACCTTATTAGGTACTTAATTAGCTCAAACAGTTAGCATATTGTTGAAATGTTAGCTAAAAGCCAAATGAGCTTGAAAAACCCTATTTGGTGCTAAATTAGCTCAAACACCTAGCATATTGCTGAAATGTTAGCTATAGCCAAATTAGCTTGAAAAACCTTATTAGGTGTTAAATTAGCTCAAACATTTAACATATTGCTGAAATGTTAGCTAAAAGCCAAATTAGCTTGAAAAACCTTGGTAGATACCAAATTAGCTCAAACAGCTAGCATATTGCTGAAATGTTAGCTAAAAGCCAAATGAGCTTGAAAAACCATATTTTGTGCTAAATTAGCTCAAACAGTTAACATATTGCTGAAATGTTAGCTAAAAGCCAAATTAGCTTGAAAAACCTTGGTAGATGCCGAATTAGCTCAAACAGCTAGCATATTGCTGAAATGTTAGCTAAAAGCCAAATGAGCTTGAAAAATCATATTTGGTGCTAAATTAGCTCAAACAGTTAGCATATTGTTGAAATGTTAGCTAAATGCCAAATTAGCTTGAAAAACCTTATTAGGTGCTAAATTAGCTCAAACACCTAGTATATTGCTGAAATGTTAGCTAAAAGCCAAATTAGCTTGAAAAACCTTATTACGTGCTTAATTAGCTCAAACAGTTAGCATATTGTTGAAATGTTAGCTAAAAGCCAAATGAGCTTGAAAAACCATATTTGGTGCTAAATTAGCTCAAAACCTAGCATATTGCTGAAATGTTAGCTAAGGCCAAATTAGCTTGAAAAACCTTATTAGGTGTTAAATTAGCTCAAACAGTTAACATATTGCTGAAATGTTAGCTAAAAGCCAAATTAGCTTGAAAAACCTTGGTAGATACCAAATTAGCTCAAACAGCTAGCATATTGCTGAAATGTTAGCTAAAAGCCAAATGAGCTTGAAAAACCATATTTGGTGCTAAATTAGCTCAAACAGTTAACATATTGCTGAAATGTTAGCTAAAAGCCAAATTAGCTTGAAAAACCTTGGTAGATGCCAAATTAGCTCAAACAGCTAGCATATTGCTGAAATGTTAGCTAAAAGCCAAATTAGCTTGAAAAACCTTATTAGGTGCTTAATTAGCTCAAACAGTTAGCATATTGTTGAAATGTTAGCTAAAAGCCAAATGAGCTTGAAAAACCATATTTGGTGCTAAATTAGCTCAAACAGTTAGCATATTGCTGAAATGTTAGCTAAAAGCCAAATTAGCTTGAAAAACCTTATTAGGTGCTAAATTAGCTCAAACAGCTAGCATATTGTTGAAATGTTAGCGAAAGGAAAAATTTGCTTGAAAAACCTTGGTAGATGCCAAGTTAGCTCAAACACCTAGCATATTGCTGAAATGTTAGGTAAAGCCAAATTAGCTTGAAAAACCTTATTAGGTGTTAAATTAGCTCAAACAGTTAACATATTGCTGAAATGTTGGCTAAAAGCCAAATTAGCTTGAAAAGTACATGCCAAATTTGCTGTATGAAAAAGTCTTGAAGCCATTAAAAATGATGGCAAAAGGTCAATTTACTGTAGAACATGTAGTTAAGTCTAAAATGTTGAAAGAAAGGCAAAAATGTATCTAAAAACCTTGTTGGAATGATAAATGTGTGTAAATGTGAATGAATCAATGAGATTCTTCCATTGTCACTGTTAGAATGAGTCAGGAAGACATCAAAGGGTCTGACAGGCAGATGTTTACAAACATTGGCCGCGCAGCTGCACCTCCTCTGCCTAATGAGACAGCAGAATCACTGAGCTGAGGCTTCAATGTATTTCAATGGAGGTCACTACCTCCAAACAAATGTTCATATCTTCAAAAGTCTTTCACTTATCAGAAAAGTTGAACCCTTGTAAGAATCACGAGGCTTTGGGCTACAATGTGTAAAAGATTCATGCCTGTAGGTCAAAGCATGTTTACATAATCGCAAGTTAAAAACAGAGTTAGTGTTCGAACCAGCTGGAAAATGTAACATTGGCAGGTATAGGAGAAATTGGGGTACTTACTGTCAGTCTAGGGGCTGTGGGGGCAAAAGTATTTGCCCTACAGCTTTGAGAGTTAGATTTTATGCATCTAGAGGGATTTTCCTACGTTTTGATGAAAAAATCATGTCACTGTGACAAACAGTGGCCGAGTTACAGCGATTTATCCATTTTTTTTTTTCTTAAAAAACCTGGTCTCCCCACTCTAGGTGATGACGTCACACACTCTAGATTCTCCTAAAATCGGGCAAAATGTACCAAATTGCCTCATTTCAAACAGCTGTAGTTCAAAAACTACAAGAGATATCCAAAATAAAAGTAATGCGTGTAATCTCCAAACATTTCACTACATTTTAAAGTTTAAATGGTGTCTCTAGCTGAAAAATTGTAGGAGGAGATACATTTCAAAAACAGTGCAAAAACGGATTCAAAAAGCGGACTTCCCATTGACTTCCATTATATTTTGAAATTCAAAAACTTTAAAAATTTCAAAAACTATAAATATTTGCAGAATTGTTTAAAAACTGCCAAAAAGTGCAAAAAATGCAGAACAAATGCATGTTTGAATTTTTAAAATAGCATAATGTATGCAGAAGTTAGAAAATGCTGAAAGTTTGAAGCTGCAAAAGAGCCTTCCCCATGTATTCCTATGGCAAAAGTTGCGGCAATTTTGTTGAATTGCAAAAAAACCATAAGTTGCAGAAGAAATTTTAAAAGAGACCACCTATGTCCATAACAAGCTGAACATTTTGATGCATAAATGGCTAAAATCGCATAAAGTATGCAGGAGATATGGACGACCGAAAAACGTACGGAAGAATAATAAGAAGAAGAAGAAGAAGAAAAATAACTAGAAAATTGCATTTCCTGCGGAAATACGTTTGATTGCAGAATTGCAGAAGGTTGTTGCTTTTATATGCATAATTGCAGAACTTTTAGCAGAAAAGGCTAAAATGTTTTAAAATGAAAACAATTTTTAATAAATTGCTAAAGTTTGTTTAATTACTTAGAACACTGTTTGGATATTGCTGAAATGTTAGCTAAAAGCCAAATAAGCTTGAAAAACCTTGGTAGATGCCAAATTAGCTCAAACAGCTAGCATATTGCTGAAATGTTAGCTAAAAGCCAAATGAGCTTGAAAAACCATATTTGGTGCTAAATTAGCTCAAACACCTAGCATATTGCTGAAATGTTAGCTAAAAGCCAAATTAGCTTGAAAAACCTTATTAGGTGCTAAATTAGCTCAAACAGTTAGCATATTGTTGAAATGTTAGCTAAAAGCCAAATGAGCTTGAAAAACCCTATTTGGTGCTAAATTAGCTCAAACACCTAGCATATTGCTGAAATGTTAGCTAAGGCCAAATTAGCTTGAAAAACCTTATTAGGTGTTAAATTAGCTCAAACAGTTAACATATTGCTGAAATGTTAGCTAAAAGCCAAATTAGCTTGAAAAACCTTGGTAGATACCAAATTAGCTCAAACAGCTAGCATATTGCTGAAATGTTAGCTAAAAGCCAAATGAGCTTGAAAAACCATATTTGGTGCTAAATTAGCTCAAACAGTTAACATATTGCTGAAATGTTAGCTAAAAGCCAAATTAGCTTGAAAAACCTTGGTAGATGCCAAATTAGCTCAAACAGCTAGCATATTGCTGAAATGTTAGCTAAAAGCCAAATGAGCTTGAAAAACCCTATTTGGTGCTAAATTAGCTCAAACACCTAGCATATTGCTGAAATGTTAGCTAAGGCCAAATTAGCTTGAAAAACCTTATTAGGTGTTAAATTAGCTCAAACAGTTAACATATTGCTGAAATGTTAGCTAAAAGCCAAATTAGCTTGAAAAACCTTGGTAGATACCAAATTAGCTCAAACAGCTAGCATATTGCTGAAATGTTAGCTAAAAGCCAAATGAGCTTGAAAAACCATATTTGGTGCTAAATTAGCTCAAACAGTTAACGTATTGCTGAAATGTTAGCTAAAAGCCAAATTAGCTTGAAAAACCTTGGTAGATGCCAAATTAGCTCAAACAGCTAGCATATTGCTGAAATGTTAGCTAAAAGCCAAATGAGCTTGAAAAACCATATTTGGTGCTAAATTAGCTCAAACAGTTAGCATATTGTTGAAATGTTAGCTAAAAGCCAAATTAGCTTGAAAAACCTTATTAGGTGCTAAATTAGCTCAAACACCTAGTATATTGCTGAAATGTTAGCTAAAGCCAAATTAGCTTGAAAAACCTTATTAGGTGTTAAATTAGCTAAAACAGTTAACATATTGCTGAAATGTTGGCTAAAAGCCAAATTAGCTTGAAAAGTACATGCCAAATTTGCTGTATGAAAAAGTCTTGAAGCCATTAAAAATGATGGCAAAAGGTCAATTTACTGTAGAACATGTAGTTAAGTCTAAAATGTTGAAAGAAAGGCAAAAATGTATCTAAAAACCTTGTTGGAATGATAAATGTGTGTAAATGTGAATGAATCAATGAGATTCTTCCATTGTCACTGTTAGAATGAGTCAGGAAGACATCAAAGGGTCTGACAGGCAGATGTTTACAAACATTGGCCGCGCAGCTGCACCTCCTCTGCCTAATGAGACAGCAGAATCACTGAGCTGAGGCTTCAATGTATTTCAATGGAGGTCACTACCTCCAAACAAATGTTCATATCTTCAAAAGTCTTTCACTTATCAGAAAAGTTGAACCCTTGTAAGAATCACGAGGCTTTGGGCTACAATGTGTAAAAGATTCATGCCTGTAGGTCAAAGCATGATTACATAATCGCAAGTTAAAAACAGAGTTAGTGTTCGAACCAGCTGGAAAATTTAACATTGGCAGGTATAGGAGAAATTGGGGTACTTACTGTCAGTCTAGGGGCTGTGGGGGCAAATACTTTTGCCCTACAGCTTTGAGAGTCAGATTTTATGCATCTAGAGGGATTTTCCTACGTTTTGATGAAAAAATCATGTCACTGTGACAAACAGTGGCCGAGTTACAGCGATTTATCCATTTTTTTTTTTCTTAAAAAACCTGGTCTCCCCACTCTAGGTGATGACGTCACACACTCTAGATTCTCCTAAAATCGGGCAAAATGTACCAAATTGCCTCATTTCAAACAGCTGTAGTTCAAAAACTATAAGAGATATCCAAAATAAAAGTAATGTGTGTAATCTCCAAACCTTTCACTACATTTTAAAGTTTAAATGGTGTCTCTAGCTGAAAAATTGTAGGAGGAGATACATTTCAAAAACAGTGCAAAAACGGATTCAAAAAGCGGACTTCCCATTGACTTCCATTATATTTTGAAATTCAAAAACTTTAAAAATTTCAAAAACTATAAATATTTGCAGAATTGTTTAAAAACTGCCAAAAAGTGCAAAAAATGCAGAACAAATGCATGTTTGAATTTTTAAAATAGCATAATGTATGCAGAAGTTAGAAAATGCTGAAAGTTTGAAGCTGCAAAAGAGCCTTCCCCATGTATTCCTATGGCAAAAGTTGCGGCAATTTTGTTGAATTGCAAAAAAACCATAAGTTGCAGAAGAAATTTTAAAAGAGACCACCTATGTCCATAACAAGCTGAACATTTTGATGCATAAATGGCTAAAATCGCATAAAGTATGCAGGAGATATGGACGACCGAAAAACGTACGGAAGAATAATAAGAAGAAGAAGAAGAAGAAGAAGAAGAAGAAAAATAATAAAACAGAAGAACAATAGTTTGATTGCATACTGCAATCAAACTAATAAAACAGAAGAACAATAGTTTGATTGCATACTGCAATCAAACTAATAAAATACATTGCACTATAGAATCTATAGACAACATATTCTGTATTAAAATAAAATGAAATGTCCCCCTTACCATGACAAAAAATTTTTAACAGGACCAATAAAAAGTAACTGAAGGATCCAGGTGGGTGTCAACAACCAAGTAGGAAAAATGATCAACGACAATCTTAGAAATGCCAAAATGTCATTAAAAACATGCTGATGTCAATTATTCTTCAGAAAAAATACTCTCCAAGGCCAGACTAAAAAAAAAAAAAAAACAGATCAAGGTCTACAGGTTGCATGTCAGACCTCACAGGTCTCAATTAACATGGCTAATGTAAAAGTTAATGATGCATTAGAGGGGAAAAAGGAAATTCTTAATTGATCTGTTAACTGTTTTTGTATCGATACATTGTATGCACTTTTGAGATCTGATTCTGAGAGATAAGATTCTTTTTGCCACCAGTGACCTCACCCTCTTCTTGTAACCAACTCACTGGGGTAGATGACTTGTCATGGGATGTGTTACAGGTCAAAGCTTTCTAAGTTGCCTCTATTTTGGAAAACCCAGAAATAAAAGTACAATCAGAGCCACCAAAGTCAGGGAATAACTTTACCTGCCTGACAGTCTGGGGCGATGGCCAATCTCTCAGTGCAGTGGACATAGGTGGGTCTAGGACTAATCTTTTCTCATTGATTAAATGGCCCAAATGAGTCACCTTGCATTTACAGGTTGCTTTTTTTAGGGGGTTGCAAAATCAGGTAATTCTGGTTTAATGTTTAGATAACATGCTACGGGTGTCTCAAATGGCTGTCAAAGTCTGGGGAGAAAACCACAACATCATGTAAATGAGATTTGAGTCATTCACAAAGTTGTCCAAACAACATTGTATGAATCTCTTGAATGTAGCTGTCACACTGTTCATTTTAAATTATATTTCATTTCCATCTTATTGTTTTAACTGCATTTATTTTCTTGTGATGATGCTTTTTGGCCCAGGTCTCCCTTGAAAAAGAAACCTAGTAAAATAAAGGTTAAACAAAGTAGTAACGTCATTGGATACCATAGTCAAAAAGACATTCTCTCTAGCTCAGCTGACTAAAAGGTGTTGTAAAGGCTTTTCATTATCTGTGAAGGTTATCTCTACTTGCTGGTATTTTGGACCTTTCTTGGAAGAGAGATGGTGGAAGAGGGAGGTACACAGAAAAAATACTACACTGCTCCTTAATACTTTTTTAGGTCACAGGGGTGCTGGAGCCTATCCCAGCTACTGCTTTGCAAAGATTAGCTTCCCCCTGGACATTTTGCAAGTTCATTGCAGGGCCACACAGAGGCATACAACATACATAATGTTCACACCTAAGGACTATTTGGAATCATCAAATGACCAGTGAAGCATGTCTTTGGAGTACAAGAGGAAGCTGGAGTGTGCAGAGAAAACCCACACATGCTAACTCCATACAGAAAGGGCCCAGCTGGGATTTGAAGCAGAGCCTTGGTGAGACCAGGTAAGAGTCCACTACACCTCATTGCAGACCTGTGTACTGCCTTGCAGCTGATCGTCCTGGTCCTTACAAAGTCTGATCTATGGGACTTGTATCCGGCCAGATTCCAGCTTGGACGAGGAAAACAAAGGCGTACATGGATCTTGCTGTCTTACAATTGGATGCTTCAAAATGGAGCGTTATCGACCAAATACTACTTTTACACCATAATTATTCAAACAAAGTCGTAAAAAAATATCAATGTGATTTTCTGGAGTATTTACTCATTTTGTCTCTCATAGTTGAGGTAGGCTTTACCTATAATGAAAATTACATGCCTTTCTCATCTTTTTAAGTGGGAGAACTTGCACAATTGGTGGCTGACTAAATACTTTTTTGCTCCACTGTACATGATTTAAACACATTAAATAGTCAAACTTGTTACAACTTTTTTTGTGTTAAAATTACATAATTATTGCATATCGTTGGACCTTAAGGCATTGGATTTTAAGATGCATTAAGCAACACAAAACAGATCATATTTTGACTACACTACCCAGAATGCTAAGAGAGAGTGACAGGCAAAGAATTGGTCAGAAGGGTGAAATGAAGTTTCATGTGCGACTGATAATTTGATCAAACAGATAAACAAACTTTGTTCAATAAACGTATTCAATGTAACTTTTTGTCAATTGTTGTAAAACATAAAATACAAAATAATACAGCTACTTTTTCAATTCATTGAATGAATGTTGTATCACTCCGCCAGTTGCAAATCCCTGATCTACTTAACTACTTGTGTGGTAAAACAGGGTTAAACGCATGTTTATGGTTATTGGGTAAAGCCATTCACAGTCGATGGTTAAACACTAGGCACTGAACATGTGCTGAGTAAGATAGTTCTAAAAAATACAAGTAATGCTCTCCACTGTCCCATTAATGAATTACCACCAGTGCATTAATTTTGATTGACGTGTTCGAAGGAACTCGAACGACAGTGGTTTCCTTTCCTCCAACTTGTAGAATTTTTATCATTAACTCTTAGTTGAAAAAAATTAAATCACTCTAACTTGCTGTGCTCTAACCTCACGCTGAAGCGATAGAGGGTCATTGAAAATCGAGATTTTGTGGCCGGAAGGAGTTTGTCGGGAGCGCGGGCCGTGATGATGCGGCAGCCGCGCGAGGGGCGGGCGGATTCGGCTCTGGCCCGTTGCCACTCCCTCCCTCCCTCCGCTGTGTGAGTCTGGCTGGCTGCTGTCCTGTCATTGGTCTTCTGGGTGTGGTTTTGCAGCAGGGGTACCGTTAGCAGGAAATCAAGCTCCTAGTCCATTTTAGTTAGACGCGAAACAAAGAAAAACACTTTTCGAGCGGGGGGACTGAAATAGCTCTTTGCAGTCAGATAAGAAATAGCGTCTGTTTCCTCCTGACGGCTGGTGCTTTGTTTTTTTTCTTTTTGACGCCGTTGGTCTGATGGGAAAAAGTTTTCCGTAAATAGTCAACTGGTTTAACTACTTAAATCTGAACCGGGCGTGAAAACAGAGGAAAGATGCCGAAAACAGTAAGTCCATCTTTATTTTTTAAACGTATTTTGTTTTACTTTTAGTGTAGATTAAGATTTAAATGATAAAAAAAACGGCTAAGAAAAAAATAAAAGACTATTTAATAGCCTTACATCCTTTCTAGGCGGCAATGGTACTTTCCGTTAAGTGTGTGCGCGTGCGCGCTCCCGCCCCTGTCTCCAGTAAATTAGCGCCTTAAATCAAATCGTTCTTTGAACTTAAAACTGCACGCAAACGCGCTGCTAAAGACCTAAACACGTGACGGAAACCGCACAGATTTGACTTTTTGTGGCGCTCTGCGCTGTGGGAGTGGGGCCTACGGTAGCAAGCTTGCTAGCCCTTCATTTTCCAGGCCTCCTTCTTGTAAGGCTGGATTTGAACCCTCAACTTAGTCCAGCTGTGCCACCCAAATCTGAGGCAGATGGAAGTTAACCAGGCAGAGTGGCTGCAAGAGTACAGATTTTTTTTTTTTTTTTTTTTTTTTTTTGCTGTGAAAGCAGGGGGGTTGTTTGTTGATGCCAGGGGGAATTCTGCACAAAGAGAAGCAGGGGGTCCAAACAAAGACTGGGCTTTTTAAGGCAGACACCACCAGAGAGGCACAGCCCTGTGTCTCTGCACTGAATTCACTTGACCACAAAGAAGGATGTTGCCTTCAGGGGCTGCTGGTGATAATACCAAAACCAAACAGCGTGATTCTTTAACTCATGCAGAAAATGCCATTCAATCTCATTATTTATAACATTTTTAACGCCTAAAACGCTTAGTAACAATTATAAACATGACAAGCGCTTTGTAAAAATGACACCGATTATTTTATAAACAGAAACTTGTTTGTTTCCGTTTCTGCTTGCACTTCCTCAACAGCTGTCACTGTGTGTTATGCTATACTGTTACAGTTGATGTAAACTGTTTGTAGCTGCTTGTCAATTGTTAAGCACTGTCTATTTTTTTCGACAGTACCCCAATAACTTCAATTTTAGTCAGCAAAAATGTTTGAAAAAAGGTACATTTATGTTTTTTTTAATTTTTAGATTTTTTTAATTTCAAGTCAGTCAGACGCCCTCCAAAAATTTGTGACACATTTCAGAATTTTGACATTATTATTTGGTCACAGAAAACGTGTAAGAAAGCTCTTTAATACCTCGATGTAGACAAAAATATAGTCTGCTTCAAAATAAAACAAAGAAAAGAGGAAACCACAACTAGAAAGAATAGATAATTAACAGAAAACAGAATGCTTATTATGCAAACTGAACAATGCTACACTGCTAAATGCTATTTATGAAGTAGGCAGTTACAGCCATTCTGTTGCATTGGGGCAAATATGGTTCAGCTTATATACATATGATAAAAAAATCTACTTGGCAAATATATATAAAAAGAAAAATAGACCACATTCAGGCTTGTTTTTGCAACACCGTGTTCTTTTTGTCTCTGTGAACTTCATGCTAAGGACAGGGTGAGATAAAAAGGTTAAATATAGGCACAGATTCAACAAACGTTCTCGATATTCAGGGAAAGTTTGGTTTCTTTGCAGTAATGCTGCTTTGGATAAAATAAGATTCAATGTTTTAAAGGAAATTTTTGGTTGAGCCTAATGTTTCTCAGAAAAAAATATTATTGAGTAATTCAGTTGTAGCTGGACTCCTCATTGGTTTTCCCAAGGAAGTAATGTTGTGACTCAAGGTTTCTACACTTACATCAGTTCCTTTCTGGTAATTTCCTCGCCCGCAACCTTATATGGACTTTCACATCACAGTCTGGCTGTTCCCTTCCCAGCTTTTCTCTACGTGGTCTTTAGAGGCCATGCTCCGAGTGGGACCGCATTATAGCAGGAGAGCAAGCACAGAATCTCCTCTCATCCTGTTGTTTTTGAGCCTTGAAAGTATCACTTTACATCCAAAATCACTTTTACTTTCAAAATGTTTGCTCAATTCTTTGACTCATAGCTAGTTTACTTTCTTCTATATCTTGGAAGTTAAACTAAACTGCATTTTTAATAAAAGTAGGCATGTTTTGTCCTTAAAAACTATGAAAAAACACATCTAAAATATTCATATTAAGTGTTTTAGATCTTTTAGAAAAATATAAAAAAATAGTATCATTTTGCTGATTGACCATTTGAGGTATATCTCTATTATCAGATTAGACATAACGTTTACGTTTTTCATGGTGACTCCCAAACTCTTTTATCATCAAAAAGATAAACAAACTGGAGAACTATTTCACAAAATGTCAGTTACTTACCATTTGAGCCCAGCACGTACGGCGTTGCTGTTAGGAGTAGCAGATTTACCAAATGTGTCTATGGAAACATGGTAAATGGAAAAGACCTGGAGGTATGCAAGTAGGAGATTAAATGGGTCTGTAGTGCACATTGCAGGGCAGATTAAAACTGAGCTGAAGCCAGAGGTGGTGGAAAAACTACAATAAAAAACCTTTGCATTTTTTAGAAAAACAACTTGTTTTTTATTTTTATGAGAAGTTCTACAAGAGTAAGTACTTTGCTGTTTTGTGTTTTTATCTCAAAACTGAACAATACTTGACAATCAAAACAACATGCTGTTTTCATTTGCTTATGAGTTAATCAGTAGATTAACTCAGTTGGTTCTCCTGAGAGTGTGTTTGTATGTTCTAAGATTACATTTTAAAAAATCATTAGCATATAATGTCTTGTTAGATTTTGCAAATGCATTCTGGACTGATCTGTCCATTTTAAAGATATTTCATTGTGTCTCCTTCTTATCGTCTCAGTTTTGAAACTTTTCAACATTCATCAAACAATTTTGCCAAAACGTCTGTTAACATCATAAAAATGTAAAAACAAAACCCATGTTTTTAGTGACTTTAGCGACTGTGGACATAGAAATTAGGAATAGAATGATTCACTTTCCCCTTGTTTTGGTTCAAACCTTGATTTGTGGGTCATGTTTTTTTTCGTTTGATATATGATTTGTGTATTACAAAACAACAAATAATAAAAATTTGGAAAAATCAGTCTTTTTATTTGCTATTAAGCAAGAAAAAACCTTTTAAGTTGGCTCATACTAAGTCTGATGTAGTATAATAAAAAAGAAAATGATAAAGACTTCTTCAATTTATCACAGGATTTGTTTGACACTTTTAACCTACACATTACGGTTATGCAGTAGGGATGCAACTATTACTTTCCCCATGATTTTATTCTGTTTTCATGCCAGAGTTGGCATTCCTAACAAATACTCTAAGTTATTCTGGCAAATTTGCTTCAATTGAACATGAACCACTAAGGCCCGATCCGAATTCTTCCTTTCGGCTACCACTTCTCCTTACATTGAGCCCTCCAAACGGAGAGTTATGGAAAAATAGTGTCTCCAATTTCGGACGTCACTACCCCTCGATGACGTCATCAATAGTCGTCAGTTAGCTACATTAGCGTGGAGCTTCCAGCGCTTGAATATACATAACAATGGTAGTTTTATAACTTTAAAAGCTCATGCTAAAACAAGGCATAACTTACATTTAAATGTAAACTTCTGTGCTTTAGAGCGCACCCACGTGAAGAAAAGCGATTCCCCTCCATAGTGAGGGAGTTCTGCGTCGCTCGCGGAACTCCCTCACTATGTAGGGTTTTGTATCTCTCCGCCTCAAAGGTAGCCCTTAAAAAAACATATTTTTGGATACCAGGGAATTTAATCAGTTTGAATAACTCACTTTGACAAGACTATAAATGTTTTACAGCCACAACATCAGCTCATTTGGGGTAATTGTGTCTTAAAAAAGCTCTGACTTTGAGGAAATAAATAGTTTTGCTCTTACTTAGATGAACTTGCTACTTTACAGCCCTCCATTACTGACCTTCTGCTCTCTTGTCCTTGTGAAGGTCTATTTGCATTCACATTATATTTGAACCGCATCAGGGTTCACTTGCATGTTAGCAAGACTCATTCTAGGTGCTCCAGAGTTCTGAGCTTTCACATTTGACAATATAAAGCAACAAACTTGTGTGAAACAAACAGGACAGGGTCACGGTATATATCCAAGCATTTGCAACATAATTTGAATTTTCTGTGAAAAATCAGCGGTGAATGATAAAACTAGGACAAGGCGCACAGAATGTGGCAATAAATTCATTAAAACAATAAAAAACAAAAGTCAGCATGAATATGTGCTTGTTTGCATTTTTATGGGCGGCTACTTTTAGAGAAACTTCATGCTCTTTTTGATCCTTCCTCTTCCTGTCACACAGTTTGAACTCTGCCTCTAGGTTTCTTTAGCACAAGTGTGAAAATGCACCCATGCATAACTGCAGTGTAAGTAACAAAAGTTGATGCTGAAGTTTTTCTTTTTAACCAAACAAATGCCAAGTAAATGAACACGTTTATTACTTTTCACATGACTTTTGTTCTGAGTTTAAATGATAACTCAAATGTGCCAGAAGGACTGACCTCGTTGCTATATTTTATATTTAGCTTGACTTTTTTAAACTGCTTATATGTTTAATTCAGTTTTTTTTAATGAAATTGATTCACTTGACCGAATTGAATGGGATATCCACATTTAGTGTTTTAGATAAGCTCTAAATGAAATGTGCCCATTGTTGAAAACTTACTGACCTGATCAGGGGTCACGACTGGTATGACTCAGATGTGAGAGACTCTGGTTTATCAGCCTCCCTGTATTACTAATCCTGTAAACTTGTGCGCAGTGCACCGTGTTAGGTAGCCATTGTGCTTTGCACCAGATACATCAGGAAAGTCTTGTTGTGTGTGGACATTCCTCATGGGTCCATTCATGTTCCTAAAACCACTTGCCTTTATCTCAATTTCTGTCTTGAGTCGAAAGAACTGTGACTTGGACTGAGATAACACTGGTATGAGAGCGTCAGAGGCATTAACTACTCCCTGTGAAATGTATCTTCATGGTACAATATTTTTTCTGGTTCATTGGTAGTTTCTTAAGGGCGACATCTTATATGTTTTTTAATATTTTAAGACCTGGCATCCATGTGCCTGACATCACATTTTGGGGTACATAATCACAGTAGTTATTTCTGCTTAACTGGGGCCCTGTGACTAAATGTGTACAGAGTTAGCTCAAATATTAGCTCCGGTCTTAAGAGGTAAACCAATGTGGACACTTGAAAATTGATAAAGCAAATTCCTTTTTTAATGCAGTTATACAATTTTCGGAGTCACAATTTTACATTTCCCCACAAATATCATTGTTTATTGTATTGTTTGGCCAAATGTGAGTTCTTCTCCTACCGCTATGGCTTCTCCCTACACCTACATTTAGCCTTCCAAGTGGAGTGCCTTCAGATTTGTTTTTTCAAATTATCTAATCATTTTTGATCTATTTTAAAAGTTGTTCCCAGTTGTCTTTTATTTATGATTATGCTGATGTTTTTTTTCCAAAATAAAAAAAATATATATAGGTCATTTTCTAGAAAAGTTTCTGCAAAGTGGCAGTAGTTTATCAGAAATTCACCTGGTAGAATTGTTGGTGCAGAGTACGCCCTTCCCCATTCCCCATAATCCATTTGTTTACTGGCTCTCCCACTAGTTTACAGCCCCTCACAACCCCAAGCTAACATTACAGTTGCAACAAAAATGGCGAGCAATATTGGCACCATCCAGCCGTACAATTTAGAACCAGATGCCAGCTCATATGAGGAAAACCAAGTCGTACATGGATCTATTTGTCTGCAAGCGCATACATCAGAATGGAGCAGAACAGGGAGCTTGTGGCTTGCTGGTTGTAGCACCTATATAACAACTGCAAGCTTTTTTAAACTGCAGTTCTTTTGATTGCTCCTGATTCACAATTTTCCTTTATAAATGTCCTTCATCGTGAGAAAAATTCCACAAGAACATGTTGAGCACAATTTTAATCGGCGTGGGTTTTTAAGTTTTTATGGTACTTTTGTTGCCTACATTAGTGATCGACACTTTTTTTTCAAACAATTATAACTTTCTGCAGCTTTTATTTGTAAAGCAAAACAAAACAGATAAAAAAAACATTTTTAAAATTATAATATTGTTATTATAAACATATTGTTATTAATAAACTTTTTAAGGGACCAAAAATAGTTAATGTTTTCAAGAGGCTTATGTATTTTTGTTTCACTTACTTCCTAAGGCTCAAATTAGCAGCAAAATTAAAATCAGGAAGATACTAACCCAAATTCCTGAGGCTTTTGGACTGTTCCATGAGATTATCTCAGGCTAATGTCATTTATGATGTCAAAGGTATATGAAGGGCTATCTTATAAATCTGATGATGGTTACAATGAAGTAACTGTAGGGAAATGGAAATGTGTCATAAAATCAGTACTGTTTGGTTTAAGCGCTAAATCACAAGTGTTAGCATGCTAATTTTACTAATTCAAACTTGTCTTGCCATTAAATGATTTATTAAAAACAACATAGTTATTTGTGATAGTTTTTAATACTTTTATTTAAAATGTCATGAAACCGCTGAGCTGTCATATGTGAACTGTGTTAATGCTAACATCCTTTTGAAATAAAATCTGGAATAAAATCAAACATTTGTAGTTTAGAAGGACAGATGTTGTTTGTTGAAAATGTTAAGCAAACAGGCTGATCTTTAAATCCAACTCTACCAAATGCAACATCGTGCTGATCAAATTCAACTGATCCACCGGCTTGTCGGTGTGATAAAGTGACAGTAAGGTCTTCAGGTTGGTTTTTTTCAGCATGTGTTAATAATTGCTTCTAAAGTTCTTTAAAGTTCTTGCCAAAAGAGACACACCCAGAGCAGGCAGAAAATCTAAAAGTGCAGTTCCCTTTTTCTGCAGGAACCACCATTCCGTTTCCAGAAATGAAACTGCTTCATTAACGGCAGTGTGGTCACCACCTGAACATGGATCTAATTCACACGTGCTGCTTTCATATGTCGATAAATCTTATTCTGCACATCTGCAATGGAGGTTACGAAAGGCCGGCATCGAGGGTTTCTCTCAAACTCAGCTGGCGGGGATGACAGGAAGTGGCAGCGGGGATAGTGTCCTGGGCAGTAAAATGGGGTCCTGCTGACATGGAAGGGAAAGAACGCGACTCTAATCAGCCCTGCAACTTGGAAATAATGCATACCATTGTTGTTCAGGGCAGGCGTGGGCCTCTGCCTGCGCAGTTATTTCCCAACAGGCATGTGTGCTGCTGTTTTTACCATCTCTGAGAGGAGAGAAAAAGTGGGGAATTCCTTCTTGGTCAGCTTACTAAGCAGGATAGCATGTTTAACTTAAGGTAACCTCTTGGACGGAGACTTAAGGTTAAAAAAACGCATTCAAGTTATCATTTTTGAAATATTACACATTAAAATGAGCGCCTCGTTTGCTTACTTAGCAACACCAAAGGTTGCTTTCTGAATAGGAAATTGAAGAGTTATTCCTTTTTGTTCTTGCAGAGTCAAGCGCTACACAGGTTTCTTAATACATGACAGGATGTAGACGGCTCTCAGGAGAGATCAGTGTTTAGCAGTCTTGCCTCACAAGGCCCTGCAACCAGAGGATGTGGTTACTTCCTGTAGATAAGTTTTTTACATAGACAGAATGGTACATTTCTCACACAGACTGTTTAAGCAAATGCCACCTTTGTAGTAATTTGCATGTTTTTGCTCTGCAAACTTTATTATCCGAGTAATGGCATGCTGGTTGTGTTGCTCGATCGTTCACAGCAGAGCTTTTTGTGCAGCGGAGTCTCCCACAGACATTGTTTATTTGGAGAACCCACCTAAGGACGTGGGTGCAGCTGGGCTGCAAGCAGCCAGACTTATTAAAGCGGCCCTGCTTTTTCCTTTACAATCTGAGCTGCTTGCAGAGTGGTGCATAAAAAAAACATGAAATGTTACATGACTTTTAGTAAAATATTGTGATTGAAAATCTCTTTTTTTCAGATTGGGGCAGGAATTATTCATCAATTTTTCAAAATGGTTTAACCCAGATTAACAGAGTCATGTTTCCACTTACATGCTCATCTAATTTAAGTCCATTTCCGTTTAGGACGTCCTCCTTTTTCAGTGAGGAAGTTAAATCTACTTATTACATTAAAAACGTGTTCCCAATGGTGTTTCTGAACACCTCTAAATCAGGGTTTCAGAAGTCAATAATAAACAGATTTAGGATTTAAATACATTTCATTTCATATTTTAAAACCCTTTTTAGATAGCTACTGTTTCTAAGGTGAATAAACTCAAATTTACACTTTGATTGGGATAAAAATTTAATTAAATTATATTACTTGTGTGACAATTCCATTCATAACAAATGTTTCCTGATAAGACAATTGTCTCTAAAAACTTGTCTCTCTGAATTAATTCAGATACAAGAGATCATATTTGATTTGATTAAAATGATATTCAATATGGAACATTTACTATATTATATTTTCAAAATTCAAGTTGATTTAATGCTTATTGAAAACTGTTTTTTTTCACTGTGCAATAAAAGAAATGTTTTTAAAAAAAACAATATATCAAATGAGTTGAGCTCACCTTTTGTAAATGAAGATTGATTCATTGATGGAGAATGCTTAGAAGATTACAGATTGGAACATAAATTAGTTTAAACAGTTTATGTTGTTCATTGCATTTTTTCCAGCGTTACATTGTGTCAAGAAATTAGAAGAGTTTTCTGATTTAAGTACTATAAATCTGTTTTAATAAGAACCTGAGCACGTTTGTGGTGACCATAACATCTTTTCTCTGCTCCTCAGATTAGTGTGAAAGTCACCACAATGGATGCTGAACTGGAGTTCGCCATTCAGCCCAACACAACAGGGAAGCAGCTCTTTGACCAGGTATGAGTGATCCCTGCGCTGAGCAAAAAAACTTTGAAATCACACTAAAGTGAGGGGAAAACTCAGTCATTCTTTTAATCATGAAAGATGCTTTTGATTGTGTGATATCTGAGATTTTCACTTTATCTCCCTGGAGCAGAAAGATGATAAGCAGTGGAGAAATAGGTCAGACGAACGCTTATAGTTTTTATTTTTTTGCTCATCAGTTAAAACAATGTGAGGGAAGTTAATGGTAAACAAACGTGTAACAATAGAGTGCTTATCAAGGAAACACAGATAAGAAGACAAAACGAGTTAAAAGAAGGTTTTTGAGTATTTGTTTAGAAGAAAAAAAGCTGTGACATCGAGGTGGGCAAAGGATACTCTGGAGACAGACACCCTAAACCGGGAGCCAGTTCTGTGCAGACCCTAATGCTGAACCTTCATGATACATTCTTCTCATGTCTAAAGGTTGTGAAGACCATTGGACTGCGAGAGATTTGGTATTTTGGACTTCAGTACCAAGATACAAAGGGCTTCTCAACATGGCTGAAGCTCAATAAGAAGGTGAGTCTCTCAGCATTTCGCTCCTCATACAACCTGAATCAGCTAATTATTTAAATTAAAACAACCTTCATCCACATCGTGTCTTTCAAAAGGTGACGGCTCAGGATGTGCGGAAGGAAAGCCCGATGCTGTTTAAGTTCCGAGCCAAGTTCTTCCCAGAGGACGTTTCAGAGGAGTTAATCCAGGATGCCACGCAGAGGCTCTTCTTCCTGCAGGTGAAGGAGGCGATCCTAAGTGACGACATCTACTGCCCCCCAGAGACGGCGGTGCTCCTCGCCTCTTACGCCGTGCAAGCCAAGTTCGCTGACTACAACAAAGAAGTCCACACAACAGGCTATCTGAATGGAGAGCAGCTGCTGCCTCAGAGGTAACGCAAGCGTTTAAAATTATACTCAAAACAAGATGATTCCTGCAATGACATTGCCACGTTCTGTGTTCGCAGAGTTCTGGATCAGCACAAACTTAACAAGGAGCAGTGGGAGGAAAGGATTCAAGTGTGGCATGAAGAGCACAAGGGAATGATTAGGTGACATTTCTCTTCATCTTTCATCCTAGAAACACTGACTGAAAGTCAACATCACTGCGCTGTAAGATGTCAGACTTGTCTGCGCTCTTCCTCACTTTCAACCCTTCTACCCACAGAGAGGACTCCATGATGGAATATCTGAAAATTGCTCAAGATCTAGAGATGTATGGAGTCAACTACTTCAACATCAAGAACAAGAAAGGAACTGAGCTGTGGCTGGGAGTCGACGCTTTGGGTCTGAACATTTATGAACAAAATGACAAGTGAGTGGATTCACAAAAGTTTAGAAGCTGTGAAAGCCATAACGCCCATCTGACAAACACGTTTTTACCTTCTCCAACAGAATGACGCCTAAAATTGGATTTCCCTGGAGTGAAATAAGAAATATTTCCTTCAACGACAAGAAGTTTGTTATCAAACCGATCGACAAAAAAGCTCCAGTATGAAGTCTCTTAATGAACGGGTGTTTTGTTTTTCTCTTCTTTATAAGTGATTTCTTAAAGACTGTTCAAATCTGCAGGACTTTGTGTTCTACGCTCCCAGACTGCGCATCAACAAACGCATTTTGGCTCTGTGCATGGGCAACCATGAGCTCTACATGCGCCGTCGCAAACCAGACACCATCGAAGTGCAGCAGATGAAGGCTCAGGCCCGGGAAGACAAGAACCACAAAAAGATGGAGAGGTAAGAGTACATTTTCACATTAAATGCAAACATAACCTTATTTTCATTTCATCTACTTAATTGTTTTGATCAGAGCTCTGCTAGAAAATGAGAAGAGAAAAAGAGAGGTTGCAGAGAAGGAGAAAGAGAAGATTGAAAAAGAAAAAGAAGAACTGATGGAGAGACTAAGACAAATTGAAGAGCAAACTAAGAAAGCCCAACAAGGTGGGATACGCTTTAAGAGCTACGTTTTTATTTTCCAGCTAACCCTGCTTCAGATTCTGGTGGATCAGTGCTGGATCTGTGTCGTCAACTCTGCTGATCTTTCTGTCTTCACAGAGCTGGAGGAGCAGACTCATAGGGCTCTGGAGCTGGAGCAGGAGAGGAAACGGGCCCAGTTGGAGGCTGAACGTCTGGAAAATGATCTCAAGGGTGCAGAGGAAGCCAAGATGGCACTGCTGCAGCAGTCAGAGAGTCAGATGAAGAACCAGGAACATCTGGTCAGCTTCTTTGAAGATACATTTCCTGTCAATCAGCATTGTGTTTTCAGATTTTTCTTCAACAAGCGACATTGTTGTTTTAGGCCACAGAACTGGCTGAACTGACCTCAAAGATCTCCCTGCTTGAGGATGCAAAGAAGAAAAAAGAAGAAGAGGCAGAGGAGTGGCAGCAGAAGGTGTGCACTTTGATTTAAAACTGATTCTTAAAGCTTTTAAGTTGTTTCTTTTTGGACAGATTCTTAGCTCCAGCAATAAGTCACAGTTAGCCAGAGAGTAATTAAAAGCTTGTACTTGACTGCCATCGTGTGGTGACAAGCGAGAAGGCAGTCTCACTTAGAGCCTCAGGCTATCATCATTTAACAAGATAATCCTACTTTGCTGATTATAGTCTGCCTAAGTAAACCCTTTACAAATAATTTCCTTTATTTGTTATGTATAAAACTTTTTTGTTGTAGTACTGTTAGCTGAGTCATATTTTTCCTGCACAATAAGCCTTAAAGAAAGCAATTGTTCCCTACATAAACAGATGTCAGTCTCAGAATAAAGAAAAAAAACAGAGCTGGTTAGGATTCACATATCTTGTTTGTTAACTTTTTGTCCCAGTTGCCTCCAGCATGTCTTTGTCTTTCTGTTGTGTTAGGTGGGTCAGAGGCTTTCAATCACTGTCAAATGAAAATCAAATCTGCTTTTCAAAGGCTTTATTCTAGAGACTCATGGCAGTTAGCAAAGAGTTTTGAATTTCAGGGGAGTCCTGTTTGTTCTTTTTTTCTAGTTGCCATACATTCATGTTCTGTTGATTTTCCAGTCGTACTGAATTTTTGGAACCTTTGTTGCCTTTTTTCTTTTGTGGCAATGAAGAAAAAAGGAGCATAAAATGCTTTTGTCAGTTTTTATGAGACAGTAAAACAAGTTGACATGCATCCTCCTTTGCACATCTTTTTCTTCAGGCCACCCTTGTGCAAGAGGACTTGGAGAAGACCAAAGAAGAGCTGAAGAACAAGGTGATGGTCGCCCACGTGCAGGAACCCCTCAACGCAGAGAACGAACATGACGAGAACGATGAGAGCAGCGCCGAGGCCAGTGCCGAGTTAACAGCTGCAGCCACTTATAAGGACCGCAGCGAGGAGGAGCGAATGACCGAGGCAGAGAAGAACGAACGCTTGCAGAAACACCTACTGGTGAGTCGTTGTGACCAGAAGGGTGAACCAGAGGTCAAACTGTTGAGCTGTTATACAAATGTTCAGTTTCTAGAAACAACCGTAGCAGTTTGAGCACTGCAGCTGGACAAAATGATGAAACCAAATGATGGAAAACGATCATGCTGACAGAAAGAGACCCAATATGAAAAAAAGAAACAGTTCTGCCATCATCATGTGGCCCGCCCAGTGCTTTTCTATAACAAATAGTTTGTTTTTCAACTTGCATTTTTTTGTTTGCTCTTGATTAATGATTTTAATATACAATTACTCATAAATGCAGTTTAAGGCTTATTTTTCTTTACAAAGGGTCCTCTATTAACAGAAAAATGCTACAAGAACATGTTAAAAACACCAAACACACAATTTACATCAGCGTGGCTCTGTAAGATGCCCCAAAATGTGTTGAAATTATTTAAAAATCAGGACATGCAGCCTGTCTGATAATGTATTTTTTCAACCTAAAAATGAATTTTTGTGTGAAATAAAGCTGAGGTTCTCACAACGTTTAAGCTGCTGTAGCAGTTTTGTCAGTTTGCTGGATGGAACTGTCTTTGCTGAATAGAGAAAGGTTTTTTGGTCCCACATTATCATCAACTACATTGAAGCTGATACCCTTTATATTTTTTATAAGATGTCCCCTGAACCGGGACCTCCATAGGTTTTCCTGCCTCCACACATGCTTTGATTTAAACAATTACTGTCATATTTAAATGCATTTATATCAAATAAGACACTGTAGCTTCCTCCAGTTTCAGTGTTTAGTTTGAACTGCTTTTCTATCAGTAGTTTTTCTATGGATTTAGGGTTTTTAATCTGCTCAGACAGTAATATTAATGACTAAACTGGGACCTATCTGTGTGTCTATGTTTCCAGACTTTGAGCTCAGAGTTGGCCAATGCTCGAGATGAGACCAAGAAAACGGTGAACGACATCATCCATGCGGAGAACATGAAAGCGGGACGCGACAAGTACAAAACCCTCCGACAGATCCGGTCAGGAAACACCAAACAGCGCATTGATGAGTTCGAATGCATGTGATTTGCACGTTCAAAGGCCCCCCACACTGCCTGGACTGCAGTCCTGCCTCACTTTAGCTGTTCTGCTCCTCCCAAACGAGTCCGACCCATTGTGATGCCGCTGAAGCACATGCTCAGATCTGGAAAATTCCTTTTAATTTTTAAATTTTAGAAAAGTCATTGGTGAAAAGGGACTTTTTTTTTTTTGTTTTTTTTGGTAGTCTATTCCTCACAAGGGGGTTTTATGTAGCATCTTAGCAAAGAGCTTCTTTATCCATTAATGACATAAAGCAAAGATTTTTACTTTTTTTTGTTTCCTCTAACAATTTTGCCATTGATTTTTATAGTATTATTTCAAAACAAAATCCTTGGAAACCGATGTTTAACAGCTTGTAAACAGGACAGTAAACGACCTTCTGTCACATGCATACAGGCTTCTTCGCCCCATGACACTTCCAGAAAGTTTTAAAACCAACTGCACTGCGGCCTTCACGTACAAAAAAACCACATACAGTGTATTGTATGAAATGTACGCATATATAAAGCAGTATTATTGTTTCTTCTGCAGATTTAGCATTTTTATGTACTTTTTCATCTGATTGCGTTCACCCTCTGCCAACTGTTACAAGTATCAAAGTATTTAACAAGCCACCTACAATGTGACATTAAAGATTTCCTTTTTATTTAGACTTTTTGGTCTGATTTGTTTATTTTTCTGCCTTAAGTCGGATTTTAAAGCTGAAGGTAAAAAGTTCACCTGGAGGAAAAAAAAGAGAAGAAGAAATACTACAATTGTGTCAGATTAGTCCTGCAGGTCAGACAATGGAATAAATAAACTGAACAAAGTTCTGCAAAGTTACTGTATGTTTAAAGAAATTATGCAGATTTAAGTTGTTTATTTTTTTGTCCGTTTGTATTAGGAGATATTTATGAAATATTCATGAATTGTGGGTAAAGTCATCTGTAAAGCATTGAAGCTGCAGTTATATCTGCTAAGATGCACATTTTTCTCATTTATAGGCTGAAATCACAAACATGCATTGCTCAGAAAATCTCGTTAGACATGCACTGGAAAGAAACGTTTACCTTTTAAAAACTGATCCAAAGCATACAGTCACACCAGGCTTTTTCCCCAATCCATGCATCTTTAAAGACGTTTGTACATTTGATTACATTTGTGAATGTTACAGTTGGAATTTCCAGATGTTAGTTATGCATGATTTAAAAAACAAAAAGGCACCTGAGAGGATATTTTTGTACCACAACACATCACAATCAAAGATGCATATTTTTTTTTCAAATGATGTTGCATTTTTAGAAGCTCACCACTGGGAGAGTAACAGGAGAGGAAAGCATGCAGCCGGGCCGCTCCTGGGACCCGACAAAACCACCTAAGCGGAAATGTTTGGGTCACTAAAGAATTCTGGGTATAAGTAAGAAAAAAAGCCTTCGTGTAAATGCAGTTCTCTTGTTTTTGACATCTGGAAATGTTCAAACTTTAATGCTTGTTGGTAAATTTGACAAAGTTTAAAAGAGTTGAGTTATTTTTGCTAGTTGGTAGAAACAAATATCCCTGGATATTTTCTTTTTTTTTTAAATGAAAGTATTTTTACATATTTGTACCAAAATTGGATTTTTTTTATACAGCCTGGACTCTGCTGCTTCTACTTCTTGTATCTGACATACGATTTAAAAACAAACAAATAAAGAAACAAAGGATTTTTGCTGTTTGACAGCTTTAAAAGGCTCGCAGTGTGTTTGTTATGATGCTAAACCACAGATGGCTAACAGGAGGCTAACAGTTTTTCTAGATATGCCAAATAAAAAGACCAGGCTAGTAAAGGTGCTTTCTTTTGTCTAACTGTGACATTATTTGCTGATATTGCTGCTCAGTAAAATCCACAAAAATTGTATCATTTTCTTCTGATGAACAGAGTTAACATGTGACTCTTAATTAAAAATGACCTTTTTTAGCAGAACATCTCCAAAATAGGAACACTGGTGTCAGAGGTAAAGCTCAAAGTAATTGTTTCTTCTTTTGTTTGTTTTTGCTCAGATTACTGATATGATCTTTGTGTCTTTTTTAACTTCATGCTGGTTAGACTTTTACTCCAAACCTCCCACTGGAAAAGGAGCAAACCAGTTTTAGCAATGCTGCATTGGCTCCAGTTCATCTTATTGTATTGAGAATTTCTGGTTCTTCTACTCACTCAAGCTCAACTTTACAGGCATTTTCCAAATATTCTTCAAAGGAAAAAGCCCCCTAAGTTTTTTTCTGAGTTGTCTCTTATTCTTACTCTAGGCCCGTGGACTGTGAATGCTTTGCAAACTTAGGCAAATGAAGATCAACTAAAGATATATTTTTTAGACCGGGTTCAATTAAACATGATTTGAGTCTCTATTTTTGCCAATTTTTACTGTAAATTTATGGTAAAGCACATTGTGATTGTATTCCTTCAAAGGTGCTTCATCAATAAATGTTTTTTATAGATTAGTCAAAAAAATATAGTTAAAACATAAAAAATAATGAACTTAGTGGAAGCAGATCATTTGAATGTAACATTTAAAGAAATGAAGTTTCTGTATTTCTTTGTTCCCTTTTGGGGTTGCTGGAGCTAACCCAGTTACTGTTGTGTAAAGATGGAGAACACCCTGAACAGATTGAAGGGCTTATTTCAAACCGACCTTTAAAAAAAAGGTACTTGACAGGAAGAGAACAACAACAAAATACTTCAGTGACTAATGCTGATAAGTTTTTTGTCACAGACTGTTCCAAAAGCCATTTTAGCCCATTATTTAAATTCAATTAAACAAACTATTCAGTAGGATGAATCAGCTTTTAGGCATAGTTGTTCTGGCTTTTTAAATTTCCTACTAGAGGACAAAAGATTAAACAAACGAGTGGAATAATGAATTCTTTGGTTGTATTTATAGAGCTTTACGTTTCTTTATATTTTTACAGGTGTGACAAAGCAGCCATCATTCTGGAGCACAATGGAATTTCCAAAAGATCCTTAGCAGATTTGACTCAGTTGTTTTTATGATTATTATCTTTTTTTTTTTTTTGTAGAGCAGGTTTAAAATAAACAGACATTCTCACAGGCAGAACTTGATACACTCAACTACGTTGTGGTTTCGTGTGTGAATCATAGATGGATCATATTTCTGTTCAAATTTCACAGCAAAATCTGCCGTTTTGTTTTTTCTTCAAGTTTATGAAATCATTCATTCACTTTTTTGCAATCATCACCAAGAACAGGAGAAGGGGTTATGTGACCCATAAACCAACCGTCATGTATTCTTCAGTTGATTTTTTTCTCCCTTTCTGTCCTTAGAAACAGGCTGAACTCGCTGTAAGCAAAACCTCTCAAAGCTGAAGAATGCGTCACACATTCTGTTCAGTGACACTGATTGAAATGGAACCTATGAGTCAAAACAGGATACGATCCTTTTGGTGGATCGTTTTTACAAGTGAAATGCTCACAACCATTCATTTGTCAGCGATGCCCAAAACTACAATTTCAAAAAACAGTGACAGCAAAAAAGGAGAAGAAGAAAAAGGAAGTCTGAGCCTCGCTCTACTGTGCTTCAAATTTCAAAATAAAATGTCTCCATACATAGGTGATTGCACACTTTTTTTTATCACGAAGGTCCTTTTTTATCCAGATGACATTGTCTTTAAGTGGAGTCTCTGTGTCTGGACTCAAAATTGTCTTCATTGAAATGTTTCGCCACAAGGAGCTTTATCAGTCTGAGTGGTGCTGGGTTCAACCCCCACATATATGTACTCCAATGTGCATATTCCCAAATCCTACACAATTCCATGCATTAAGCGAGAGGATTTTTGTGTTTATAGAACTTTACCATGAATGTTTTTGTTTGTTAGTCCAACTTTTGAGAAAAGTTGGCGAGAACAGTAACATAAGGAAACATTAAGTAACTGTGGTTGGGAAAAGTAACTCACCAGAGTAAACAGGTTGGACTAAATTCCTGTCCCATAAGCCTTCCTTGTTCTTTCCGGCAACTGTCAGAGTAGGAATTTTCAGATACAACATGTCATTCCTGTGTGATGACAGCGTGTGCTATAAAAATGTAAGCGATTTTTTTGTCTTCTAAATCCATAAGGTTGTGTTACTTTAAACAGCTTTTGATACAATGTGTTTTTACTGTAAGATTATATGGAATTTAGGGAAATAAACATTTTTAATTCCGAAATCCTTTCACTTAATGCCATCAATGATCAGAATTGGAGCAATACATTACATAAATAAAACACACTTTTTAGTTTGTTCCCCTTTATGTCTTTGTTAAAGCCTATAGAGCAACTCCTTTTGTTTGGGCCCAGCATTAGGCTTGCATTGTGTACACAGATTGATATCGCATTTTCTTGCATAATCAGAAGCGGAAAAGTACAGAGGGAAAGTTTAAACCCGTCACTGGAATGACAGGCCCTTTTTCCAACTCATGGACAACTTAAGTCTACGTCATTCTTCCTTTTGTAAAAATAATAAATAGAAGTCCACTTAAGTGCTTTAATGGAACTAAGCTGTTCAAAATCAACACAAAAATGTCACAAAAGAACTCATAGTACCGTGAAGGTCTTTGAATTTATGCTTGAAGGAGGTTTGTGAAATTGTTTTCCCCACAGAAACAGGGTCGTCCCCGCCAGAGAGTTCAAATTTAAACGTCTATATGACAAACACAAGAAGTGACAGGTGAGTAAACAAAATATAGTCTCTTTGGATTCGAAAACTGTCCCGGTAGATGGCAGAAAGCATATTCCTCAACAGTTCTAACAAAAAATAGCACTTTCTCTGAGCCATTGGTTATGCTGTGTGGCAACAACAAGGATCAGTTTGTCACAGAACTGTTTCAGGTACAATAAAATAAATCTTTTTTTTTTTTTTTTTTTACATTTTTGCAGAATGAAAACGAAATTTTATCCTTTTGCTCTGGCTAAAATTCATCAAACAGAGGAGAGTTTTTTGATGCATATACTGCATCTAATTTTCTCTTCTTATCGTTGAAAATCAAACTACCAGAAAAAAAAAAAAAAAACTGAAGACCACAGGGAGGAGGTGTTTCACATCTCGAACTTCCTCTGTGTTTGTGGTCAGAGTGGCTCAAAGACATGTTGAAATGGTTCAAAACTCTGAACTGCTACTTCGAGATAAGGCTGCAGTGACTCAATGAGTATTTGAAGTAGAATGACTTGGTTCCAAAGCCATGTAGTATAAAAATATATGTAATTTTACAGATTAAAACCAAAAATTTTTTGACATTTTGAAAAATTCAGCTTGTTTAGATGCTTCTGATCTGTAGAGAGTGCAATTTTTCTCTACCTACAGTAGATCAACCTTAAACTCTGAGCAAGCATTCATGTGCCAGTGATCAACCAAATGCTACAAGGGCGTTTTCAAAATTCTGCAGGGAAGGGAAACCTACACTGACGAGACAAAACCTCCTGCAGAGACAGTCAGCAAATGCCCGCCTTCAAATAGCATCACTTATTCAGAAAAATATGCCTTTTAATTCGAATTAGAATTCATTAAGGACCATAGTTGCAAAATATGTCGTGTGAAGGCTCTGAGGAAGACGCAGTCTCTGGTGGTCTTCACCTGTGGTGAGGTGCTGAAAGGGAGCTTTCATTGTATCCTCGAATTAAAGCACAGCTGTAGCTTCTACTCAGTACTTTTAAAACTGTTTAGATCAGAGGTCTGGAGCCACATGTGGCTCCTTTATCCCTCCTTTTTGGCTCTTTGGCTTTGAAGAAAAATGTGCAAATAGTTTAAATAAATAATGGATTTGTAGTTTTGGCTGATATGATTCAGTCAATTGAGTTCTGGCATTTAAGTTTTAGAGTTGTCAGTTGTAAATGTCAAAATAAATTGATAGTAAAATGTTTAATGTACTGAGTTATTGTTAGAATAAGCTTAACCCCATGACATCTTTTGATGCAAATATGCAGTAAATATGCTGCTCCAAATTTACCTTATTTTAGAATATACTAGAAAGCAAAAACATCTATTTTTTCATTATTGCTGGAAATAAATTCAGGCGTCGAGGGTTTAAAGCATACTCTCCTGCTGCACAACAGCTGGTGTTCAGAGGCAAAGTTCATTACATTAACATGTGTAACCTATAGATTTTTAGATTCCATGCCAGTGTTGTCATGTTTGTTTGCTATTAAAAAGAGAAAAACGTCATAATAATAGAAAATTGCCACGTTTGATTTGACTTTCTTGCATTTTTAGTAAATCTACTGCAGAATAAAGGACTTTATATGACTTAGGGTGTGTTTTATTTTGAAAGGAATTTGAATGTTCTACTGTCAAAATACTACAATAAATGCTGTTTTATTTCATGTTCCATTTGCTTGTGTTTAACAGTTAAACTGGGCACATTTAGTCAAATTTGTATTTTGTAAAATATATTTACTGTTCCTGTCCTCCCCTTGACTTTTTTTTTACTGCTGACTTTTGCACATGTAAACCTTGTCTTTTAACATACATCAAAGGTTTGTGAATAATGCAAATCTTTGTTTTATTGTATGTTATTTACTGTTTTCTTTATGTTTTTTGGTGTATCTAAATGAAGATTTGGTCATTTTTGTGATTTTAGCGTGAATTCACCCATTAATGGGCTTGTTAGCAAAAGAAGTGATAGATAAATCAATAAATGGCCACAAAAATATAAATAAAGTGTATTATTCTTAACAGTGAAGTTGCAGTCTTGCTGGGTTTTGGTTGGTAACAAACTGACCCACATGGCTCTTTTATCTTGGCTTACGCAGTTAACTGCTTCACTATTGTACTTTCACCATCACCTAAATTTGTTGCTCTTTTTTCTTTGCGACTCCATCCCTCTTCTTCCTCTTCTAATCCCTGCCTTTTTTTCTCTCCCTTCAACTTAACAGCTTTAGCCTGAGCAAACCATTGTGCTTCCTCCTCCATGTTTGACAATTGACACACCTAACACACCTATTTGTTTAGTTCCTCTCAAAAGGCCCTTGTCTTTCATTCTGCAATGTAAACAATTTTTCAGTCTCTGACTGTGCCTTTGTTTGCATTTCTAATGTGTTGCCAAACACTTTCTTCACAATTAAACAGCTTTTTGTTCGACCTGAGCATGAAAAGCTTTTTAGTATTTGTTTAATTGGTGCTGTATACACACTTACCCCTCAAAAGTGTGATGGTTGCAAGAGATTTTCAAGTTTTGGACACACTTTCAGCTTTAAGGTAAAGACTTTGAGCAATATTAGCAAAAGCTGTGGCAACTTCTAAACATTAAAAAAAAAGGAAAACTTTTTTCTTACCTCACTAATGTTGTCTAAAATAGAACTGTGGAAACCCCCACTCTTTCAAAAGAAATGGTAGAGCTAAAGGTTAAGAGAGAACGGAGTGAGAAAAGGTCTGCAGAGAGGAAAGAGCATCTTCTGCTGCAACATACGTGAGGGTTAAAACTATAAACTCTATCAAAACCTAATAGAAGTCTTGAGGGCAAAGAGGACATTCTACGAAAGAGGAGCCTCATAGATGAAAGCATCTCAACTTTCAGAAATTCCTAAACAACAGGGAAAGTTGTGCATGTGACAGGATGCGTGTTTTTCCTCTTTTTTGGGGGGCGAGGATAAAAAGTGTCCTTTTCCTTACAGGTCCTTAGTCTGACACAAAAAAAATCCCCAGCTCGAGGTGACATCCAGATAAGCTTTCCTTTTTTAAAAGAAAAAGTCATCGTTCTTGTTGTTCTGTCTGAAGCTGTTGGGTGCTGCACCATATTTCTGGCAGGCGGGGTCCCGCTGCAGCGGCAGGGGGGGAAGTTTGACAAACAGCTCATGTTGTAGTGACCCAAAGTGATATGAGGAAGTTACAGACAAGTGCAGTGTGCTCTCTGCCTGCCAGTTATTTTTGTTGCTCATTTTACACTAAACGAAAAACTCAGACAACTATTTTACTTAACGAACATTAAAACAGACAAACGTAAAAGTTAAAATGCAAACAATCACATCTGATAAATGAAAACTTGTGATGGGGTCATTCGGAGGCATGTAAATGGAAGATCTCTTTCTCTATGCTTTTTCTGTTAAAGTTTTACCTCTACATAATTAATGAGGCAGATTAAAAAAAAATGTTTGTAATTCTTGGAAAAACAAAGTCCAAACTGTGGTGAGAAACTGCTGAATGTGTCTCAGCAAACCATTATCTAAAAACCTGCGAGCCTCAAAACCTTCAACGGCATTTCACAACTATGACATGTTGACACTTTATTTCCACATATTTCCTGAGAGCGAGCTTTGCAGTTATCTTCCTTGTTTTGACTTCCTCTTTGCTGCATTGAAGCTCAGTGGTCAAACGAATTGTCTTGTGCAGTGTGTCATCACTGTGAAGAGTGGTAAGAGGAGATCGCCACGTCTCGGGCTCTTCAGGAGGTAACGTCTTTGAGAAAATGTGTGCAGGGTTTGTGCTTGGAGTGGAATAAATGTCTTGTTTTTTTGTTTTTTTTCCTGCAGGGCCGTCAAGCTTCTCAGATCAGGCCCCCCACTTAGTGTATTTGACAAGCTGAGTTGGACACTCTGTCTCTGTGAGTGTCAGTTTGTCAAATACCCCAAGTGAGGTGTCACTTGTCAACACGTGAAGGCCACGCCGCAGGCCGAATGGACAAGCTACAAAGTCCCCGACACACCCAAATCTTTGGTTTGAATCTGAAAAGGCTTTTCAGGAGATGCAAGAGGAACTTAACCAGGTCTTTTATGCAACTAACTCTAACAAAGGTTTACGTCTGCTAAGAAAAAGTATATTAATTCTTAACATTAGACTGAGTTTTTGAGTATGAATTAAAAAAACGTGTTTAAAATCTCCACATTGATACGTTTCCAGATTAGGAATAGCCTGAAAAGGAACTTTAATATGTTGTGGATTATTTATTTCTGTGCTAAAACATGATGTTAACCTTCTTCTACTGCCTTTTTGACGACATTTGGGAGATATTTTTTCAGATTTTCTATTATTCTTACAAATTATGTGTGACAATTAGCCAAAATACATGAGTATTAAAATGTCATTTTGCTAGAAGTATTGATTTGAAAGCAGAAATGGTCTATGGTTTACAGGACTCTAGAGTATCTTTTAAGTTAAAGAAAACACTGGTTCCACTGCTTTCAATTTTTTTTTCTTTTTCGACACTCAAATTCATAGTTTTCTCATTTTAATCACATTAAAACATTTTCAAATGCACAGTATCAGATTGGAATGCACATCCTATGCAGGTTGCAAAAACTTAAATTGGATGTTTGGAGTACTTTGCAGCTTGAATGCTCCCATGCGATTGGGGTATCAGTTTCAGAGACTTTTCCAATTTGCCTTAAATCTTGTTTGAATTACACTAAACATAGTTAAAAAGAAAAGACACGGGGTGGAATCAGCTTTGATCTATTTGAGAACTAAAACAACATTTTGCAAAAAACAAATGCAGACGTTTAACTTGAACTTTCACAAAGTTCCTCCAAGTGTTACCCTGTTCAGTCAGTTTAGTCTAGCTCCCAAGGCTTTTAGAAATGTTTTTTAAAAATCAAGATTTGACTGACTCAAATCCACTCAAACAAGCCTGTCTATTAAAGCAGACATAATATGCATTTTATTCAAAGGCTGATACTGTTTCCTGAGCTGTATGTGAAATGTTTTTGCAACTTCCTTTGGTCCAAAATGACACAGAGACACTTCAACAATTCCCTTTTTTTGGCAGTTGTTTTGTACATTGCAGTTTAAAGTGGTCTGTGTGAGGTGTAAGAATCCGCTGCTCTGCGTTATTGACCAAGCTGGAGATTTTTCTTGAAGAACACAAAATAATAGATAAATAAAGTGTTCATTTTTGCAAATATCTCAATAAAAATGTAAGTCTGAGTCACAGCCTCTCACTGAGAGATCAGACATAAGAACGGCATGTATGCACAATCCCCGCTTGCACACTTCCTGCACACAAACTGTCTTCTATTTGAGGACAGACTGGTGACCATTCAAACTGCTCAAGCCTGATGTGAGGAAAGGCGGATAGTTTTCTGTATCATGGCTACTCTCTCTATGTTTTTGATGCCATATAAAAGGAATTGAATATCAAGATGTCCTGTTTTTTTTTTAACAGACACTGACAGGTTGATGCAACTTTGTAGGTTTTTGAGTAGGTCTAACTCAACTCATTTAAGTCCTTCCTTTTTTTGCACCACTCAGCCTCTGAATCATCTCTGTAAAGTCGTATCAGTCAACCTCAGAGCAACATGTGAGGTGATGAGGTCGATCAGGGGTATGTAGATGGAAGATCTATTTCTCCCTCCTTTTTCTTTGATGTTTTCACCTCTACAGAATGAATGGTGCTGATTAATAAAAAAAATATTTTTTTGAATATTTTTGGAAAACAATTGCAGATTTTTTCTTCCCAGGTCTTGTTGTGAGCCTCTGAATTTGACATTTTCTGTTAAACTGAGCGCACATCTTTTCTGTTTTTTTTTTTTTATATCGGTTAGTCAGAGATAAATGTTTTCTCTTGAAAACAAAAAGAGCGCATGACTTAAATAATTTTTGAGCAGAAGGCACTTCCGGATAAACTTTTGATTTGATCCTTTTTGAATTAAAATAAGTACACAGAGCTTGATGGAAGCACATTCTTGCTTTTGTTGAAACTCTATGAACTCTATGAAACTATGACAAGAATCTGTACAAAAAATATACATTGGGAATTTTTATCAATTAAATACCGTGAAATAAAAATGTTTCTATGGAAATTTAAATGTTGTTTCCCAATAAACAGAAATTCTATGAAGATGAAAACGTAAATGCATTTCTCCACGTCAGTTTCACCTCAAGCATTTCAGAAAGCTTTAGTGGTCGCAGTTTCTCCACATTCAGAAACCTCACAGCCTCCAAACGACGAGTCTGAAGGATTGATTTCATGGGAAAAACATTCCCATTGGGCCTTCAGAGATTGGATTAGAGGGTAAATGAAATCACCAAATGGTATTTACTGCTCCCTCAAGGTATACGGGCGAGCAGTGGATCTTTGAGTTGAAATGTGGATTTTTAACAATTGTCTTTTAATTTTGTTTTTTAACAAAATTTGTTTTTTAAATAAAAAACAAACATCCTTTTAAGCCCTGGCTTAAACAGCACTGTGAAATCAATGTCTTTGAGAATTGAGACTTTTTTCTGGTAAGTGTTCATCTTTGCTACACTGCTTCAGGCACAACACTGGCTTTTCTTTTAGGACAAACTTCCTCATGAACCCAAACAGTTTCCAATTTCCTGTTTTTTGGCTTTGTTTTTAGGCCTCACATTTCTTTTCTCCGTTGTGAGTGCACATGCAAATAACAGACTGCAGCTCTGTAAATGTGCACTCACAACGGAATTGGAAAAAAGGGAAAAGGTACAGGCAAAATGATACGGTGCATGTCTGGTGTAAGACGAGTGACGGCGGTGAACACCCTGTTCTCATTTAAGGGACATCTTTTGCTCATTTATATGTGATAACTTTGGTCATTCAAATTATAAAATGTATTTGTGAACTCTAAAACACATTTTGGTGACTCTGTGGTAATAATTTGCAGCAAAAATCTGTTGAAATACTTATGACAGATCCTGCAGTCAAAGCTGCTCATTGCTTTCATAATAAACAATGGATTAGTAGGTTAAAGTGAGGACATTTTTTTTCTTCCACAGCTAGTCTTTAAAGACCCACTCTGATCATCTTTTGATCGATTATAAAAGCGTTTTTTTCAACTATGAGTGTGCCGTATTTAGTCCCCCCCCAAAAAACCTGTTTTCGACAACAGACTTTTGCAGAAGTTCATCAGAAATTTGCCTCTGAGTTATAGGTGGGTCTGTTAGTGAGGAGCAACCCCACCCCCCTTTCCCTCCCTTTGTTGAGAGCTCAGAGCAGGAAGCTTGTGGCCCACCTAATTTATTTTTTACATCACAAATTAGCTTTCATTATAACTACATTTTTTCATCTGCTCCTGATTCGTAACGATTCGAATTAAGAATTACTCTAGAAATGCAATTTTGAGCTTAATTATCTCAATACACGTCCTCCATTATGAGAAAAATACTACAAAATCATGCAAATACACCAAAAATAACATGAGTGGGTCTTTAAGCTTTGCTTGCAGTCGGATGAAACTCAAAGCATGAAGAACAAAAGGAGGAGAATGTCCACAAAGTAATACTCAAACAATTGTCTGATTTGACTCTTTGCTATAGGCATTGCATGAAGTTAAAAATCATCTATAATGTGAAAAACAAAAATATTAATTAAACAAGGATAATAGCACCATTTTTTATATGAATGAGTGAGAGATCCTGCTCTAGATCAGGGTGATTTTTTTGTGTTTGGATGTGTTGCAGCATCAGAAGCATTTTTCTTTCACAGCTTCTTTCAAACATGACCTTAACAGCGAGAGATGTCATCATGAAACATGTTGTCTGACAACAATAACTATTGAGGCAAATAGCACAACCTTGTTAAGACTCTGTTAAAACCCATTTTTAGCAATTGCACTTAAGCAACACTCACTCACAATGACAGGTTGAATGCAAATGACACTTGTTAGAATGTTGTTCACTTGTCTGGGTTTGGTTAAAAGCGAGTTCTGCATGAGAAAATCTCTACAAAGGTTTCAACTACTGGAAAAAGTTGGGAAAGTGTCCGGAAATTCACTACACTGGAAAAAAGGAATCTTAAGAAATAAAATAAGTCTTATTTTCTGTCTTGCAAGAAAGATAATCGTTTGAAGAAAGTTTTTTATAAGCAAAATAATCATAGTTTGAGAAAACATGTCTTAAAGACTAGAATTTTTTATAAAAGACACATCTTTGTTAAGAGAGTTTTTTCCCATACTGGCAGATTTGTTTTTGTTTATTCAAAGGAAATGTTTCAAATTTGAAGAATTTTTGATCTGTTTCTAGATGGCCTGCTTTTGCATACATTTTTGCTTTTCCTTGCAAAATGCTCAGCTTTGACAAAATGATTTTTACTGTGTTCAAAAGTTTTATCAAAATAATAAAATAAATATATCTGGGTGCAGGAAACCTCCCCAAAAACGCTTTGCAAGACAAATAGCTCATCTCCAGTTTTACTGTCACCAAATACTGTTGATAGAAGTACGCAGCACATGTTGGTCAATAAATAAATGATTGTTTTCTTTTATTGAAGACAGAAAACAAGGGCAATAAAACCAAAAAAAACAAACCGAACTCCTTCAATTCCATTCCAGGCTCAAAGGCCGCTTCATTTAAACACAAAAAAAGACACACAAAAAAAGGAGGTTTGTGGAGGACCTAAGTCCAGGAGAATGCTTTGGTGGCAGAAACCTAAATTAACATCAGTTTTAAAAGAAAAAGAGGGATATGGGGGAATTGTGAACTAAAGTCTGCACTACAGTAAGCTTCTCATGTTTAAAAAAAGCAAAGCAACCAGTAATTTAAGGGTGTGTCTTTATGGATGAAAACATCTGCTAGAAACTGAGAGTTTCTATCACAGAGCTGACATGGTGAGCTTTGATTATTTACTTTGAATGCAAGTGAAAACCACAGTTAAAATTCTGTGAAAAAACATCATGGATCTTATTACATTGAAGCAGACGTTACTATGTTAATGTAAGCTTTAATGTTTCCTGTTTCCTGCCATTTTCTGCTCTAAAAAGTACTAACAGCAGACAGTAGTTTGCATGACATGAGAAATGTTTGCATGAACAACAATTTTGCCTGCGTCCTCGGTGTCAGCCGAACGTGTCATGCAAACACAAGCAGGTGTACAGCCTTGCTATCTGTTACTGCTAAGGTTTTTTCTTTTTTCTCCTTTTTTTGTTTTGTTCTTCGCTCGGTGATCACACCCCTTCAAGTTCTGTAAGTTTCTTTGAAAGTGCACAGAAGGACAGGATTAATCCTCTCTCAAAGGTCAAAGTGTGGAGTGACATCAAGGGGAGTGAGGGCAAAACATCATCGCTTGCGAGTGTTTTTGTGCTGTCAGAGTCCTTAGTGTGTATCTACAGTAATTATCCAGAACGGGCAGTGTTGCTATTTGTAACAAGTAATCTAGTTTGCATTCTCCAGTGCCTTTTTAGTATTTGTATCCTTCTAATTCTGCAGCATATAAATGTGGTTGCCTCACAAATTGTGCTTTGAGGTCATTTCATTAAACTACTACATATTGAAGTATTTCTCAGGGGTCTGTGACTCCAAAGTGCTTTGGTCTTTAAAAGAATGTGAATTACCATCTACACATATTGTCTTTTATCTTATTACTTACAAAGGATGAAAAATATCCTCATTTTTTGCAACACCTACAAAAAAAAGTGTAAAATATCGCCTAAAGATAAAAGTAACTGAATAAAAATGACAAAGTAATAACTTAGCTAGCTTTGTTTTCACCTGTAGGCTATAGGACAGAACTGGGAGAGCAGTTTAGATCAGGGTCTCGTATATCGTGCCACATGACGTACATGTTAACAGAAAGGAACCTGTGGACAAGAAGCATTTCCCTGAAGTAACATGGGTCATATCGATCTGCGTTTGCATCGGGAATGTACAGTCCAGCTGTTTTTACTCCCAAATGGGCTTCTGGATGAAGTCCAGCCTTTTCCAAGCACATTGCCAAGTACACATCATCGATGGGGAGAAGGGGGATGGAGAGTGACATGTTGTACATGATCAAAGCTGAATATCCAGACAAAAGAAAGCCTCCACCACCGCAGTAGGCAGGGTATAGTCTAGAATTGTGCACTTGACGTGGTATGTAATATTTGCTTTCTTTGCTTCGAATGGGCCTCGCCCCCTTGATCACATCACCAGCATAGAGATGCTTGCTTCCATTATTGTCTGGCAGGTTTTTGAGATACAGAATCATGTTGTCGGTGTTAGCAAAGACATCATCGTCTCCGTTTAGGAGGAAGCGAACATGAGGGCAGTTTCTCTCCATCCATTCCAGGAAGAGTACCTGCTTCAAGGTGAGGTTGAAGAAGGAGTCGTTAAAGTCCCACTGGAGAATGTCGTTGTACTTGCGTTGCTCCAACGCTAGAAGTCTGTTCAGCCTTTTCTTGTTGTAACCAGTGTCTTGTGTTCCGGAGATGAAGAGCCTCCGGATCCACACTCCGTTCTGAAATCTCTCTCGGGCCCAGGTGTTACGCAGCACCTCTCTGCGGTCGTAGTTCACAGGTGAACTTTTAACCACCAGGAGCAGAAAGACATCTGCAGAACCCTCAGGTCCCCCGCATTTGCGCGGACTATCCAGCAGCATGGGGAAGTGCCGACACTGCTGATAGTAAAGGAAGTCTTTTATATGATCAGGTAGGGTGCTGAAGCCTGGGATGCTTTCAACAGAATTGTCCCTCACGCATTCAGGCCAGAAGTACTGATTTTTGAGTTTTTCATTGGTCACCGTTGTGTGCCACTCATCTGCATCACGCACACTTAAATGAGTTTCAGAGAAATCCTGAAAGAGTCCCAGATAAACAATAATGCCAAGGGCAATCATCACCACAACGGCTGATGTCACGGAGGCTTTATTCGTCATGATGTTCCCGGTCAAAAGCCTAAAGTGACAGAAAAAGATCTTTAATATGTTTATCATTTCAGGTCTTGGAAATCAAGTAGATTATCTTACCAACAGTCTACTGAAAACCAAATAAATCCCACATGGAAACATTTTAAAAGCACAAATTTAACCCTTTAGGGGTGAGTCTAAAAACCTTCAGCAGCATAATTTAACACTACATTCTTTTGACAAATGTAACCTTTCAACCGTTTACACAATTTACATACCGTATTTTTTGCACTTAAAAATCTTTTTCTTTTTTTTTAATTACAGTGTACTTTATAATCCGGAGCGCCTGATAGATGGATTAATTCTGTCTCTGGGATTCATGGAAGAGGAGTGAACTGTTAATTTGATTTAATGTTTTTTTTTTTTTCATTACAAGTTGCAAACAAGTTTGGGTGTTATTGTGAACACGCTAACGTGGCTAACAAGTTGCGATGTCGGACTGTGTTTTTTTTTTTACATGTTACTGACAAAGTTGGGAGTTAGCGTAGTCACAGCAACGTTGCTTTTTGTTGTAGCCTGATATTTCAATGCTGTTAACAAGTTTGGGAGGTACAGGCATTGGGAATATGCTAAAGTGGCTAAAGCTTTCTAATGTGGCTAACCTGTAACAAACAAGTTCTGGAGTTTCTGTAAACAATCTGACTGATGGCCCTATGGTTTAGGAAATGCGGTAGGCTAATTCCAACAGATTCTGAAACAGACAGAAGTAGCCTTGTGATGATATGCCACACTTTACTGTGGTTTTGTGTTGCATATCAGTGCAAAGCCCATTAGCAACTTTGTGTCAGAATTGATTGATTGTAAATGATTGAGGAGTTACCCTGTGTCAAAGAGCGTATGCTATTTATGTATGACCAGTGACATCTCTATGAATTTAAAAATGTGTATGTGTATTTGAACGCATACTCTTGGACCATATTTTCAAACAGCAGTTAAAACTCATCACTTATCAATAGATTTATCCTACCTTTAATGCTGTGATGCACATCTGATTAAAAATAACATATGATTCTGCACCTGATGAAAGGATACCAGATACTGTAAGGAAACTAGTACACTATGAAACTTCCTTTAATATGAAGTAAAACAGGATAATCAAGAATTTGTAACTGGCAGAACAATAACCAGGCTTATTGTATTTAACATATTTAAAAATAGTCACAACGACATCGAAAGTTTTTTTTTTTTTTTACCCCTGGAGAAAATGCCCTAATCTCTATAATTCTCAATAAAACTTCATAGCCTCATTGTTGGTTTCTATGACAGGTTATTAATTATCTTGCCATCTGCAGTTACTTCACCACTCTGTCATAACATGAAGTCATGCAAGAAGTTGTTCATGAGTACCAGCATATGATGGAAAAAGTATGGCGTCATTGAAATGACACGACAGGTCTGATCTGAGGAGGCAGCTAATGAACCATCTGCAAAGCTCGAACAAAAAAAACCAAAAAAAAAAGAACAATTTCAGTGAAATCAATGACAAAAACTGTTCTAAATATTTTTGTTACTTTTTTGTTGGAAGATAAAAATGTTATTCAATTGGATACTATATCAAACAATCGTTTAATTTACAAGTAAAACAAGGCAACAGCAAAACAGATCCATAAAGGAGATGAGTTCATTAAGTTTGTTAACTATTCATACAAGTGTGTGTGCTTGTCTTGTTAGACACACAAAACACACACCTAAATATGTGTGTGTGTTTGTGTTTCAGTCATTAGGTAAAAACACTACAAAGCACAGGTGATCAGTTCAATCTGAATAATGGGTAAACAATACATTATAGAACACCCAATAATCGTGCAAAATCAAATATTAGTTCTTACCTAAATCTGTTCATCGTTCAGAGCAGTCAGCACTCCGACAAACACTCAGCACTCAGACAAACGGCTGGTTGTTAGAGTAACCGTGACAGTGTGGCTGATATACGACTTTCTCTTGCACTTCTTTTTTTTCCTGTGGGCGTGGCTTTGCCAGGTAAGCAGTGTAACATTCTCAAAATGGAGCCATATTATATATATTTATTATCTAGCAATATCTAATACATACAACCCTTCACATAAGTTCAAACTCTGGCATAGTTTGATGACATTTCATTGCAGAAGTTATTGAAATTCAGTGTCAAAAGCTGCTTGAAGAGGCAGACTGGCTCACATGTGTTTGATTCTGCAACCAGGCTGCTCTAGAACTTTTACTCTGCTCTGCAATGCTGGCATTTATTTTTACAGTGATCTGTGCTTTTTTTTTCTTAAAACACGTTATTGTGGCATTTTTCTCATGATGGAGGACACATATGAAGAAAATGAAGCTTACAACTGCATTTCTAAGTATTTGTTGATTCAAATCATTGTGAATCATGAGCAAATTCAAAAATGCATTTGGAAAAAGCATGAAATTGTGATCATTGACAACGTATAGAGAACTGAACTGAGCATGTGCGACGTCGCTAGTAGAAAAGGATCTATATCTGGTCCCAACCACATGAAATTAATTCAGTCACCATTTTTCCACAATATGTCCATGTTGGAACCAGGCGTCCTCCCTAAGCCGTGATTGGTCCGTCTTGGTCTACATTTCTGTGGCAATCATTCTCTCCAGTCAGTATTAGTGAAGGCCACACCCCCTCCACTGAAGGTGGGCTTAGGAGAATCTGTCAATCAAACATTTCAAACATTTACTTTTATTGAGGCATCTGATTGTTCAGTTTATAACTTGAATAACTTGCACTACAGCAAACGTATTATGAAAAAAAATTCATTAACAAAAAAATGTTCAAAAGATTCTAGCAGAGCAAGAATGATTTTTCTGACAAATAAAATGGCTGAGTAATAGCTGCTTCTTTCTCAACAGAAGTCTATGGCATTTTGGCTTTCTGGGACTAGCGAGTTTTTCCTGTTTGGAACAAAAGGGTTGCTGAATCCAGTTCTCATTTAAAGCCAGTGGTTGTGACGTAACAGTGACTATGGCAAGCCACAAGCTCCGTGCTCCAGAATGATTCCCATACTAATGCATTCACTTGGAGACAAATAGATCCATGTACATTTTTTTTCTTTGCCTGTGCTGGCATCTTTGCATCTTTGCAGCTGGATAGCTCCAATATAGCTCGCCATTTTTGTTGCACTGCTAATGCTAGGTTGGGGGTGTTTAAGAAAAATCCTAATAAATCTTACTTATTTAATATTGAAGGGAAACTCTATAATTTTGTTCTAAAAATATTTCAAATAACATTTCAATGCCTCTTTGTTGGAACGTATGATCTTCAGATGATACAGTAAATTATGTTAGGACAGAATTAAAAGTGGAAATGTTTTATTTATTTATAATATTGGATGTGGTTTAATGTACAATTAACTGTCAAAATATATTTTCAATCAGTAAAAAATTCTTAACCCAAACCATCTTGAGGACTTGACTTCTTATTTTTATAAAACTAAGGTACTTTTTTTACAATTTATATAGAAAAATGCATAATAATCCATTAAAATAGATAAAAGAAAATGACCTTTGAACTAAATAAAGTCATTTTGTAAAGTTTACTCGAAAGAGGAAGTTGGGGAAAAAAAAAGATGAAACCGATGTTTCCTTTGAACACAAGGTCTATTGTGCAATGTAACATTAAAGATGAAAATTACTTTGAATATTTTTAGTTCACAAATAACTTTCAGAACACGAGGAAGCTTCCAGAGCGTTATGAATTCATCCTTTCAGTTTAACTTTTCATCTGACCTGACTTTAAACTTCCTCGTGTTCTGAAAGTTATTTGTGAACTAAAAATATTCAAAATAAGTTTCATCTTTAATGTTACATTGCACAATAGACATTGTGTTCAAACGAAACATCGGTTTCAACTTTTTTTTTCCCCAACTTCCTCCTTCGAGTAAAATGTAATCACCTCTTAGAATGTTTTTTAAAAGGGATTTTAGTTTAAAGAACCAGACTTCCTATAAAGACCTACTGAGCTTTTAAGGAATGGTAAAATAATACGTAAGGCTTGCATTAAAAAAAACAAAAAAAACATTTGTTGTAACAAAGACATTTAGACATGATTTTTTTATTCAGATGAAAATGCACATATATCCATCACACTATGGGATACCTTCACCTATTTTCTTACATCACCGTTTTTTGTTTTTTTTTAGATTTACAAAAAAGTGACCAAATAAAAACATTTAATTAACTATTCAAAATGCTAATTTTCTACATTAATAAATATACCTGCTTCCATCGCCGTTTTTTGTACAAAACTTGCAACATTTTGCTAAACTACGAGGTAGTAAAGTTCAGCACATTCAGACAAACATTGCACATTATTTAAAGTGTCACAGATTTTTTTTTTGGGTAAGGATTGTGTTGAAAGCCATTTTTACCATAAATAAATAAGCTTCATTAAAAAGCTGATATGGTGTCAGAAAATATAAGTCTATCAATCATTAGAAAGCAGTGTTTTCACTTGGTATTTGTTTCCACAGCCCTAATATCTATATTTCATTAGTGAGTGAGCAGTTAAGATGCGGCTCGTGTAAACTTTGCCACATTACGTACATGTTGACTGAGAGGAATCTGTGAACCAGAAGCATATCCCTGTAAAAGCAGGGGTCATACTGATCAGCTTTTTTGTTGGGAATCCGGAGTCCAGCTGTTCTGATGCCTAAATGGTGTTTTGGATGAAGTCCGGCCTTTTCCAAGCACATTGCCATGTATACATCGTCAATGGGGAGAAGGGGGATGGAGCGCGACATCTTGTAAATGACCGAAGCTGAATAGCCAGACAAAAGGAAGCCCCCTCCTCCGCAGTAGGCGGGGTATGAGTTAGATTTATGAACCTGTACAGGTATGTAATATTTGCTGTTTTGATTTCGGATCGGTCTGGGGTTGTAGATCACGTCACCAGCATAAAGATGCTTGCTTCCATTATTGTTTGGCAGGCTTTTGAGGTACACAACCATGTTGTCGGTGTTAGCAAAGACATCATCGTCTCCGTTTAGGAGGAAGCGAACATGAGGGCAGTTTCTCTCCATCCATTCCAGGAAGAGTACCTGCTTCAAAGTGAGGTTGAAGAAGGAGTCGTTAAAGTCCCACTGGAGAATGTCGCTGTACTTGCGCTGCTCCATTTTAAGCAGTCTGTTTAACTTCTTCTTCTCGTAACCGCTATCCATCGTTCCTGAGATGAAGAGTCTCCGGATCCACACTCCGTTCTGAAGTCTCTCCTTGGCCCAGGTGTTACGCAGCACCTCTCTGCGGTCGTAGTTTCCAGGTAAGCTTTTGATGACCAGGAGCAGGAAGACATCTGCAGAACCCTCAGGTCCCCCACATTTGTCTGGGAGGTCCAGCAGCATGGGGAAGTGCCGGCAGCTTTGATAGTACAGGAAGTCTTTCAAATGGTCAGGTAAAGAGCTGAAGCCGGAGATGTTGGTGACTGAATTGTTCCTCTCACATTTTGGCCACGAGTTGGTATATATAGCGCTTCGGTTGGCCGACCTTGTCTCATTCTTTTGCTTCCTTACATTGATTTGAAGGAAAGTGGGTTTTGTGCCAACAAAAGGCTCAAAAAATGACAGGTAAGCAGCTACAAAGCACACTGTGAAAACCAACAGGGATGCTTTGGTGGAAAGTTTATACTCCATGACGTGTTTGAAGAAATTTCTGCAGGGACACAAAAACAGTCGCATCAGACATGACCCTCTATGAAACGTCTTCATACAGCTTGCAAGATAAATAAACTCAAACTTATTAAGATTGCATAAAAAAGTGATTTAAGACCATTTTTGCAAAGAAAAAAAAGCACCTTTATAATTAGTTTATCTTAACAAGCGTTATCATTTAAAAAGAAGATCTAGTTTAAGTTCTAGTCTTGTAACTGCTGACTACCAGGAAATATTCTTACCGTAACTCTTACTTAAAAAAAGTAGTTCCTTACTTGGTAGTACTGAAGAGCAAATGTATACCTTTAAATGTCAAATATTTGTTCAACTACGTAGGGAAACTACTCCAGACTTCTTTGCTTCATGACAAAAATCAAGTTACATTTGCATTTAATGTATTCCAAACTTTTTGTTAGAGGTTTGAAAAAGAGATGAGAGAACAAAAAGTACAACATTTCACAACTGAGATAGAACTTCTGCCCAGTCAAACCAGAGACGTAATCAGCAACTGCCCTGTTAAAATCCTTCACACTAAGCATTTTAGCTCTGAGAAGAAATACAATTTAAATCCAACAAATTGGTTTAATTGTGAGCACTTCAACAATCGCAATGGGAGGGAGATCTCCTTAAAATGAAGAAGAACCAGAAAGTTGAGATGCCAGACTCAGTTGAAGAGTAAAGCTACTCACTGCTACAAATCTAAATTAATTTGTTTTATTTTGCACTGAGACAATCTTTCAAAAAGAGCAGCAAAAAGACTTTGTTTTGCAATTTAGTTTTTTTAAGTGTCAATTTAAGGCTGAGATAAAGGAGAAACCAACTTGAAAACAAAATAAAGTAAATTCAAATTTGAATTTGCAGCAAAATCAGCTTAATCAACGAAAACACTTCTTTAGTGACAAAGCATTTTACAGAAACATCACATCTAATTCAAACTGTTCTTACTTCAATAAAATTTTACATAAAAGTTAGTCTTTGAAAAATAATAATGATTAAAGTACGTTAATTGAAAACAGAGAAAGACTAAAAAATGCAGATACGCTTTTCATATCAATTAAAACCATTTTGTTTTTAAAGATAACTCACCTTAGCATTGTGTCAGAAAGCTGCTTTCAGCTTGAAAACGTTCACATTTCTGAGGTGTTGAGTGGGAGGCAACGTACAAGCGTGTCTGGTTGCGTCTTACCCTGGATATGGTCTTTCAGGCAACCCCTTTCCTCAGTTACGACTCGCTTTCTCAGTACTAAGAGAAAAAGCAAACGAACTTGTTAGACTTTGTTGAAAATGTATGATCTGTTACAGCTGGCTGATTTTTCTGAAAGCACCTGAAGCTTGTGTTATTGTGTTTTACCTGCTTGAAAAGAATCACTCAGGGCAAAAAAACCCCTGTGTTCTTACCTTATCAGGTTTCTGCTTCACAATAAAGCACATATCTGAACTGCATGAAGTTTAAAGGACAAAAAGTTCAAGCTTTTAACAGAAAACAAAGCTAAACAGGGGGAGGTACTGTATTCGAATTTTAGGGATTGCGTTTCATTGGCTGAAACGGTTTATAGTATGAAAATGTCCATCTTTTATTTTTACAAAAAGTTAGTGACACTTTTCAAGAATGCAACACTATCGTGTCTAAAGATGATGACCAAAAAAATCCCAACGGCTGATATAATTTTCTTTATAGTAAATGTTCAGTTCCACTTATAATAAATAACAAATTCAACTTATTTCCGACAACATTCCCTCATAACTCTTGTAGGAGTTCTCAGAGTTACTCAGATGAATTCTAAGGTACACACTGAAAACCTAAATCCACTATCAAGAACATAAAAAGGCTGGAGGACATGAAAGTCCCAAATTCATTTCAGAAACCTGGCAACCGGTTCCACAGCATTTTGAAATATTTAGTAACAGTGTCTTAAACTTGTGCTGTCCAACTTGTCACTCACAAAAATAAGAAATCAACTGTTTCAATAGGCTTAAATCCCTACGGGCGTTAGCTCTGACTACTGAACCTGCAGCGCTGCATCTGGTGATTGATTGAAGTGATTGTTGCTGAGATCACAGAAGAGCCTCTGGAGCTAGAGTTTGTTTTTACAATTTTACTAGATACTCTTTGGACAAACAAGGTGTATATTTGTTTAAACCCCATTTGGTGCTACAGTGAACTTTTTTTAATGAATTATTTTAAGCTTAGGATCAGACTGAAAATGGATTTGAGGTAGATATTGGGAGAAGAATGGACGCAATCAACATAACATTGTTAAGGGGGAAAGTTAACAGAAAAAAACAAAAGTTGCAGAGATAAAGAAGAGAGAAAACGTTGAAATAAAAGATAAAAGTTGCTTTGAACCTAATCTCATCAGTATCAAAAACAAAATATTCACAGGACTGGTTAACATCCACACAAACACACTGAAGACTACTTGAAATAATAAAGACATGTTTTCTATTGTCGACCTTGATGTTTCTTTCACCATATCGTCCTCAGAGCTGGAGAATGCAATGACTAGAATTACAATTACAATTACAATTGTGATTTCTGATCAAAGGACATAATATGGAGATCTTTTCTTCAGCCCTGATGAATGGGTTAAAGTCCCATTTAGCCGTCATACAGCTAGGTGTGTGAAATTTATTCTCCGCACTTGACCCATCGCCTGAGGGTAGTGGTAACCTGCATACACAGACAAGGTATTATTTTGTACTGAGATGCAGGAACCATTTGGTGGTTTAAACCCCAATCCAACCCCTTAATGCATGGTATCAAGCAGGGAGGCATTGGATCTCATTTTTAGTCTTTGGTATGACTCTGCCAAACTCATGACCTTCCAGTCTCAGGGCGAACACTCTACCACATGGCCACTGGTCAAAGAGTTGTGGTGATGTCAGTTGTTGTTACTCCAATTAGTGCTTCAACTAGTGACAGATGCCAATAGAAAAGTATTGAGTCACTCCCATTTTGTGGCTGAATACGATAAAATAAAAAGCAACAACATTTTTAAAATTATTAAGCATGCAATTAATTTAGTAAATGAATGATCAGTTTTCCAAACCTGCCTAATCCCTTTCTGGACCTCGATGGCTCCCCAATCAGTTGCAGGCCCAGTGTTTATAATAGTGTGTTAACTGCCATCTGTGGAAAAAAGCATGGCACGCTCCTGGCACATCAATAAACCTAAAAATCGTGTCTATGGACTGTGAGGCTAGAGCAGGGTTGTCTAACTCCAGGCCTCGAGGGCCAGCCTCCTGCTGGTTGTCCAGAAACCCTTCTTATCTGCTGTTGATTACCTGGCTCAGGTGTGTTCAGCAAAATAAGGAGTTTCAACAGAAAGTTGGAAAGCATGTAGGACATCAGCCCTTGAGGTCAGGAAATGAACACCTTGAACACACATTTGATAGAAATCATACTGTAGCCGCATGGGCACTCAACAAGGGCTGTTGACATGGGCTGGGGGCCCAGCAATGAGACCAGACGTCAACCTGGCAATCCCTGCCACCTTGGGTCCAAATGGGGAGACGGCGTTAAAGCTGCACAAAACTCATCATGGCGTTGATAGCACCACAGCGACTTTGAGACCTGCATATTGACATATTGCTGTTGATGCTGAAAAGAACACAAAGAAGACAGAACATTGTGCTTCAAGTTGCTGTGACGTCATTTCTGGGTGAGCGTTAACCAGTGCTTGGTCATTGCTTTTGTTGCTCCTGCTATTCAATTGCCTGATTTGCTAATATCTAATTAGTGTTATCTGGTTTATTATTTTAAAATTCTATCTTTAGCATTCTAGTGAGTAAACTATAATGTTAACCATTTGCTGTTTAGCGACATAGTTAGCTAAACACAGCTAGCCTTAGCTTAGTGTTTAGCTTGGCCTCTCCCTCTTCTACCTTCTCCTCTCTGTCCTCCATGTGCCTGCTAGCCAGATTTTACTCGGGCCGCGCTACCAGGGCTAAACTAGCTAGGACCCCAGCCCATTCCAGTGTTGGGTGTTACTTCTAAAAATTAATTGATTACTTTACTTAGTTACTGGATCAACATTGTAATTAAATTATTTTACTCATTACCTATTTTAAAAACAAATTCACTGCTCGTTACTTTACAGTTTTCCACTCGAACAAATTCTCAGAGAAGAACAGCTTTGCACAAACAACATCCTACTGTTTCTCATTCAACAGGGCTACTTTGAAAAAGAGATTTTTAGTCTCAATATGACTTATAAGGTTAAATAAAGGTAAATAAATAAATAAAACTAAATTTTAAAAAAATTAAAGCAATAACCTTGTGCAAGGTATGAACGTGGATCAAGACATAACCTGGCTTCATTTGAATTCAGACAACAGTGTGACAAATGACACAAAAATAAGTTACTGTTGCACTCAATGGATCAGTCTCTTCCTCTCTAAATCTGCCTTTTTATGGAAGCAATTGTGACTCATATTTCAAAATAAAAGCCTATACCGGATATGCTTTTTCATTTTCAAAATACAGCTGCCTCCGTTGACTCAAAAGTAAAATGAAAACTCAATCCGCCAAAGGGCTTTTTCTTCTTCAACCCTGCGCATTCTGTCACTTAATTAAAATGATAAAGAAGAGGACATTTGACATTTCATGTTCAAAAAGTTCTTTAGCGAATGTGTACCAAAATTCAATCAGAAATATCTAATTTGAACATTAGGTTGTAATACGTTGTGATATTTGCATCTGAAGTTAAAGGGAAGAACTTGTTTGAGCATTTATGGGAATGTGTAAAACTCAGGGGAGGAATAAAAATATGAACGTCACATCTCTAGTGTCAGTAATGAGTACCGGCAGTACCGGCCATACTTCTGGCATGGAGAAGCAGAGGTACTCTTAAGAGCTGTTTTTAGAAGGCCAGGTACTGAATACCGGAGAGTACCGGCCCACTTAAAGCACCCATTTTGTTGCAAAAACAAAACACTAGTTATAATTGAAACTGTAGTCTTATTTCAGGTTTCATAACATTAAATAAATGTAATGATAGTTGAATAAAAGACACTTCTTCTCTTCCATTTAAGGATTATGGAGGCCACTGTGCTCTTAGGAACCTTAAGTGCAGCAGATACTTCTTTTGGGAATCTTGGCCAGATCTGTGCCTTGCCACAATTCTGTCTCTGAGCTCTTCAGGCAGTTCCTTTGACCTCATGATTCTCATTTGCTCTGACATGCACTGTGAGCTGTAAGGTCTTATATAGACAGGTGTGTGGCTTTCCTAATCAAGTCCAATCAGTAAAATCAAACACAGCTGGACTCAAATGAAGGTGTAGAACCATCTCAAGGATTGTCAGAAGAAATGGACAGCACCTGAGTTAAATATTTAAGTGCAGCAAAAGGTTCAAATACTTAGGACCATGTGATGTTTCAGTTTTTCTTTTAGAATAAATCTGCAAAAATATCAAAAATTCTGTGGTTTTTGTCAATATGGGTGCTGTGTGTACATTAATAAGGAAAAAAATGAACTTCAATGATTTTAGCAAATGGCTGCAATATAAAAAAGATTGAAGGGGGGTCTGATAACTTTCCGTACCCACAGTAAATGTGAAGGAACAGGACCGTCTCATGGTAGATTCTGAGTTTCAGAGTCCAGGCTGTGCATGGAGGTTAGCCCAACTATATCTAGCTGGGTTTTCTCCAGGAGCTGTGGTGCCTCCTGCACTTTGTAAATGTCAAACTTCTCATCTACCAGGGTGATCTCCAACACTTGGAGGCTGCACTGGGGGCTCACGAATGAGCCCACACACAGCCCACCCACTCTCACCACGAGCAACTTCAGAATGGTGGTGAGTCCGACCTGTCGCAAGAGACTGAGACGGACTCCATCCACTCCCAGTGCCTTGCCACAGAGGAACTCTTCGACTCCCTTGAAGACTTCAGCATGGGTGATGGACAGTCCTCAGCCTCTGTTTCTTCAGGAGGAGGCATGCTTGCAGGCCTGAAGAAATTCCAGAGACCTTGGGGAGGGTCCTGCCTACCAGGTACTTGGGTCTAGAGCAGGACTCCAGTTATGCATATCCAGGGATGTATGAGAATCTTGATGGCTCTGACTTAGAAAAGAAGGTTCTGATAAATATATGTATATATAGATGTATATGTAACTCGTCTCTTTTTATGATTCACATGTTCAATGTTTTATACTCTCACACAATCCCTCTGCATTTATCCGGACTTGGGACCGGCACAAGAGGTCACTGGAGTGTGATCCCTTGTGGTTGCATTACACACACACACACCACAACACAACACAACACAACACAACACACCACAACACACCACAACACACCACAACACAGCACAACACACCACACCACAACACACCGCACCGCACCGCACCACAACACAACACAACACACCACAACACACCGCACCACAACACAACACAACACAATACAACACAAATTCATTTTTACTTTGTTTTTTTTTTTGTTTTGTTTTTTAATTTGTTGTGTGTACATTAATACACACACACACACACACACATATACAGTTTTCTCTTGTATTTTTATTTACATCTATTAACATTCATTTGTACTTTGTTTTTTTTATTGTTTTTTTTTCTTTTTGATCTTTTTGTGTACATAATTACATACACACACAAAAAAAAAACCTATGCGCACACGCATACACATACATATATAAATAGAAAAACATAGATTTATACATTCATACATTGACAACTATGATTTTTGTTATATGTACATAAATACACACACACACACACACACACATATACAGCTTTCTATTGTATTTTTATTTACATCTATTAACATTCATTTTTACTTTGTTTTTTAATTTTTTTTTTTATTTTTGATCTTTTTGTGTACATAATTACATACACACACAAAAAAAACCTATGCGCACACGCATACACAAACATATATATATAGAAAAACATAGATTTATACATTCATACATTGACAACTATGATTTTTGTTATATGTACATAAATACACACACACACACACATATACAGCTTTCTATTGTATTTTAATTTACATCTATTAACATTCATTTTTACTTTGTTTTTTTAATTTTTTTTTATTTTTGATCTTTTTGTGTACATAATTACATACACACACAAAGAAAAACCTATGCGCACACGCATACACAAACATATATATAGAAAAACATATATTTATACATTCATACATTGACAACTATGATTTTTGTTATATGTACACACACATTTTTGTGTGTGTTTTTTTTCCATCAGGACAGCCTAAATTAGTTTTTGTGAAGGTCCTGGACTCGCGGGATACCAGGAATCCTCCTTGGTGCGGCGCCCTGATGGTTTGCCAGTGCAACTCTTTGTTGGCGGATCCTGCTGGTCCTTTCTCTGACGTAAGGCGGTTCCTCCAACACAGGCTGGCTTGTATTTGGAGCAGGAACATGGTCTGTTGCAGCTGTTGTTTGTTGAGCATTTGGAGGGCGTCTCAAAGCAGGGTATTTTAGTTCAGGTTCTGGCTTTGAGACTTTGTCCATCCCTGCTAAATGCTCAGCCATCGGCCTGGAGTCCTGACATTGCTGAGATTTGGCTTGTTGATTTTGTTTCTCCAATTGGAAGAGGTGTCCCTGCTCCCTTTTCACATATTCCCGGAGCTCTTTCACCTCTTTGGTGATGTTTTGATTTTGTTTTTCCAAATTTTGTGCCTTTGATTTTGCCTGAACACATTCATGCTGCAAGTTAAAGAGCTGTTCCTGCTCCTTTTTAAGGTGGTTTCGTTCTTCCAGGAGTTCAGCATTGCTCTGTTTAAGTCCATCGAGGTTGACGGTGATCTCGTAGAGCTGCTGAAGCCAGGGTTTGGCCTCCTCACACTGCAGAGTGAGCTGACGGATTTCAGAGTCCAGTGTGGCGTTCTGGTCCTCCAGAGACTTGCTTTGGTCCAGGATGGAGGCACAACGTTGTTTAATTGCTGCCTCCTCCTCACAATGTCTCTGGAGATCCTGTAACTGGCTCTGAAGAAGGATGTTTTTCTCCTGCAGTGTTTGGAGGCGATCTCTCTCCTCCCGAAGCTGTTCTTCCTGAGGTTCAAGGGCCTTGATGGTGGTTTGAACCCTCTGAACCTCTTTCTCTAGATCCTGGTTCTCCTGACTGAGAGATTTGGTGGTTTGCTTGGCTTTCTGCAACTCACTGGTTAACTCTTCAGGATCCCAAACTCTGGTCTGGAGTTCCTGAAGAGTAGCTGTGAGTTGGGCGTTGGTCTCAGTCAGGAGCTGGACTTTTTGCTGCTGTTTCTTGCAACGGTCTTCCAGAGGTTTTTGGTCCCGGAGTTGCTTCTTGACGCGTTGCAAGTCTTTTTCCAGCTGCTTGGTGAGTTTTGAGGCTGCTTTCTTTGCCTGACAGAGTCCAGCGTAGGTTTCTTTAAGGTGTTTTTTGCTATCCAGCTCAGCGGCGAGGATTTGTAGCTGGCTGGTCAGCGAGGTGATGTCGTGGACTTGATCTTCAAGATTGAGGGTGCTCTCCTCAACTGTAGAACCTCTCAGACCGCAACAGAACATTTTAAATGAAGTTTTTCTGTAAAGCAATGAAAAACCTTTTAAAATGTTCTTGTTGAAAGGAGAGTGTAGATGCAGTCTTCTGTAGCGTGTAGAGAGAAAGGCTGCGTGTTCCTCAGCGAAGGTTGAAGGTTCTTCAAAGAATGCAAGGCTTCTAGTTGGCGTGTTCCACAGCGAAGGTCGAAGGTTCTTCACGGAATGCAAGGCTTCTCGTAGCTGTGAAACAGAAGGTTTGCTCTCAGGTTTAACAGCAACGGGGGCAAGGAATCATATGTGTCATCCTTAGATCAAAGGCGATGATGCGTACAAAACAAACATAGGCATGCCTATGGTGATGACAAGTATGACATCATCAGGATCATGATGTCATGATGCATATAACTCCTCCCCCTCCCCCCAGTTATGTTTAGAATGTGACATGCAACATTTCCCTACTCCTCATAATTTTTGTGTGTGTGTGTGTGTATGTGTGTATGTGTGTATGTGTGTGTGTGTGTGTGTGTTTGTGAGAGATATATATTTTATATATATATAAATATATATATATGTATTATCTTATGTCATATTATTATATTATATATATTATATATAATAGGATATTATATATAATAGGATGATTAGTCACGTGTCGGCCAATCAAGTAATATCAATGTTATATATTTATGTATATGTGGAGGGCTTACTCCAAAATATGATCAGAGTGGAAATTCAAATAGTTTGAGCTTTATAACAACACCTTGAAAACCAAAAAGAATAAATACATTTGGATAAAAGACATGACAAAACAATAAAAAGAATGACAATAATTACAAATAAGACATTTCCCAGTCCTAATGAATGTTCAATCTTAAGAAGGGAAGTCCACAGGGACCTGGACCCACAGGAATTTTAAGGAAGATTCCTTCTCCTCACAGTTCCAACTCTATGGCCACTGCACCTTGTCGCTTTACCTGTCTCCTCAGCTTCTGTTATGAGCCATACAAATCATTAGCGTGCAGATGGAATTGATTTACTTGTGTGTTTAAACATTTTCTAACATTATTTGTACAAAACACATACATATACAGAATTGTCCACAGTCTACCCAGTACTTCCCCTAAAATTGGCTGGGATAGGCTCCAGCAACCTCTTTGACTCTGCTTTGGATAAAAGATAAAAATGGTTGTAGATATCTCTATCTATATAAACATCTATATTTATATTCTATCTATCTATATTTCTATAGCTCTTCTATATCTTTCTCGTATCTATATTTCCTGAGCGAGAGAGAGAGAATCTCAATTTGTAAAATACCTTTAATAATCAATCAGCACTTTACAAATTAAAAATTACACAGAAGTTAAGTTCAAGCAGCACAGGAGAAAAACATCTGAACTCAAAAATTCAGCACCAAAGAGTCTCTGCTGACAGAACATTTTCAATGGTCCACATTTTAACAAAATCATCAACTGAATATGTAAGATTGTAAAAACAGAACTCTATTCCCAACCGATCTGCCAAACGTCTCTTAAAGAGAAACAGGACATCATCAGACTCTGTCCTATGGATTCGGTTTTTCTGAGACATCCAAACAGCCAGCTTAGCTTCAGCTGAAAGGAAGTTCAGCAGCGTGTGCACGCTCTTTTTCAGAGTCTCGTATTTAGGGCCGTAAATAAAGAGAGAGAGAAAGAACAACAGCGTTTTATGTCATTTAAACTTCATGAATCAAAAACATAAACAAAGCTTGATAACATGATCACAATTGTACAAGTCAACTATTGAACATAAATCCAGAAAACAATTCATCTTTTTTTTTAACAGTGGAGTGACCTGATTGTTTATCAGTGTTGGGAGTTATGAATTGCAAAGTAATTACTATAATTTGATTTCTATCATTTAATTACTTTTGTCAGTAATGGAGTAACGAAATAATTAGAGTTCAAATTTTGGTAATTGAATTACAACTGCTAGATGACAGAAATTACTCACATTTTGGTGCAGTGAAACCTTCAGTGACTAATGAAACAAATGAATTTGTGTAAACAATTGGCTCTGACATTCTCTTTCTTAAATGAAACAAACAAAAAACAGTCAATGAGGCTGATTGGTCAACATAAGATGAAGAGAGCGTACATACATTTTCTCCTGGAGATAAACTGCTTTCCACTGCCCTAGAGCCAACCGTTCTGTATACTATGTAGGCTATTGTACAATGTACATTTTCTCAAGTTTGTGTGTTCAAATGAATAAAAATCTGGCTGCCCTTTTGTAACTGTTATGTTTTCGTTTGTTTTACCTTGCTTAGATAATTTGTATCAGTAAAAAACTAAAGAAAAGTAATGAGTAGTACATTACTGTTTAAATTAGAGAATGGGCAAAGTAATTTAATCACAATATAATCCAGTAAGTAAAGTAATCCATTTCTTTTTAAAAGTAATTTACCCAACACTGTTGTTTACAGTGATTTGAACCAACTGTGTCACTTTAGGCGTCCACCAGGGGGCGGTATTCTCCCATTTTCTCTACACATTTGATTGGCAAACAGCAGCTTTCTGTCTCATTCTTATCATTTTTAGATATACATTGCAGATAAGTAGAAAATAAAAGACATCACTTGTGCCTTTGCATTCTGTGTTACAGTTGCATCAATATGAGCATTTTACCCTCTGAGTTTCTTTTTCAGAGATTTGTTCAACTTTTGAATTCAACGTGATGAAGCAGAGTGAAGAGTTTGGTTTCTTCTTTTTTACTCACTGTCTTGTTTTTGACAAAGGTGTGGCGTTGATTGTTGAGACGTTTACAACCCCGCTCCTCAAGTTACACAACTGCTTTTCAATGCTAATTTGCTCAGACAAACCTGATCTCGCTCATCATCATCTTTTGTAGAGTCTAAGCGTGATAGTTTTTAAAGCCAGCTGTGTTTAAGAAGAGGAGGATACAGGTAATGGAGGCAACGGTTGCATTCCTGTCCTGGAACTATCTGCATGTTTTGTTGGCTTATAAAAGAAGTATGTTAAATGTTGCCTTAGTCTAAAATATCCATCTCTCCTCATTTAAAAGAACATTTTTAGGGCATTTTAATTCACCGCAAGAAACTGGCTGGTTCAAGTCCTGGCTGGGGGACTTTTAACAGTGTCACCAATGGGGACCTTTCTGTGTGGAGTTTGCATGTTCTCCTCACGCATGCGCGGGTTTTGTCCGGGGACTCCGGCTTCCTCTCACCATCCAAAAACATGCTTCATAGGTTACATGGTTCATTGGTTACTCTAAATTGTCCCTGAAGTGTGGATGTGAGTGTGCATGGGTGTGTGATTGTGGCCCCTGCGACAGACTGGAGACCTGTCCAGTGTTGTCCCCTGACTTTGCCCATGAGTGGCCGGGTTGGGCTCGGGCAGCCCCATGACCCCAAAAGGGATAAAATGGTTTCGAAAATGAATGTTTTAAAGACCCACTCCGATAAACATTGTGTTTTTAACTTATGTGGCATTTTTCTCATGGTGGAGGATGTATATAAAGAATATTCATCTTAAATTGCATTTTTGACTGTTTCATTATTTAAATTGTTCTGAATCCGGAGCAGAAAAAAAATGCAGTTACAAAAAGCTTGTAGTTGTGATATAACAGCTACCACGGCAAGCCACAGCCTCCCTGCTCCACTCCATTCTGATGCATCCACTAGCAGAAAATCAGATCCACCAGCATTTCTGTTTTCTGTGTGTCAGCTGGCATTCTGACTCGAAACTGTACGGCTGGTTAGCTCCGATACTGCTCCTCATTTCTGCTGCACCTGTAATGTTAGGTGGTTGTGAGTGCCTGTAAGCTGGTGGGAGAGATGGATGATGGGAAGTAAGAGTGGGTTTACTCAGTGTCAACTGTCCCGCCCTCAACTAATGAACTCCTGCCACTCTGAAGAAATGATGTCTTACATAACGACACAGGTTTTTTACATTTTGATATATTACTTCTGGTCTGATTACTTTCCGTACCCACAGTAAATGTGAAGGAACAGGACCGTCTCATGGTAGATTCTGAGTTTCAGAGTCCAGGCTGTGCATGGAGGTTAGCCCAACTATATCTAGCTGGGTTTTCTCCAGGAGCTGTGGTGCCTTCTGCACTTTGTAAATGTCAAACTTCTCATCTACCAGGGTGATCTCCAACACTTGGAGGCTGCACTGGGGGCTCACGGATGAGCCCACACACAGCCCACCCGCTCTCACCACGAGCAACTTCAGAATGGTGGTGAGTCCGACCTGTCGCAAGAGACTGAGACGGACTCCATCCACTCCCAGTGCCTTGCCACAGAGGAACTCTTCGACTCCCTTGAAGACTTCAGCATGGGTGATGGACAGTCCTCAGCCTCTGTTTCTTCAGGAGGAGGCATGCTTGCAGGCCTGAAGAAATTCCAGAGACCTTGGGAGGGTCCTGCCTACCAGGTACTTGGGTCTAGAGCAGGACTCCAGTTATGCATATCCAGGGATGTATGAGAATCTTGATGGCTCTGACTTAGAAAAGAAGGTTCTGATAAATATATGTATATATAGATGTATATGTAACTCGTCTCTTTTTATGATTCACATGTTCAATGTTTTATACTCTCACACAATCCCTCTGCATTTATCCGGACTTGGGACCGGCACAAGAGGTCACTGGAGTGTGATCCCTTGTGGTTGCATTACACACACACACACCACACCACAACACAACACACCACACCACAACACACCACAACACACCACACCACAACACAGCACACCACACCACACAACACAAATTCCTTTTTACTTTGTTTTTAAATTTTTTTTTAATTTGTTGTATGTACATAAATACACACACACGAACACACACATATACAGTTTTCTCTTGTATTTTTATTTACATCCAATAACATTCATTTGTACTTTGTTTTTTTATTGTTTTTTTTTTTTCTTTTTGATCTTTTTGTGTACATAATTACATACACACACACAAAAAAAACCTATGTGCACACGCATACACATACATATAAATATAGAAAAACATAGATTTATACATTCATACATTGACAACTATGATTTTTGTTATATGTACATAAATACACACACATATAAAGTTTTGTCTTGTATTTTTATTTACATCTATTAACATTCATTTTTACTTTGTTTTTTTTAATTTTTTTTTATTTTTGATCTTTTTGTGTACATAATTACATACACACACAAAGAAAAACCTATGTGCACACGCATACACAAACATATATATAGAAAAACATATATTTATACATTCATACATTGACAACTATAACTTTTGTTATATGTACACACACATTTTTTGTGGTTTTTTTTCCATCAGGACAGCCTAAATTAGTTTTTGTGACGGTCCTGGACTCGCGGGATACCAGGAATCCTCCTTGGTGCGGCGCCCTGATGGTTTGCCAGTGCAACTCTTTGTTGGCGGATCCTGCTGGTCCTTTCTCTGACGTAAGGCGGTTCCTCCAACACAGGCTGGCTTGTATTTGGAGCAGGAACATGGTCTGTTGCAGCTGTTGTTTGTTGAGCATTTGGAGGGCGTCTCAAAGCAGGGTATTTTAGTTCAGGTTCTGGCTTTGAGACTTTGTCCATCCCTGCTAAATGCTCAGCCATCGGCCTGGAGTCCTGACGTTGCTGAGATTTGGCTTGTTGATTTTGTTTCTCCAATTGGAAGAGGTGTCCCTGCTCCCTTTTCACATATTCCCGGAGCTCTTTCACCTCTTTGGTGATGTTTTGATTTTGTTTTTCCAAATTTGAGCCTTTGATTTTGCCTGAACACATTCATGCTGCAAGTTAAAGAGCTGTTCCTGCTCCTTTTTAAGGTGGTTTCGTTCTTCCAGGAGTTCAGCATTGCTCTGTTTTAGTCCATCGAGGTTGACGGTGATCTCGTAGAGCTGCTGAAGCCAGGGTTTGGCCTCCTCACACTGCAGAGTGAGCTGACGGATTTCAGAGTCCAGTGTTGCGTTCTGGTCCTCCAGAGACTTGCTTTGGTCCAGGATGGAGGCACAACGTTGTTTAATTGCTGCCTCCTCCTCACAATGTCTCTGGAGATCCTGTAACTGGCTCTGAAGAAGGATGTTTTTCTCCTGCAGTGTTTGGAGGCGATCTCTCTCCTCCTGAAGCTGTTCTTCCTGAGGTTCAAGGGCCTTGATGGTGGTTTGAACCCTCTGAACCTCTTTCTCTAGATCCTGGTTCTCCTGGCTGAGAGATTTGGTGGTTTGCTTGGCTTTCTGCAACTCACTGGTTAACTCTTCAGGATCCCAAACTCTGGTCTGGAGTTCCTGAAGAGTAGCTGTGAGTTGGGCGTTGGTCTCAGTCAGGAGCTGGACTTTTTGCTGCTGTTTCTTGCAACGGTCTTCCAGAGGTTTTTGGTCCCGGAGTTGCTTCTTGATGCGTTGCAAGTCTTTTTCCAGCTGCTTGGTGAGTTTTGAGGCTGCTTTCTTTGCCTGACAGAGTCCAGCGTAGGTTTCTTTAAGGTGCTTTTTGCTATCCAGCTCAGCGGCGAGGATTTGCAGCTGGCTGGTCAGCGAGGTGATGTCCTGGACTTGATCTTCAAGATTGAGGGTGCTCTCCTCAACTGTAGAACCTCTCAGACCGCAACAGAACATTTTAAAAGAAGTTTTTCTGTAAAGCAATGAAAAACCTTTTAAAATGTTCTTGTTGAAAGGAGAGTGTAGATGCAGTCTTCTGTAGCGTGTAGAGAGAAAGGCTGCGTGTTCCTCAGCGAAGGTCGAAGGTTCTTCAAAGAATGCAAGGCTTCTAGTTGACGTGTTCCACAGCGAAGGTCGAAGGTTCTTCAAAGAATACAAGGCTTCTAGTTGGCGTGTTCCACAGCGAAGGTCGAAGGTTCTTCACGGAATGCAAGGCTTCTCGTAGCTGTGAAACAGAAGGTTTGCTCTCAGGTTTAACAACAACGGGGGCAAGGAATCAAATGTGTCATCCTTAGATCAAAGGCGATGATGCGTACAAAACAAACATAGGCATGCCTATGGTGATGACAAGTATGACATCATCAGGATCATGATGTCATGATGCATATAACTCCTCCCCCTCCCCCCAATTATCTTTAAAATGTGACATGCAACATTTCCCTACTCCTCATAATTTTTGTGTATGTGTTTGTGATATATATATATATATATGTATAAATATATAACATTGATATATATTACTTGATCATTCACGCCATTGAACTTCATCAATGTTCCTCCTTTCTGGGCTTGGGTGATGAGCATTTACAAGCTCAGTTCTATGGATTCCAGTATACAGAAAAAAAGTCATTTTTTTTAGAAGCTATTATTTTAACAGCAATGCGTTTCCTGTACCATTAGAAGGCGCGTTTCTTGCACTATTTACAGATTAATCTTTAGGGATAATGAATAATCAAATATACCATGAGATCAATAATTTTCCAAGCTTTAATTTGAGACATGTTTTGTGAAAATCTGTTAAGAAATGAGGGAACTAGCCCTCCAACAGGCTGGTGTCCTGTTCAGGGTGTACCCCATCTTTACCTAGCAGTAGCTGGGTTGGCTCCTGTGACGCTGAAAGGGATTCAGTTGGTTCAGAAGATGGATGAATGGTTATAAACTCATCTGCCACTTTCTGAGGCACACCTGTCCAACTGTTGGTAAATGCTCAATTTTAATCAACCAATCAAATGGCAGCAACTTAATGCATTCCAAGCATGTAACCATGTTCAAGACAATCAGCTGCATTTCAAATTGAGCGTCAGAATGGGGATTTTAGTGAGTTTGACGAGGACATGGTTGCTGGTGCCAGACAATCTAGTCTGAGTGTTTCAGAAACTGCTGACCTACTGGGATTTTTACCCACAACCATCTCTAGGGTTTACAGAGAATTGTCTGAAATATTGAATAACATGAAAGCATCGAGCCATCCTGCCTCATATCAACAATTCAGGATGATGGTGGTGGTGTTATGGTGTGGGGGATATTTTCTTGGCACATTTTGGGTCCCTTTGTACCAGTTGATCATGGCTGCATCTCAGACTGGTTTCTTGAACATGACAAGGAGTTCACTGGACTCTAATGGCCTCCACAGTCACCAGAGCTCAACCCAACAAATAACCTTTGGTAAATGGTGGAACGGAAGATTGGCATCATGGACGTGCAGCCGAGAAAACTGCAGCAAATGTGTGATGCTGTCCTGTCAATATTGATCAAACTCTGAGGAATGTTTCTCGTACCTTGTTGAATCTCTGACACCAAGGATTAAGACAGTTCTGAAGGAAAACAGGGGTTCAACCCGGTCCTAGCAAAGTGTATCATATAAAGTGGCTAGCAGGTGTATTTATGTATGAATGAGATTTCTGCATGTAAACATTTAGCCAAAAACTGCACGATTGCATTGATTTTGTCACATTTATCTTCTGATAAATTTGTTTCAACCCCAACATGGCTCAGGTCTAGGGGTAGACAAGATGTGGTCGCAACATAAATAAAATGCCTGGACACAAGAGTTAAAAAGAACACAGTTTATTAAATAAACAAAACTCTGTGTCCTGGAAACAAAAAAAAAAAAGCAAAATAATTCAAGTGCTGATTTAAAACTAAGAGACGAACCAAAGGGAACTGGAACCTTGGCCAAACATAACAAAAGGTCAGGGAGACAGCTGACCCAGCCATGCTGGCCGTCGGAGTCAGCAGCTCCCTGCTAAGGGCTGCCTAATCAAAACTACCTAAAACAAAACAGAAACAAAGCCCGCAAACTAAGACTACCAAGGTCCCAAACCCAAATTACAATAACAAAACTCAACAGTATAAGACTGTTGAGGAGCCCCAAAAGAGCCCCAAAAGAGCCCCAGAAGAGCCCCAAAACATGCCCTGTGCCCTCTGCGGTGTGGCCTCCTTGGTCTTAAATACCCGGCAGGTGCTGATGAGGATCATTGGCTTCACCTGCCGGGTGAGGCAGCATGACAGGATGTGGAGGCAGCAGCAGGGGGACGTAACAAATTACTAACAAGAGAATGTCAAACTTTAGAGTTACTCTGCAATCACACACTCTGGACCAGGAAAAGGAAGGCAAAAAAACTTCTTACTATTAAACACTTACCCAGAACAGTCTAACAAAGCGTTTAATGTTAATATTTCCTTCCTGAGATAAGTAACACTCAAAAAGTTTTTTCTTGAACAGATGATTAGAATATCTTGTTGAAAATGTAATCCTCCAAACCCAAAAGTTGAACAACATTAGGCCAATCAGCTTATGCATTGGGACCCTAAATACATGCATGATCTCTGTGTGGTATACAAATCCAGCAGGGTTCTCATGTCTGCAGGAAACTGTCAGCTGCTACAACCTGGAGAGGGAACTAAACAGGGGGAAGCTGCTGTAAGCCATAGTTCTGCACACAGATGGAAGCAGCAGGAGCTGAAATGTGACTTAACTTTAAACTTTTTCTTCTTATCTTTGTTCGATCTGTTACACAGTCCACACTTTGTTTGAATCAATGCATTCTATACTTTTGAATACTTATTTGAGCTGTTTTTATTGTTGTTTAAATGATACCAGTGCCTTTCAGGTAACTTTATCCAAACTTAAGATGCAAAACAGAAGGTTGTTTTCCAGTTTTTCTCAGTTGGTTTGGTTCATTTCTTGAAAAGGAAATGACATTCTCCAAACTAAAAGGTCATTTGGCCAAACACACTTACACTTCTGCACAACAGGTCATCTTACTAGAAAAAGCACATTTCTTTCCCAAAATTCATGGGACATGTTTCAAAAGCACATTCTTTTTTCTGGTAAAGAGTCAACGCCAGCAAAATTGTTAGATCTTTCTCTGATACTTTGGCTTGTTCTCATCCACTTAGTTCCTTTCTTAAAATAACTTGGATGCTTCAGCACAACACCATGGATCACCTGCAGACGCTCATATCTCTCCCAAAACAGTTTACTCGTGGGTCAAAACCAAGTTTATTTTTCATATGAACAATCAGTTTCTTCTAAAAGCATCGTCTCTTTGGCAGTGTGTGAGTGCTGCAGGTCAGAATGCTTAGATGTTTTGTCACTAACAGAATGCATTTATGTACGAAAGTAAAAAAAACAAAAAGATTTCACAGTAAGAGCAGCTTCTGAATTTAACATCACGCATGTAAACTGCATACACTTCTCTGAACAGGTCCAACATACAAACACAACCAAAAGAAAAATCCAATCAGCCGACAGTGCTGTAAATGACATTTCACTGTAAACTTCACTGGTCACCTTGGTGACCTCCCTCTCGTGGCCAGGATCTTCCTGTTCCTGACCATCCACACATTCCTCTCTATTAGACTAGAGATTTCCGTCCACATCGCAGCGAAACTTTTCCTTGCAATGCAGCGAGGGAAGTAACAACGTGAAGACCCACTCTGATGAAATTTGTGTTTTTAACATCTTCTTGTGGCATTTTCCTTCTCCTTCTCCTCACAGTTTCATCTCTATGGCCACTGCACCTTGTCGCTTTACCTGTCTCCTCAGCTTCTGTTATGAGCCATACAAATCATTAGCGTGCAGATGGAATTGATTTACTTGTGTATTTATACATTTCCTAACATTATTTGGGCTCCAGCAACCTCTTTGATTCTGCTTTGGATAAAAGATAAAAATGGTTGTAGATATCTCTATCTATGTAAACATCTATATTTATATTCTATCTATCTATATTTCTATATCTCTTCTATATCTTTCTCGTATCTATATATCTTGAGCGAGAGAGAGAGAATCTCAATTTGTAAAATACCTTTAATAATCAATCAGCACTTTACAAATTAAAAATTACACGGAAGTTAAGTTCAAGCAGCACAGGAGAAAAACATCTGAACTCAAAAATTCAGCACCAAAGAGTCTCTGCTGACAGAACATTTTCAATGGTCCACATTTTAACAAAATCATCAACTGAATATGTAAGATTGTAAAAACAGAACTCTATTCCCAACCGAGCTGCCAAACGTCTCTTAAAGAGAAACAGGACATCATCAGACTCTGTCCTATGGATTCGGTTTTTTCTGAGACATCCAAACAGCCAGCTTAGCTTCAGCTGAAAGGAAGTTCAGCAGCGTGTGCACGCTCTTTTTCAGAGTCTCGTATTTAGGGCCGTAAATAAAGAGAGAGAGAAAGAACAACAGCGTTTTATGTCATTTAAACTTCATGAATCAAAAACATAAACAAAGCTTGATAACATGATCACAATTGTACAAGTCAACTATTGAACATAAATCCAGAAAACAATTCATCTTTTTTTTAACAATGGAGTGACCTGATTGTTTATCAGTGTTGGGAGTTATGAATTGCAAAGTAATTACTATAATTTGATTTCTATCATTTAATTACTTTTGTCAGTAATGGAGTAACGAAATAATTAGAGTTCAAATTTTGGTAATTGAATTACAACTGCTAGATGACAGAAATTACTCACATTTTGGTGCAGTGAAACCTTCAGTGACTAATGAAACAAATGAATTTGTGTAAACAATTGGCTCTGACATTCTCTTTCTTAAATGAAACAAACAAAAAAGAGTCAATGAGGCTGATTGGTCAACATAAGATGAAGAGAGCGTTCATACATTTTCTCCTGGAGATAAACTGCTTTCCACTGCCCTAGAGCCAACCGTTCTGTATACTATGTAGGCTATTGTACAATGTACATTTTCTCAAGTTTGTGTGTTCAAATGAATAAAAATCTGGCTGCCCTTTTGTACCTGTTATGTTTTCGTTTGTTTTACCTTGCTTAGATAATTTGTATCAGTAAAAAACAAAAGAAAAGTAATGAGTAGTGCATTGCTGTTTAAATTATAGAATGAGCAAAGTAATTTAATCACAATATAATCCAGTAACTAAAGTGATCCATTTCTTTTTAAAAGTCATTTACCCAACACTGTTGTTTACAGTAGTTTGAACCAACTGTGTCACTTTAGGCGTCCACCAGGGGGCGGTATTCTCCCATTTTCTCTACACAATTGATTGGCAAACAGCAGCTTTCTGTCTCATTCTTATCATTTTTTAGATATACATTGCAGATAAGTAGAAAATAAAAGACATCACTTGTGCCTTTGCATTCTGTGTTACAGTTGCATCAATATGAGCATTTTACCCTCTGAGTTTCTTTTTCAGAGATTTGTTCAACTTTTGAATTCAACGTGATAAAGCAGAGTTTGGTTTCTTCTTTTTTACTTCCTGTCTTGTTTTTGACAAAGGTGTTACGTTGATTGTTGGGACGTTTCCAACCCCGCTCCTCAAGTTACACAACTGCTTTTCAATGCTAATTTGCTCAGACAAACCTGATCTCGCTCATCATCATCTTTTGTAGAGTCTAAGCGTGATAGTTTTTAAAGCCAGCTGTGTTTAAGAAGAGGAGGATACAGGTAATGGAGGCAACGTTCGCATTCCTGTCCTGGAACTATCTGCATGTTTTGTTGGCTTGTAAAAGAAGTATGTTAAATGTTGCCTTAGTCTAAAATATCCATCTCTCCTCATTTAAAAGAACATTTTTAGGGCATTTTAATTCACCGCAAGAAACTGACTGGTTCAAGTCCTGGCTGGGGGACTTTTAACAGTGTCACCAATGGGGGACCTTTCTGTGTGGAGTTTGCATGTTCTCCTCACGCATGCGCGGGTTTTGTCCGGGGACTCCGGCTTCCTCTCACCATCCAAAAACATGCTTCATAGGTTACATGGTTCATTGGTCCCCTGACTTTGCCCATGAGTGGCCGGGTTGGGCTCGGGCAGCCCCATGACCCCAAAAGGGATAAAATGGTTTTCGAAAATGAATGTTTAAAAGACCCACTCCGATAAACATTGTGTTTTTAACTTATGTGGCATTTTTTCTCATGGTGGAGGATGTATATAAAGAATATTCATCTTAAATTGCATTTTTGACTGTTTCATTATTTAAATTGTTCTGAATCCGGAGCAGAAAAAAAAATGCAGTTACAAAAAGCTTGTAGTTGTGATATAACAGCTACCACGGCAAGCCACAGCCTCCCTGCTCCACTCCATTCTGATGCATCCACTAGCAGAAAATCAGATCCACCAGCATTTCTGTTTTCTGTGTGTCAGCTGGCATTCTGGCTCGAAACTGTACGGCTGGTTAGCTCCGATACTGCTCCTCATTTCTGCTGCACCTGTAATGTTAGGTGGTTGTGAGTGCCTGTAAGCTGGTGGGAGAGATGGATGATGGGAAGTAAGAGTGGGTTTACTCAGTGTCAACTGTCCCGCCCTCAACTCAGAGGTGAATTTCTAATGAACTCCTGCCACTCTGAAGAAATGATGTCTTACATAACGACACAGGTTTTTTACATTTTGATATATTACTTCTGGTCTGATAACTTTCTGTACCCACAGTAAATGTGAAGGAACAGGACCGTCTCATGGTAGATTCTGAGTTTCAGAGTCCAGGCTGTGCATGGAGGTTAGCCCAACTATATCTAGCTGGGTTTTCTCCAGGAGCTGTGGTGCCTCCTGCACTTTGTAAATGTCAAACTTCTCATCTACCAGGCTGCACTGGGGGCTCACGGATGAGCCCACACACAGCCCACCCGCTCTCACCACGAGCAACTTCAGAATGGTGGTGAGTCCGACCTGTCGCAAGAGACTGAGACGGACTCCATCCACTCCCAGTGCCTTGCCACAGAGGAACTCTTCGACTCCCTTGAAGACTTCAGCATGGGTGATGGACAGTCCTCAGCCTCTGTTTCTTCAGGAGGAGGCATGCTTGCAGGCCTGAAGAAATTCCAGAGACCTTGGGGAGGGTCCTGCCTACCAGGTACTTGGGTCTAGAGCAGGACTCCAGTTATGCATATCCAGGGATGTATGAGAATCTTGATGGCTCTGACTTAGAAAAGAAGGTTCTGATAAATATATGTATATATAGATGTATATGTAACTCGTCTCTTTTTATGATTCACATGTTCAATGTTTTATACTCTCACACAATCCCTCTGCATTTATCCGGACTTGGGACCGGCACAAGAGGTCACTGGAGTGTGATCCCTTGTGGTTGCATTACACACACACACACCACAACACAAGACAACACACCACACCACAACACACCACAACACACCGCACCACAAAACACCACAACACACCGCACCACAACACAGCACACCACACCACACAACACAAATTCCTTTTTACTTTGTTTTTAATTTTTTTTTTTTTTTATTTGTTGTATGTACATAAATACACACACACACACACACATATACAGTTTTCTCTTGTATTTTTATTTACATCCAATAACATTCATTTGTACTTTGTTTTTTTTATTGTTTTTTTTTCTTTTTGATCTTTTTGTGTACATAATTACATACACACACAAAAAAAAAACCTATGTGCACACGCATACACATACATATAAATATAGAAAAACATAGATTTATACATTCATACATTGACAACTATGATTTTTGTTATATGTACATAAATACACACACACACACACACATATAAAGTTTTCTCTTGTATTTTTATTTACATCTATTAACATTCATTTTTACTTTGTTTTTTTAATTTTTTTTTATTTTTGATCTTTTTGTGTACATAATTACATACACACAAAGAAAAACCTATGCGCACACGCATACACAAACATATATATAGAAAAACATATATTTATACATTCATACATTGACAACTATGACTTTTGTTATATGTACACACACATTTTTTGTGTTTTTTTTTTCCATCAGGACAGCCTAAATTAGTTTTTTGTGAAGGTCCTGGACTCGCGGGATACCAGGAATCCTCCTTGGTGCGGCGCCCTGATGGTTTGCCAGTGCAACTCTTTGTTGGCGGATCCTGCTGGTCCTTTCTCTGACGTAAGGCGGTTCCTCCAACACAGGCTGGCTTGTATTTGGAGCAGGAACATGGTCTGTTGCAGCTGTTGTTTGTTGAGCATTTGGAGGGCGTCTCAAAGCAGGGTATTTTAGTTCAGGTTCTGGCTTTGAGACTTTGTCCATCCCTGCTAAATGCTCAGCCATCGGCCTGGAGTCCTGACGTTGCTGAGATTTGGCTTGTTGGTTTTGTTTCTCCAATTGGAAGAGGTGTCCCTGCTCCCTTTTCACATATTCCCGGAGCTCTTTCACCTCTTTGGTGATGTTTTGATTTTGTTTTTCCAAATTTTGAGCCTTTGATTTTGCCTGAACACATTCATGCTGCAAGTTGAAGAGCTGTTCCTGCTCCTTTTTAAGGTGGTTTCGTTCTTCCAGGAGTTCAGCATTGCTCTGTTTAAGTCCATCGAGGTTGACGGTGATCTCGTAGAGCTGCTGAAGCCAGGGTTTGGCCTCCTCACACTGCAGAGTGAGCTGACGGATTTCAGAGTCCAGTGTTGCGTTCTGATCCTCCAGAGACTTGCTTTGGTCCAGGATGGAGGCACACCGTTGTTTAATTGCTGCCTCCTCCTCACAATGTCTCTGGAGATCCTGTAACTGGCTCTGAAGAAGGATGTTTTTCTCCTGCAGTGTTTGGAGGCGATCTCTCTCCTCCCGAAGCTGTTCTTCCTGAGGTTCAAGGGCCTTGATGGTGGTTTGAACCCTCTGAACCTCTTTCTCTAGATCCTGGTTCTCCTGACTGAGAGATTTGGTGGTTTGCTTGGCTTTCTGCAACTCACTGGTTAACTTTTCAGGATCCCAAACTCTGGTCTGGAGTTCCTGAAGAGTAGCTGTGAGTTGGGCGTTGGTATCAGTCAGGAGCTGGACTTTTTGCTGCTGTTTCTTGCAACGGTCTTCCAGAGGTTTTTGGTCCCGGAGTTGCTTCTTGACGCGTTGCAAGTCTTTTTCCAGCTGCTTGGTGAGTTTTGAGGCTGCTTTCTTTGCCTGACAGAGTCCAGCGTAGGTTTCTTTAAGGTGTTTTTTGCTTTCCAGCTCAGCGGCGAGGATTTGTAGCTGGCTGGTCAGCGAGGTGATGTCGTGGACTTGATCTTCAAGATTGAGGGTGCTCTCCTCAACTGTAGAACCTCTCAGACCGCAAAAGAACATTTTAAATGAAGTTTTTCTGTAAAGCAATGAAAAACCTTTTAAAATGTTCTTGTTGAAAGGAGAGTGTAGATGCAGTCTTCTGTAGCGTGTAGAGAGAAAGGCTGCGTGTTCCTCAGTGAAGGTTGAAGGTTCTTCAAAGAATGCAAGGCTTCTAGTTGGCGTGTTCCACAGCGAAGGTCGAAGGTTCTTCACGGAATGCAAGGCTTCTCGTAGCTGTGAAACAGAAGGTTTGCTCTCAGGTTTAACAGCAACAGGGCAAGGAATCATATGGGTCATCCTTAGATCAAAGGCGATGATGTGTACAAAACAAACATAGGCATGCCTATGGTGATGACAAGTATGACATCATCAGGATCATGATGTCATGATGCATATAACTCCTCCCCCTCCCCCCCAGTTATGTTTAGAATGTGACATGCAACATTTCCCTACTCCTCATAATTTTTGTGTGTGTGTGTGTGTGTGTGTGTGTGTGTGTGTGTTTGTGAGAGATATATATTTTATATATATTTAAATATATATATATATGTATTATCTTATGTCATATTATTATATTATATATATTATATATATAATAGGTATTATATATATAGGATGATATGTCACGTGTCGGCCAATCAAGTAATATCAATGTTATATATTTATGTATATGTGGAGGGCTTACTCCAAAATATGATCAGAGTGGAAATTCAAATAGTTTGAGCTTTATAACAACACCTTGAAAACCAAAAAGAATAAATACATTTGGATAAAAGACATGACAAAACAATAAAAAGAATGACAATAATTACAAATAAGACATTTCCCAGTCCTAATGAATGTTCAATCTTAAGAAGGGAAGTCCACAGGGACCTGGACCCACAGGAATTTTAAGGAAGATTCCTTCTCCTCACAGTTCCAACTCTATGGCCACTGCACCTTGTCGCTTTACCTGTCTCCTCAGCTTCTGTTATGAGCCATACAAATCATTAGCGTGCAGATGGAATTGATTTACTTGTGTATTTAAACATTTTCTAACATTATTTGTACAAAACACATACATATACAGAATTGTCCACAGTCTACCCAGTACTTCCCCTAAAATTGGCTGGGATAGGCTCCAGCAACCTCTTTGACTCTGCTTTGGATAAAAGATAAAAATGGTTGTAGATATCTCTATCTATATAAACATCTATATTTATATTCTATCTATCTTTATTTCTATAGCTCTTCTATATCTTTCTCGTATCTATATTTCCTGAGCGAGAGAGAGAGAATTTGAGTTGTAAAATACCTTTAATAATCAATCAGCACTTTACAAATTAAAAATTACACGGAAGTTAAGTTCAAGCAGTACAGGAGAAAAACATCTGAACTCAAAAATTCAGCACCAAAGAGTCTCTACTGACAGAACATTTTCAATGGTCCACATTTTAACAAAATCATCAACTGAATATGTAAGATTGTAAAAACAGAACTCTATTCCCAACCGAGCTGCCAAACGTCTCTTAAAGAGAAACAGGACATCATCAGACTCTGTCCTATGGATTCGGTTTTTCTGAGACATCCAAACAGCCAGCTTAGCTTCAGCTGAAAGGAAGTTCAGCAGCGTGTGCACGCTCTTTTTCAGAGTCTCGTATTTAGGGCCGTAAATAAAGAGAGAGAGAAAGAACAACAGCGTTTTATGTCATTTAAACTTCATGAATCAAAAACATAAACAAAGCTTGATAACATGATCACAATTGTACAAGTCAACTATTGAACATAAATCCAGAAAACAATTCATCTTTTTTTTAACAATGGAGTGACCTGATTGTTTATCAGTGTTGGGAATTATGAATTACAAAGTAATTACTATAATTTGATTTCTATATTTAATTACTTTTGTCAGTAATGGAGTAACGAAATAATTAGAGTTCAAATTTTGGTAATTGAATTACAACTGCTAGATGACAGAAATTACTCACATTTTGGTGCAGTGAAACCTTCAGTGACTATAAGTAGACAGATAAGTAGAAAATAAAAGACATCACTTTTGCCTTTGCATTCTGTGTTACAGTTGCATCAATATGAGCATTTTACCCTCTGAGTTTCTTTTTCAGAGATTTGTTCAACTTTTGAATTCAACGTGATGAAGCAGAGTGAAGAGTTTGGTTTCTTCTTTTTTACTCACTGTCTTGTTTTTGACAAAGGTGTGGCGTTGATTGTTGGGACGTTTCCAACCCGCTCCTCAAGTTACACAACTGCTTTTCAATGCTAATTTGCTCAGACAAACCTGATCTCGCTCATCATCATCTTTTGTAGAGTCTAAGCGTGATAGTTTTTAAAGCCAGCTGTGTTTAAGAAGAGGAGGATACAGGTAATGGAGGCAACGGTTGCATTCCTGTCCTGGAACTATCTGCATGTTTTGTTGGCTTATAAAAGAAGTATGTTAAATGTTGCCTTAGTCTAAAATATCCATCTCTCCTCATTTAAAAGAACATTTTTAGGGCATTTTAATTCACCGCAAGAAACTGGCTGGTTCAAGTCCTGGCTGGGGGCTTTTAACAGTGTCACAATGGGGGACCTTTCCGTGTGGAGTTTGCATGTTCTCCTCACGCATGCGCGGGTTTTGTCCGGGGACTCCGGCTTCCTCTCACCATCCAAAAACATGCTTCATAGGTTACATGGTTCATTGGTTACTCTAAATTGTCCCTGAAGTGTGGATGTGAGTGTGCATGGGTGTGTGATTGTGGCCCCTGCGACAGACTGGAGACCTGTCCAGTGGTGTCCCTGACTTTGCCATGAGTGGCCGGGTTGGGCTCGGGCAGCCCATGACCCAAAAGGGATAAAATGGTTTCGAAATGAATGTTTTAAAGACCCACTCCGATAACATTGTGTTTTTAATTATGTGGCATTTTTCTCATGGTGGAGGAAGTATATAAAGAATAATCATCTTAATTGCATTTTTGACTGTTTCATTATTTAAATTGTTCTGAATCCGGAGCAGAAAAAAAATGCAGTTACAAAGCTTGTAGTTGTGATATAACAGCTACCACGGCAGCCACAGCCTCCTGCTCCACTCCATTCTGATGCATCCACTAGCAGAAAATCAGATCCACCAGCATTTCTGTTTTCTGTGTGTCAGCTGGCATTCTGACTCGAAACTGTACGGCTGGTTAGCTCCGATACTGCTCCTCATTTCTGCTGCACTGTAATGTTAGGTGGTTGTGAGTGCCTGTAAGCTGGTGGAGAGATGGATGATGGGAAGTAAGAGTGGGTTACTCAGTGTCAACTGTCCGCCCTCAACTCAGAGGTGAATTTCTAATGAACTCCTGCCACTCTGAAGAAATGATGTCTTACATAACGACACAGGTTTTTTACATTTGATATATTACTTCTGGTCTGATTAACTTTCCGTACCCACAGTAAATGTGAAGGAACAGGAGCGTCTCATGGTAGATTCTGAGTTTCAGAGTCCAGGCTGTGCATGGAGGTTAGCCCAACTATATCTAGCTGGGTTTTCTCCAGGAGCTGTGGTGCCTCTGCACTTTGTAAATGTCAAACTTCTCATCTACCAGGGTGACCTCAACACTTGGAGGCTGCACTGGGGGCTCACAGATGAGCCCACACACAGCCCACCCGCTCTCACCACGAGCAACTTCAGAATGGTGGTGAGTCCGACCTGTCGCAAAGAGACTGAGACGGACTCCATCCACTCCAGTGCTTGCCACAGAGGAACTCTTCGACTCCTTGAAGACTTCAGCATGGGTGATGGACAGTCCTCAGCCTCTGTTTCTTCAGGAGGAGGCATCTTGCAGGCCTGAAGAAATTCCAGAGACCTTGGGGAGGGTCCTGCCTACAGGTACTTGGGTCTAGAGCAGGACTCCAGTTATGCATATCCAGGGATGTATGAGAATCTTGATGGCTCTGACTTAGAAAAGAAGGTTCTGATAAATATATGTATATATAGATGTATATGTAACTCGTCTCTTTTTATAATTCACATGTTCAATGTTTTATACTCTCACACAATCCCTCTGCATTTATCGGACTTGGACCGGCACAAGAGGTCACTGGAGTGTGATCCCTTGTGGTTGCATTACACACACACGCACCACAACAACACACACACCACACCACAACACACCACACACAGCACACCACAACACAGCACACCACACCACACAACACAAATTCCTTTTTACTTTGTTTTTTTAATTTTTTTTTTTAATTTGTTGTATGTACATAATACACACACACACACATACATACAGTTTTTCTCTTGTATTTTTATTTACATCCAATAACATTCATTTGTACTTTGTTTTTTTATTGTTTTTTTTTCTTTTGATCTTTTTGTGTACATAATTACATACACACACAAAAAAAAAACCTATGTGGACACGCATACACATAATATAAATATAGAAAAACATAGATTTATACATTCATACATTGACAACTATGATTTTTGTTATATGTACATAATACACACACACACACACACATATAAAGTTTTCTCTTGTATTTTATTTACATCTATTAACATTCATTTTTACTTTGTTTTTTAATTTTTTTAAATTTTTGATCTTTTTGTGTACATAATTACATACACACACAAAGAAAACCTATGCGCACACGCATACACAACATATAAATATAGAAAAACATAGATTTATACATTCATACATTGACAACTATGATTTTTGTTATATGTACATAAATACACACACATATAAAGTTTTGTCTTGTATTTTTATTTACATCTATTAACATTCATTTTTACTTTGTTTTTTTTTTTTTTTATTTTTGATCTTTTTGTGTACATATTACATACACACACAAAGAAAAACCTATGCACACACGCATACACAAACATATATATAGAAAAACATATATTTATACATTCATACATTGACAACTATGACTTTTGTTATATGTACACACACATTTTTTGTGTTTTTTTTTCCATCAGGACAGCCTAAATTAGTTTTTGTGACGTCCTGGACTCGCGGATACCAGGAATCCTCCTTGGTGCGGCGCCCTGATGGTTTGCCAGTGCAACTCTTTGTTGGCGGATCCTGCTGGTCCTTTCTCTGACGTAAGGCGGTTCCTCCAACACAGGCTGGCTTGTATTTGGAGCAGGAACATGGTCTGTTGCAGCTGTTGTTTGTTGAGCATTTGGAGGGCGTCTCAAAGCAGGGTATTTTAGTTCAGGTTCTGGCTTTGAGACTTTGTCCATCCCTGCTAAATGCTCAGCCATCGGCCTGGAGTCCTGACATTGCTGAGATTTGGCTTGTTGATTTTGTTTCTCCAATTGGAAGAGGTGTCCCTGCTCCCTTTTCACATATTCCCGGAGCTCTTTCACCTCTTTGGTGATGTTTTGATTTTGTTTTTCCAAATTTTGAGCCTTTGATTTTGCCTGAACACATTCATGCTGCAATTTAAAGAGCTGTTCCTGCTCCTTTTTAAGGTGGTTTCGTTCTTCCAGGAGTTCAGCATTGCTCTGTTTTAGTCCATCGAGGTTGACGGTGATCTCGTAGAGCTGCTGAAGCCAGGGTTTGGCCTCCTCACACTGCAGAGTGAGCTGACGGATTTCAGAGTCCAGTGTGCGTTCTGGTCCTCCAGAGACTTGCTTTGGTCCAGGATGGAGGCACAACGTTGTTTAATTGCTGCCTCCTCCTCACAATGTCTCTGGAGATCCTGTAACTGGCTCTGAAGAAGGATGTTTTTCTCCTGCAGTGTTTGGAGGCGATCTCTCTCCTCCTGAAGCTGTTCTTCCTGAGGTTCAAGGGCCTTGATGGTGGTTTGAACCCTCTGAACCTCTTTCTCTAGATCCTGGTTCTCCTGGCTGAGAGATTTGGTGGTTTGCTTGGCTTTCTGCAACTCACTGGTTAACTCTTCAGGATCCCAAACTCTGGTCTGGAGTTCCTGAAGAGTAGCTGTGAGTTGGGCGTTGGTCTCAGTCAGGAGCTGGACTTTTTGCTGCTGTTTCTTGCAACGGTCTTCCAGAGGTTTTTGGTCCCGGAGTTGCTTCTTGACGCGTTGCAAGTCTTTTTCCAGCTGCTTGGTGAGTTTTGAGGCTGCTTTCTTTGCCTGACAGAGTCCAGCGTAGGTTTCTTTAAGGTGCTTTTTGCTATCCAGCTCAGCGGCGAGGATTTGCAGCTGGCTGGTCAGCGAGGTGATGTCGTGGACTTGATCTTCAAGATTGAGGGTGCTCTCCTCAACTGTAGAACCTCTCAGACCGCAACAGAACATTTTAAATGAAGTTTTTCTGTAAAGCAATGAAAAACCTTTTAAAATGTTCTTGTTGAAAGGAGAGTGTAGATGCAGTCTTCTGTAGCGTGTAGAGAGAAAGGCTGCGTGTTCCTCAGCGAAGGTCGAAGGTTCTTCAAAGAATGCAAGGCTTCTAGTTGGCGTGTTCCACAGCGAAGGTCGAAGGTTCTTCACACGGAATGCAAGGCTTCTCGTAGCCTGTGAAACAGAAGGTTTGCTCTCAGGTTTAACAACACGGGGGCAAGGAATCAATGTGTCATCCTTAGATCAAAGGCGATGATGCGTACAAACAAACATAGGCTGCCTATGGTGATGACAGTATGACATCATCAGGATCATGATGTCATGATGCAATAACCCCCCCCCCCCCCCCGTTATGTTTAGAATGTGAATGAACATTTCCCTACTCCTCATAATTTTTGTGTGTGTGTGTGTGTGAGATATATGTATTTATATAATATATATATAATAATTATATAAATATATAATGTATTATCTTATGTCATATATTATATTATATATATTATAATATAATAGGATATTATATATTAGGATGATATGTCACCTGTCGGCCAATCAAGTAATATCAATGTTATATATTTATGTATAGTGGAGGGCTTACTCCAAAATATGATCAGAGTGGAAATTCAAATAGTTTTAGCTTTATAAGAACACCTTGAAAACCAAAAGATAAATACATTTGGATAAAGACATGACAAAACAATAAAAGAATGACAATAATTACAAATAAGACATTTCCCAGTCCTAATGAATGTTCAATCTTAAGAAGGGAAGTCCACAGGGACCTGGACCCACAGGAATTTTAAGGAAGATTCCTTCTCCTCACAGTTTCATCTCTATGGCCACTGCACCTTGTCGCTTTACCTGTCTCCTCAGCTTCTGTTATGAGCATACAAATCATTAGCGTGCAGATGGAATTGATTTACTTGTGTATTTATACATTTCCTAACATAATTTGTACAAAACACATACATATACAGAATTGTCCACAGTCTACCCAGTACTTCCCTAAAATTGGCTGGGATAGGCTCCAGCAACCTCTTTGACTCTGCTTTGGATAAAAGATAAAAATGGTTGTAGATATCTCTATCTATATAAACATCTATATTTATATTCTATCTATCTTTATTTCTATAGCTCTTCTATATCTTTCTTGTATCTATATTTCTTGAGCGAGAGAGAGAGAATTTGAGTTGTAAAATACCTTTAATAATCAATCAGCACTTTACAAATTAAAAATTACACGGAAGTTAAGTTCAAGCAGTACAGGAGAAAAATCTGAACTCAAAAATTCAGCACCAAAGAGTCTCTGCTGACAGAACATTTTCAATGGTCCACATTTTAACAAAATCATCAACTGAATATGTAAGATTGTAAAAACAGAACTCTATTCCCAACCGAGCTGCCAAACGTCTCTTAAAGAGAAACAGGACATCATCAACTCTGTCCTATGGATTCGGTTTTTTCTGAGACATCCAAACAGCCAGCTTAGCTTCAGCTGAAAGGAAGTTCAGCAGCGTGTGCACGCTCTTTTTCAGAGTCTCGTATTTAGGGCCGTAAATAAAGAGAGAGAGAAAGAACAACAGCGTTTTATGTCATTTAAACTTCATGAATCAAAAACATAAACAAAGCTTGATAACATGATCACAATTGTACAAGTCAACTATTGAACATAAATCCAGAAAACAATTCATCTTTTTTTAAATTGGAGTGACCTGATTGTTTATCAGTGTTGGGAATTATGAATTACAAAGTAATTACTATAATTTGATTTCTATCATTTAATTACTTTTGTCAGTAATGGAGTAACGAAATAATTAGAGTTCAAATTTTGGTAATTGAATTACAACTGCTAGATGACAGAAATTACTCACATTTTGGTGCAGTGAAACCTTCAGTGACTATATAGTAGACAGATAAGTAGAAAATAAAAGACATCACTTTGCCTTTGCATTCTGTGTTACAGTTGCATCAATATGAGCATTTTACCCTGAGTTTCTTTTTCAGAGATTTGTTCAACTTTTGAATTCAACGTGATGAAGCAGAGTGAAGAGTTTGGTTTCTTCTTTTTTACTCACTGTCTTGTTTTTGACAAAGGTGTGGCGTTGATTGTTGGGACGTTCCAACCCCGCTCCTCAAGTTACACAACTGCTTTTCAATGCTAATTTGCTCAGACAACCTGATCTCGCTCATCATCATCTTTTGTAGAGTCTAAGCGTGATAGTTTTTAAAGCCTGTGTTTAAGAAGAGGAGGATAGGTAATGGAGGCAACGGTTGCATTCCTGTCCTGGAACTATCTGCATGTTTTGTTGGCTTATAAAAGAAGTATGTTAAATGTTGCCTTAGTCTAAAATATCCATCTCTCCTCATTTAAAAGAACATTTTTAGGGCATTTTAATTCACCGCAAGAAACTGCTGGTTCAAGTCCTGGCTGGGGGACTTTTAACAGTGTCACCAATGGGGGACCTTTCTGTGTGGAGTTTGCATGTTCTCCTCACGCATGCGCGGGTTTTGTCCGGGGACTCCGGCTTCCTCTCACCATCCAAAAACATGCTTCATAGGTTACATGGTTCATTGGTTACTCTAAATTGTCCCTGAAGTGTGGATGTGAGTGTGCATGGGTGTGTGATTGTGGCCCCTGCGACAGACTGGAGACCTGTCCAGTGGTGTCCCCTGACTTTGCCCATGAGTGGCCGGGTTGGGCTCGGGCAGCCCCATGACCCAAAAGGGATAAAATGGTTTCGAAAATGAATGTTTTAAAGACCCACTCCGATAAACATTGTGTTTTTAACTTATGTGGCATTTTTCTCATGGTGGAGGATGTATATAAAGAATATTCATCTTAAATTGCATTTTTGACTGTTTCATTATTTAAATTGTTCTGAATCCGGAGCAGAAAAAAAATGCAGTTACAAAAAGCTTGTAGTTGTGATATAACAGCTACCACGGCAAGCCACAGCCTCCCTGCTCCACTCCATTCTGATGCATCCACTAGCAGAAAATCAGATCCACCAGCATTTCTGTTTTCTGTGTGTCAGCTGGCATTCTGGCTCGAAACTGTACGGCTGGTTAGCTCCGATACTGCTCCTCATTTCTGCTGCACCTGTAATGTTAGGTGGTTGTGAGTGCCTGTAAGCTGGTGGGAGAGATGGATGATGGGAAGTAAGAGTGGGTTTACTCAGTGTCAACTGTCCCGCCCTCAACTCAGAGGTGAATTTCTAATGAACTCCTGCCACTCTGAAGAAATGATGTCTTACATAACGACACAGGTTTTTTACATTTGATATATTACTTCTGGTCTGATACTTTCCGTACCCACAGTAAATGTGAAGGAACAGGACCGTCTCATGGTAGATTCTGAGTTTCAGAGTCCAGGCTGTGCATGGAGGTTAGCCCAACTATATCTAGCTGGGTTTTCTCCAGGAGCTGTGGTGCCTCCTGCACTTTGTAAATGTCAAACTTCTCATCTACCAGGGTGCACTGGAGGCTCACTGCACGGATGAGCCCACACACAGCCCACCCGCTCTCACCACGAGCAACTTCAGAATGGTGGTGAGTCCGACCTGTCGCAAGAGACTGAGACGGACTCCATCCACTCCCAGTGCCTTGCCACAGAGGAACTCTTCGACTCCCTTGAAGACTTCAGCATGGGTGATGGACAGTCCTCAGCCTCTGTTTCTTCAGGAGGAGGCATGCTTGCAGGCCTGAAGAAATTCCAGAGACCTTGGGGAGGGTCCTGCCTACCAGGTACTTGGGTCTAGAGCAGGACTCCAGTTATGCATATCCAGGGATGTATGAGAATCTTGATGGCTCTGACTTAGAAAAGAAGGTTCTGATAAATATATGTATATATAGATGTATATGTAACTCGTCTCTTTTTATGATTCACATGTTCAATGTTTTATACTCTCACACAATCCCTCTGCATTTATCCGGACTTGGGACCGGCACAAGAGGTCACTGGAGTGTGATCCCTTGTGGTTGCATTACACACACACCACACACCACAACACAACACACCACACCACAACACACACACACACCACACCACAACACAGCACACCACACCACACAACACAAATTCCTTTTTACTTTGTTTTAAATTTTTTTTTTTAATTTGTTGTATGTACATAAATACACACACACACACACACACATATACAGTTTTCTCTTGTATTTTTATTTACATCCAATAACATTCATTTGTACTTTGTTTTTTTATTGTTTTTTTTTCTTTTTGATCTTTTTGTGTACATAATTACATACACACACACAAAAAAACCTATGTGCACACGCATACACATACATATAAATATAGAAAAACATAGATTTATACATTCATACATTGACAACTATGATTTTTGTTATATGTACATAAATACACACACACACACACATATAAAGTTTTCTCTTGTATTTTTATTTACATCTAATCATTCATTTACTTTGTTTTTTTAATTTTTTTAATTTTTGATCTTTTTGTGTACATAATTACATACACACACAAAGAAAAACCTATGCGCACACGCATACACAAACATATAAATATAGAAAAACATAGATTTATACATTCATACATTGACAACTATGATTTTTGTTATATGTACATAAATAACACACACACACACAATAGTTTTCTCTTGTATTTTTATTTACATCTATTAACATTCATTTGTACTTTGTTTTTATTTTTTTTTTTTCTTTTTGATCTTTTTGTGTACATAATTACATACACACACACAAAAAAACCTATGTGCACACGCATACACATACATATAAATAGAAAAACATAGATTTATACATTCATACATTGACAATATGATTTTGTTATATGTACATAAATACACACACACACACACTATAAAGTTTTCTCTTGTATTTTTATCTATTAACATTCATTTTTACTTTGTTTTTTTAATTTTTTTTAATTTTTTGATCTTTTTGTGTACATAATTACATACACACACAAAGAAAACCTATGCGCACACGCATACACATACATATAAATATAGAAAAACATAGATTTATACATTCATACATTGACAACTATGATTTTTTATATGTACATAAATACACACACACACACACATATAAAGTTTTCTCTTGTATTTATTTACATCTATTAACATTCATTTTTACTTTGTTTTTATTTTTTTTTTAATTTTTGATCTTTTTGTGTAAATAATTACATACACACACAAGAAAAAACCTATGCGCACACGCATACACATACATATATATAGAAAACATATATTTATACATTCATACATTGACAACTATGACTTTCTTATATGTACACACACATTTTTTGTGTGTTTTTTTCCATCAGGACAGCCTAAATTAGTTTTGTGACGGTCCTGGACTCGGGGATACAGGAATCCTCCTTGGTGCGGCACCCGATGGTTTAGTGCCAAACTCTTTGGGCGGATCTCTGGTCCTTTCTCTGACGTAAGGCGGTTCCTCCAACACAGGCTGGCTTGTATTTGGAGCAGGAACATGGTCTGTTGCAGCTGTTGTTTGTTGAGCATTTGGAGGGCGTCTCAAAGCAGGGTATTTTAGTTCAGGTTCTGGCTTTGAGACTTTGTCCATCCCTGCTAAATGCTCAGCCATCGGCCTGGAGTCCTGACGTTGCTGAGATTGGCTTGTTGATTTTGTTTCTCCAATTGGAAGAGGTGTCCCTGCTCCCTTTTCACATATTCCCGGAGCTCTTTCACTCTTTGGTGATGTTTTGATTTTGTTTTTCCAAATTTTGAGCCTTTGATTTTCCTGAACACATTCATGCTGCAGTTAAAGAGCTGTTCCTGCTCCTTTTTTAAGGTGGTTTCGTTCTTCAGGAGTTCAATTGCTCGTTTTAGTCCATCGAGGTTGACGGTGATCTCGTAGAGCTGCTGAAGCCAGGTTTGGCCTCCTCACACTGCAGAGTGAGCTGACGGATTTCAGAGTCCAGTGGGCGTTCTGGTCCTCAGAGACTGCTTTGGTCCAGGATGGAGGCACAACGTTGTTTAATTGCTGCCTCTCCTCAGAATGTCTCTGGAGATCCTGTAACTGGCTCTGAAGAAGGATTTTTTCTCCTGCAGTGTTTGGAGGCGATCTCTCTCCTCTGAAGCTGTTCTTCCTGAGGTTCAAGGGCTTGATGTGGTTGAACCCTCTGAACCTCTTTCTCTAGATCCTGGTTCTCCTGGCGAGATTTGGTGGTTTGCTTGGCTTTCTGCAACTCACTGGTTAACTCTTCAGGATCTCCAAACTCTGGTCTGGGTTCCTGAAGAGTAGCTGTGAGTTGGGCGTTGGTCTCAGTCAGGAGCTGGACTTTTGCTGCTGTTCTGCAACGGTCTTCCAGAGGTTTTTGGTCCGAGTTGCTTCTTGACGCGTTGCAAGTCTTTTTCCAGCTGCTTGTGATTTTGAGGCTGCTTTCTTTGCCTGACAGAGTCCACGTAGGTTTCTTAAGGTGTTTTTGCTTTCCAGCTCAGCGGCGAGGATTGCAGCTGGCTGTCAGCGAGGTGATGTCGTGGACTTGATCTTCAAGATTGAGGTGCTCTCCTCAACTGTAGAACTCTCAGACCGCAACAGAACATTTTAAAAGTTTTTCTGTAAAGCAATGAAAACCTTTTAAAATGTTCTTGTTGAAAGCAGAGTGTAGATGCAGTCTTCTGTAGCGTGTAGAGAGAAAGGCTGCGTGTTCCTCAGCGAAGGTCGAAGGTTCTTCAAAGAATGCAAGGCTTCAGTTGGCGTGTTCCACAGCGAAGGTCGAAGGTTCTTCACGGAATGCAAGGCTTCTCGTAGCTGTGAAACAGAAGGTTTGCTCTCAGGTTTAACAACAACGGGGGCAAGGAATCAATGTGTCATCCTTAGATCAAAGGCGATGATGCGTACAAAACAAACATAGGCCCCTATGGTTGACAAGTATGACATTCATCAGGATCATGATTCATGATGCATAACTCCTCCTCCCCCCAATTATCTTTAAATGTGACATGCAACACCCCTACTCCTCATAATTTTTGTGTATGTGTTTGATATATATATATATATGTATAAATAACATTGATATATATTATGATCTTCCGTCATGACATATCATCTTTTTAGTTTTTATTAGAAAATGACTGTTACTCACTACAAAGTTTACTAACCATTCACGCCCTTGAACTCATCAATGTTCCTCTTTCTGGGCTTGGGTGATGAGCATTTACAAGCTCATGTTGGATTCCAGTATACAGAAAAAAAGTCTTTTTTAGAAGCTATTATTTTAACAGCAATGCGTTACCTGTAACATTAGAAGGCGCGTTCTTGCACTATTACAGATTAATCTTTAGGGATAATGAATATCAAATATACCATGAGATCAATAATTTTCCAAGCTTTAATTTGAGACATGTTTTTGAAAATCTGTAAGAATGAGGGAACTAGCCCTCCAACAGGCTGGTGTCCTGTTCAGGGTGTACCCATCTTTTACCTAGAGTAGCTGGGTTGCTCCTGTGACGCTGAAAGGGATTCATTGGTTCAGAAGATGGATGAATGGTTATAAACTCACTGCCACTTTCTGAGGCACACCGTCCAACTGTTGGTAAATGCTCAATTTAATCAACCAATCAAATGGCAGCAACTTAATGCATTCCAAGCATGTAACCATGTCAAGCGATCAGCTGCAGTTCAAATTGAGCGTCAGAATGGGATTTAGTGATTTTGAAGAGCAGGTTGCTGGTGCCAGACAATCTAGTCTAGTGTTTCAGAACGCTGACCTACTGGATTTTTACCCACAACATCTTCCTAGGGTTTACAGAGAATTGTCTGAAATAGAATAACATGAAAGCATGGAGCCTCCTGCCTATATCAATTCAGGATGATGGTGGTGTTATGGTGTGGGATATTTTCTTGGCACATTTTGGGTCCCTTTGTACCAGTTGATCATGGCTGCATCTCAGACTGGTTTCTTGAACATGACAAGGAGTTCACTGGACTCTAATGGCCCCCAGTCACCAGAGCTCAACCCAACAATAACCTTGGTAAATGGTGAACGGAAGATTGGCATCATGGACGTGCAGCCAGAAAACTGCAGCAAATGGGATGCGTCCTGTCAATTGATCAAACTCTGAGGAATGTTCTCGTACCTTGTTGAATCTCTGACACCAAGGATTAAGACAGTTCTGAAGGAAAACAGGGTTCAACCCGGTCCTAAGCAAGTGTATCATAGTAAAGTGGCTAGCAGGTGTATTTGTATGAATGAGATTCTGCATGTAAACATTTAGCCAAAAACTGCACGATTGCATTGATTTTGTCACATTTCTTCTGATAAATTTGTTTCAACCCAACATGGCTCAGGTCTAGGGGTAACAAGATGGGTCGCAACATAAATAAAATGCTTGGACACAAAGTTAAAAACACAGTTTATAAATAAACAAAACTCGTGTCCTGGAAACAAAAAAAAAAAGCAAAATAATTCAAGTGCTGATTTAAAACAAAGAGACGAACCAAAGGGAACTGGAACCTTGGCCAAACATAACAAAAGGTCAGGGAGACAGCTGACCCAGCCATGCTGGCCGTCGGAGTCAGCAGCTCCCTAAGGGCTGCCTAATCAAAACTACCTAAAACAAACAGAAACAAAGCCCGCAAACTAAGACTACCAAGGTCCCAAACCCAAATTACAATAAAAAAACTCAACAGTATAACTGAGGAAAAAACCCCAAAAGCCAAAAAACATGCCTCTGCCCTCTGGGTGTGGCCTTCTTGGTCTTAAATACCCGGCAGGTGCTGATGAGGATCATTGGCTTCACCTGCCGGGTGAGGCAGCATGACAGGATGTGGAGGCAGCAGCAGGGGACGTAACAAATTACTAACAAGAGAATGTCAAACTTTAGAGTTACTCTGCAATCACACACTCTGGACCAGGAAAAGGAAGGCAAAAAACTTCTTACTATTAAACACTTACCCAGAACAGTCTAACAAAGCGTTTAATGTTAATATTTCCTTCCTGAGATAAGTAACACTCAAAAGTTTTTTCTTGAACAGATGATTAGAATATCTTGTTGAAAATGTAATCCTCCAAACCCAAAAGTTGAACAACATTAGGCCAATCAGTTATGCATTGGGACCCTAAATACATGCATGATCTCTGTGTGGTATACAAATCCAGGGGTTCTCATGTCTGCAGGAAACTGTCAGCTGCTACAACCTGGAGAGGGAACTAAACAGGGGAAGCTGCTGTAAGCCATAGTTCTGCACACAGATGGAAGCAGCAGGAGCTGAAATGTGACTTAACTTTAAACTTTTTCTTCTTATCTTTGTTCGATCTGTTACACAGTCCACACTTTGTTTGAATCAATGCATTCTATACTTTTGAATACTTATTTGAGCTGTTTTTATTGTTGTTTAAATGATACCAGTGCCTTTCAGGTAACTTTATCCAAACTTAAGATGCAAAACAGAAGGTTGTTTTCCAGTTTTTCTCAGTTGGTTTGGTTCATTTCTTGAAAAGGAAATGACATTCTCCAAACTAAAAGGTCATTTGGCCAAACACACTTACACTTCTGCACAACAGGTCATCTTACTAGAAAAAGCACATTTCTTTCCCAAAATTCATGGGACATGTTTCAAAAGCACATTCTTTTTTCTGGTAAAGAGTCAACGCCAGCAAAATTGTTAGATCTTTCTCTGATACTTTGGCTTGTTCTCATCCACTTAGTTCCTTTCTTAAAATAACTTGGATGCTTCAGCACAACACCATGGATCACCTGCAGACGCTCATATCTCTCCAAAACAGTTTACTCGTGGGTCAAAACCAAGTTTATTTCTCATATGAACAATCAGTTTCTTCTAAAAGCATCGTCTCTTTGGCAGTGTGTGAGTGCTGCAGGTCAGAATGCTTAGATGTTTTGTCACTAACAGAATGCATTTATGTACGAAAGTAAAAAAAAAAAAGATTTCACAGTAAGAGCAGCTTCTGAATTTAACATCACGCATGTAAACTGCATACACTTCTCTGAACAGGTCCAACATAAAACACAACCAAAAGAAAAATCCAATCAGCCGACAGTGCTGTAAATGACATTTCACTGTAAACTTCACTGGTCACCTTGGTGACCTCCCTCCGTGGCCAGGATCTTCCTGTTCCTGACCATCCACACATTCCTCTCTATTAGACTAGAGATTTCCGTCCACATCGCAGCGAAACTTTTCCTTGCAATGCAGCGAGGGAAGTAACAACGTGAAGACCCACTCTGATGAAATTTGTGTTTTTAACATCTTCTTGTGGCATTTTCCTTCTCCTTCTCCTCACAGTTTCATCTCTATGGCCACTGCACCTTGTCGCTTTACCTGTCTCCTCAGCTTCTGTTATGAGCCATACAAATCATTAGCGTACAGATGGAATTGATTTACTTGTGTATTTATACATTTCCTAACATAATTTGTACAAAACACATACATATACAGAATTGTCCACAGTCTACCCAGTACTTCCCCTAAAATTGGCTGGGATAGGCTCCAGCAACCTCTTTGATTCTGCTTTGGATAAAAGATAAAAATGGTTGTAGATATCTATATCTATATAAACATCTATATTTATATTCTATCTATCTATATTTCTATATCTCTTCTATATCTTTCTCGTATCTATATATCTTGAGCGAGAGAGAGAGAATCTCAATTTGTAAAATACTTTAATAATCAATCAGCACTTTACAAATTAAAAATTACACGGAAGTTAAGTTCAAGCAGCAGGAGAAAAACATCTGAACTCAAAAATTCAGCACCAAAGAGTCTCTGCTGACAGAACATTTTCAATGGTCCACATTTTAACAAAATCATCAACTGAATATGTAAGATTGTAAAAACAGAACTCTATTCCCAACCGAGCTGCCAAACGTCTCTTAAAGAGAAACAGGACATCATCAGACTCTGTCCTATGGATTCGGTTTTTCTGAGACATCCAAACAGCCAGCTTAGCTTCAGCTGAAAGGAAGTTCAGCAGCGTGTGCACGCTCTTTTTCAGAGTCTCGTATTTAGGGCCGTAAATAAAGAGAGAGAGAAAGAACAACAGCGTTTTATGTCATTTAAACTTCATGAATCAAAAACATAAACAAAGCTTGATAACATGATCACAATTGTACAAGTCAACCATTGAACATAAATCCAGAAAACAATTCATCTTTTTTTAACAATGGAGTGACCTGATTGTTTATCAGTGTTGGGAGTTATGAATTACAAAGTAATTACTATAATTTGATTTCTATCATTTAATTACTTTTGTCAGTAATGGAGTAACGAAATAATTAGAGTTCAAATTTTGGTAATTGAATTACAACTGCTAGATGACAGAAATTACTCACATTTTGGTGCAGTGAAAACTTCAGTGACTAATGAAACAAATGAATTTGTGTAAACAATAGGCTCTGACATTCTCTTTCTTAAATGAAACAAACAAAAAACAGTCAATGAGGCTGATTGGTCAACATAAGATGAAGAGAGCGTACATACATTTTCTCCTGGAGATAAACTGCTTTCCACTGCCCTAGAGCCAACCGTTCTGTATACTATGTAGGCTATTGTACAATGTACATTTTCTCAAGTTTGTGTGTTCAAATGAATAAAAATCTGGCTGCCCTTTGTACCTGTTATGTTTTCGTTTGTTTTACCTTGCTTAGATAATTTGTATCAGTAAAAAACAAAAGAAAAGTAATGAGTAGTGCATTACTGTTTAAATTAGAGAATGAGCAAAGTAATTTAATCACAATATAATCCAGTAAGTAAAGTAATCCATTTCTTTTTAAAAGTCATTTACCCAACACTGTTGTTTACAGTAATTTGAACCAACTGTGTCACTTTAGGCGTCCACCAGGGGCGGTATTCTCCCATTTTCTCTACACATTTGATTGGCAAACAGCAGCTTTCTGTCTCATTCTTATCATTTTTAGATATACATTGCAGATAAGTAGAAAATAAAAGACATCACTTGTGCCTTTGCATTCTGTGTTACAGTTGCATCAATATGAGCATTTTACCCTCTGAGTTTCTTTTTCAGAGATTTGTTCAACTTTTGAATTCAACGTGATGAAGCAGAGTGAAGAGTTTGGTTTCTTCTTTTTTACTCACTGTCTTGTTTTTGACAAAGGTGTGGCGTTGATTGTTGGGACGTTTCCAACCCCGCTCCTCAAGTTACACAACTGCTTTTCAATGCTAATTTGCTCAGACAAACCTGATCTCGCTCATCATCATCTTTTGTAGAGTCTAAGCGTGATAGTTTTTAAAGCCAGCTGTGTTTAAGAAGAGGAGGATACAGGTAATGGAGGCAACGGTTGCATTCCTGTCCTGGAACTATCTGCATGTTTTGTTGGCTTATAAAAGAAGTATGTTAAATGTTGCCTTAGTCTAAAATATCCATCTCTCCTCATTTAAAAGAACATTTTTAGGGCATTTTAATTCACCGCAAGAAACTGGCTGGTTCAAGTCCTGGCTGGGGACTTTTAACAGTGTCACCAATGGGGGACCTTTCTGTGTGGAGTTTGCATGTTCTCCTCACGCGCGGGTTTTGTCCGGGGACTCCGGCTTCCTCTCACCATCCAAAAACATGCTTCATAGGTTACATGGTTCATTGGTTACTCTAAATTGTCCCTGAAGTGTGGATGTGAGTGTGCATGGGTGTGTGATTGTGGCCCCTGCGACAGACTGGAGACCTGTCCAGTGTTGTCCCCTGACTTTGCCCATGAGTGGCCGGGTTGGGCTCGGGCAGCCCCATGACCCCAAAAGGGATAAAATGGTTTCGAAAATGAATGTTTTAAAGACCCACTCCGATAAACATTGTGTTTTTAACTTATGTGGCATTTTTCTCATGGTGGAGGATGTATATAAAGAATATTCATCTTAAATTGCATTTTTGACTGTTTCATTATTTAAATTGTTCTGAATCCGGAGCAGAAAAAAAATGCAGTTACAAAAAGCTTGTAGTTGTGATATAACAGCTACCACGGCAAGCCACAGCCTCCCTGCTCCACTCCATTCTGATGCATCCACTAGCAGAAAATCAGATCCACCAGCATTTCTGTTTTCTGTGTGTCAGCTGGCATTCTGGCTCGAAACTGTACGGCTGGTTAGCTCCGATACTGCTCCTCATTTCTGCTGCACCTGTAATGTTAGGTGGTTGTGAGTGCCTGTAAGCTGGTGGGAGAGATGGATGATGGGAAGTAAGAGTGGGTTTACTCAGTGTCAACTGTCCCGCCCTCAACTAATGAACTCCTGCCACTCTGAAGAAATGATGTCTTACATAACGACACAGGTTTTTTACATTTTGATATATTACTTCTGGTCTGATTACTTTCCGTACCCACAGTAAATGTGAAGGAACAGGACCGTCTCATGGTAGATTCTGAGTTTCAGAGTCCAGGCTGTGCATGGAGGTTAGCCCAACTATATCTAGCTGGGTTTTCTCCAGGAGCTGTGGTGCCTTCTGCACTTTGTAAATGTCAAACTTCTCATCTACCAGGGTGATCTCCAACACTTGGAGGCTGCACTGGGGCTCACGGATGAGCCCACACACAGCCCACCCGCTCTCACCACGAGCAACTTCAGAATGGTGGTGAGTCCGACCTGTCGCAAGAGACTGAGACGGACTCCATCCACTCCCAGTGCCTTGCCACAGAGGAACTCTTCGACTCCCTTGAAGACTTCAGCATGGGTGATGGACAGTCCTCAGCCTCTGTTTCTTCAGGAGGAGGCATGCTTGCAGGCCTGAAGAAATTCCAGAGACCTTGGGGAGGGTCCTGCCTACCAGGTACTTGGGTCTAGAGCAGGACTCCAGTTATGCATATCCAGGGATGTATGAGAATCTTGATGGCTCTGACTTAGAAAAGAAGGTTCTGATAAATATATGTATATATAGATGTATATGTAACTCGTCTCTTTTTATTCACATGTTCAATGTTTATACTCTCACACAATCCCTCTGCATTTATCCGGACTTGGGACCGGCACAAGAGGTCACTGGAGTGTGATCCCTTGTGGTTGCATTACACACACACACACAACCAACAACAAACACACACCACAACACACCACAACACACACACCACAACACAGCACACCACACCACACAACACAAATTCCTTTTTACTTTGTTTTAAATTTTTTTTTTTTTGTTGTATGTACATAAATACACACACACACAACACACACATATACAGTTTTCTCTTGTATTTTTATTTACATCCAATAACATTCATTTGTACTTTGTTTTTTTTGTTTTTTTTTTCTTTTTGATCTTTTTGTGTACATAATTACATACACACACACAAAAAAACCTATGTGCACACGCATACACATACATATAAATATAGAAAAACATAGATTTATACATTCATACATTGACAACTATGATTTTTGTTATATGTAAATACACACACACACACACACATATACAGTTTTCTCTTGTATTTTTATTTACATCCAATAACATTCATTTGTACTTTGTTTTTTTATTGTTTTTTTTTTCTTTTTGATCTTTTTGTGTACATAATTACATACACACACAAAAAAAACCTATGTGCACACGCATACACATACATATAAATATAGAAAAACATAGATTTATACATTCATACATTGACAACTATGATTTTTGTTATATGTACATAAATACACACACACACACACACATATAAAGTTTTTCTTGTATTTTTATTTACATCTATTAACATTCATTTTTACTTTGTTTTTTAATTTTTTTTTATTTTTGATCTTTTTGTGTACATAATTACATACACACAAAGAAAAACCTATGCGCACACGCATACACAAACATATATATAGAAAAACATATATTTATACATTCATACATTGACAACTATGACTTTTGTTATATGTACACACACATTTTTTGTGTTTTTTTTTCCATCAGGACAGCCTAAATTAGTTTTTGTGAAGGTCCTGGACTCGCGGGATACCAGGAATCCTCCTTGGTGCGGCGCCCTGATGGTTTGCCAGTGCAACTCTTTGTTGGCGGATCCTGCTGGTCCTTTCTCTGACGTAAGGCGGTTCCTCCAACACAGGCTGGCTTGTATTTGGAGCAGGAACATGGTCTGTTGCAGCTGTTGTTTGTTGAGCATTTGGAGGGCGTCTCAAAGCAGGGTATTTTAGTTCAGGTTCTGGCTTTGAGACTTTGTCCATCCCTGCTAAATGCTCAGCCATCGGCCTGGAGTCCTGACGTTGCTGAGATTTGGCTTGTTGTTTTGTTTCTCCAATTGGAAGAGGTGTCCCTGCTCCCTTTTCACATATTCCCGGAGCTCTTTCACCTCTTTGGTGATGTTTTGATTTTGTTTTTCCAAATTTTGAGCCTTTGATTTTGCCTGAACACATTCATGCTGCAAGTTAAAGAGCTGTTCCTGCTCCTTTTTAAGGTGGTTTCGTTCTTCCAGGAGTTCAGCATTGCTCTGTTTAAGTCCATCGAGGTTGACGGTGATCTCGTAGAGCTGCTGAAGCCAGGGTTTGGCCTCCTCACACTGCAGAGTGAGCTGACGGATTTCAGAGTCCAGTGTTGCGTTCTGGTCCTCCAGAGACTTGCTTTGGTCCAGGATGGAGGCACAACGTTGTTTAATTGCTGCCTCCTCCTCACAATGTCTCTGGAGATCCTGTAACTGGCTCTGAAGAAGGATGTTTTTCTCCTGCAGTGTTTGGAGGCGATCTCTCTCCTCCGAAGCTGTTCTTCCTGAGGTTCAAGGGCCTTGATGGTGGTTTGAACCCTCTGAACCTCTTTCTCTAGATCCTGGTTCTCCTGCTGAGAGATTTGGTGGTTTGCTTGGCTTTCTGCAACTCACTGGTTAACTCTTCAGGATCCCAAACTCTGGTCTGGAGTTCCTGAAGAGTAGCTGTGAGTTGGGCGTTGGTCTCAGTCAGGAGCTGGACTTTTTGCTGCTGTTTCTTGCAACGGTCTTCCAGAGGTTTTTGGTCCCGGAGTTGCTTCTTGACGCGTTGCAAGTCTTTTTCCAGCTGCTTGGTGAGTTTTGAGGCTGCTTTCTTTGCCTGACAGAGTCCAGCGTAGGTTTCTTTAAGGTGTTTTTTGCTATCCAGCTCAGCGGCGAGGATTTGTAGCTGGCTGGTCAGCGAGGTGATGTCGTGGACTTGATCTTCAAGATTGAGGGTGCTCTCCTCAACTGTAGAACCTCTCAGACCGCAACAGAACATTTTAAATGAAGTTTTTCTGTAAAGCAATGAAAAACCTTTTAAAATGTTCTTGTTGAAAGGAGAGTGTAGATGCAGTCTTCTGTAGCGTGTAGAGAGAAAGGCTGCGTGTTCCTCAGCGAAGGTTCGAAGGTTCTTCAAAGAATGCAAGGCTTCTAGTTGGCGTGTTCCACAGCGAAGGTCGAAGGTTCTTCACGGAATGCAAGGCTTCTCGTAGCTGTGAAACAGAAGGTTTGCTCTCAGGTTTAACACAACGGGGCAAGGAATCATATGTGTCATCCTTAGATCAAAGGCGATGATGCGTACAAAACAAACATAGGCATGCCTATGGTGATGACAAGTATGACATCATCAGGATCATGATGTCATGATGCATATAACTCCCCCCCTCCCCCCAGTTATGTTTAGAATGTGACATGCAACATTTCCCTACTCCTCATAATTTTGTGTGTGTGTGTGTGTGTGTGTGTGTGTGTGTGTTTGTGAGAGATATATATTTATATATATAAATATATATATATATGTATTATCTTATGTCATATTATTATATTATATATATTATATATATAATAGGATATTATATATATAGGATGATATGTCACGTGTCGGCCAATCAAGTAATATCAATGTTATATATTTATGTATATGTGGAGGGCTTACTCCAAAATATGATCAGAGTGGAAATTCAAATAGTTTAGCTTTATAACAACACCTTGAAAACCAAAAAGAATAAATACATTTGGATAAAGACATGACAAAACAATAAAAAGAATGACAATAATTACAAATAAGACATTTCCCAGTCCTAATGAATGTTCAATCTTAAGAAGGGAAGTCCACAGGGACCTGGACCCACAGGAATTTTAAGGAAGATTCCTTCTCCTCACAGTTCAACTCTATGGCCACTGCACCTTGTCGCTTTACCTGTCTCCTCAGCTTCTGTTATGAGCCATACAAATCATTAGCGTGCAGATGGAATTGATTTACTTGTGTATTTAACATTTCTAACATATTTGTACAAAACACATACATATACAGAATTGTCCACAGTCTACCCAGTACTTCCCCTAAAATTGGCTGGGATAGGCTCCAGCAACCTCTTTGACTCTGCTTTGGATAAAAGATAAAAATGGTTGTAGATATCTCTATCTATATAAACATCTATATTTATATTCTATCTATCTTTATTTCTATAGCTCTTCTATATCTTTCTCGTATCTATATTTCTGAGCGAGAGAGAGAGAATTTGAGTTGTAAAATACCTTAATAATCAATCAGCACTTTACAAATTAAAAATTACACGGAAGTTAAGTTCAAGCAGTACAGGAGAAAAACATCTGAACTCAAAAATTCAGCACCAAAGAGTCTCTGCTGACAGAACATTTTCAATGGTCCACATTTTAACAAAATCATCAACTGAATATGTAAGATTGTAAAAACAGAACTCTATTCCCAACCGAGCTGCCAAACGTCTCTTAAAGAGAAACAGGACATCATCAGACTCTGTCCTATGGATTCGGTTTTTCTGAGACATCCAAACAGCCAGCTTAGCTTCAGCTGAAAGGAAGTTCAGCAGCGTGTGCACGCTCTTTTTCAGAGTCTCGTATTTAGGGCCGTAAATAAAGAGAGAGAGAAAGAACAACAGCGTTTTATGTCATTTAAACTTCATGAATCAAAAACATAAACAAAGCTTGATAACATGATCACAATTGTACAAGTCAACTATTGAACATAAATCCAGAAAACAATTCATCTTTTTTTTAACAATGGAGTGACCTGATTGTTTATCAGTGTTGGGAGTTATGAATTACAAAGTAATTACTATAATTTGATTTCTATCATTTAATTACTTTTGTCAGTAATGGAGTAACGAAATAATTAGAGTTCAAATTTTGGTAATTGAATTACAACTGCTAGATGACAGAAATTACTCACATTTTGGTGCAGTGAAACCTTCAGTGACTATAAGTAGACAGATAAGTAGAAAATAAAAGACATCACTTTTGCCTTTGCATTCTGTGTTACAGTTGCATCAATATGAGCATTTTACCCTCTGAGTTTCTTTTTCAGAGATTTGTTCAACTTTTGAATTCAACGTGATGAAGCAGAGTGAAGAGTTTGGTTTCTTCTTTTTTACTCACTGTCTTGTTTTGACAAAGGTGTGGCGTTGATTGTTGGGACGTTTCCAACCCCGCTCCTCAAGTTACACAACTGCTTTTCAATGCTAATTTGCTCAGACAAACCTGATCTCGCTCATCATCATCTTTTGTAGAGTCTAAGCGTGATAGTTTTTAAAGCCAGCTGTGTTTAAGAAGAGGAGGATACAGGTAATGGAGGCAACGGTTGCATTCCTGTCCTGGAACTATCTGCATGTTTTGTTGGCTTATAAAAGAAGTATGTTAAATGTTGCCTTAGTCTAAAATATCCATCTCTCCTCATTTAAAAGAACATTTTTAGGGCATTTTAATTCACCGCAAGAAACTGGCTGGTTCAAGTCCTGGCTGGGGGACTTTTAACAGTGTCACCAATGGGGGACCTTTCGTGTGGAGTTTGCATGTTCTCCTCACGCATGCGCGGGTTTTGTCCGGGGACTCCGGCTTCCTCTCACCATCCAAAAACATGCTTCATAGGTTACATGGTTCATTGGTTACTCTAAATTGTCCCTGAAGTGTGGATGTGAGTGTGCATGGGTGTGTGATTGTGGCCCCTGCGACAGACTGGAGACCTGTCCAGTGGTGTCCCCTGACTTTGCCCATGAGTGGCCGGGTTGGGCTCGGGCAGCCCCATGACCCCAAAAGGGATAAAATGGTTTCGAAAATGAATGTTTTAAAGACCCACTCCGATAAACATTGTGTTTTAACTTATGTGGCATTTTTCTCATGGTGGAGGAGTATATAAAGAATATCATCTTAAATTGCATTTTTGACTGTTTCATTATTTAAATTGTTCTGAATCCGGAGCAGAAAAAAAATGCAGTTACAAAAAGCTTGTAGTTGTGATATAACAGCTACCACGGCAAGCCACAGCCTCCCTGCTCCACTCCATTCTGATGCATCCACTAGCAGAAAATCAGATCCACCAGCATTTCTGTTTTCGTGTGTCAGCTGGCATTCTGCTCGAAACTGTACGGCTGGTTAGCTCCGATACTGCTCCTCATTTCTGCTGCACCTGTAATGTTAGGTGGTTGTGAGTGCCTGTAAGCTGGTGGGAGAGATGGATGATGGGAAGTAAGAGTGGGTTTACTCAGTGTCAACTGTCCCGCCCTCAACTCAGAGGTGAATTTCTAATGAACTCCTGCCACTCTGAAGAAATGATGTCTTACATAACGACACAGGTTTTTTACATTTTGATATATTACTTCTGGTCTGATTACTTTCCGTACCCACAGTAAATGTGAAGGAACAGGAGCGTCTCATGTAGATTCTGAGTTTCAGATCCAGGCTGTGCATGGAGGTAGCCCAACTATATCTACTGGGTTTCTCCAGGAGCTGTGGTCCTTCTGCACTTTGTAAATGTCAAACTTCTCATCTACCAGGGTGACCTCCAACACTTGGAGGCTGCACTGGGGGCTCACAGATGAGCCCACACACAGCCCCCCGCTCTCACCACGAGCAACTTCAGAATGGTGGTGAGTCCGACCTGTCGCAAGAGACTGAGACGGACTCCATCCACTCCCAGTGCCTTGCCACAGAGGAACTCTTCGACTCCCTTGAAGACTTCAGCATGGGTGATGGACAGTCCTCAGCCTCTGTTTCTTCAGGAGGAGGCATGCTTGCAGGCCTGAAGAAATTCCAGAGACCTTGGGGAGGGTCCTGCCTACCAGGTACTTGGGTCTAGAGCAGGACTCCAGTTATGCATATCCAGGGATGTATGAGAATCTTGATGGCTCTGACTTAGAAAAGAAGGTTCTGATAAATATATGTATATATAGATGTATATGTAACTCGTCTCTTTTTATAATTCACATGTTCAATGTTTTATACTCTCACACAATCCCTCTGCATTTATCCGGACTTGGGACCGGCACAAGAGGTCACTGGAGTGTGATCCCTTGTGGTTGCATTACACACACACGCACCACAACACAACACAACACACACACCACAACACACCACACACACCACAACACAGCACACCACACCACACAACACAAATTCCTTTTTACTTTGTTTTTTTAATTTTTTTTTTAATTGTTGTATCATAAATACACACACACAACACACATACATATACAGTTTTCTCTTGTATTTTTATTTACATCCAATAACATTCATTTGTACTTTGTTTTTTTATTGTTTTTTTTTCTTTTGATCTTTTTGTGTACATAATTACATACACACACACAAAAAAAACCTATGTGGACACGCATACACATACATATAAATATAGAAAAACATAGATTTATACATTCATACATTGACAACTATGATTTTTGTTATATGTACATAAATACACACACACACACACACATATAAAGTTTTCTCTTGTATTTTTATTTACATCTATTAACATTCATTTTTACTTTGTTTTTTTAATTTTTTTAAATTTTTGATCTTTTTGTGTACATAATTACATACACACACAAAGAAAAACCTATGCGCACACGCATACACAAACATATAAATATAGAAAACATAGATTTATACATTCATACATTGACAACTATGATTTTTGTTATATGTACATAAATACACACACATATAAGTTTTGTCTTGTATTTTTATTTACATCTATTAACATTCATTTTTACTTTGTTTTTTTTTTTTTTATTTTTGATCTTTTTGTGTACATTACATACACACACAAAGAAAAACCTATGCACACGCATACACAAACATATATATAGAAAACATATATTTATACATTCATACATTGACAACTATGACTTTTGTTATATGTACACACACATTTTTTGTGTTTTTTTTTCCATCAGGACAGCCTAAATTAGTTTTTGTGACGTCCTGGACTCGCGGATACCAGGAATCCTCCTTGGTGCGGCGCCCTGATGGTTTGCCAGTGCAACTCTTTGTTGGCGGATCCTGCTGGTCCTTTCTCTGACGTAAGGCGGTTCCTCCAACACAGGCTGGCTTGTATTTGGAGCAGGAACATGGTCTGTTGCAGCTGTTGTTTGTTGAGCATTTGAGGGCGTCTCAAAGCAGGGTATTTTAGTTCAGGTTCTGGCTTTGAGACTTTGTCCATCCCTGCTAAATGCTCAGCCATCGGCCTGGAGTCCTGACATTGCTGAGATTTGGCTTGTTGATTTTGTTTCTCCAATTGGAAGAGGTGTCCCTGCTCCCTTTTCACATATTCCCGGAGCTCTTTCACCTCTTTGGTGATGTTTTGATTTTGTTTTTCCAAATTTTGAGCCTTTGATTTTGCCTGAACACATTCATGCTGCAATTTAAAGAGCTGTTCCTGCTCCTTTTTAAGGTGGTTTCGTTCTTCCAGGAGTTCAGCATTGCTCTGTTTTAGTCCATCGAGGTTGACGGTGATCTCGTAGAGCTGCTGAAGCCAGGGTTTGGCCTCCTCACACTGCAGAGTGAGCTGACGGATTTCAGAGTCCAGTGTGCGTTCTGGTCCTCCAGAGACTTGCTTTGGTCCAGGATGGAGGCACAACGTTGTTTAATTGCTGCTCCTCCTCACAATGTCTCTGGAGATCATGTAACTGGCTCTGAAGAAGGATGTTTTTCTCCTGCAGTGTTTGGAGGCGATCTCTCTCTCCTGAAGCTGTTCTTCCTGAGGTTCAAGGGCCTTGATGGTGGTTTGAACCCTCTGAACCTCTTTCTCTAGATCCTGGTTCTCCTGGCTGAGAGATTTGGTGGTTTGCTTGGCTTTCTGCAACTCACTGGTTAACTCTTCAGGATCCCAAACTCTGGTCTGGAGTTCCTGAAGAGTAGCTGTGAGTTGGGCGTTGGTCTCAGTCAGGAGCTGGACTTTTTGCTGCTGTTTCTTGCAACGGTCTTCCAGAGGTTTTTGGTCCCGGAGTTGCTTCTTGACGCGTTGCAAGTCTTTTTCCAGCTGCTTGGTGAGTTTTGAGGCTGCTTTCTTTGCCTGACAGAGTCCAGCGTAGGTTTCTTTAAGGTGCTTTTTGCTATCCAGCTCAGCGGCGAGGATTTGCAGCTGGCTGGTCAGCGAGGTGATGTCGTGGACTTGATCTTCAAGATTGAGGGTGCTCTCCTCAACTGTAGAACCTCTCAGACCGCAACAGAACATTTTAAATGAAGTTTTTCTGTAAAGCAATGAAAAACCTTTTAAAATGTTCTTGTTGAAAGGAGAGTGTAGATGCAGTCTTCTGTAGCGTGTAGAGAGAAAGGCTGCGTGTTCCTCAGCGAAGGTCGAAGGTTCTTCAAAGAATGCAAGGCTTCTAGTTGGCGTGTTCCACAGCGAAGGTCGAAGGTTCTTCACGGAATGCAAGGCTTCTCGTAGCTGTGAAACAGAAGGTTTGCTCTCAGGTTTAACAACAACGGGGGCAAGGAATCAAATGTGTCATCCTTAGATCAAAGGCGATGATGCGTACAAAACAAACATAGGCATGCCTATGGTGATGACAAGTATGACATCATCAGGATCATGATGTCATGATGCATATAACTCCCCCCCCCCCCCCCCAGTTATGTTTAGAATGTGACATGCAACATTTCCCTACTCCTCATAATTTTTGTGTGTGTGTGTGTGTGTGAGATATATGATATATATATATATATTATAATATATATATATAATATATAATATATGTATTATCTTATGTCATATTATTATATTATATATATTATATATATAATAGGATATTATATATAGGATGATATGTCACCTGTCGGCCAATCAAGTAATATCAATGTTATATATTTATGTATATGTGGAGGGCTTACTCCAAAATATGATCAGAGTGGAAATTCAAATAGTTTTAGCTTTATAAGAACACCTTGAAAACCAAAAAGAATAAATACATTTGGATAAAGACATGACAAAACAATAAAAAGAATGACAATAATTACAAATAAGACATTTCCCAGTCCTAATGAATGTTCAATCTTAAGAAGGGAAGTCCACAGGGACCTGGACCCACAGGAATTTTAAGGAAGATTCCTTCTCCTCACAGTTTCATCTCTATGGCCACTGCACCTTGTCGCTTTACCTGTCTCCTCAGCTTCTGTTATGAGCCATACAAATCATTAGCGTGCAGATGGAATTGATTTACTTGTGTATTTATACATTTCCTAACATAATTTGTACAAAACACATACATATACAGAATTGTCCACAGTCTACCCAGTACTTCCCCTAAAATTGGCTGGGATAGGCTCCAGCAACCTCTTTGACTCTGCTTTGGATAAAAGATAAAAATGGTTGTAGATATCTCTATCTATATAAACATCTATATTTATATTCTATCTATCTTTATTTCTATAGCTCTTCTATATCTTTCTTGTATCTATATTTCTTGAGCGAGAGAGAGAGAATTTGAGTTGTAAAATACCTTTAATAATCAATCAGCACTTTACAAATTAAAAATTACACGGAAGTTAAGTTCAAGCAGTACAGGAGAAAAACATCTGAACTCAAAAATTCAGCACCAAAGAGTCTCTGCTGACAGAACATTTTCAATGGTCCACATTTTAACAAAATCATCAACTGAATATGTAAGATTGTAAAAACAGAACTCTATTCCCAACCGAGCTGCCAAACGTCTCTTAAAGAGAAACAGGACATCATCAGACTCTGTCCTATGGATTCGGTTTTTCTGAGACATCCAAACAGCCAGCTTAGCTTCAGCTGAAAGGAAGTTCAGCAGCGTGTGCACGCTCTTTTTCAGAGTCTCGTATTTAGGGCCGTAAATAAAGAGAGAGAGAAGAACAACAGCGTTTTATGTCATTTAAACTTCATGAATCAAAAACATAAACAAAGCTTGATAACATGATCACAATTGTACAAGTCAACTATTGAACATAAATCCAGAAAACAATTCATCTTTTTTTTAACAATGGAGTGACCTGATTGTTTATCAGTGTTGGGAATTATGAATTACAAAGTAATTACTATAATTTGATTTCTATCATTTAATTACTTTTGTCAGTAATGGAGTAACGAAATAATTAGAGTTCAAATTTTGGTAATTGAATTACAACTGCTAGATGACAGAAATTACTCACATTTTGAGTGAAACCTTCAGTGACTATAAGTAGACAGATAAGTAGAAAATAAAAGACATCACTTTGCCTTTGCATTCTGTGTTACAGTTGCATCAATATGAGCATTTTACCCTCTGAGTTTCTTTTTCAGAGATTTGTTCAACTTTTGAATTCAACGTGATGAAGCAGAGTGAAGAGTTTGGTTTCTTCTTTTTTACTCACTGTCTTGTTTTTGACAAAGGTGTGGCGTTGATTGTTGGGACGTTTCCAACCCCGCTCCTCAAGTTACACAACTGCTTTTCAATGCTAATTTGCTCAGACAAACCTGATCTCGCTCATCATCATCTTTTGTAGAGTCTAAGCGTGATAGTTTTTAAAGCCAGCTGTGTTTAAGAAGAGGAGGATACAGGTAATGGAGGCAACGGTTGCATTCCTGTCCTGGAACTATCTGCATGTTTTGTTGGCTTATAAAAGAAGTATGTTAAATGTTGCCTTAGTCTAAAATATCCATCTCTCCTCATTTAAAAGAACATTTTTAGGGCATTTTAATTCACCGCAAGAAACTGGCTGGTTCAAGTCCTGGCTGGGGGACTTTTAACAGTGTCACCAATGGGGGACCTTTCTGTGTGGAGTTTGCATGTTCTCCTCACGCATGCGCGGGTTTTGTCCGGGGACTCCGGCTTCCTCTCACCATCCAAAAACATGCTTCATAGGTTACATGGTTCATTGGTTACTCTAAATTGTCCCTGAAGTGTGGATGTGAGTGTGCATGGGTGTGTGATTGTGGCCCCTGCGACAGACTGGAGACCTGTCCAGTGGTGTCCCCTGACTTTGCCCATGAGTGGCCGGGTTGGGCTCGGGCAGCCCCATGACCCCAAAAGGGATAAAATGGTTTCGAAAATGAATGTTTTAAAGACCCACTCCGATAAACATTGTGTTTTTAACTTATGTGGCATTTTTCTCATGGTGGAGGATGTATATAAAGAATATTCATCTTAAATTGCATTTTTGACTGTTTCATTATTTAAATTGTTCTGAATCCGGAGCAGAAAAAAAATGCAGTTACAAAAAGCTTGTAGTTGTGATATACAGCTACCACGGCAAGCCACAGCCTCCCTGCTCCACTCCATTCTGATGCATCCACTAGCAGAAAATCAGATCCACCAGCATTTCTGTTTTCTGTGTGTCAGCTGGCATTCTGGCTCGAAACTGTACGGCTGGTTAGCTCCGATACTGCTCCTCATTTCTGCTGCACCTGTAATGTTAGGTGGTTGTGAGTGCCTGTAAGCTGGTGGGAGAGATGGATGATGGGAAGTAAGAGTGGGTTTACTCAGTGTCAACTGTCCCGCCCTCAACTCAGAGGTGAATTTCTAATGAACTCCTGCCACTCTGAAGAAATGATGTCTTACATAACGACACAGGTTTTTTACATTTTGATATATTACTTCTGGTCTGATACTTTCCGTACCCACAGTAAATGTGAAGGAACAGGACCGTCTCATGGTAGATTCTGAGTTTCAGAGTCCAGGCTGTGCATGGAGGTTAGCCCAACTATATCTAGCTGGGTTTTCTCCAGGAGCTGTGGTGCCTCCTGCACTTTGTAAATGTCAAACTTCTCATCTACCAGGCTGCACTGGGGGCTCACGGATGAGCCCACACACAGCCCACCCGCTCTCACCACGAGCAACTTCAGAATGGTGGTGAGTCCGACCTGTCGCAAGAGACTGAGACGGACTCCATCCACTCCCAGTGCCTTGCCACAGAGGAACTCTTCGACTCCCTTGAAGACTTCAGCATGGGTGATGGACAGTCCTCAGCCTCTGTTTCTTCAGGAGGAGGCATGCTTGCAGGCCTGAAGAAATTCCAGAGACCTTGGGGAGGGTCCTGCCTACCAGGTACTTGGGTCTAGAGCAGGACTCCAGTTATGCATATCCAGGGATGTATGAGAATCTTGATGGCTCTGACTTAGAAAAGAAGGTTCTGATAAATATATGTATATATAGATGTATATGTAACTCGTCTCTTTTTATGATTCACATGTTCAATGTTTATACTCTCACACAATCCCTCTGCATTTATCCGGACTTGGGACCGGCACAAGAGGTCACTGGAGTGTGATCCCTTGTGGTTGCATTACACACACACACACACACCACAACACAACACACCACCACACAACACACCACAACACACACACCACAACACAGCACACCACACCACACAACACAAATTCCTTTTTACTTTGTTTTAAATTTTTTTTTTAATTTGTTGTATGTACATAAATACACACACACACACACACACACATATACAGTTTTCTCTTGTATTTTTATTTACATCCAATAACATTCATTTGTACTTTGTTTTTTTATTGTTTTTTTTCTTTTTGATCTTTTTGTGTACATAATTACATACACACACACAAAAAAACCTATGTGCACACGCATACACATACATATAAATATAGAAAAACATAGATTTATACATTCATACATTGACAACTATGATTTTTTTATATGTACATAAATACACACACACACACACATATAAAGTTTTCTCTTGTATTTTTATTTACATCTAAACATTCATTTTACTTTGTTTTTTTAATTTTTTTTAATTTTTTGATCTTTTTGTGTACATAATTACATACACACACAAAGAAAACCTATGCGCACACGCATACACAAACATATAAATATAGAAAAACATAGATTTATACATTCATACATTGACAACTATGATTTTGTTATATGTACATAAATACACACACACACACACACATAAGTTTTCTCTTGTATTTTTATTTACATCCAATAACATTCATTTGTACTTTGTTTTTTTATTGTTTTTTTTTCTTTTTGATCTTTTTGTGTACATAATTACATACACACACACAAAAAAACCTATGTGCACACGCATACACATACATATAAATATAGAAAAACATAGATTTATACATTCATACATTGACAACTATGATTTTTGTTATATGTACATAAATACACACACACACACACACATATAAGTTTTCTCTTGTATTTTTATTTCTATTAACATTCATTTTACTTTGTTTTTTTATTTTTTTTAATTTTTGATCTTTTTGTGTACATAATTACATACACACACAAAGAAAAACCTATGCGCACACGCATACACATACATATAAATATAGAAAAACATAGATTTATACATTCATACATTGACAACTATGATTTTTGTTATATGTACATAAATACACACACACACACACATATAAAGTTTTCTCTTGTATTTTTATTTACATCTATTAACATTCATTTTTACTTTGTTTTTTTAATTTTTTTTATTTTTGATCTTTTTGTGTACATAATTACATACACACACAAAGAAAAACCTATGCGCACACGCATACACAACATATATATAGAAAAACATATATTTATACATTCATACATTGACAACTATGACTTTTGTTATATGTACACACACATTTTTTGTGTTTTTTTCCATCAGGACAGCCTAAATTAGTTTTTGTGACGGTCCTGGACTCGGGGATACCAGGAATCCTCCTTGGTGCGGCGCCCTGATGGTTTGCCAGTGCAACTCTTTGTTGGCGGATCCTGCTGGTCCTTTCTCTGACGTAAGGCGGTTCCTCCAACACAGGCTGGCTTGTATTTGGAGCAGGAACATGGTCTGTTGCAGCTGTTGTTTGTTGAGCATTTGGAGGGCGTCTCAAAGCAGGGTATTTTAGTTCAGGTTCTGGCTTTGAGACTTTGTCCATCCCTGCTAAATGCTCAGCCATCGGCCTGGAGTCCTGACGTTGCTGAGATTTGGCTTGTTGTTTTGTTTCTCCAATTGGAAGAGGTGTCCCTGCTCCCTTTTCACATATTCCGGAGCTCTTTCACCTCTTTGGTGATGTTTTGATTTTGTTTTTCCAAATTTTGAGCCTTTGATTTTGCCTGAACACATTCATGCTGCAAGTTAAAGAGCTGTTCCTGCTCCTTTTTAAGGTGGTTTCGTTCTTCCAGGAGTTCAGCATTGCTCTGTTTTAGTCCATCGAGGTTGACGGTGATCTCGTAGAGCTGCTGAAGCCAGGGTTTGGCCTCCTCACACTGCAGAGTGAGCTGACGGATTTCAGAGTCCAGTGTGCGTTCTGGTCCTCCAGAGACTTGCTTTGGTCCAGGATGGAGGCACAACGTTGTTTAATTGCTGCCTCCTCCTCACAATGTCTCTGGAGATCCTGTAACTGGCTCTGAAGAAGGATGTTTTTCTCCTGCAGTGTTTGGAGGCGATCTCTCTCCTCCTGAAGCTGTTCTTCCTGAGGTTCAAGGGCCTTGATGGTGGTTTGAACCCTCTGAACCTCTTTCTCTAGATCCTGGTTCTCCTGGCTGAGAGATTTGGTGGTTTGCTTGGCTTTCTGCAACTCACTGGTTAACTCTTCAGGATCCCAAACTCTGGTCTGGAGTTCCTGAAGAGTAGCTGTGAGTTGGGCGTTGGTCTCAGTCAGGAGCTGGACTTTTTGCTGCTGTTTCTTGCAACGGTCTTCCAGAGGTTTTTGGTCCCGGAGTTGCTTCTTGACGCGTTGCAAGTCTTTTTCCAGCTGCTTGGTGAGTTTTGAGGCTGCTTTCTTTGCCTGACAGAGTCCAGCGTAGGTTTCTTTAAGGTGTTTTTTGCTTTCCAGCTCAGCGGCGAGGATTTGCAGCTGGCTGGTCAGCGAGGTGATGTCGTGGACTTGATCTTCAAGATTGAGGGTGCTCTCCTCAACTGTAGAACCTCTCAGACCGCAACAGAACATTTTAAATGAAGTTTTTCTGTAAAGCAATGAAAAACCTTTTAAAATGTTCTTGTTGAAAGGAGAGTGTAGATGCAGTCTTCTGTAGCGTGTAGAGAGAAAGGCTGCGTGTTCCTCAGCGAAGGTCGAAGGTTCTTCAAAGAATGCAAGGCTTCTAGTTGGCGTGTTCCACAGCGAAGGTCGAAGGTTCTTCACGGAATGCAAGGCTTCTCGTAGCTGTGAAACAGAAGGTTTGCTCTCAGGTTTAACAACAACGGGGGCAAGGAATCAATGTGTCATCCTTAGATCAAAGGCGATGATGCGTACAAAACAAACATAGGCTGCCTATGGTGATGACAAGTATGACATCATCAGGATCATGATGTCATGATGCATATAACTCCTCCCCCTCCCCCCAGTTATCTTTAGAATGTGACATGCAACATTTCCCTACTCCTCATAATTTTTGTGTATGTGTTTGTGATATATATATATATATATTATAAATATATAACATTGATATATATTACTTGATCTCCGTCATGTGACATATCATCCTTTTTAGGTGTTTTTATTAGAAAAATGACTGTTACTCAACTTTACAAAGTTTA